>CM056050.1:307689999-308289999 GCA_029574335.1 Rana kukunoris
CCTTTCACTTCACAAGTATGAGCCACTTTGTGTTGGTCTATCACATAAAATCCAAATAAAAATATATACAGTTTTGGATTTAACATGACAAAACGTGGAAAATTTCAAGGGGTATGAACACTTTTCCAAGGCACTGTATACACTTATGAATTTCGAAGCAGCACATTACAGTCTACCAATTAATACATACATCAGCATTACTATAAATAAGAATTTTTCATAACTAATTTTACAGATATTTGCTCTGCAATACTGCATGTAATTTAATTCTAACTTTATGTAAGTGATTAGAATTGGATATTCCCTTCCGGTTTTTATTTTCTATTTAATCCTCCTCTTGATGTTCGAGTCGAAATACTAGATTTATTGGTATTTATGTCCTTTCAGACATGTTAAGGCATCCGCTCCTGAGAAAGTGGTCTTTAACCACGAAATGCGTCAAGCTTTATGGGATGCAGTCATGTTTATAATACATTATCACTGTCTGCCTGCCAACCTCTTCTTCTGAAAATGTTTCTTTCGGCTGTAATGATGATCCAGTGGCTTCAGAACTTTCCAATTTCTTGACTGTGTATAAATATGAAGGTTATAATTTCTGCACTTGTAGATCAGTGAATTAAGCAGGGTTCTCCAATTTTTGTAAACAAAGGGCCAGTTTACTCTTCTTCAGACTTCAGGAGAGCCAGGTCGTGGACATTTTTGTGGCATCAGTAGGAGTAAACAACCACATTTGGTATTGGGTTAGAGCAGGAGTCTCCAAACTATGGCCCTCCAGGTGTTCAGGAACTACAATTACCATAATGCCTAGTCATGTCTACGAATGTCAGAGTTTTACAATGCCTCATGGGAAGTGTAGTTCCACAGCAGCTGGAGGGCCGTAGTTTGGAGATCCCTGGGTTAGAGGAATAGTGTCCCATCGTTGGCATCATAAGAAGGAAAGGTGCCCTATTGGTGTCAGTGGGAGAAATGATGCTCCATTGTTGGTGTGAGATGACAGAATAGTGTCTCGTATCAGTGGGAGGATTGGTGCCCAAAAGGGCTGGATAAAAGCAAGTAAAGGGCCCCCAGGCTGCAGTTTGGAGACCCCCGACTTAAACACCTTTCACACAGAGGCATTTGTGCACTAGAAATAACGTCTAAATGCCTCCCATTCATTTCAGTGCGTCTTTTCACACTGGGCGCTTGTAGAAATTTAGGAAAAGTCCTGCAAGCAGCATCTTTGGACCAGTTTGGGAGCGCTGTATACAGGGCTCGCAAAAACATCCTACCGATCGAAATTAATGGCCAGCGCCTGAAAAGCTGTTAGAAAGCGCCGAAATACAGGTGTTTTTATATCCGCCTTGCTAGTGGTCACAATGCGCTGCTAAAACGAGCGGCGCTCTAGCACTACGCTGGGCCCAGTTTGAGAGGGGTCTGAAAGTATTGAAGACAAAACATAGCCAAGCAAAAAGAATTTGGGGGGGGGGGGCGGGGAACAACCTACTAGTAGTATTTCTCTCAGTACGTTACTTCTTAAACACCGTATCCAACTAGATATTTATAAACAGATCTCCTACTTTTATTGTCACCCAGCTACTTTGCAATTGCTTCTGTGTGTACAAAGAGCAATGTTCCAAATATGAGGACAATCTGTGTAAGAATATTTATCAAGCAAGGCACATCAGCATCCCTTTAAACAATTATGATTCTAAAGGTTTGCTAGAAATTGGCTGGCTAAGAGCAAATGGTAAAAAATAAAAAAATGAATGGAGAGTAAACTCCTGCCATCTGTATTTAGGTTTGTGGTGCGGTCTCTGAATGGATTTGCTGTCCAGAAATAGCTCCTGGCACTGGAGGCACCGAATCAACCAAGTCTGTGAAGTGACATTACATTTACTCTTTTACTTAATGTCTCTAACTTCCTAGTTTCCAATGACAGAGTTATGTGACCAACTGCTGAACCATGTGCATATCCAAAGACAAGATATAATCCCAGTGTCACCCCCTTGGAACTCTATGTGGCCTTCACACAAAGAAAATAAATAGTAGTAGCATTTGCGAGTGGATTAGAGTTAATTAGACTTGGTTTAAGGCACTCTAATGGCCCATACACACGATCCGAATATCGGACGAAAACGATCGTCCGATGATGGATCGTACGATTTTCGGATCGTGTGTACACTACTTTCGAGAGCCGATCACGACCGTTCATCCGATATTTTTCGATCGGAAATGCGCGAAAATTTTCCTCGTACGATGTCAGATCGTACGATTTTCGTTTAGTCAGTACAGCCGTCGTCCAACAATACAATACAAATACATTACAACACGTGACATCACTTCCGACCTTTTTTTTCTGTCGTACGAGAATTTTCGTGAGTTTAATAACCTATTTTACTTTACTTGCGATTATTAAGCGAAAAAAGTCATACGATCCATCGGCCGATATTCGGATCGTGTGTATGGGCCATAAGGCTCCATTCACACCTGAGCGTTTTGTCGCCTGAAGCACGACGCTATAATACGCTAGAGAGGAAAAAATACATTATTCTCTATGGAGATGGTTCACATCTCCACGACAAAACGCGTGACGCCGAACGCCTCAAGCTCAAACAAGTTCCGGACCCTTTTTTGTCGCGCGAATCGGGCAGTTTGGGCGTACTTTGAGCGTTTGTATTTCCCATAGAAAGTAATGGAAAACGATTGATTCAAGCGTCTAGCGCAAAAACGAACGTTTCTATGGGCGTTTTATCGCTTGAGTCAATAGAACATTTCACCCAGGCAGAAGATAAAAAAAAATCTACAAACATAGTAACAAGTGATGAGAGATGATCATTTTTCCTATTGGCTAAAATAAAAAACGTCAAAGTTCAAAAACGTCCAACAACGCTGTATGCAAACGCTTGAATACGAGAAAAAACGCCGGAAAAACGACCGAAAACGCGACGCTCAGGTGTGAATGCAGCCTAAGGCCTCAGCCACATGTAAAACAAGGTCCAGACAGCAGATTCCTGGGGCAAGAGTCCTTATAGCAAAAAGCGAGATCTAAGACCAGCCATAAACCAAGTGGTTTTCTTTCTTGCAGCCACAGGTGAGAGGAGGGAGCCATCCCAGCCGGGTGAACGCCGTAATTATTGCTAGCGGCTAGAACAGCCGCTAGCAATAATCACAAGTAAAAAACAAGATTCTAAGGCTGCATTCACACTATAGCACGGTGTATTGTACTGCGATTTGCCGCGACAAATTGCAGCGTTTTGTCCCGCGATTTGCCGCGACAAAACGCGTTGCTTTGAGCCTTGTTTTCGCTGGAGGGGTGATTTTAACATTGTCGGCTATGCCGAACGCCGAAGCCGCCTGAAAAAAAGGGTCCGGGACTTGTTTTGAGCTTCAGGCGTACGGCGTTTGGCGTGGAGATGTGAACCATCTCCATAGCCGACAATGTTAAATCACCCCTCCAGCGTATTTCAGGCTGCAATAGCGTCGGGCGTAAAAACGCCTAGGTGTGAATGCAGCCTTAGGAAGGATTTTTTTCTCCTGCTGTATCAAATGTGATCATGCTTTGCTGGGGTTTTTCACTTTCCTCTGGATCAACTGTGGGAATAGGATTGTGTACATCGGATTGTATGTTTTTTTTTTTTATTGGATGGACTTGTGTCTTTTTTCAACCTATGTAACTATGAACCATCTATGGCTGGCTTTACACCTTTCTTTGCTAAGAAAAGTGATTTGCTCTGTGGAAGCTCTTTCAAAATGGGAAAACCATTTAATAAAAAGCAAACTGATAAAATCTGAAGGTACCATTGCTGATGTCCTTTTTAAAACGATAGTTGCCTGGCTGCCGTGCTTATAATGCAAGTGTGTTGTATTGCACCAGTGCTATGCTGTGGCAATCAACAAAATAAAGTAAATTAAAATAGAAGGAATAATCTCTTTATCTTATCACCTGAGCATATGAACACTGTCGTATCTAGAAAACTTTGTCGATAAAAATCAGCAAATGTTTGACTAGCAAACATTTGAAAAAAAATAATCACAGCGTAAAACATACCATGGTGAAAAAAAAGGTGTAATTGCAATAAATAAACAATTGTATGATATTAATACAAAACCAATACTATGGACGGATAGAATTCTCGATTATGGGTGCGGCCGATATTCACTTTTTTTTTAAGTATCGGTCACAAACTTACCGATATTGCTTCAAGGGGTTTTATCAGGGTGATGCCTACAGCTGCACGCATCACCCCGGTACCGATGGTCGGCTTTCTTGTTATAACAACTGATGCGGCTCAGCAGTCTCTCAGCTGTTACTACAAGCAGCGGGAGGGGACATTCCCCCTCCAGCCGCCATCTGCGGCTGCTCCATTTTTCTTCCTCCAAACACGGCGAGTCGAGGTAATGCCAAAAAGCTCAATTTTAGTTCTCATCTCACAACACTTTTTTCCAATCCTTCTCTGAATCATTTAAAATGTTTATTGGCAAACTTATGCCATGAGGCAAAATCTTGCATGAAGCTCCATTGATGGTTATTTTGTATTTCTTCAATTTGCGCATAATCACTCCAACAGTTGTCTCTTCCTCACCAAGCTTCTTGCTGATTGTCTTGTAGCCCATTTCAGCCTTCCGCAGATCTAGAATTTGCCCTGAGGTCCTTTGACAGCTCTTTGGTCTTGCTCTTTGGTCTTGCCCATGATGGTAAGGTTTTCAATGGAAGAAAGATTCCATTGACGGGTGCTTTCGATACACACAAGTTATTGTTGGCACCTCTTTAAAATTGATGAACACATACTGTAGCCACTCTCTCCGAGCCTAAATTCTTGTTGGTTGATAGGAGGAGATCAAATAATTATTTTACTTACTGAACTGTAACTCACATTTATAACATTTGTATCATGTGTTTGTTCTGGATTTTTGGTTGATATTAGCTCTCTATCATTTTAAAGATACCTATGATAAAAATTATAGACCCTTCATTTCTTTCTAAGTGGGAAAACATGGAAAAATCTGAAGGGGGTCAAATAATTATTTTCACCGCTGTATAGCTGTAGAGGGATTGTAAGACATTGCTGCCTGTGACTCCTAGTCTCTTAGTAATTTGAGTGAGGCTTGGTTATGTCGCTATTGTCCCGATTACAGTTCACCTTGCTGGAGGCTCTGACATGAGAAAGGAAAGCCCTGCCTCTACCAAGATGGCTTCCCTCGCACAAAGACCTAGTGCAGAACAAAATCAGTGCAAGCCAGCATTGGGGATTAGGGAGACTACAGGCAATACTGCTGATCTGCTTTAACCCAGCTAACAATTTTAAGTGAAGTCAGTCTCACTATAGGGGGGGAATTATTAAAAAAAAAGAAAAATGCATTATATATCCTCATTAGACTTGATCCCTGATGCACCAATTAACCTGGTGGTGCCATTAAATCTCAAAGAATCATATTGATAGGTTAGCATGTATTCCAAAAGCACTGTAGTTAATCTCTAAAGGATCGCTACCTAGTCATTGGTCTGAAAATAGGACACTGATCCTATGAGAAGTCCCATGACAGACATGCACCAGTCTGGCAGTGTGCCCACTGTACGCACTGACCCTTGCTAAACACTGGACAGCCAAGACGGTTAAGTAACCTGTAAATGTACATATACTATTTCAGTCAATCACATGAAATACTCCCAAGGTCAGCTTGAAGCCACTAAAGCCAGTTACACAAGAAAGATAAAACGAATGCATGGCGTTGTAAATATTTGAATGGCAAGGTTGTGTTTGTAACTTCAACATACATACACACACCAATAAAAAGCACCCGTTTGCTTGCAAAAGCACTAAAAATACACGTTTATGACTGCTCCCTAAAGCTAGATTTCTGATGTACATGCCGAAGCCCAACCAACTTTAAATGTAGCATTACATATATGTTAATCTATGAGGGTTAATCCATGCTAATTATTTTCCAAAGGGAAGATCTAGGTTTCATATAGTACATTATAATGCTGGTTCCTGGTAGCACCACTAAGATTCATAGTATTGGTCTAAATCTAATACACACAATGAGAATATCTGTGTGCTAGTCTCATATTGAAAATTGAAACGGTTACTAGAATTACAAAAATTCTCACATGACAGAATAGAGCTTCGGAGGGGATGTGTTGTATTTTATTGTAATGTATTTTTTCGTTTCCAAGCATGCATGGTCTTGCTCTTCTGTTTTTTTTTTTCCCTGAATACTGTACTGATTAAACAAAAATCAGACAATTTGGCATAGTGCGAGAAAAAAAAGTATGCGTTGGTCCCTTATATATAATTTTGGATAAACGGTCATGATCAGCACTCGAAAGCTGTGGAACCAACGATCAGATTATCATATGATCAGTTCAAAAGTGGTATTTTTCATCTGATTTTCTATTGAAGTTTACTACCGCTTTAAGGCCTCATGCACACTGGACATTTTTTTTTACAGAAGCTGTTTATGGCTTCAGACGTTTTTTTTCTACAATCAATAAACCCTCCAGCATGTTGTCCATGCACACATAGGCTGTTAACCATCAACTGTTATTGGGCATTTTTGGGCAAAAAAAAAAAACTAGCGTGTTCCGAGAGGAGTTTTTCAGCTGTAAAAACGTACTAAAGGGTAAAAAAAAAAAAAAAAAAAAAAAAAAGCACACCAATGATGGGGCACTATTTCTCCCATTGTCACCAATGACGGGACATGGTTTACTCCCACTGATGCCAATACGTTTTCTTCTCCCACTTGGCATTGTGCGACCCCCCCCCCCCCCTAAATTATGAAGGGCAGCAAGTTGGTCCTCGATTTAGAAAGTTTGGAGAACCCTGATCTAAGTTAAAGCGGAGGTCCGGCTTAAAAAAAATTAGTTGATGAAATTTTTTTTTTTTAGTCAGCAGCTACAAACACAGACCCAGGCGGACAAGGAAGAGGCAGATTAGGAGATCTGCCTACTAACATCCTATTCTGAAAAGTATAAAAAAAATATATATTATTATTTTTTTCTAATTTTTTTGTAGCCTTTATTTTTTTTAGGGTGGACCTCCGCTCACTACAGATTGATGAATCCTCTCTGCTGGTCATTGTATTCTGATAGCTGTCAAAATACCCAAACAGTTCCCATCTGATTGGATGGATAATTTTCAGGGAGACACCTTCAACAAAAGTCCATTGACCAAATGCCTTGCTGAAAAAGTGGTGTTCTGCTTGAAGTTGTCCAAGTGAACAGGAATCTGCCAAAATTCAAGCAGTGTATGGTCAGATTCACTTTACTGATCTAAAAAACCTCTTTAATGGTCTGTGATGCCATGCGATTGGGATAATTCCCAAACAGGCTGACCATTCCTGGTATGCTTGCCAACCATCGTCAACCATCTCTTTCCACCCCTGCCCAGACTTCGAAGATCTCTGGGGGTCTGAAATTGCTAGATTTCAGATAAAGTGGAGTAAGTATCCTACAGAAATAAATACTTAAAATTCCTCATACAATATACACAGGCAATGAAATAAATATATTGCATGTAGTTACTGTATATACCGGAGTATAAGCCGAGTTTTCCAGCAAATTTTTGGTGCTGAAAATGCCCCCCTCGGCTTATACTTGAGTCACCTTCTCCCATACTTTGGGGACCTAGTACCGGCCGGCCGTAGGTCCCCGGGACCTACGTCCCAGACTTGGCACACATGTAGCCCCAAGACTACAAGTGTGCAAAGTTTGTTGCCCGGGGGACCTACGGCCGGGGAGAACTGATTTTTCAAAGTCGGCACTCCTTCCATAGACTCATATGTTAAAAGGTAATTTCTCCGATAACTTTGGGGACGCAGTACACGGAACTTGACACACATGTAGCCGCATTTCTCCTCTACAAGTGTGCAAAGTTTGTTGTCTGGGGGACCTAAGGCTGGGGAGCACCGATTTTTCAAACCTGGGTACCCCTTTCTTAGACTCCCATGTTAAACGTCAGTCGAGGCATGGGCACAGTGAGGCATGCAGATGGACACCCTAGGCTTATACTCGAGTCAATACATTTTCCCATTTTTTTGTGGTAAAATTAGGTGTCTCGGCGTATATTCGGGTCGGCTTATACTCAAGTATAAACGGTATATTAAGTGGAAATATTTATAGTATGTATGTCATGACTATAATGAAGGGCTCATTTCATACTCAAAAAAATAAATAAAAATATTCACACACTTTAGCAGAAAGTATAAAGAAGATGAAGTATCTTGTCAGCAAAGAACTTAGAAAATTGCAAGCAATGACAGATACTGATTTCTCCAAATTAAAGTAAAAGATAGTGACGCTCAACAGAAAATCATTTCTAAATGTCACTTTCTAGAGCAGGTTAGAAATTGCTTCTTATTGGTTAATACAAGCCCTACTTTTACTCTCTGCGAGTTCTTTTTATAATTGTGTCCTTTTCAGGTCACAGTGAGTGGAAAGTGACAGTCTGGCAGAAGGATTCTGCTTGTAAAGTCCCTAACTTACATAACACAGAGAGATTTATTTACCCAGCTCACAAAACACGACAGCTAATGCAACTAATGGCTTCTACATAAGATTGTCTGGATACGGCATTCCTTTTTCCTGAAAGCAGATCACAAAGCACAGAGATGTATCTTCAGAAAGCCCGGGGGAAATTCACAGCACTATCAGGAGTTCTTGACTCGGCCAACACTGTACATGAACAAATGCAGCGGCTTTTAACTGGACAATATTCCGTATAAAATATTAAAACAGAGAAGGGATTCCTTCGAAATTGTTCAGATTTCTAAAATACATTGTACACTTGGAGTTCAGTAATTCACTATCATTATATGTAATGGAGATACTACTGCTGCCTGTACAAAGCTGAAATAAAGATTTACCCCCTGAAATAATACAAAGTTTAAAAAAACAAAAAGATGCAAAAGTGTATTTTAGAGCTTTTGGAAAATATCCGCCCCTGCATTATTCAAGAAATTAGAGAAGTATGGGAATTTTTTTTTTTATCTGGACTTTTCTAGGACCGATGTTGCCTCTGTCTCCGGTTGACTCCAAGACTGAGAACCGAGCAGTCAAACAGAGCAGAGAACTGGTGACTGTTAGTCACTGGCTCTCTTCTCTGACCGCCCCCATCCGCACGCTCACTTCAGAGCTGGGGCTATGGAGGGGGTGATAGCGGCCAGCTCAGAGAAGGCATGTGGGCAGATCTCAACAATCTTTCCCGAGCCTGGACCGGCTCTGTGGGACTTCAGCCCGCTGTCTGCTGAAAATGGGTCACATGAGTGCAGAACAAACTGCACTTCTGTGATCCACAGGAGGAGAGCAGAACAAGCTGTACTTCTCCTTTAAGGTACATATGCAACTTTCACTAATCTATTGGTAATGAATCAACCTCTCACCTCTCCCTAAATAAAATATCACTAACCCCCGTCACATCTGCTTACCTAAAGCCAGCCATACGTGGATCAAAAATTTGGCCAGCCCAGCAGGCAGCAGCAGAATATTGATCCATGTATGGACACCCTGGTTGTACAGAAGTCAATCTACAGATCGACTTCTGTACAATCACTCTGTCGGTTTATTTCTGAACGATCAATATCACCGACTAGAACCGGCAACACCGATCATTGTGTTCTGATGACAGGGAAAGCATGCACTGCGAGAACACAACAGCTCAGTGTGAGGGATTCTCCCATCTACCTGGAATGTGTGGAAGGGGGAAAGTGGCATATTTTTTTTTTTGTTTAGCACGCTGGCTGAACAATAAAAAAAAATAAAAAAAAGTAGAACATATGGCTTGCCTTAGTTCAAGATCCACATCCCTCTCCTGGAGCAACATTCAAGTCTCTAGAGACCCAGTGCATGGTCAAAGACAGTGATGAGAATATAAACAGAGGAGCAGGCCATGGCTCTACAACAGGGGTCTGTAAGCAGCTGGGGTGAGCAGGAGGTTGTAATAATAAACACCACGATTACCTAACAATGTGTTAGATCTATACAACACCACTCTCTCTACTTCATTAAAGCAGAATTCTAGCTAAAACCTAGCTAATCTTAAAAATGCTTCCTCCCCCTCCAACACCTATACTAACTAAACTGTGTAAGGGCACGCGAAAAGACACTAATGATGGGCCACAATTCCTCCCACTGACACCCACAACGGGGCATTGTTTATTTCCCACTGACATCAGCAGCTTTTCTACTCCCAGTGACCACAGTCTGGCCCCTGTACAGTTTAACCACTTCAATACCGGGCTTTTATACCTCCTGCATACCGGGCCTATTCTGACACTTCTCTCCTACATGTAATAATCATCATTCTTTTGCTAGAAAATGACACAGTACCCCCAAACATTATATATGTTTTTTTAGCAGACACCCTAGGAAATAAAATGGCGGTCATTGCAACGTTTTATCTCGCACGGTATTTACGCAATCATTTTTCAACCGCCTTTTTTTTGTAAAAAAAAAATTGTTTCATGAATTAAAAAAATAACAAAACAGTAAAGTTAGCCCAATTTTTTTGTATTATGTGAAAGATTATGTTACACCGAATAAATAGATACCCAACATGTCACGCTTTAATTATGCGCACACTCATGGAATGGCGCCAAACTTCGGTACTTAAAAATCTCCATAGGCAACGCTTTATTTATTTTTTACAGGTTACCAGTTTAGATTTACAGAGGAGATCTAGTGCTAGATCCGTTGCTGGCACTCTAACGCACGCGGCGATACCTCACTTATGTGGTTTAAAACGGCGTTTACATATGTCGGCGGGACTTACGTGTGCGTTCGCTTCTGCACGCGGGCTATCGGGGACAGGGGCATTTTAATTTTTTTTTTTTTATCTTTTTTTACTTACTTTTTATTTTTACACTTTTTTCAATTTTTTTTTTTTTCACTTTTATTCCTATTACAAGGAATGTAAACATTCCTTGTAATAGGAAATGTGTGTGACAGGTCCTCTTTAAGGGGAGATGCGGGGTCAATAAGACCTCACATCTCTCCTCCAGGCTGGAAACCATGAGATCGGTGAAAAAAAATTCACCGATCTCATGAATGGTGGCTTACAGCCGCAATCACGGCTTCGTTTACTTACGGGGACCCGGGCGTGACGTCATCACATCGCGCCCGGGTCCTCTGACGGTCATAGAGATGACTGGTGACCATCTGGTCACCAGTCATCTCTATGCTTCCTGCCGACGCAGACGATTCGTTCTCCGGGCCCCCGAAGGCACGGGAGAGCCCGGAGAAGCACCGGATGGTGGCGGGAGGGGGGGGGGGGGGGGCGGGATGTCCCCTCCCGCGGCCTGTAAGAACGATCAAACGGCGGAACCGCCGCTATGATCGTTCTTAGATTGTGCAGAATCGCCGGCTGAAAAAGAGGATATCTGGATGATGCCTCTGGCTGCAGGCATCATTCAGATATCCACCCGCAAAGCCCAGGCTGTCACTTGACGGCCACTTAGGATGGTAGATCCCATCTCAGGCCGTCAATTGTATATGGCTGGATATTGAAGTGGTTAAAAGGACAGTAAACTGGCCCTTTCTTTAGTAGTGCCAACACCCCCCTCTCCAAACGTTCTATTTACATAAATGTAACCCTGCTCCTTTATATGCAATGTGCATGTTTACTGTAAGGAGTGTATTAGTTAGAAAATGACCAGATTTCATCTTTACCTAAATTAGATTTGATCACAATGGTCATATACATATTAGGGCCATGGGGAATCAACTTTTTTTAAATGGCAAGATTAAGACTTCATGTAAACAGGACGTTTGAAAACCTTGACTGCTAGTAACCAACGTTTAAAAATGTCTGTTTTGCCACTTTTACGTGCCACAATTAGAAGCGGATTTTAGAGATTGGTAGACCCTCCCAAATGCCTACAGTGCAGGAAAAAAAAACAAAAACAAAACAGTCTCTTTCCCTCCTTCTCTCCCTTCCTCCCCCTCAATATACAGGGGTTCTGGAAAGTCTTGTTATTTATTTATTTTTTTAACATTGCAAATGGTCAGAAATGATTCCCCATTGAAAATGCTTTTAAAGCGCGAGTTACCGTGTTTACAAGTATTTGGCGTGTCATGTCAAATGCTTCTAACCTAAATTGCCTCTAAACTCCTAGAAATGGCTAAATGTAAATATACCCATAGGATAACATTGAGGAGAGTTCAGAGGCTGCTGGAAAAAAAAGAAAAATAAAATGCCCAAATGCTCCTAAACGTCCGATTATTATTATTATTATTTTTTAGGTACTTATATAGCGCTGTCAATTTACGCAGCACTTTACATTTACATTGTACATTCACATTGTTTACCAGCTGCAGAGTACATGAGGCCCAACTGTTAATGGATTGCGATAATCCTTTCCTAACTTCTACCAGGGTCTAATCACTGAGCAACTGATTCCAATAGGCTTACCCCCATCGTGATGCAAAACTGACCAGTTCCCAATACTCGTGAACTTGGTGACATACAGCTTGCATAAATGAACTCTGAACATTATATAATTCATTTCTCTTTAGTTGGTTTACTTATTTATTGCATAATCAATTTTAAAAACTATTTGCATGTTGAAAAGATAGGCTGTCTTGGTATAAACTATTCTCAGCTAAAGTAGGTTTTTTTCAGTCTTACCTGAACATCATAAAGAGCCACAATGTTTTCATGTTGCAGTTCCTGTAATGGAAACAAAAAGCATTTACTGTCAGAACAGAATTACTTTAAAAAATCAACGTTTGTAAATTAGAAAAATGCAAGAGAGCTGAAATTTTACTTAGTAGCCCTTATGTACATAAGGATCTAGCAGGTCTGTGGTTCTCCCTGACAATTATGTTGTACTAGATAATGAATTCACAGGAGGAGCTGGCTTTTCCTATGGACAAAACAGACTCATACAGTACTTTCTGAGATGGCAGAGGCACAACTTGTAGGCAAAACAGGTTTCCTCATCTCACATCTGCTTTCATATCTATCATTTCTGATATATAAACAGACGGGTGTGCCACAGAAGGTGCCACTTAGATTGCTGTAGACCAGGGGTGCTCAACCCATGGCTCGCGACCTTAAACCAGGGAAACGTGTCTATGTTCTGGTATGGCGGGTCTTCAAGCTCAGATCAAGATCAAATGGGTTGCTGACCGATATCACAGAGTGCACGGAGCTGGAAGTGGAGGAAGCAGGAGCCACAAAAGCCGACTATTCCTCTGTAGCACCAGCTCCTGTCCCAGGTGGCGCGATACCAAGTGCACTTCATCTGGGACCGCTCTAGAAGCCTGGAGAGCGATGCCGGCAGAAGCAGGAAGAGGAAAAGATCAGTGCATTAAACATCACATACACTGCACTTTTGCAATGGGCATATCATCACTTATGAAAAAGGGTCATTAGGCTGCTTTCACACTGATCCATGGGTGAAGCACAGTGCACCCTCGGCTTTCCTGAGGTTTAGCTGCACTGAGCCATAGACGTCTGTAGCACCATCCCTGTGAGGGACACATGAAAATGAAGGACCCCAAAAGGTTGCCGTGGTCCTCAGACATCCCAACCTGCAAAAACTAATTTCAGGAAGGTGAGCGTGGCTTAAACCGTGCTACATATTGGACGTGCCTTAAATGGGGTGTGGTTTAATAGAGTCCGAGATGACTTGCATAGTGCAGAATATAGAAATGTTAAATAGGGAATGTACAGTGCGGAGTGTATGGCAGTGGGTAGTATGTGTAGGAGAGGAGTGCGGCGTGTATGTAGGTGGGGATAATGTGCATGTGAGGAGAGTACAGCGCTGAGTAGTAGTAGTAAATATATTTTTTACACAATTGGGGGTGGGTGTAGTGGACAGTATCAGTAGTTTTATGTTTTTTCTATTTTCGCTATTATTTTTTACAATTATTTTTCACAGTGCTTCTGGGGAAGGGGTGGAGAGCATGTGGCAGTAGTTTTAGACAATTTAGACATTTTTTTCACAATGCTTTTTTTGGGGAGGGTTGGGGCAGTGGACAGGTTAGTAGGGCTGTAGACTAACTGTAGTAGGGCTGTAGAGGGGGTGGTGTAGTAGTAGTAGTAGTAGCAGCAGCAGCAGCAGCAACATTCAATGCCAATGTACAGGAATTCCCATGAGCCCTTGTTCTCAAGCTACAGTGGGGCAAAAAAGTATTTAGTCAGCCACCAATTGTGCAAGTTCTCCCACTTAAAAAGATGAGAGGCCTGTAATTGTAATCATAGGTATACCTCAACTATGAGAGACAAAATGTGGAAACAAACCCAGACAATCACATTTTCTGATTTGGAAAGCATTGATTTGCAAATTATGGTGGAAAATAAGTAAAAACATTAACTGGAGTATTGAGAGAGTGATCTGGGGTTTGGTGGAGACAAAAATAAATAAAGGCTACACACAGGCTTGTTTATCACTGCTTTTTGGTAAGCATATAGATTGGATGGTGGTGGTGGTCAGTTACAGCAGGTTTGTTTTGGAAGTCAGCATTTGTTCAGCATGGAGGATTTATCCACTTGAACGTTATATATTTTTTTATACCATATACAGTATGATAATTTTTTAAGACTTTATTTGCATTATATGCTTCTTTTTTTTTTTTTGGTAAACTGTTTTAAACATTACACTGTTTGATTTAAAGGGCCAGCGCAGCTACACAAGACATAGGTTTTTACTTTTTTTTTTCTCTTGACTCAGTGGTGAATATTAGCTGCGGCATAGCCCACACTATAATATAAAATATTTGGAATTTGTTTTGCGCCAGTGGCACACACTATATCAATACACTTCTATCATACCCTGCGGGTTTGATGCGCTTTCTGAAAGTGCACCAAAAATCCTGAATGCAGGAGTTTTGATGTACTTTCTGAACGTGCACCACACCCACAGGATGTAGTTGACAGATATGGCTCAGTGCAACTAACCCACAGGAAAGCCGACTGAGGATAAACCGCAGCACATCAGTGTGAACACAGCCTTAAGGGGCTCAGGATAACAAGGGTTTGTTTACTTTTGCGGTTTGGGGTGCGGTATATACCAATAGTTCATTGTGGCCCACGACTGGTTACCAAATCACTTAAAAGGGGTGGTAAAGGCGGATTTTTTATTTTATTTATCTTAATGCATTCTATGCATCATGATAAAAAGCCTTCTGTGTGCAGCAGCCTCCCCAACACTTACCCGAGCACCATCTCTGTCCAGATATTGTACACGAGTGTCTCAGCCATCTGAGATTCTACTTCCAGATTAGCTGAGACACAGCAGCAGCACCATTGCCTACTGCTGCTGTCAAAGTCAGTTAGCCAATCAGGGGAGAAAGGGGGTGGGGCCGGGACAGGGCTCCATATCTGAATGGACCCGAGCTGTGGCTCGGGAGCCCCCATAGCAAGCTGCTTGCTGTGGGGGCACTGAACAGGAGAGAGGGGCCAGGAGCACAGAAGAGGGACCCAAGAAGGAGGATCAGGGCTGGGCCATGGAAATTGCAACAGAATAGGTAAAAAATATGTTTGTTATTTTTAGAGGAATAAAAAAAAATTTGACTTTACAATCACTTTAAGTGTCCCTCATTTAAAAGGTTAAGCACCCTGCTGTAGACAATCTTTTGCGGACCGCCCGCTGTTATTATACGTCGGTACTTCGATGTAAAATACCCAGGGTAATGACAGCAGATGTCTCCGCTGCTTACCAGAGCTGTCAGTAGCAGCGAAGCTAAGATCCTCTCCCCTCTGAGACATAAAGCAGAGTGAGGGAAAGATGGCCCCCGTTTGGCTCCATAACATTGGATGACGGAAGCGGCGACAAAACGTCACTTGCACCAGATGGTCTTAAAGGGGAAATGTATTCATTTTTATTGCATTTAAGTGTAAATGAGAGATCTGAGGTCTTTTAGACCCCAGATCTTATATTTAAGAGGACCTATCATGCTTTTTTTTCCTATTGCAAGGGATGTTTGATTCCTTGTAATAAGGAATAAAAAAGTGACCCAAAAAAAAAAAAAATAAGTGTTAAAAAAAAATAAAAAAAAAAGTAAAATAAAGAAGAAAAATAAATATATAATAATAATAATAAATACATTTAAAAGTGCCCCGTCCTACCGAGCTAGCGCACAGAAGCGAACGCATACGCAAGTCGCAGCCGCATATGAAAATGGTGTTCAAATCACACATGGGAGGTATCGCTGTGATCGCTAGAGCGAGAACAATACTTCTAGCAAAGGAAATATTCTGTAACGCAAGACTGGTAACCTGTAAAAATAGCCATTCCACAAGCAGGCAAATTTTTAAAGCATGACATGATGGGTATCAATTTACTCGGCGCAACATTATCTTTCACAATATTTTATATATATATATATATATATATATATATATATATATATATAAAAAGGGCCAACTTCACTGTTGTCTTATCTTTGTATAAAAATTGTGCTTGTAAGACCATTGTGCAAATATTGTGTGACAGTACTGAAGTGACCACCATTTTATTCTCTAGAGCAGGGGTGGCAAACACAAGGCCCGCGGGCCGAATCCGGCCTGCCAAGCCTTGTCATGTGGCCCGCCAGCCTCCACCGCTTGTCCCAGCCCGCAACCTGGATAGGGTTAACACAGGTCGCGGAGGCCGCTCACCTACCGCTATGCGGCCGTGCCTGTGTCATCTCCGGGCTCCGGCGCGGCTGATTGGCTGAGCTGTGTGTCTCTCTCACACAGAGCTCAGAATCCACGCTGACAGTTCGGCTGCTCGGACACTGCCCCTCCTCTTCCCGCCTCTCTACACTGTGTGGCACGCCCACACCCCCTGTATCTTCCCCGCTCACACATCCCCGGGAAAATGTGAAGGAAGATGCAGGCAGCCCGCCCCTGACCCTCCATCCTGGGGGGGGGGTAAGCTCACCCTCTCCCACCTCCCAGTGTATATATTAAATTAATTTAAGGGGTGCTCTGTGGACTCTGGTGCAAGAGGGGGGCTTTGGTGGGCAGAGCCCCCCTTACATCAGAGTTCCCCCTTTACATCCAAGTCCACAGAATTACAAGGGGGTCTGTGCGGACTCTGATGTAATGGGGGTCTGTGCGGACCCCTGAATCCCTGCACGGTGTACGTAGCATAATCCTGACGTAATCCTGAACTCTGCATTCTGTATGTAGTGCAACCCATATACAACTGGCCCTTTGAGGGCGACCACACTGCTGATGCGGCCCTCGATGAATTTGAGTTTGCCACCCCTGCTCTAGAGTGCCTGAAAAAATATATAAAATGTATATATAGTTTCGGGGTTCCAAGTAATTTTCTGGCAAAAAATAAATATAATTTTTAACTTTGGCTTGGTCTTTAAGTGGTTAACATGTATGACTTGGCTGCCAGTTTAGGCCCCATTATATGCATCAAAAGCACTGACATCAGCTGTTATATGGATAAAGCCTGAAAACTGATTGATACTTAAATCCCACAGGGGATCAAGTACATGTAGGACTTGGTCCTGTTCCAATCCATCCTACCATTGTTGAGCAGCATGGTGAGAGAGCTCAGCTCAACCTCTTAGTCTAGCTTGGTGACACTCAATTATTCATATCTCACAGTGGGAGGGCCAGATGGGGAAGCAGCAATTCACTGTAGTGGTCTGTACATACAGTCAACGTGGGTCTCTTCTGGGTGCTCTTTGAGTTAATTGCCATCTGTATAAGAACACAGGGGATCGATTGATCAACACCTTCACCATTCAGAGAACTTTTTTCAATAAAATCTATTCTCAGATTGGAGATTGTTATGTCAGCCACCCCTCTTCTCTGCCTTTGCTTCCTGTCCTGTTCATACAACATGAAATCTCTCCAAAATAGAAATACTGTGTATATATCCTCATTCTGACTTTGACAGATGCCAACGGAACAAGTGTCCCCACTAGAACATTCTCCCACTTCCCTTTCAGTCCTGGTGACACTGATCACTAAAAAAGAAAAAAAAACAGTTGGGGTCCATGCACACTGGCTTAAGGAAAAAAAAAATGCTGCATTTTGTATGCCTCTAGAAGCAGCTAATGTTATCCTGTGTGTTTATGCATATTAGGTAGTCTAGAGGCTTTTTTTAGCTCAGCGTTTAGAGGCAGGGAAAACCCCTTTGGTTTGCATTTTTAAGAGCATTTTTCTGGCAGAAAAAAATACTGCTAAATGTCGATGCCCAGATTTACCCCCCGCCCCCCCCCCCCACCAATGTTTTGTTGTAAAAACGCTTAGAAAGCTTAGAAAGCTAGAGCTCCTAAACGCCGGAACAAAAACGCTCTTTTTATACAGCGTTTTATGGTAAGGTAACCCAAGTTTTTTTTTGTGTTTGTTTTTTTAAGCCACTGTGCATGGACCCTTACTCCCCCTGGCAGAAAGATACATATATCAATTAGTAGTTTACTTTCCTTGCATTACAGAATTGTTTCCCAAATGGAGTTTGAAGAGATTCGCACCAATTTATTTAAAGGGTGTACAAAAATAGACCGTAGACAACACCCAAAATCTCTAGATTCATTCTAACACAAACAAGAAGCATGTGGCTTTAATTAATCCTTTTCTCCATATACAGACTTGGCTGAAAGATCTGATTCACAGACAGGGAGGGCGGTCTAGGGGCATCAGAGGGCAATCGGCACAGAATTGTAAACTGACAGCTGGTGCTGAACCCACAGCTGGCTTTATAGGAGACAACCAAATCGGATACCATTGTGTCAGCAGTTCATTGCCATGGGACAAATTTCTGAGTCAAATTTACAGCAATATCAGGCTAGTATGCATCACTTAATTTGCATCTAAAGCCAGCTCCTTTTTAAGCATTGGATTGAGTCACGGATTGCTTCTTTAGAAGTACATCTAAAAAGGGGGGGGGGGGGGCAGTGTCTCATTGTACACCAAGTTCTGAAATTTGGATAGCCATTGCGGACCTAAGAAGAATATATAAAGCCCCCATTGGAAACCCTGCAGTGCGGGGAGTGTGTAAGAAGGAACAAGAAAAGGTTCCCCCCCCCCTTAATTGGTTGGACTTTAGAGGCAGATTGGAACAGCAGTATCATTTAAAATATTTTATTGAATATAAGCATATAAAACATACAAAAGTACTACTGGTGCTAATATAGCTATCATGTGACCGTTAGTCAATGGTGGGAAGTCATCACATGGGATTCCATGTGCCCCCAGAGGCCCAACTATTTGGCTTCATATGCCTATTGTGGACCCTATATGTTGATCATAATATTGTGTTATCCAATAAGGTGTCAGTGCTTGTCCAGATCAGTGAGACCTTTTCTATACCCTCCCTCAAAAGTGTGTCCTGAAGAAGCGACCAAGCGAAACACGAAGACGCACAGGGGCTCACGCATTCTTTGATGCCATTCTGTTGAACATCATTGTTCTACTTGGGTGTATATGTAATGTCCTCACTCTCTGAATAGACTCTTTCTATTGGCCTTTAGTGGACACATACCTTTTTATACAATTTTATACTTTTGTATGTTTATATTCAATAAAATATTTTAAAATGATACTGCCGTTCCAAGATGCCTCTAAAGTCGGACTGAGTGGGGGAATGATTTATACGGATGCGGCATACGAGTGCTTTGCCCTTAAAAATATGTAAAGGGGACACGTTGGCTAAGGAGAGAAGATTAGTGCTGGGAAAGTTCCCAAGGAGCAGGAATAGGGACAGTCCAGATTATCCCTGAAAAGGTCTATGGCGTTCAGAGAAGGAGCCCATTGCCCAGCCTGCAATTGAATTAGCACATGCTAGCACCCTATTGTGAGGATACTTTATCCTAGTCAAGGGGACCTGTCTTACGGAGTACTCCTCAAGCAAAGTGCCACTTGCAAATTCTGCATACTTTACCGTCTTGTCACAGAATTGTAAAGAGCCTTACTCTAAATAGGGTCACTTTGGATCACCACCAGGTTGCTGTACGGTTCATCATTCATTATATAAAACCAGATGTTGTGTCTCATGGTCCCTTTAAATTACTACTCAGCCTGACCACACAGGTATTTTCAGACTCCGTAAGATGAAGCACAGACTAAATAGATGCCACTGCACATTATATATTTATCCAATTATTTATTTTAACTTCCTGGAGGACCAAAGTGAATATAGCACTTGAGAAACAAGTCCAGCTGCTCCAAGAGAGTAGGCAAGGCTGCAATCCAGGTAAACAACTCGTGGGTTGGGGTGCAGGCCTGACATGTGAAACGCGTTACCCTGCCTGCACATCATTGTGTGTGTTTTTTTTTTGCTTTGATTTGTCTTCTGAATAAATCTACCCAATTTTACCACAAAAAAACTGGGAATGTGTATTGACTCGAGAAAAAGGGAGAGAATGCAGCAGCTACTGTAAGTGCAAAAGAGGGTCAACAATGCCCATTTGCACGCCTCACTGTGCCCATTGCCACCTCACTGTGCCAATTGCTTCTCACTGTGCCATACCTCACTGTGCCCATTGCAGTCTCACTGTGCCAAACCTCACTGTCCCCATTGCAGTTTCACTGTGCCAAACCTCACTGTCCCCATTGCAGTCTCACTGTGCCAAACCTCACTGTCCCCATTGCAGTCTCACTGTGCCAAACCTCAATGTGCCCGATTACCTGCAATCTTGACAGACATCCATTTTTTAAAAGTCACGGCTTCCTCTTGGTGTTCTGTTCCGCAATAGGCATTCGACACTGTGTTCTGCCTATCACAGAGGTCCGCTCATCCTCAGGCTCAGTTTCCCAGCAGACACAGTGTTTAGTGTTCCGCCAATCACAGACATTCTTTCATCTTTGAACAAGAGGACGTCCGCGATTGGCGGAACTCTGAACACAGTGTCTGCTTGGAAACCGGGTCGGAGAATGAGAGGACCTCCGTGATGGGCGGAACAGTGTCAAATGCCTATTACGGAATGAACACCTGGAGGAAGCTGCTAAAAAAGGGGCTGAAAAACTTGGCTTATACTCGAGTATATATGGTAATTGCATATTCTATGAGAGTGTGGCCATCCTTTTGCGTGTGTGTATAGCACTTGGTCCCGTTCAAGTTTGTCCCCAATCAGCGTGATCAGACAGGTTTCTCCACCACCTGTCCGACAACACTGCTAGGAAGGAGACAGATTTGTGATGGACAGTTCTGATATCAGGCAACATGGGCTTCTCTGGAGACCAGCACAGTCATTTACAAATAAAGATTACACCGCCTTTGACGCCCTGTGTCTTTCAGGTCTGGTCCTACAAATACAGAGACCAGGTGATTGAGGACAGTGCTGCATCGCTGTATGAATTGTTTTATGAATGATCAGCAGCATCAGGCCATGTCATACATGGGACCGCCCTGACATTACTGATCGCTCATTTATAAAATAGTGAGCGCTCACACAGCACTGCAGCATTCTGTGATCCATTAGCTGAGCTGTGTATGTGTAAAAAGCATCCCCGAGAAAATACAGAGTTGAGGTTGAGTGATCCGCCACCATTATGAATTAATAAATCGGTGCTGCTTGTTCATTCAGAATTGTAAAAGGCCATGCAGAGCTGTGACTAAAGTATCTTGCACACACACAGGGCACTGCACCCTTACGTATGTCACATTGGGAGCAGTGGCTGTGCCCGTGTAGCTGCTGCGTCCCAATTAACAGCTATGGGACTGCCGCCGTGGGCATGCATGCAACACCTGTGCACCCCTGTGCTAGTACACACCGCCTTGCACCGGACATGGATTAAACTGCCCTATGTGAACGAGGCGTCACATGGACACAGACATCAATAAATAGATGACAGTGTTCTAATCCCTCTCCAGTCTATTCAAAAATAAAAAATAAATATATGGATTTCCTAATTTTTATGATACATCCATACACACTGAGGAACCATTCTGTTCTCATGTCCACAGATCAAATGACGTGTCATCCTCCTAGAGCATTACACAGTGTCACTTGATTACCTAAAAAATAACAGATGCAGCATGAGTGGAATTAAAGAATGTCTGTATGCTTAAAATAAACATCTCCATTTATCACTTCCACAAGCAAGGATATCTCTGTCAACTAACTGTGTTTATTTGTATTTGGTTTATTTTTAGGGGATCGTTTCAGCTAGAGATACATTCTTAGATGGTGAAATGTTTCCTGGAGAGCTGATCATTACTGGATTGCAGTGAACTCTCAGCTGTCAGCGAGCCAAGATTCTAGATGTACCAAGGCCTCACAAACCACATAGATACTATAGACTGAGCACTGCTACGGCCTTTGTTCTGTGTGCCGACATTGGTTCTTGCTGAGGTATATTAGTCTCGTAAATATTATCAATGTGTCTTCACACCTACTATACGTTTTTTTTGTTTGTTTTTCTGCAATGTGTTTTCCACTGAAATGCAAAAAAAAAAAAGCATAAAAACAAAAGTGAGCCATCCAAAAGGCATATGGGTCATGTGCATTATCGAGCATCTTCAATGCACTTCGTATTAAATGTTAACACCTCAAAAACACACATCAATGAGCAAAATAATTGGATCATATTGCAATGAGTCTTGGATCATATTGAAGCACGTCTTAAAACATGTGAGTGCAATCAACATGGGGAAAATTTTTTATAAAAAAGTGTGAAACTAGGCATAGGACCCATGTACAACGTTGCAGTGTTTTACCGGTAATTAACGTTAAGCCATGTTTTAAACGTGTTTCATTAAAAGAGAAGAAGTTCAGAAAAAAAAAAATTATACTTACCTAGGTGGATGCTGCATCTGTCAACTGCCCCTTCTAAGACCAATAAATGAGCGATCAGAGACCACTGATCGCTCGGTTCTCGTTCTTCAGTGACTAGAGAGCCAGTGACCGTCAGTCACCAGCTATCTGCTCTGCCCCTACAGTGCTCACTGGAGTGCTGAGCTGTAGAGGGGGGCAGAAGCAGCTGGCTCAGTCTCCCAGCGGCTTGCCGAGAGGCTGAGCCAGATGCTGGTACAGGCATCTGGTTGGATCCCAACATTGAAGTTGGGATCAATCCAGATCTTGAACCAGCCGAGTGACGTCAACCAATGGCAGACTGTAGTATGCCGTCGGCTGAAAACAGTCACAGGAGTGCAGAAATAAGTGCACTCCTGTTAACCATAAGAGAATCATGTCCAAAACAGCTTTGGTCCTACTTTGAGGGCAGCCTATTAATTTTAATCAACCTAATGCACCAGAAGGCATTAGGAATGGTGTGTGTAGCATTTCTGGCAGTGCACCACAATGCACATCAGTGCAAAGCACATACAGTAGGTCAGCAAAATGTGTTGTGTTATTTCAAAAGAGTGGCACTGTATCACACCAACACAAAAGTTTGTGCCACTTGAGTAAAAGGCGTGTTCCCACAACACAGGGCAATGAATCGATGCACATTGCAGTGCCAAAAACGCTAAATGCATACATTTTTGGTGCATAAGACCATTTAAATTATTAAGCAGCCTTAAAAACAATGCATGTACGTGCACAACATAACATGCGTGCCTTAATGCAGCACAATGGAGTTACTGCACACATTACCACAATGCAAAGCAATCCCATTTACATGTATTAGTGTGCTGTGATGCTATAAAATGCAGCCTGTCCTAGTTTTAGGTGCATTGCTGTGCGATTCAGCCTATTCATTTTGAATGAGCTGTTTAACACAGTGCAAGTCAACACACGATAATGAGGTGCAAATTGGCCCTGAATGTTTTATAAATGTAGTCTGTTGATTACATGTACATGGGATGGCGCCCTCTGTTCATTACCATGCTTCTTTCCAGCTTTGCAAGGCTACAACAGTAGCTGTGCTTAAAGCGGAGTTCCAACCACAATTAGCATTTTTTAAATGTATGTCCTTTCATCATGCGTTTTTATAATATAAATCCGGTCACTTACTATTTTACAATCCGCCGCCGCTCCGCATAGTTATTCAAAAAAGACAGTTTTATAAAACTATGTCCACACCGTTGTCATTTTGGTTGTGGGCATTGTGAAGCCTACAAACACTTACTTCCTGGAAGTCTTGGATGGGGAGTGATAATTGGGTAGCGCACTGCGGAGGCGGACGAGATCGGGTGTCAGCGGATGTTCATCCGCTGACACCTGCAATCTCATAGGGACCAATGTATGTCCCTTTTTCAAACAGATGGATGAAAAAGCGGACATAGGGTCCGCAGGTGTGAAAGGGGCCTGAAAAAAGCCTCAGGTGCAAACCCAGTATGAAAGCCCAAGTGCTTTCACACTGGGCACTGCACTGGCAGGGCGTCAAAAAATGTCCTGCCAGCAGCTTCTTTGCAGTGCTTTAGGAGCGGTAAACACACCGCTCCTAAAAGCGGCAAAGCACCAATGCAACTGTGCTTTTAACCCTTTTTCGGCCACTAGCGGGGGTTAAAAAGCGCCTAGCTAGCAGCCGAAAAGCGAAGCAAAAACTATAGTAAATCGCCGCTAAAAATAGCGCCACTTTACCGCCCGATGCCCGGGCATTGTGAGTGTGAAAGCACTCTTAGGCCGCGTACACACGATCAAATCCGTCTGCTGGAAACGGTCCGCCAGACCCCTTTCAGCAGACAGAGTCGATCGTGTGTACAGGCAAACAGACGGATTTGACTGTATACCCTTCTTGCTCTTTCCTCTCTCTATAATTTTCTGAGCCAACACCTTTTATTTCCACAACAGACTCCCATTTTATTAGCACTCTAGGGATAACGAAATGCATCCCTTTCAAACTGATGGATGCATCATTATGTTGTATATATTAATGAGGGAATAAGCACTATCACTTACTAGGACTCTCCCAGGGGAGGGGGTGAATTGTAGGCCTTGCCTTCTATGCCTTTAGCGACTAATATTTTGTTCTTGGGACTCACATGATCTTGTTTGTATTTTTAATGTCTTTCTTTCATACTAAAATTGGACATTGAATTGTATTTTCTTGTGAGAAGAAATGGTAGGCAAATAATTGTTAATGCATTCTATAAAATTAGTTAAAATTTTTTTTTTAAATTTGCAGAAAATGCAACACTTTGAATTCTTCTTTAACCACTTGCCCACTGGGCACTTAAACCCCCTTCCTAACTAGACCAAATTTTCAGCTTTCAGTGCGCTCACATTTTAACATTTTTAGTGCTTTTTGCAGATTTGCACTACAGAACGCGTTCCATAGGAAATCATGTTAAATAGACTGTAGTGCAAAACTGCAAAAAGCACTAAACATGCATAGGTGTGAATCGGGCCTTACTCGGTCATGCAACACTGTACCCCATATGATATTTTTTGTCCTTTTTTTTTCCACACAAATAGAGCTTTCACTCTATACAGGGCATTTTCATCCCCTTCCTGCCCAGGTCAGTTTTCAGTGTTGTTGCACTTTGAATGACAATAGCGCGGTCATGCAACACTGTACCCATATTGTTATCCCCCCACAAATAGAGCTTTCTTTTGGTGGTATTTAAACACCTCTGCGGTTCTTACTTTTTGTGCTATAAAACAGAAGAGCGAGACACCCCCCCCCCCCCCACACACAAAATATTTGCTGACTTTTTGCTATAATAAATAAAATAAAAAATTGCAAAAAGTGTATATTGATTGGTTTGTGCAAAAGTTATAGCGTCTACAAGATAGGAGATAGATTTATGGCATTTTTATTTATTTTTTAACACACTAGTAATGCCAGTGATCTATGATTTTTATCACAACCTTTTTGTGACCATTCACATTTATACAGCAATCAGTGCTATAAAAAAAATGCACCGATTATGGTGTAAATGTGACTGGCGGTGAAGGGGTTAACACTAGGGGGCGATCAAGGGGTTAATTGTGTGTCCTAAGGAGTGATTCTAACTGTAGGTGGCAGGGACTCACAAAGGGGAGGAGACCGATCGGTGTTCTTCTGTACTGGGAACACACCATCGGTCTCCTCTCAAATGACAGGATGTGGAGCTGTGGGTTCACACCAGAGGTCCTCAAAACTACTGCCCTCCAATTGTTCAGGAACTACAATTCGCATCATGCCTAGTCATGTCAGTGAATGTCAGTCTTGCAATGCCTCATGGGATGTGTAGTTCCGCAACAGCTAGAGGGCCATAGTTTGAAGATCCCTGGTTTACACACACAGCTCCACGGTCCTGCTGTGTTAAACGGACAATCGCGGATGCCCGACAGACATGCTGTATACACCACAACGTATAACTTGAGGCATAATGAGTCTTTTGAATTCAGCCCCCCCCCCCAAATGTTTATGGAAAATGTGGAAAGAAAATGAAAATGCATTTTTTCACAAAGTTGTCCATGCATAAAATATTTCAAACACATAGCATGTACAAAAATTACACCCCAAAATATATGTGAGACTTTTCCACAGCCTGGCCACATACAGAGGTCCAACATGCAGGGAGCACCATCTTTTAGGGGGGGTAAATTTCAAATCTAATTTGACAACCTATTACACTTTTGTGAGGTAATGATGGGCACTGTAGTGGCATGGATGGGCACTGATGAGTCTAGAACGGATACAGATCAGCGCTGTGGGCACTTCAGATCCATCCCTCAAGCACTGCTGCATTGTACCAATTAGTGCAAGGAGATAGGATTATGCTGAACCGGACATGCTCCAGTTTGTTGACAAGTGATTGGACGAAGCGATCACATGGTAAAGGGCCGATGTCATTGGCCCTTTACCCCGCTCTGTGACACGCTAGGTTCACAAGACCCGGCGATCACGGACATTCGCGGAAAGCACGATTATGAGAGGACGTCTTTGTACGCCCTCCCAGAATTATCCGACCACGCTGGAGCCATCATCCGGCTATAGCCTGATCGGCAAGTGGTTATTAGCAACTGTATTGTTTCTTCTACAATCATCTTTTTTTAAACAAATTACATTCTCGGAAACTATATGAAGATTAAACGGATCAATACGCCAAATCTGAGCTTGACAAATCCTAGGTGTCAGGTCACCATGGCAACTAGAAATTGCATCCCGGCTCCTTGGCTTTAGTCAGCCTATACACTGTTGCATGGATGCGCAATTTGCATCACCCAATGTCCAGGAAATGCAGTTCTGGGCGCCGGCAGGTAGTCTTTTTCCTACATTTAAAAAAATAAAAAATCACCACAGGGGACTTCTTGTCCTCTATGTGAAAAAAAAAAAAAAAAAAAAGGGTTAATTGAAAAAAAAAATCAAGTTACACCCAACCACATACAAACTGAAACACAAGCGCTGGGGCGCCAAGCATGAAACTATTGATTGCGATACACATTATATATCACCATGCACAAACTGGCTTTTAACTTTTTCAGCTGGCTCCCAGATTCAAAGCAAATTTGTCAAGTCCTGCGCCAAACCATTAATATTTCAGGCTACTAGTATACAGTATAAATGAAAGTAACCATACTGCACACAAGTAAACCCAACAAGTTTTAGCACGCAACCTATTTTGTCATTCTTCTATGGGATTAATGAACAGGAAAAACACTATGCATGAAAGCACCACCCACAGATTAGCAGAACAGAAGAGATTTTTAGATAAATGGTAAACTCATTTAACTACTTATCCTAGAAAGTTTATATAAGCTATTAATTTGTGTTTGTTGGCCTTTTACTAAGCCTGAGAACCTTCCATATAGCAGCAATGATCATGCTTCTGTTCCTGCCAAGTACACCTAACAGGAGTTATCCCACAAAATATAAAAACGTTAGCCCTCCGATTCCAAGTAATCCAACAATGTTACTGGTAACATTTCTTATACTCCATTCACAGCATTTATACAGTAGTGCCAAAAGAATTAAAGCTAAACTCCAGGCAATATAATATACTAATATAACATGTTGCCAACAGGTATTGATGCATTGACATTGACAACAGGCCATAACAAGCCTCGGTCAATGGCTAATATGCTTTTCCAAATTCTAAATAAAAGAAATGCATTGAAAACCCATGTCAATGCACAAAGGAAAAAGTATAAAGCCCAATAACAATGCACCCACCTAAGGGTAAATAGACACACTTCTGTGCACATGCATATATCTAAATGGGCTCTTAGTGAAAGATAGATGTAGGCTGGCATTGCCGAGTGTCTACTGAAAATTCTAGTCGTCTCTCGGGCTGATTTTAATACTATCTGACCTGACCTGTAACAGAATCCAGATCTGCATTGTTGTAGGCAAAATTATTTCACAGATATTCAAAGCACTGGGTTAGCACAAGGGCTAGCTATCAGTAAAGGCAGACGACATAGTTCTTAGATATTTGCAAAGATTAGGACAGAAAAATGGGGCTGGAGACTAGCTCAGGGGGCATAATATAGCCAAAATGTATTTTATCTCTCTCTCGATAGATATATAAAATTTACTGCATAGTAAATGTGTGTGCTACAGACATAACCATGTTCCACTCGTCAGCATGTTAGATGGAGGATATTGATGATCAATTAAACACGTCATCGTGTTTCAATTTTTTTCCAGCAGCAAAAATGGGGTTAACCAATTTCTAAAGAGATTACCTTCAGAGTATTGCATGGCATCTGTTTTATCAAAGCTGAATAATCCTCTTTGTAGCATCAATTTGCATTTTAAGCACCCAGAGGTTTATCATTGAGATTTGGCCTTAGAGAGCAGATTTCTTGTTCAAAGAGCTTGTACTATATTAAAATGATTTATGTTCACCAGTTATAGGGAATACAAATAACCACAGTGGTGAAATAACAATTTACAGCTAGCTGTACAGGCATCTAAAAGGCAAGCATAATTATGCTTAATTTTTCTTTCACTACAACTACATGAGGCTTTAATTGCAGCGTGCGTCAGATACATTTTACATGCGTTAACAAAAATGCAGCGAGCAGGGTTTTTTTTTTGCACTAAAATGCAGAGGTAGGGCTAGTGATAGATTAATATTTTTCAATCAGTCAGCAAGCTGATCAACAAAAAATAAATAAAATAAATAAAAAGGAAAAGGATTCCCCCATCCACACAAGCAAGGTGGACAGAGGGATCCTTCTTGCTGTGCCATTGCATTCCAAGGCCCCTTCCACCAAACTGGACCATCCATTAACCTCCATTTAGCGGCGGATGTAAAGGAGAACGTGTCAGTTGAGCGCTTTGGTAGTTCATTCTCTCTTCCTGTTAGTGTCTATCTGCCTATCCCTAAGAGGCATAATCTGACAGATACATTGACAAGTCTGCAGAGGTCCTGCATAGCACCCACAAAATGCTGATCGAGGGTGAAATGCTTTACAGCAGCGGTCCCCAACCTTTTTTTGCCACCAGTGATGGGTTTCATGGCAGCCAATTTTTACAGGGACCAGGGGGGTGGTTGTGGTGGATGGGTCAGGAGATGGGAAATTCACAGCATCTGGTCTCAGCCCCCCTTCCTAGGTCCCCCTACAGCACAGGCCCCACCCCTTTATATCAGTGTCCACAGTCCCCCCTATAAAAACAGTCCCACAGTGCCCTCAGTTCCCCTTCACATCACAGCCCCTCCCTTTACATTAGTGTCCCTTTGCAGTGCAGTCCCCTTTACATTAATGTAACAACTGCTCTGTAAAGGGGACACTACAATGTAAAGATTACAGTGCCCCTTTACATTACAGTGCACCTGGCAATCACAGCCTCCTCCATCGCAGTGCCCCTGCAGTCTGCCTTTCCAAGCTCTGCCTCCCCTGCACAGGACTCCTACCTTTGGCAGGGTAGAGGCCGTCATCAGTCGGCGTGTCCTCTCCTGGCTCCTCTGCCATCCAGCCAACAATGCCATCCTATTGGCAGGGCAGGGAGCAGGAGAAGCTTTCCATCACGATCTGCAGCTCCTCCTGATAGGATGACAATTAGCCAGGCAGGGGAAGGAGCTGGGAGAGGACACGCCGGCATGGCCACACAGCAGGAGATGAGCAGCGACTGGGTTCTGTGATAGCCCTGTAATAGGAGTCAGTGTGACAGGTCCTCTTTATGGAGAGATGTGGGGTCAACAAGACCCCACATCTCTCCTCCAGGCTTACAAGCATAAGGCCTCATTTCCACTGGCGTTTTTACAGCCACTTTTCTGAGCGTTTTTTGCAGCTTAAAAACGCCTGTCCATGTTAGTCTATGGCCTCATGCCCACCATGACGTTTTTGAGCTGTAGATGGCTAAGCTGCAAAAAAAAACGCGGGACCAGTGCGTTTTGAAGCTCCAGCAATAGAGCTGTAAAAACGCCAGACATTAAAAAACACTCAAAAACGCGCACATAAAAGCTCAAAAACGCGGCCGCGGCGTTTTTAAAGCTCCAGCTCCAAAAAAAAAAGATTTTTTTTTATTTATTTTTTTAAATAAACATGGGACAGGCGTTTTTAAGCTGTAAAAAACGTGGCTGTAAAAACGCCAGTGGAAATGAAGCCTTAGATCGTGAAAAATGAAAAAATTCACCGATCTAATGCCGACAGCCGTGATTGAGACTTTATTTACTTCCGGGTACCAGGCGTGACGTCATAACGTCGCGCCCGGAGCTCCGACGGTCATAGAGAGGACTGGTGACCATCTGGTCACCAGTCCTCTCTATGCTTTCCCAGGTAGCACTGGCCGATTCGCTCTCCGGGCCCCCGTTGGCACGGGAGAGCCTAGAGAAGCACCGCATGTCGGCGGGGGGCGCTGCCTATAAAAACGATCAAGCGGCGGAACTGCCGCTTTGATCATTCTTATCGTACACAGAATCGGCGTCTTCAGACAGTGATATCCTCCTCGGTCGTCAAGTGGTTAAAGTGCATTAGTTATAGACACAAAAATGACAAATACTGGTTTCTATTTTCATAAAAAATACACTTACCTTCAATATCTTTATCTCTTTGCCAAGCAGGATCTGGGACTTTGACAGGTTCTTTTTATTAATGCTTTTAATCGCCACCTCCCAGTCTGTTTTCTGCGAAAATAAAAGTACAAGATGAAAACCACTTAGACATGTTTCCCCCCAGAAGCATGTGCTATAAATTAAGGAACAACATAAGGCTAAAGTTATTATGCTCTGTTGCGCTTCATGTTGCTCTGAGATCTTGGCAGAGGCCATTGACCCTCTTGCCAAATCCCTAGCAGACATTTATGCCCAGTGACTGGCACATGTTTGCAATAAATATTATAATCCCAAGCAGGTGTAAAGCACAGTGATGATACGACAAGGTGGCAAAAATATTCCAAAATGGAAACAAGACGTTTTACAGCCTGCGAGGATGGAAATACAGTTTCACGAGTGACTATGGCCTCAAACTCTACTGCATGTATTTATTAAAACATACAAAATAGGTGTTGCTCTAAGAAAAAATAAAGCACAGAAAAGGTAGCCAATATACAAATACTTATAGTAAACCTGTCACAAATGAGAGAAGTGTTGACGCATTGCCATTTGGAGGCCACACAGAACCTGATGAAGAGGTCCTGAGAGGCCTCAAAACATTTCACTTACACATGTTGTGATGTAATTATTTTAAAAACTTGGACCACAAATCCATGGTGTGCCAATGTTATATGTAGGCTGATATCAGTTAACCTGTTGGCAGTTGTTACAGAACCTGCTTACTTCAATGCAATACCCAGAACATGTATGGTTGGAATATATTGAGTTCTATGCTTCAGGAACTCTGCTGGCATTGGAGTTCCTGGCACTGCACACCTGCTGTGGACATTACCTCTGTGCTGGATTATGGAGTCTATATTTTGGAGCATACCCCCTTGCTGAAACACATAAAGGTGAGCACGAACATTTAAAAATCCCGGGTGGGAAGAAAAAGTCAGAAATTGTAGCAGAGCGTATCGAACACAATTGATGCCCACCAGACTTCACCTATAAACTAAAATATCACTTGTGTTTGGACAATTGCACAGTTGTGCAACAATGTACCCATATAAAATCAATGTCCTTTCCCCCCTTCCCCGCAAATCTAGATTTCTTTTGGTAGCATTTGATCATCTGTGCGGTTTTTATTTTTTGTTGGGAAAAAATAAAAAAACTGTAAAAATAAAATAAAAAAAGTTATATACATACATATATATATATATAAAAAAAAATTCAATTAAAATAAAAAAAATAAAAATGCAAGATCGAATTTCTTCATAAATTTTGGCACATATGCATTATGCTACATATTTTTCGCGAGACCCCTTTTACACTAGGTGGTTTTCAGGCTCTTTAAAAAACGCCTTCCATTCTCTCAAGTGTGAGTTTTCACACTGGGGCGGTGCGCTTGCGGGACGAAAAGTCCTGCAAGCAACATTTTGGGAGCGCCGTATTTAGAATGAATAGGCAGTGCTTCCGAAGCACCAGAAAAGCGCTTCAGAAGCACCGCAACACAGGAGTTTTTAACCCCTTCTTGGGGTTATAAGCGCCCCACTAATGACCGAAAAACGCAGCTTAAACAGCACTTCATTCGCAGTAGCCCCAGTGCAAAAGAGGTCTAAAATATATATATATTACAATAAAACGAATATTGAATGGTTTGAGCAAAAGGTATAGCGTCTACAAACTTTGAAATAAACTTTGAGACTATTTTTTTTTAATTCTTTTTACTAGTAATGGCGGTGATCAGCAATTTTTAGCGGGACTGTGACATTGCGGTGGACAAATCTGACGCAAAGCAAAACTTTTGTGTGGACCAGTGCTATTAATAAAATAAATGCACAGTCATCGTATAAAATGACACTGGCAGGGAAGGTGTTATCAGGGGCAATCAAAGGGTTAAACGTGTCCTCTATAAGGGCTTTCTAACTGTGGGGGTGTGTGCTTTGGCAGAAACACAAGATTTTCCTCTCCGTTTACATAAGCAGACCAACATTTTCTCCTGTGAAAGATCGTAGGTGGCCGGCGACCATCGTGGACGCTGATTTGCTCCTGCTGTATACAATCACACGCGTGCCCCAGAGTTGAGCACAGGAATCACGTTCAGGTATGGGATTTTGCACCCTTAGGGCTGCCCTGCAGCAGTATATGTATATGAGGCAGTCCTTAAAGTGGATGTAAACCCACTCTCATCCTTTCTAAACTACTGCCATAGTGCATAGATTCCTCCTGCATGTATCCTTACCTGTCAAATGTCTCCCCTCTGTCTGTTATGAGACCTGAAAAACTGCAGATTCTGTGGTTGGGTCTGTTGTCTGAAGCTCGGTGGGGGGAGTCGTGATATCAGTAGACTCCCTGCCCATTTTCTAAATTCAACATGAATTTTCTCCTGTGTATTTCTTACACTAAATTCTGCTATGATCACTAACACCCAGAAAAGTAACCACAAGTTCAGAAAAGGAGTAGGGGTGGGAATTAAAAAATGAATGCCTGTCTCAGGCTAGTGCATGACATATGTAAATAACCTGTCATTCACAGCAAGGGGGAAGAACAGACAAAAGTTTTCTCCTGTATGTCCGTTTATCTCACTGGAAAAAAAAAAAAAAATATATATATATATTATATATATAATGTTTACATCCACTTTAAGCTGTTAAAGTAGAATACTTCGCTGGAACCTTGGCCAACGTTCCAGGCTGCAAAACTTAAGATAAGATTTTATCCAGACATTTTTGAACAAGAATCCATCATAAAGAAATATGGAAGCTGTCCCTGCTGACTTTTTTGGAACCACTTGTTGCCTGGCTATTAAATTAAAACTTTACCCTCTCAGTGAACACTAACAATTTTTAACTCTTATGATGCTAGCATTAGTAAATAGTTTGAAAAAAAAGATAGATTTATTTAAACTTGTTTGTTTTTTTTTTTCGTTTTGTTTTTTACATTTCTTCAGTTACTTCCTGGTTTCCAGGCCTAGGCAAATGATGTCATACATCCCAGGAGCCTTCGGGAGAGAAGGAGGGGTTTTCTAAGCTAAAAAACATCCTCCTGCCTACATCCCCAAGGAAAGATGGATTCCAGGAAGTAAATGCTACATGAATCATCTACCCTTAGCAAGATGGCCATGACCAGAAATGCTGTGGGGGGGGGGGAGGGGTGTTTAAAAAGTGATTTCTCTTTAAAATAAAGCATGGCAACGTGGATGGATGGGGTAGTTTGCTTTGAATATTAGAAATGAATTAAACAGCATTTTTAGTTTGTGGTGCTCAGATGCAGTGTAGCTCAGTTTCATGTTGACCCAGTGGATCAAACACTTTCTGCGTCACTGACCTGCAATGATCATGCAGATCAGGAAAGTTGAAGCCCAACACTTAAAATAACCAAACCCAGAATATCAGCACCAAGAACAATTATACTTTCATATTAAAGTGGTACTAAAGATTTGAAAAAAAATTTTTTTGTATATATATATATATATATTTTTTTTTTTTTTTTTTTTCTCTATCAAACATGTCCTACTTACCTCCTCTGTGCAGCTCGTTTTACACATAGTGGCCCAAATCCTCATCTTCTCCGGTCCCTCAGCAGCTGTCTCAGCTCCTCCCCGCATCAGCTAACCCCCTTGGAAAATACTTTCCCCCAAGGGGGTTACCTTGCAGGCGCTTCAGAGTCCAGCATTTGTGTCCATAGACACGAATGCTGGACTCAGCCCCGGGCGCCCGCATCATTGGATTTGATTGACAGCAGCGCAAACCAATGGCTGCGCTGGCATCAATCTATCCAATGAAGAGCCGAGAAGACTGCGCCGAGATAGACGTGGGACTTTCAAAGGCTCCAGTAAGTAAACAGGGAGGGGGGCGTGCTGGGAGCCAGTAAGCATCGGATGTTCTTTCACCTTAATGCATAGGTGAAAAAAACATGAACCTTTACAACCCCTTTAAGAATTACAGCCCCAATTTAGCATAAAAATTTAATGAAAACGGGGCCCAAAGGGGGAGGGGGGATGGGTCAGAAACTCTGTGGGAGTTTTACTGCTGTCTGGATTCCTGTTGGGGAGATTTTTTTCTATTCAGAAGAGGACATTTACTGTACATGTCCTAAATGAAGAGATTCTCTTAATTTCCTGTCTCTGTGATCACAGTCATCAGAACAGAAAGTAAAAGATGTCTTCCTCAGTAAGGACACCATGATAAAGCCTGAAAAGGGACTTCAAAGCCTTCCTCACTCGGGTCAAAACAGGGGTATACCCAAGTCCCCTGACCCGCTTTCCAGTCCCATTCCAGCCACAGATGGGACCAAACTCCAGGCCTGATCTCCTCACACAATCCACTTAGGCCTCTTACACACAGATCAGTTTTTCTTCAGGTTTTTCTTTTCAGTTTACCAAATCCATCTAATATGAGGTCAAACCTCAAGAGTCTCAATTTGTATGCAATCAGGCAGGCCCTTGTACTACATAGTTTTGGTAAACTGAAAAGAAAAACCTGAAGAAAAACTGATCTGTGTGTAAGAGGCCTAACTGCAAATCTTTGTTCTCAAAGACTTTATTGAGGAATGCGGTGGCAACAATACACCTGCCACTTTCACACATTTTACCCCTTTCTAGGGCTTAATTATAGGATTACCATACATCACAAAAATGTAGATTTTATGAAGTCAAAATCTAAATAAAGTATTTTATAATTAAGGGGCACAGACACATTTTGAAACATGCATATGTTTAGTACGACAAGTGGTTTACGTAAAACCTTCAAGAAGATATTTATTGGAAAATATTAAAATAAAGCTGGTCAGAGATCAGGCACACAACTATGGGAAATGTGATAGCAGTAGGAGAGAATGATCACACAGACACTGAATATCCAAACAGGGATTCCATCCTGTATGTGGCAACTACAAAAACACTTAGCAGATTAAACCCTCAGTCCTATAGGGCAGGATCATTTTATTGGCTGGAAAGCTCAAATGATATTATGCCAAACACAGTGAACTTGCCAATAATGACATCAAGAGAAATCGTTAATTCTGACCTTGAAAATGTGACAGTGGAATGTCACTCTCTCTCAATCAACATTGGCTATTTTGACTTCTTATTTTGCTAGCATTAGTAAATAGATAGGAACTTATATCATATTTACTTTTTTTGTATTAATAATAAAAAAAGTAAATATGATATAAGTTACTATTACTAATAATAGTTACTTCCCGTTTTCCAGGCCTAGGCAAATTATGTCATACATCCCAGGATTCTTCAGGCCGGAATTGGGGCTCTCTCAGCTAAAGCACGCCCTCCTGTATGCATACCTAAGGCAAGGGCAGATGGATTACAGGAAGTAAATGCTACATAAATCACCTGCCCTTCCTCAAGATGGCCAAAGCCAGTAACACTAGGGGGTGTTTTTTTAAAGTGATTTCTCAAGAAAATATAAGCATGGAGACATGGGTGGATAAAATGTTAATTTGTGTTGAATAATAAAAAACAATTAAATAGAGATTAGATTTGTGAGATGCAGCGTAGTTCCACTTTAAAAGCAAACCTGCTGAAAATGTGGATGGTTGGTCTCTGAACTATATGGACAGGGAGACAAAAAGTGAGCACAATAAAAGGGTGCCAATACCAAGGTGCCTAGTGGCCCTTTCACATGAGCAGTCTGGATTCATCTGTCAGTTTTTCCCTTCTGGATCCTGACTGGATCACAATGTATGTCTATGGCTGGGCAAATGTAAACAAAGGTATGTCCGTTTACATCCAAAGAAAGACCCAGAAAACGTTTGCGGTCCTTCCCCATTTTTGTGGACACAAGCAGAGGTCATTCATTTACGTCTACTCATATCCATTTTTAGGCAAAAAATTTTTTTCGTTTATACATTTGTCTACCCCTAGACTATATTCTTCACCAAAAAAAAAAAGTTTTTTTTTTTTTATATAAATACTGATGTGAACTGAACTTAGAGGAAGTAAACCCTGATGGGTTTTACTTCCTCTTTGTTTTCCTGCAAAGGTAAAGCATAATGGGCTACTATGCATAGCATAGTAGCCCATTATGTGTCACTTACCTGAAACCGAAGACCGCGATGTCCCCGATTTTCTCGACTCCAGCTCCGTGACTGGCTGGAGTCACGGCATGAACTTTACTGGAATCGGTGCGTCGTGACTCTTCTAAAGTGAGCATGCCGAATACATCAGCACATGCGCAGAAGAAATCCTTGCAAGGGGAATTGTAAATATCTCCAAAACGTGTAGGTTAAGGAGATATTTACAGTACCTACAGGTAAGCCTTAATCTAGGCTTACCTGTAGGTGAAAGTGGTCTATAAGGGTTTACAACCACTTTAAAGTCAGCAGCTGCAGTATTTGTAACTGCTGACTTAATTTTTTGGGGGGACGAAATCCGCTTTTAGATGGATGTATAAACTGATGTAAAAGGATTCCGTTTTTAAGTGTATCAGTTTTTCTGATGGAACTGATGATACTTATGAAAAAGGACCCTGAGCTTTGTACTGAAGTGAACAAAAGCAATACCCCCGTATTTAGCTAAATATTCACTCTATGCTACTTCACACCATACATGAGCTTCATTCAGTTTTGTTCCTCCTAAATAATCAAAAACACACTGAGCCATAAGCTTTCTTCTGTGAAGGCCGCGGCCTCAATTACCGGCGATTGCGGCGGGCCCACGCCGGCCGGTAATTGAGGACGCGGCTTTGTGGCCTTCTGCAGGCCTAAGCTTTCCCCGGTCGCCAGGTCACAATTGCGACCGGGCGTCCAAATTTTGTCGAGCCCTGCTGAAAAACGCTACTGCAAAACACATGAAATTAGGGCCGAAACAACTAATCGATTAAATCGGGCCAGTAACATAATGGGGTTAAAAAAAAAAAAAAAAGGCCCCTTTATAGTACAAAAAAGCAAATTGCTACTGTAAATATTACTTTCACTGTCCCACAGTAAAAAAAAATGAACCCTTACAGTAGCGATTATTTGCTCTTTTTGTACTTATTGTTTTTTTAACCCCATTATGTTACTAAACATCTCAGGCCGGGGTCACACCTCTGTTTTTTGTGCTTCTTGTAGAAACACACTATACTTCAATGGAGAAGCTGCAGAAAATAATGTAATGTGTTTTTGCGGCAATTTGTGTTTTGTAATCTGCCCAACAACAAATTGGCCCAAAAATACAAAAAAAAAAAAACAATATTTTTTTTAAGGCTATAATCCGATCAAAACAATAAATCGGCCAACTAATCGATTATGAAAATAATCGTTAGTTGCAGCCCTAGATGGGATAACAGTCAGCAGTTTTGACACAATAAAAACAATACCTTTGGTTGGAAAATATTTGGCCATGGCCTTTATTATTGGCTTTAATAAATAAACATTAAAAGTTACTTCAGAACACCTAAAAACAGTTCAGCCACTATGGCTCAAGCTGCATAATCAAATAAAAAAAAGGGAATCTCCCCACTACAACATATAATATTAAAAACTTTAAATAACTTGTTTAACTCTATATACAAAAAAATAAAAATGTCCCCCTTAAGGTAATACTAGCCACATAATAAAGTTTAATGCCACGACTTAGGGAGGGAACACCACAGCTGATGCTACTGAGGCAACTGAGCTTCTGGGGGCACGGAACCTCTCCTTTTATTTAAAATTCTTCACAGAAACCCCCTAAACTGCCCAGATACAGTGGTCATCTGACCAGTTCAGAGCAGAAAATGGCCAATGGGAAGGCTTCCCACACTTTGTCAAAACTCGAGGTTATCCAATACTACACTAGTAGTAATCCCTAAAACTGCCCAGATACAGCATTTTCCAGAGGCCAAGGGCCAAAAGAAACACTTCCCGCAAATTTCACTCTGAGAAGAGACTAGAAACCCTGCTGCCGCAATCCCATAAAAGCTTAAAACTGCCCCCCCCCCTTTTTCCTTGCATTCTACAACTAATGCTACCAATGTTTTTAGAACATCCAGTGTGCACAAGGCCTTAAAGGGTATGTAAAGCTTAATTATTATTTTTTTAAACAAACATGTTATACTTACCTCCACTGTGCAGCTCATTTTGCACAGAGTGGCCCCGATCCTCCTCTTCTGGGGTCCCTCTGTGGCTGTCTCGGCTTTCCCTTGCAAGAACTCATCACCTTCATGCGAGCGAGCTCCCATGGTGATGAGTTCTTGCGGGCACACTCCTGTGATACAGTGAGCGGCTATGGCCAATGGCTGTATCACTCAGCCCCACCCCCGTCGCGCCACGTCATTGGATGTGATTGACAGCAGCACAAGCCAATGGCTGTGCTGCTTTCAATCAACCAATGAATTTGCCGAGAAGCAAGCGTGTTCACAGCGCGGGACTTTCGAGGGGTCAAGTAAGTAAACAGGGGGGGGCTGCGAATCCGTTTTTTTGTTTTTTTCACCTTAATGCATTACAGTGTTTTTTTTTTTACCTTTTACAACCCCTTTAAGCCTCGTACACATGATCGGATTATCCGCCGTTTGTATGCAAGACAAGTTCCTGGCCAACAGTCCTGCGCTTTGTCCGATGAAAATCCGATCGTGTGTACGAGGCTTTAAACTAAAGATTAATCTGGTTCAGGAGGGACTGACCAAATTTCAATCAGTGTGTGGCCATCCCTGCTCAATAGAAGTCTAGAGTGGGCATGATGTCAAATCCAACACAGAAACTATTATTATTTTTACTGCTTTTTGGGATGGAAGCAACATCTAATGTGGATCTGGCAGAGCCAATGTATTCAACAGAGGGAACATAGATCTTTGGATAAGCTGTACTGGAAACCTCCACACTGTCATCAGTCTGCAAATCAACCTCCTTATAAACCATAGAGCGGTTTGGGGGTTACACCTATTTTAGCAAGGATGGAGGAAGAGGCTAAGTAGATCTCAATACATCCATAGAAAAGACTGAATATCTAGATAATGTACAGTTAGTCAACTCTTAAAAGTGTAATACAAGTTTCACCACCCAGCCTTCATCACTTTGTATAAGGACTTGAACAATCTATACAGCAGCCTTATTTAAGGCTGGGTTCAAACTAGAGCCTCCCACAGCAGGAGGTCTGGTGCGCCTCCATTCACCAGTTCAGGGTCTGATTTCAGCCCAAATTTTTGGCTTAAGACCTGAAACGGACCAGAAGACATGACTCCTGTGGAATTCTCACAGGTGCCGCTCCGGAGATGTGTGAACCGTCTCCATAGAGAGCTGGTCACAATCTCCCGACATGCAAATTGGATGCAGGCAAAACGCTTCTACCGTTCGCGATCTGCTGGAAGGACGCTCCTTCCGTGTTGGCCGACAGCGGCAAGAGTGCGCCCTTCCGTGTTGGCCGACAGCGGCAAGAGTGCGCCCTTCCGTGTTGGCCGACAGCGGCAAGAGTGCGCCCTTCCGTGTTGGCCGACAGCGGCAAGAGTGCGCCCTTCCGTGTTGGCCGACAGCGGCAAGAGTGCGCCCTTCCGTGCTGGCCGACAGCGGCAAGAGTGCTCCCTTCCGTGCTGGCCGACAGCGGCAAGAGTGCTCCCTTCCGTGTTGGCCGACAGCGGCAAGAGTGCGCCCTTCCGTGTTGGCCGACAGCGGCAAGAGTGCGCCCTTCCGTGTTGGCCGACAGCGGCAAGAGTGCGCCCTTCCGTGTTGGCCGACAGCGGCAAGAGTGCGCCCTTCCGTGTTGGCCGACAGCGGCAAGAGTGCGCCCTTCCGTGTTGGCCGACAGCGGCAAGAGTGCTCCCTTCCGTGCTGGCCGACAGCGGCAAGAGTGCGCCCTTCCGTGTTGGCCGACAGCGGCAAGAGTGCGCCCTTCCGTGTTGGCCGACAGCGGCAAGAGTGCGCCCTTCCGTGTTGGCCGACAGCGGCAAGAGTGCTCCCTTCCGTGTTGGCCGACAGCGGCAAGAGTGCTCCCTTCCGTGTTGGCCGACAGCGGCATGAGTGCTCTTTCAATTGAGGACTAGTTAGAAGACGGTCCCCTACATATAGCTAAAAAAAGATCTTTGTTGTCAATAATTACCAATCTGAAAGGCAAAAATTGCGAAATTTTCGAGGAACCCTTAGCAACCTCTGTGGGAAGCCTGGCATACACAGTACATACTCGGGGCTGCTATCTTGCTTAGTGAGTGATGTCCTGAATGAAGTGGACACCCAGCCTGCCCCCATACCTGGGCTGTCATGTACGGTAGGTACATAGTCTGTAGGGAATGCTGAATAATTGAGAATAGAGTCCTTTCCATGTAATGGGCTGTTATTTGTTGATGAGGAGTGTGGAGGAGGTGCTGATCTGTCTTCTCTCCCTGACACTGTGGATGAGGACACTGGCAGGCTGGCACACAAAGAGAACACAGGTTACCCCCTAGCAGGCTCTTACCTTCCTGTGCCGCCCTTTGAACACCACGGCGAAGGCTCCATGCCCGATCAGATCCTTCCTGCAGTACTCGAAGTCGCCCACCACCTCCATGTTGGGGCTCTCATTCAGGGCCCCCCCTGCACCTGCCCCACTCGCTCGAGGGCACGTCACTGGCGATCCGGGCAGCGAACATCCTGCATGTCCCGTGGGGGGCCCGTGGCTCAGGGCAGTGACATGTCACATGATGTCCCGTGGCTCAGCAGCTACGTGCCCGTCCTATAGCGGAGCGCAGGCCATCCTTTAGCTATGCCCAGCTCCAGTCGCTTTGTGTCTCCGAGTAACGGCAGAAAATACAGCAAGGACCGGAAGCTGGGAGGGTATCCACTGCAAAACAGAGCCAGGTCCGACCCCACCCACCTCGCTGAGCTCAGCCAATCGGTGGCCGGGGTGGAGCGCACCAAGTAGAGGGCGGTTCTGCTGGCATGAAGAGCCATAGCGAATCAGGGCAGGATGCTGTCATTGGAAGGCGGGGCTTGCTTGGCTCTGCGGTGTGCTGGCTGGAGATAAGTGACAGGGAGGAGATAGACTGATCACGTCTGTTGGAGGAGGGCTCCTCCTCAGTCACTAAGGGAATAGGGGTCATCAAGTACACTGCAAGAGGCACTGCTTACACAATCATGTAGTCTACAAATCTGTCCTCAAGCTTCAGGGCATGCTTGCTGAGTCTCTTGGTAGTCTAAGTAATGGTCACCATACACGTTGTAATGAGCCCATACAATCTGTGTACAACCAACTTTAGGTTGGCCAAAAGAATGTACTATGAGGCCCTACCTAGACTATCCAATCAGGCAGGCCCTTGCACTACAGTTGTTTGTAGATCTAAAGGAGATTGTACAATCAGATTGTAACGTGTGGTGAGCATAAGGCTGGATTTACAGTGTGCTGATGTGTTTTTGGTGCCTAGTGCATGCACGTATTGCAGCACACCACAGCGCAATTGCTGCAGCACACCAGTGTGAACCCAACCTTAGGGTTCAGGTAGACAGCAGCCTATATTTTGCCTACATTAGGCTGCAATCGGTGCAGCATCCCCTCCAACCTTAATGTTCCGTTTACATCTAGGCATTCCAGATCGCAGGCGGTTTTGTCGCGTTTCTACCTGCGAATCTGAATCATCGCAAATCACAGGGCCATCCTTCCAATGGCACCCGATCGTGGCACAGTTGTCACCCGATGAATCGCTGTAAAATCATACAAACAGAATGGCGGTATTCCTGTTGCCAAAAAATATATATTTTGGGTAACAGGTGTAACGCAATTCTGTTTGCGCATTTTACCGCAATTCGTTAGGCGACGAACGCAGCAAAATCGCGCCGTGATCGGGGTGCCATTGGAAGTGACGGGGATCGCAAGGACGTCATGTGATCGTGTGTAGAATCTTTGCGATTCTGCCCACGATCTAGGATGCCTAGAAGTGAACAGAGCAGAGCCTAAGCCCTCCTTCACATTGAATGCGGCTTTTATGCAACTTCATCTGAAATGCTCCTCATCTGTGCTTCTTTGTGCACAGATTTCTATCCAAGTTACACCTGAAATCACCAAAAGTAATGCAGGAACTACTTTTTCAAATCAATGCGTCACTGCAAAGAGTGTAAAGAAGAAAGCTATTGTTAAAAGAAAGCCATAAAAAGTCCTATATGCAGTTTGTGAGAAGCCATGTGGAGGACACAGCAAACATGTGGAAGAAGGTGATCTGGTCAGATGAGACCAAAATTAAAATTTTTGGCCTTACAGTAAAACGCTATGTGTGACGGAAAACTAACACTGTACATTACCCTGAAAACACCATCCCTACTGTGAAACATGGTGGGACAGCATCATGTTGTGGAGATGCTTTTCTTCAACAGGAAAGCTGATCAGAGTTGATGAGAAGATGGATGGAGCCAAATACAGGACAATCTTAGAAGAAAACCTGTTATAGTCTGCAAAAGACTTGAGACTGGGGCGGAGGTTCACCTTCCAGCAGGACAACGGCCCTAAACATACAGCCAGAGCTATAATGGAAGGGTTTAGATCAAAGAATATTCATGTGTTAGAATGGCCCAGTCAAAGTCCAGACCTAAATCCAATTGCGAATTTGTGGCAAGACTTGAACATTGCTGTTCACAGACGCTCTCCATCCAATCTGACAGAGCTTGAGCTATTTTGCAAAGAAGAATGGGCAAAAATGTCACTCTCTAGATGTGCAAAGCTGGTAGAGACATCCCCAAAAAGACTTGCAGCGAAAGGTGGTTCTACAAAGTATTGACTCAGGGGGGGGCTGAATACAAATGTACACCACACTTTTCACATTTATTTTGTAAAAAACAAGGAGAAAAAAAAGGCAAAAAAAAAAAAAAGGCAAAAAAAAAAAAAAAGGCAAAAAAAAAAAAAAAGGCAAAAAAAAAAAAAAGGCAAAAAAAAAAAAAGGCAAAAAAAAAAAAGCCCACCAGTGCCACCTATCAATGCCCTTCAGTGCCACCATCAGTGTCACCTGTCGGTGCCGCCCATCAGTGTCACCTGTCGGTGCCGCCTATCAGTGCCCACCATTGCCGCTGATCAGTGCCTCCCAGTGCCGCTTTATCGGTGCCCATCAGTACCTGTTTGCAAAATTTTATAAAAAAAATATCTATTATTTTTTTAAATCGTTTATTTTCAAGGGTGATCAAATACCACCAAAAGAAAGCTCTATTTGTGTGGGAATAACAATTTTATTTGGGTACAGTGTTGTATGACCGCGCAATTGTCATTCAAAGTGCATCAGCACTGAAAGCTGAAAATTGGTCTGGGCAGGAGGGGCGTTTAAGTGCCCAGTATGGAAGTGGTTAAAGCATCATGGCTGTTGCATATGAACAACTTCCTCTGGCTGTTATGTAGCCCTTAGGAAGTTGGCCAGGGGCAGTAAAAACTACGGCTTAGCTGCCTTTGTGAAAGAGACCTTAGGTTATGCATTGTAGTGTGCATCCATTAACACTCCTCACAATGCAGAGTTCCAGCCTAAATGACAACATTGCCTGTAGTTTATCATGAATGTCCTTTTTTGCTTGTCCATGGGCTCCATGGATAGCAGTGTCATCAATCCCAGGAGTCAATGGGCATGCCCTGCTGCTAACATCGCCTTATTTCACAACCAGAAATTATGCATGTTATGTGGAGATAGGCCCTAGCTTTGATTTGTAAATTAAGTCTTTGGGAAACTGGCAGACACAGTGGGCTGCGATTCGTTCCCACTGTACATGCTAGGGTCGCCAGCTGCACCTAATCCCCAAGACAGTCCCAGCAGGCTTCAGATACCTACACTAAGGATGTGTCAGGTCATCTGAGGCCAGTTGACAGATGCACACTGCTGGGGTTAGGAGTGCACCGGTAAGGTTGTGGACCCTTCGGCTGACTGCTGCGGATGGAGCTCTTTGTTGGTTCGGGAAAGTCGCTCCACCTGAACACAGACACAGACCAAACAGGAAGCTAGAGCGTAAGATTCCCCAGGGCATGGCATCTAAGTGCCAGTAGCTTTTTACCAAAGCCTCTGATGGTGAGGATGGATTTGGCTGCAGATAACTCCAGGTTGCGGCCCCTGGGGTCTCTTAGCTTATGCTTCCAGACTGGCTCTGGTGGACAGAGAGGAAGCAGCAGTTTAGGGTTAAACACAGGATAGTCAGGAGAACAAGCCAAGGTCGGGGCAACTAGCAGACAGGAAAGGTCAGAAGGACATGCCAAGGTCGGGACACGGAAGTCATCGATAAACATACAGGAGGCTGCCACACCAGAAGCCTAATCACAACTTGTCAGAAGTGATTCATACTGATAGCAGAGGTATGAGGCCAGTGGTGTCACTAGGGTTGGTGTCACCCCCCCACCAACTATAGTCTACCTTCAGTACAGACCCCCCTCCCGCAGTATAGATTGCCCCTCCCTCAGTACAGACCCCCCCACTAAGTACAGACCCCACTCCATCAATATAGAACCCTTCCCTCAGTATAAACCTCCTCAGTACAGACACCCCCACCTCAGTGCATACCCCCTCAGTGCAGACTCCCCAGCAGTACAGACACCCCCCCCCCAGTGCAGGCCCCCCTCAGTTACAGACCCCCTCCAGTTACAGACCCCCTCCAGTTACAGACCCCCATCAGTACAGACACCCCCCCTCTGTTACAGACACCCCCTAGCAGGGGCGGACTGAGAACTCATGGGGCCCCCAGGCAATAGAATATTATGGGGCCCCCTGGGCTTACTGATGGCCACCACGCCAGGAGGCAGTGCAGAGGCGGGGCAGCTAAAATCTCAGGATTTTTATATCAAAAGCATGTCGGTTTCGGGCATATCAGGGACAGATGTAAAAAAAAAAAAACACAGATTTTTATATACTGTCCCTGGTTTTACTAATCCTGGCAAACCTGTTGGGGCCCCCTAGTGGCATGGGGCCCTCGGGCAGTGCCTGAGTGACTCAATGGTCAGTCCGCCCCTGCCCCCTAGTGCAGACCCCAGTAGTACAGACAGCCCCCCCCCCCCTCCAGCATTAGACGCCTCCCCTTACCTTACAGACCTCAGAACAGAGCAGCAGATACACACATCGGTGTGTCCCTCGAGCGCAGGCTCCTCCTCCTCTGTCGAAGTAAACAGCAGCGGTTTCCTTACCAATCCGCTCAGGGACACAGCTGCCGTGCGAGCCACGAGACACACAGGGCAGCGGGCGGGCGGTGTTAGTGTGGTCCTACTACTCATGGGTGTCACCCGGGAGTGAACCCCCACCCCCCCGCACCTGGCGAGCAACACCTCTGAATGAGGTAGCAGACAGAAATTGGATAAAGACAAGTGCACACTATACAGGGATAGTCTTTGTTCATATTTCATGTCTGAGGTTTACAAGTACTTTAAGCAGTGACAGATCTTTGACTTCCACCTCCTGTAAAGAATCAGGCAAGGCTTCAGTGGTGCTAGCCTATAAACATCTGGCATATTACTCCTGTTGTCCACAGAGGAAATACACATAGCATGCATACATAGTAAGGCCAAGGCTACATTACAAATTAGTGCAAAGGGGGCTAATGCTGTGTGGGCCCATGTGTTTAGAAGGCCCACTAGAAGATGGCAGCTCTGCAGCCTCAGCCCAAGGCCAGTAAAGCTACAAGTACAGCCAGTGTGTAATCAGGAGGAAAGGAGCAAATCTTTCCATAGACTGGGCAGCTGCCAGGGAGTGGCAGAAAATGCTTCCCTTTATAGAAAGCTCTTCTCTTATCCCAGTATCCCAGTCATGTGATCACATCATAGGTCAAACGACTGGGACACTGGGAAGGGAGAAGTGCTTTCTATAACCTTCCGCCTGCAGTGCTGAGATTGTAGAAATACACATGCCACTAACAGGCTTCATACCCTATTAGATTGTAAGCTCTTATGTATTGTAACAACACTGTCTCCATTTATATTGAAAAGCGCTGCTCAAACTGTTAGCAGTATACAAATCATGTATAATAATAATAAACAGTGTAATAATACTTTTATAAACATAGCTGTATTTTGATATAATAAGACAACATCTACTTTAATCATGTTGTTCAACAAATAGACAGGTATACCGTAAAGCAGGGCTCCTCAAACTTGCTAAACAAAAAGGCCAATTTACTGTCTTTCAGACCTTTGAGGGGCCAGGTGGTGTACAAACTGTCCCAGCGTCAGTAGGAGTAAGCAATGTCTCAGGCTCACTGGGAGTAAAAAAATCTCCAGGGTTGGTAAGCAGTGGGAGTAAAAAATGATGTTTTGCCTGTGTTTACTGGAAGAGGAACAGTGCCCCATCATTGGAGTCAGTAAGAGTAATAGTGCCCTATTGCGGATGAAAGGAGGAGTAATAATGCCTCATCATTCATGTCAATGTGAGGAATGGTGCCTCACCTTTGGTGTCAGTGGAGAGAATAATGCCCCATCGCTGGTGTCGATGGAAGGATTTATGCCTCATTGCTGGTGAGAGTAGGAGGAATAATGCCCCATCATTGGTCATTCGGAGGAATTGTGCACCATTGCTGGTGTCAGTGGGAATAAAAGTACTCCATTGTTGGTGTCAGTGGAAGGATTTCTACCCCATTGCTGGTGTCAGTAGGAGGAATAGTGCCCCATCATGGGTGTCAGTAGGAAAAATAATACGCAGTCATTGTCAATAGAAGGAATATTGCCTCATCATTGATATCAGTGGGAGGAATAGTGTCATATTATTGGTGTCAGTGGGAGGAATAGTGCCCCATCACTGGTATCAGTAGGAGGAATAGTGCCCCATCACTGGTGTCAGTAGGAGGAATAGTGCCCAAAAACTGGTGTCAGTAGGAGGAATAGTGCCCCATCGCTGGTGTCAGTAGGCGGAATAGTACCCCAAAAACTGGTGTCAGTGGGAGGAATAGTGCCCCATCACTGGTATCAGTAGGAGGAATAGTGCCCCATCACTGGTGTCAGTAGGAGGAATAGTGCCCAAAAACTGGTGTCAGTAGGAGGAATAGTGCCCCATCACTGGTGTCAGTGGGAGGAATAGTGCCCCATCACTGGTGTCAGTAGGAGGAATAGTGCCCCATCACTGGTGTCAGTAGGAGGAATAGTGCCCCATCACTGGTGTCAGTAGGAGGAATAGTGCCCCATCACTGGTGTCAGTAGGAGGAATAGTGCCCAAAAACTGGTGTCAGTAGGAGGAATAGTGCCCCATCGCTGGTGTCAGCAGAAGTAGTTGTGCCCAAGGAGGTATAGTACCTCAAGGGCCAGTTAAAGGCAAACAAAGGGCCCCAGTTTAGGGACCTCTGCTACAGAGCATACCTGAGCCCCTGTCTCCCCAGCCCTATAGAGATGGCCATTCTATGGTATATAAGCTTGTAGGATTATCTGTCACATGCATACACTAGTATCAATGTAACTGTCTCCCTGAGCGCCTCTAAACCTGGGGCACTGGTAGGATGTAAACATGGACATTGCTTCACACTCACCAACCAAATCATTTAGTGAGACATCTCTAGTCCATTGTGGAAAAACAGAGAGGTATGTCTGGAGCCAAGACAATATTTATGTTATGTTACGCATGCCAGGTAAAACAAAGTAGAGTTATTAAATAGCAGAAAACAAATAAAAAACATTTGCCAGCATTAAAGATCAACAGATATACGACACCAGAACTTGTGCATTGATGCACGTTGGTTGCTGCACACTTTGTTACATGGCCTATTTCAAATTAATGAGTTGAAATGCTCCTCAAAGCACTAAAATATGGGGCAAGTTTTTCACATGGCATCACACGGACATCGCATGTTCTGCTCCGTTGCTGTGCACAGTTAAAAATGGATGGCACACCCTGGTGTGAACTGGCCTATAGTGTAACTCAAGCCAAAATATTTTTTGAAGCAGACATCATGGTACCATACTAACTGAATTATGAACTATGTAATTAGAACAGACTTTTCTACTTCCCATCATGTGCATGGAAAATAAATAAATCTTCCATAGGTCAAGTTAGGGTTGCCCCAATACCGATACTAGTATCGTTATCGGGACCGATACCGTGTATTTGCTGGAGTACTTGTACTCGCGCAAATGCTCCCGATGCCTGGCCGAATACTTTTTTTGTATTTATCAACATGTTCTGTGAAAATTCTTTGAGTTTTTTACTACTGCGTGACAAGCAAATACATTTTTTTAATGAATTTTTACTCATTTTTATTCTTTCATAATGTCTTGAGTTGGAGTTCTTCATAATTCTAAAGAAAATATCCTTAGTCTGTATTATGGTTTGAAAACTGTCACATGACATTTAAAAAAAGTATTGGTATTCGGTATCGGCGAGTACATGAAAAAAAGTATCGGTACTTGTACTCGGTCCTAAAAAAAGTGGTATCGGGACAACCCTAGGTCAAGTGGTTAAACACTATGTAAGCCCAACATTTCATATTCCTGATATGTGCCTGGTGTACAATATGTCCTGTTCTCGATGTATTGCTGAATTTTAAATCCCTGGTGTTCCTGACAGTCCCTCTGCTTCCCTATTAAAAACTGACCACACCAAGCAGAAGACCAGACCAAGCATCGTGGTCAATTCTCTAGCTGTGCTGGGAACTTGGCCTGCTCTCCTCCAATGATTAATCTTCTGATGACATGCCTTCTCCCCTGCACAACAAGTCACTGGGAAGCTCAGTGTCCTGTTGCTCCTCCTCCCCCGACTCTTCTTTCAGCTGTGAACAGAGATTGTGCTCTCCCTTAAAAAATGTACTAATTACACACACACACAATATTTTGCCTTTCATTTCTCTTTTAAACGGAATGGGTTGTTTTTAACAAGGCGATTGTTTACATACTGCATACTTTAATTCCTATACAACCACTTTTAATATAAATGTAACAGTCATATAAAATGTTGGATGATGTTGCCATCTAGTGGACAATCTAGTAGCAACACTTTGATTTAGGGCCTGTTTAGGACTTTGCATGTGTGTACAGGAGCATTTTTATATATTTTTTTCCTTTTTGTATTGTTAGACATTGTGTGCTGACTATGCATTGATTTGGATTGGATTATCAACAACTGACCAAGGCTTGTTAATTCCTGTTGCCAAATCATCAAAACACATTATATTTTGAAGCAATTTCACTGACTTCTATTGGGCATCCAAAGCACTAAAATATAGAAAAAAATATAATATAACGTGTTTTTCTAAATATACTGCACTGCAGCGCTGAGATGGACAACAGATGTGTAAAGAGAACCAAAACTGCAGTGCAAGGCAAGTGCCTTGTTCTTTACTACGTTTTGGCAATGGAGCAAGGCTCCTAATTTGAATGCCTTGCCTCTGGCCCTGGGTAATGCCGCGTACACACGGTCGTTTTTTGCGATGAAAAAAAACGACGTTTTCTGTGAAGTAAAAAACGACGTTTTTGAAACGTCACTTTCAAAGACAATTTTGCATACACACCATAGTTTTTTCACAAAAAGCGAGGTTACGTTCACCACTCTTCCATTGAAGCTCACTTCATAACTAGCTTCTGGGCATGCGCGGGTTGAAAAACGTCGTTTTAAAAGACGTTTTTGCTACACACGGTGACTTTTTGTGAAACAAAAAACGACGTTTTGAAAAACGACACAAAAAATTCAAGCATGTTGGAATTTTTTTTTGGTCGTTTTTTTTAAGACAAAAAACGACGTTTTGCCCACACACCATCAATTTAAATGACGTTTTAAAAACGTCGTTTTTTTTTCATCGCAAAAAACGACCGTGTGTACGCGGCATTAGAGTTTACTACATTGATCCCTGTGTGACAAGCACTGTATAAATGTAACTACCTTTTTTAAAGTTACTATCTCCTTAGCTTCCTTGTCATCTTCTATCAGGGACAGAGTAGTCACAAAGCAGCTAGGAGGGAGTGGAGCAACAGAGAGACTTTGGTTTCTTACATACCTGGAAGTGTGGAATGCTGAAACTCCTGGCAGAGACCAAAGACTGAGAACTTCAGAGGAAAAAGACCTGAGGGTACTTATTTTAGATGACTGTAAAATTAGCAAACTGTGTGGTCAGACAATGAGAATAACAGAGAATTGTAGGGTTTCACTTGAGGGAGCAACAGAAGCAGGAAGGTGGTCCTAATCCCCTTATATAGATTTTTAATTATCATTAGGAGAAAGTAGATACTCATCTTCATATATAGATCTTTTGTATCATTAGAGGGATCACTAGCAGAGGGAGGGGCGGAGCTGAGGTGTCAGGGAAGGAGACATGAATACCTGGGGGCGAGCTCCATACTCAGGTGCCAAACTGGGGAGGGAGGGCGGAGCTGAGGCACTGGGATTGAGCCAGAGGAGGAGCCAGCAATACTCGGGAGCAAGCTTCATACTCAGGAGCCAAGCTGAGGCACTGGGGTGAGCCAGAAAAGGAGTCAGGAATACCCGGAAGCAAGCTCCATACTCTGAGCCGATGTCTTGCCAAAAAAGTTCCGCCGGCGGATAAGGACCCCCCTGTACTGCGCAGGCGTGAACTGAGCCTCTGAAAATAGCCGAACATGTAGAGCTAAGAGTCATCTCTAGACAGCGCATGCACACAACAAATTGTACTGCCGAGGCGGTGGTGCTACACTTCTGACATCCAGGCTCACTCCTTACCATCTCCACGGACATTGAGCAGGTTAAAAAAAAGAGCCAGGAGGCCGAGCGAGCGAAGTGAGTCGTCCAAACGAAGCAAAGACGTGAGACCGACTGGCCACTTACAGCAAGGTCCACGCCGCCCTGGACCTGCTTCAATAACTACTTATATCAACATTGCAAAAGCTACCACCCGTCATTGCGCAGACGCCGTCTGGAGCTGACTCTCATCTCTACGTTCGGCGCTCAGTTCACAGGGGGTCCTTATCCGCCGAGGGAACTTATTCGGCAGAACACCGGACCGGAGAGAGGGCAAAGCCGAGGTGCCTGGGTAAGCCGAGGGAGGAGCCTGGAATACTTGGGGGCGAGCTACAGAATCAGAGCCGGACGGGAAGGGAGGGGCGGAGGTGCCGGAGTAACCCCTGGGGAGGAGCAAAATTACATCGAGCAGTCGGGAGCACCAGCCCTGAGGACACTTTACTGCTGCCCCCCTTGTACCCCGCACTGCCTGCTCCTATATATAGAATCTTTAGTTAGACTTAATTTAGAAGACTGCAGTTCTGGAGACCTCACTAAAGGCCCATACACACAATACGAAAATTGGAAGTAAAATTTCTTCTGACGGACAATCTGTCAATTTTAGGATCGTTAGTATGGTGCTTGCAACAGCCGATTACGTTTTTTCATCCGACACAAGCTGGATGTGAAGACTATAACATTTTTGACGGATGTGAACACGACTGATTTCCCTATAATATTAGTATGGATTTAGTCCGAAAAAATGTAAGGCCTCGTACACACGAGCAGACAGATTTGTTCAAATCTGTCTGTCCGACAGATTTGAACAAATCTGTCTGCTGGGATTTTGGTTTGCTCGCGTTTACACAAGAGCTAACCAAAATCCCCGCCAGCAGACAGCGCGCTGACGTGTCGGTGACGCCGCCACGTCACCGCACCAGGAAGTAAAACACTTCCGCGCAGGCGTCAAAACCATTCGGCGCGTGTGCGAGAAGACATGTCTGCTGGTTAGCATACTAACCAGCAGACATGTCGGGCGGACGGGTTCCCAGCCGACAGATTTCAAAGCATGCTTTGAAATCTGTCGGGTGGCCACATCCGTCTGTTAGCCCGTACACACGATCGAATCTGTCTGCTGAAACGGTCTAGCAGACCGTTTCCAGCAGACAGATTTGATCGTGTGTACGAGGCCTAAGAGCAAGACTGCGCATGCAAAGAAACAAAATACATACAAAACAATTCAACACATGACATCACTTCAAAAGTTGAATTCTGTCGTACAAATATTTTCGTATGGTGAGTAACCTCTTCACTTTCGACATTAGACTAGCATGCAAGAAAAAAACGGACGAACGGTCATCCGAAAAGCTGATCGTGTGTATGAGGCTTAGGCCGCGTACACACGATCAAATCTGTCTGTTGGAAACGGTCTGCCAGACCGTCCCAGCAGACAGATTCAATCGTGTGTACGGGCGAGCCGACGGATTTGGCCAGCCGACAGATTTGAAAGCATGCTTACCAATCCGTCGGCTGGGAACCCGTTCGCCCGACATCTCTGCTGGTTAGTACGCTAACCAGCAGACATGTCTTCTCGCACACGCGTCTAATGGTTTCGACGCATGCGCGGAAGTGTTTTACTTCCTGGTGCGGTGACGTGGCGGCGTCAACGTCACCGCCACGTCAGCGCGCCATCTTCCGGCGGGGATTTTGGTTTGATCGTGTGTACACGATCAAACCAATACGTCCCCAGCAGACAGATTTGTTCAAATCGGTCTGTCCGACCGATTCGAACAAATCTGTCTGCTCGTGTGTATGGGGCCTTAGAGAGATAAAATTGATAAGATAGAACAATCCCTGGGAGCGGCAACACAAATAGTGAAAGGTCTGTGGGATACAACACATCAGGAGACACTTCAGGAACTTAAAGAGGAAGTAAATCCTGATGGGTTGTTCCCTGCAAAGTAAAAGCATAATGGGCTACTGTGCATCGCATATGTGCCACTTACCTGCAGAAGAAGCCCACGATGTCACCGCTGTGTAATCACATGCATCTTCAACCCCTCTTCCTTCCAGGGCCATGGACTCTGGAGCTCTGCTATTGGCCGGAATGTCGTGTGGGAGATGATGGTCAGGGCACAGGCACTTTCTTCAGTGTGCATGCACGGATGAGGTCATCGCCTGCATATATGGCGAATATCTCCTAAACTGTACAGATTTAGGAGATAATTCCTGTACCTACATGTAAGCTTTATTATAGACTTACCTGTAGGGAAAAGGGGAGACACCTTTACGGAAAACTGCCTGTGCTGCTAAAGGGTAGGGATGAGCCGAACACCCCCCACGTTCGGTTCGCACCATAACGTTCGAACGGACCTCACGCTCGCGCGAACATTTAGAACCCCATTGAAGTCTATAGGACTCGAACGTTCGAATTCAAAAGTGATAATTTTAAAGCCCAATATTCAAGTTATTGTCGGAAAACATCTTTGAGAAACCGGGTCTTGCCCCAGGGAACACGTATCAATGGAAAAAAAAAGTTTTAAAAACTGTATTTTTTTCTGGAGCAGCGATTTTAATGATGCTTAAAGTGAGAAAAAAAATGCAAAATTCCTTTAAATATCGTACCTGCTGGGTATCTATAGTATGCCTGTGAGGTGGCAGGTGTTTAGAACTGTCCCTGCACAAAATGAGATTACTATAAGAAAAAAGTAATTTAAGACTGCTTGCGCTTTAATTTAATGTTTGGTCCCTGGCCCTGCAATATGGATAAAAAAATCACTGAAAAAAAATATCATGGATTTCCCAGCCACCACTGTCCCCAGGTCATTACAAGACCCATTGGCCCTATATACTTTGAACAGCAGTATACAGGTGGTGCAAACAAGACAAGGACTGTAGGTTTGTTAAGTAGAATCTGAACCATGTCATACTTTGCTTGCTGCATATTGCACAATTTCCTAAAGAGACCCTCAACAGACTACATGACACTTGTGCCTGATGAGGCCATTGATGTTCCCGTGAGCCTGTCCATACAGGCTTGGCCACCCAAAGCGCACGTGCTGTGTGGCAACAATATGTCGATTATTTTAGGGGTGGGGGGCATTACAATGCCAGATCTTGGCTGAATAAATTATTTTTTTGAGAAAGAAAAATTCTAGAAAAAAGGGGGGTTGCCATCCGGGGCCCCCTTTGAACAAATTCTGTGAAGAACTCCTGTTCTCTGAAGGCCTCCATTATTTCTGCAAGTCAAAAATAAGCAAAAAAAAAAGCTAATGTCAGTCAAGCCTTTTACTTTTACCAAGCAGGTTTAAGTGCAAACTATACGTCCCAAGTGCAGTAAACACCAAGTACGTCTAGGTGCAAACTATACAGCACACGTGCAGTAAACTCCAAGTAGGTTTAAGTGCAAACTATATGGCCCAAGTGCAGTAAACTCAAAGTAGGTTTAAGTGCAAACTATACAGCACAAGTGCAGTAAACATAAAGTACGTTTAGGTGCAAACTATATGGCCCAAGTGCAGTAAACACCAATTATATCTAGGTGCAAATTATACGGCACAAGTGCAGTAAACTCCAAGTAGGTTTAAGTAAAAACTATACAGCACAAGTGCAGTAAACACCAAGTACGTTTATGTGCAAACTATACGGCCCAAGTGCAGTAAACACCAAGTACGTTTAGGTGCAAACTATACAGCACACGGGCAATACAACACGTAGAAGACTGCAGCTAGCACAATTAACTATCTGACAAATAGGAATAGCTGATCTAGCTAAACTATACCGTGTATAAATATATTTACAACTCCTGGGATGTATATACTGTATATCCTCTACACACTGTAAATTTAACTAAACTGACTAGCCTGCTTGTTCTATCTATCTAATAATAAAGACACTCTCTCTCTCTCTATAGGACTGATCTTCTCATTAACATTAGTGTGGGGTGTATGCTAAAGCTCTGAGCCATAATTGGCCAAAAATCACCCTGGCTTTGGCCAATTATGGCTCTCCGTTTCTTGCACGCTGTGATTGGCCAAGCATGCAGGACAAACCGCATGCTTCGCCAATCATCAGCGCGCAATGTCGCAGTGAATTATGGGCCGTGGCTCGTCACTCGAATTTGACGCGAACAACCCGTTTTCGAATTTCGACGGACGTACGAACAGACGATGTTCGAGTTCACCTGTACCTGTAGATAAAACATATTGTGCAGCCATAACCTTGCTGTAGGTGTGAATGTTTTATGTACAGCGAGGGGGGAAAAAAGTATTTGATCACCTGACGATTTTGTATGTTTGTCCACTGACAAAGAAATGATCAGTCTGTAATTTTTAGAAGTGAAAGACAGAAAAGTTATCAATTGATTTGCATTTTAATGAGTGAATTAAGTATTTTATCAGCAAGATTTCTGGGTCCCAGATGTCTTTTATACAGGTAGTGTGCTGAGATTAGGAGCACCCTCTTAAAAAGGGAGTGTTCCTAATCTCAGCTTGGTATAAAAGACACCTGTCCACAGAAGCAATCAATCGGATTCCAATCTCTCCACCATGGATAAGAGAGAACCTCCTTCCCTCCCATTAACATGGGGACAAGGGCATTAGGGGCGAGTATGGATTTTGGTATGAACATTTTTAAATTAATTTTTTTATTGCTGCCATTTAAAAAAAAAAAAAAATCATTCACCTGTTAGCAGGGAAGCCCACTGACAGCTGATGACTAATCGGTTGTTAAGGACGCAACACCCAACTTTCCATCCCACTCCTAACAAGATATTTACAATTTGCTGTGGAGAGGATTTTTTTTAAATGCATCAAAAATGCAACACTTGCGTTTTTGGTGCAGGTCCATTGAATGCATTCTGCTGCGGGGAAAAAAAGTCCCTGACCCTTTCCACACTGAATTAAAAACGCATATATATGAACATGTACTATAGTAAACCATGTTAAACGGACTGTAGCGAGTTTCTGCAAAGTGCAAAACAAACTAAAAAACTCATTGGTGTGAACCTAGTGTTAACAGGACATGTATCCATCTCTATCTCTCTATATACACACACACACACACACACATATACATATACATATACATATATACATATACATATATACATATATATATATATATATATATATATTATATATATATATATATATACACACACATGTAGAACTTTTTTTTTTTTTAAGGTATTGATTTATACGATTTTGTATCGTCTATTGTGGGGATGTGCATTACATACTACTGACCTCTGGTTATATTTAGCTTCCTAGATCGGTTTTACATACTATCTATTACTGCATATCATGTGGTTCACATCTAAACATTTTCCACTAACACTGTATTTATAAATTTAACAGTCATGCTCTTAAAGAAAACATAGTAAACAATGAAACGATATATTTATTTTCAGTTCCTTGAAAGCAACTCATATTACTTTGCCCTTTCAATTTATATACATATCTAGAGGATGTTGTGTTCCAGCAATGTAACATATCACAGAGGGCAAATATCTTATAGCACATATTTCCAAGCCGGGGGAGGTATTCTCAAAGGGTTCATGTGAAGTTTCTGCTTCTTTTAAGTCTACACCAGTTTTAAGTATTAACAAATAATACATCAAATATAAAATATATATTTTAGTTATTCAGAGGCAAAATAAGTTGCGAGGAAAAACATCAATTACTGAGTTCAGTTGATAAATGTAACAAGGTCAAGGGCGTGATTAAGAAGTAGTAAGTGGCTTTCATAAAGGAGTACATACAAAGTGTATGTAAATGTAAGGACAAACATTAAACCGCCAACAGCTTACATTTCCTTCACCGTTGTAGCTGCATTTTTATGCTTTGTTCCTATATTTTTTCCTGGTGATTCTGCCATTAAGAATCTTCCTGTCCTAGTGATCCTGGGGTGAAAGTGGTCACTGACTGTACATGTATACAGCAGCAGCTTTGTTGACCTTGGCTACTCACTTATTATTTGGACCAAAGGCTGATGTTTCTGTGCTTGCATGTTTAGCTTGGTCCATATTCTAATAGCTGACGCACACTAAAAGTAGGCACATAGGAAATGGGCGATTTAAGAGGAAGCTGTGTATAGCATTTAAAAAAAAATTGCAAAAAAAAGTACAATTTTAAACCGGATATAAAAAGCAGGTTACTATTTGTAGAGTATTAAAGAATTCCTCTTGCTAGCATTGAAAAATGAAAAAGTATTATTATACTGCAGCTTAATCATTAGATGCAATGGCTGCATCAGTTTTTATTTCTTTGTCTCCCCCCCCCCCCCCTCCGTTTTTACCTCAACACACCTCTGGATGAATGAAAACAGAAAGCGCAGCATTGTCAGTTGGGTTGGGGGGGGGGGGGTTTTGTCTCTTCCATGTGAACTAATACACTCTGCTGGTGGGCTTGTGCTTTTGAAAAATACTTTATGGCTAGATCACTATATGAAAACAGAAGAAATCAAGCCTAGAAAATGAAACAAATGCAGTCATTACACCTAAATTGGTAAGCTGCAATATAATAAAGGTTTTCTTTTGGGTTTAATACCACTTAAAATACCAGTCTGTACTGTATATAAAAGTATACATGCCTTTATTTGCTTCCCCAATGAAATGCTAACACAGCAGAAAATCCATGCCTTAGTTCTTCCATTCCTGTCTTGGCGCTCCTCCCCCTGCTTGGGCAGTGAAAGATTCACCAAGGAGAACAATGTACAATACTGTGTAAAAAGAGTCCTGAAGTGATAGGAAGACATTATCGAGTCTGAATAAATTTTTCTTCTGTTCGCTCAATTTGCATTGTAAACAATTAAAATATTTATATTATAAGCATTCTTTTCATTTACAGCATTTCTTCACACCTGCCCAATACTTTTGCACAGTACTGTGAATCAGCAGCCAGGAAGTTTTTTTTTCTCCTTCCAGTTCAGTTGCTAGATGCAGAAGTGCTTGTGCCAGCATTGTCAATGAGCACTCAATAGCCATTATGCTGGCCACACACTATATGAAGAAGCTCAGCATCCACATCATGTAGACATACATGCTACACATGCTTTGTACCTGGGGGACAGGAGGACTCCGTTTGTCAAGACTTCTTTAAACCATAGGCAAGAAGTTGTGACAACACTTGACAACACTTGATTAGCACATTTTCAAAGGACAATAACCCAACTCCCACTGCTGGGTTGCTAAAATGTTCTGCTGGGAGAAAAGAACTCAGTCTTAAAATTAGCTGGGTGGCTTTTCTGCATATACATGGAGTAGAAGACATTTAGAAACATTTGTTCCGTCCATTTCAAATTTTGTATAATGTAGCCTCCCTTCAAAAACGTAGATTCCTTAAAGTAAGAAAATCCAGAGGGAACCTCAACAGTGTGAAAAGTTGTATTCATACAGCTTAATTTCCAATAGTTGGTCTTCTTTATATCAGGAATTTTGCATCTTACGCAAGCTGGTATAGACCTGACCAAATGATCTTCATCTTTCCAGTGAATGTACACCATGTTTCACCAACCACGTCTGTTTCTGTAGGCTCATCTTCTCCATCTGTAGCAAATAGGTAAATAACGTTACATAATTCAAACTGTGAAAAAAAACAAAAAAAAAAACACACACACAGCTAACAGAGCGAGTGCAGCCCCTTTGCAAGATATAATTTTCAGGTTTTCCAAAGCCGAGCTTTAATCACTACTTCACTTAAAAACAGGGTTTTAAACTAACTGTACAAACAAATGGCAACCACTCCAACCTAGAACTGGCCTTTGCAGCAAAGAAGCACATGGAAGAGCCAATGCACGTTGAACAAAAATTCCCAGCTCACTTAACTGCAACAAACCAAATTGACCTTGTCCAACAGTTTAACTTTGTTTTAACGTGAACTGTTAGACAAGGTCAATTTGGTTTGTTTGTTGCAGACTGGCTGGTAAGTGAGCTGGGAATTTGTTTGTTTTTTGACATGCGTTGCCCTTCTATGTGCTCCTTGTTGCAATAGATAGTTATGAGGTAGGGTTGGTATTCAATTGTACGGTAGGTGAATTTGTGAGGCGATGCACTGGATACCCTTACTGCCATTGTGCTATTGCTGGGTGTCCAGCGCATCCCTATAACTTTAAGAAGGGGTGGGCTCCCTCCAGGCATACCTGCCCTTAACCTCCCTGGCGTTATGATTCTGTCTGGAATTTTGTACCAAAAGCGTTGCAATTGTTTTGCAAGGAAATGTGGTGTTATGTATTATAGGCCTGCAATTCTTAGTAAGTACTTACTTACTTAAATCTATCTAAACAAGAGTCTAATAGGCATCCCGGGTATGATTTTTTTTTTTTATTATTAAAAATTATAATATAATAAATTATAAAAAATTATAATAAATAATAATATAATTATAGTAAAAATTATTCAATAATGTAATCAAATCAAAATCACTGAAATTTGCTCAGTTGCAGAATTTTTGCTGTCATTTTTTTTTTTATGACGAATTTCCCCACAAATCGCTATCGCTAAATTCTGCAAGTGATTATAATTTATTATCGCTGTTTTTTAGCTGCTCTAAAACAATTTTTGCCATAAAGGGACACTTTTGGTTGCTATGGGCAATCTACAGTTTGCAGGGAGAAAGAAAAGTTTTTATTATATAAAAGAACATGTAGGGCACTGGGCAGACCACTAGGGACATGGGGGGTGTGTATTTTTTACATACAGTACTGTAATCTATAAGATTACATTGTACTGTATGTATAGTGTTTGTTTACATTTTTGAATTTGGCGCCGTTCTCCGTCCCCGTGTGTCGCAACGACGCAGGGAACGGAGCTCGGCGGCACACGGGGACGCTGTGTGAATCGAGCGAGCACCCGCTCGCTCACACAGCGGGGATGCATCGCTGGATCCACGGAGAAGGTAAGTAAACTCTCTCTGGATTCTGCGAGGCGAGCCCGTGTCTGACACGGGATCAACAATAGTAGCAGCAAACTTTTACCCCGTGTCAGACACGGGAAAAACGCCAGGGAGGTTAAACTATCCATCATTATACATCTGCTACAACTTGAGACTCAAAAATATAGTTAGGGCTGCAGTACACTGGGTGCAGCTTACACATATATTTGCAAATGTGTGCAAACTAAATGGCTGTTTAATATGAACTGTTACACTGGGTCAAGTCAGTTTGTTGTAGGCTGGCTTACAAGTGAGCTGGGAATTTAAGTTTTTTTTTTTTTTAACAAACCGTATACACTTTTAGATACTGTAAACTTTACTACAACTCAGAATACAAAAAAACAAAACAACCGACAACAACACAGCGTTGTGTTTTTTGAAGACAATGGGGGTTATTTACTAAAGGCAAATCCACTTTGAACTACAAGTGCAAACTACAAGTGCAAAGTGCATTTGAAATTGCACTTGGAAGTGCAATCGCTGTAAATCTGAGGGGTAGATCTGAAATGAGGGGATGCTCTGCTGATATCATCTAATCATGTGCAAGCTAAAAATGCTGTATTTTCCTTGCATGTCCCCCTCAGCTCTACAGAAACTGCACTTCCAAGTGTACTTTCAGTGCAATTTCAAGTGCACTTGTAGTGCAAAGTGGATTTGGCTTTAGTAAATAACCCCCAATATCTGCACACCTAGGGAAATGCATTGTTTAAGCCGAATAGCAGGCATGGGAATCAAATTATGATAAAGAGACGTTTTAACACAATCTCCTCCAAAACACACATGAATGAAAATTCACTCCGATTCCTACTGCTCCAACTCATCTGATCAAAGTAATAGAAGAGAACATTACACTAATTTCAATGAAATTGGCTTAGCATGCTTATATGCCTATATATCCAAATCCATTTGCTGAATGGAACAAATCAGCATAATACAGCTTACATTTCATAGTACTTACATCCTTAAACATTTATCTTTTCCTCCACTGGCTACTCTTTGCCCATCGGGGCTCCAGTCAACAGCATAGACCTACAGCAAGAATGAGTTTAAATGCCGGTTACAGAGAGCTTTTCTCAGACTGTTCTTAGCCACAGTTGTACAAAATCATTAATATACCTCATCTGCATGTCCTGGGAGATCCACAGCCAGCTTCTTGGTTTTAGTATCCCAGACTTTGAGCGTACTGTCACTGCTGCCGCTGACCAACAGCCTGCTATCTGCTGACCAAGCAATCTGGTACACAGCAGATACATGGCCACGCAAAGATGCCAAGTATCTGCAATTCAATGAGAAAAAAAAAATCATAATTTTACAAGATTGACTACGAAACAACGTATATAAATGATCTGTTTCACTCATTAAATAGTTACAGATTCGAACGCTGCGACTACACTTACTTGCCAGTTTTACCATCCCACAGCTTGACCGATTTATCAAAGGAAGCACTGGCGATGATCCTAGTGTCAGGTGAAAAGAGGACTTCATTAATTAGAGCCTGGTGTCCAGTCATTCTCTGCAATGGCTTCTTATCTTCAGCTGGAGCCCAGAGGAAGAGTGTGAAATCATCAGAGCCAGACACAAGTCTCTCAGGAGCTTGTCCCTGTATTGGAGCAAAATCATCGGCCAATAAAGAAATCATTCCCACAAAGTGTAGCTCAAATAGTGCAATTACAGTACAAAAATCAAGTATACACACCCGAACTTGATTGTATCGCTGCAAGGCTTTTTCCTTTAGTACCTCCACTGAAAAGTAACAAGAAAAACATGCTATACTGAAAGGAAGCTTTAAATTACATTAACTTTCATTTATTTATTATAGGTACTTATAGAGCCGTCAATTTATGCAGCAATAGATATCTAGATCTATATATAAATATATTGCATTACATCAGTCCCTGCCCTCAAGGAGCTTACCATCTAGGGTCCCTAACTCACATATTAGGGCCAATCTAGAAAGGAGCCAGTTAACCTACCAGCATGTCTTTGAATTGTGGGAGGAAACCCACGCAGGCACAGGAAGAAAACATGCAAACTCCAGGCAGGTAGTGCCGTCGTTGGGATTCAAACTCACGTTTCTAGTGCTGCTCTCGGTTGACATGCAGTTTAATAAGAAAAATGTAGCTAAAAACCAAAAACATAAAAATCTCTCTCTCTCTCTCCATACACACTATAAAAATGTAGTAAAGTGGCGATGGCTAAACACTCCACTTTTTACCAAAAGAGGTAAAACAGTCTAACAAGTTAACATATTTTTAGTAAGGTTCATTTTGTGCTCACAAATGCAATATGTTAGCCAATTGTAAAGCACAAAACATAAAAGTTGCATGGAGTAAATCGATACCAGACATGTCCAGTCTTAAAAACGGTGAATGACCATGAAACTGCAACAAACTTTGGTACCCAAAATCATCCAAGGCAAATAGGGAGTGGGTTCCAGTGCCAGTGAAAGGGATTACAGCAGGCTGAATCACTTTCAAGAGAAAGACAGTTGGCTTGTAAAGTGCACACACATTCCCAGCCATTGCAGGTGCTCGGGAGTGTGTGCAAAAACTGCCACTGCCACCAATGTAAACCTTACATCAGTGTCAGCAAAATGCTTGAATCCACAGTCAGATTTCCCAACAATTTTAGCCTGCAAGCCAAAATTGATCCCCTCACTAAGTGAATACAAGTTTTAGTTGGAAGGTTTTTATTTAAGGTCTTTAAAATCTAGTAGATATTTCCCTTCTGACATGAAGAGTCCTTAACCACTTAAGACCCGGACCAATACGCTGGTAAATGACCAAAGGTGTTTTTGCGATTCGGCACTGCGTCGCTTTAACAGACAATTGCGCGGTCGAGCGACGTGGCTCCCAAACAAAATTTGCGTCCTTTTCTTCCCACAAATAGAGCTTTCTTTTGGTGGTATTTGATCACCTCTGCGATTTTTATTTTTTGCGCTATATACAAAAAACATTTTTGAAAAAAAAAAAAAACACTATTTTTTACTTTTTGTTAAAAAAAAAAAATCAAATAAACTAAATTTTAGTCAAACATTTAGGCCAAAATTTATTTAGCCACATGTCTTTAGTAAAAAAAAAAAAAAAAAAAAAAAAAAAAAAAAAAAAAAAAAAAAAAAAAAATCGCAATAAAAAAAAAATAGCTACCTAGCGGGAACAGCGACACTAATACAGCGATCAGAAAAATGATCGCTTAGTGACGCTGGCAATAGGGAGTGAAAGGGTTAACTAGGGCGGTGATCAGGGGGTTAAAACTTTATTAGGGGGGGGGTGGGGGGCTATCCTGAACCTACAACACTAACTGATTTTACACTGCCTGTCACACTGACACTAAATGCAGTGATTAGATCACTGCATTCAGTGACACTGTGACAGGGGGGGGGGGGCCAGATCGCAAGGGGTTAAGTATGCCTATGTGTGTGTGTGTCAGTGTAATGTTGGTGCACACTTACTGTTAGGTGTTGCTCTCATCGCAGCGGTTGGAAATACCGCTGTGATGAGAGATTACATCACTTCCCCCTTCCTGTGTTTACACAGGAGGAGGAAGTGACAGGAGACTGGGAGCGCAGCGATTGGCTGGGAGCGATCGCGGGGGGCGGGTAAACACCGACATCCGCCCGCCCGTCCCGGATCGCTCCCGATCGGACCCCCGACCCGCTACTGGGCGAGGATGTAAATTTACGCCTTTGTGCCCATCCGTGCCATTCTGTGGCCGTATATGTGCGTGCGGAGGTCCTTAAGTGGTTAACCACTACAGTCCTGAGCCTCTTTCTGAGATTTAAAAGTTAAAAACTTTTTGCTTGAAAATTACTTCGAACACACACACACACACACACACACACACATCACCCTACAGAATAAAATGGCGGTCATTGCAATACTTTGCCACACTATTTGCACAGCGGTCTTACAGGCACACTTTTTCTTGGGAAAAATTCACTTTTTTTAATTAAAAAAATAAGAACAGTAAAGTTAGCACAATTTTTTTTTAGATTGTGAAAGATATTATGCCGAGTAATTTACTCGGCGTAATATCTTTCACAATATATAAAAAAAAAATTGTGCTAACTTTACTGTTCTCAATTTGATACCCAACATGTTGCACTTCAAAATTGCACCCGCTCGTGGAACGGCAAAAAACTTTTACCCTTTAACATCTCCATAGGCAACGTAAGGATTGTCATTTGAAAAAAATAAAATGGCCCACTAAAAAGCTATGGGTGGAAGTGATGTTTTGACGTCGCTTTCGCCCTGCAAAGACGGGTGGGGGCCATCTTCCCCTCACACATCTCCATGTCAGGCTAGAAAGAGCCGCTACCGATGGCCACGGTATGTGGTGGAGGGCCCTCTCCCGCCACCGATAAAAGTGATCTCACGGTGAATCGGTCGCAGAGAACACTTTTATCTGAAAGAACTACCGCCTCTTGAAGAGGATACCAGGGTTATGGTAGCTAGCTGCTACCATAACAACGCTATTCCTCTTCAAAGACAGGCTATGCCGCCAATGATTGTGCAGAATTTTTTTCCCAACTGGCTGGTTGTACAGAAGTTGAACCAGACGAATTTCAATCCATGCAAGGCCGGATTTAAAGCATATACCTAAATCTAAGAAGAAAAAAAAAAAATACAAAAAATATGGGATATTACATTGGAACAGGAAGTTTGTTAGTGGCAAGTTTGCCAGGAAAACGCATGACATTTCTGAAAATATGCAATCCTTTTACTCCTCTGCATGGGACCTTTTGTTGCTCAAGCTTGTATCTTGGCATTGTTTTTCTCAATAAAAACGATTTACCAAAAAAAGAAAAATGCTGTCACCACATTTATAACTGCAATTTTTTTTACATTTTTGATTGTCATGCTGCTCCAATGCCTTACAGTCCTACAGAATCTGTGACCCATTATCTGCAAGTTTGCTTTGGTCAGTGATTGAAAATTATGGAAGTCCCCTCTTGACCCAGACCAACCCCCTTACTACTCTTCCCAATCTAGAGCTGACATGGTCTAATTTCTCAAAGATTTCAGGCTTGCGTATCAACTTCAACAAAACAATCGTCCTTAGGGTCACCGTACCCCCAGTCCTGGTTACTCGCTTACAGTCCTGCTTTCCTTCAACTGGGCGCCCTCAGATATTCATCACTTGGGTATTAGGCTGACCCCTTCCTATTCCTCTTAAATTATTATGCATAGTTTCGTTTCTCATCAGCACTTTACATGCAGTCTTGGCAATGACCATATTTGTCCTGGAGAGGCCAGATTAATTCCATAAAAATTACTATTCCAAACTTTTATATTTTCGCACTCTCCCGATGTGGGTTTCGCCACATTTTCTGCGCCTGCTCCAGAATATAATTTTTGGTTCATCTGGGCTAACAAGTGTCCTAGGATTACAGGGAGGTCTGGGGGTTCACAACATCGTCAATTATTACCTTGCTGCACAGATTGCCCATTTATCCCTGCTTCACCCCCTGCGCACCTATTTACATGTCACTCCTTCTCTGGCTCCCTCAGTCTTAGCCCATCGTTATGGAGTCCACTGATGTCTCATAGCTTACAGGTCTGGGATTTCATACAGTACTCCACCGGTTTATTGTCACCTTTTTGCCCTTGCTCCCAATCACTAATAGGATTTTTTGTACTCACCATGAAATCCTTTTCTCTGAGTCCATGGACGGACACAGCTCCTTACATCTTGACAAGTGGGTTATGTTCCCTGTTTACAGGAGAGGACTAGGCAGAAACTTGTTAGATAATTAAATACATGTTACATTAACAGAGTTGAACAGCCCTGCCCAGGGGGCGGTCCCTCCAGTACAGTCAAACCTAAAAAGGAGGGGTGGGAGCTGTGTCCATCCATGGACTTCAGAGAAAAGGATTTTACGTTGAGTACAAAAAAAATCCTATTTTCTCTTATCGTCCATGGACGGACACAGCTCCTTAAATCTTGACAAGTGGGACGTCCCCTAGCAGTGTCAAAAACGAGGGGTGGGAAATATATCAGTAAAACCAATTTTTACTTCACCCCAAAACAAGCAGAGCTCCTCAACGGAGGAGGTGCAACTACAGCAAAAACTAGCAGCTGAAAAAAGCATCAGAAGATGCACTCACAGCAACCATGTAAATTCTGGAAAAAGAGTGAACGGACGAGCAAGTCACCGCCTTGCACACCTGTGAGACCGGCGCATGATGTCGGAAAAAAAACCCCAGGAAGCACCAATTGCCCTGGTCTAAAGTGCCGCGACCTGAAAGGGGGGCCCGCCCCTTAAGAGCATAGGCCTGTATGATGGCCTGCCTGATCCACCGAGAAATGGTGGTCGACAAGACTGACAGGCCCTTTTGTGGACCAGATACAGACAGAAAAGTGTCAGAACTCCGAAACTGAGCCGTAGCAGGCTGGTACACCCACAAAGCACGTATCATGCCTAAAGTATGAAAGGCAACCTCCGTAGGATGCGCCGGCCGAGGACAGAAGGATGGAAGAACAATGCCCTTATTTTGACGAAAGGCTGAAACCACCTTCGGAAGAAGGCAAGGTGGCACACCATCACCTATCCTTATGGAGGATCAAGCATGGTGGCTTGCAAGACAAGAGCGCCAAATCAGAAACCCCTCTAACAGAGGTAAAGGCCACTAAAGGGGCCACCTGAGATAGGGTCAAGAGAAAATCTCTCTGATGTTTCCAAAAGGAAGGTTCATGAATAACCAAGAGCACCAGAGATGGGCCAAGAGGGGAAAAGTATATGACAAACCCCCTGCACACAAAAAGGGACCCACCAGGGAACAGGCCGCAAAAAGGCCACTGAAAGAACACAGCCAAGGCTGAAATCTGCCTCCAAACGGTGCTTTAAGCTATTTTTAGATCCACTCCAAGCTGTAAAAACAGCAGGACCCTGGACACAGAGTACGTCCGTGGACGTCACTCCATCCCTTCTCACCAAGAGATGTAGGCCTGCCAGGATTAGTCCCCCAGCTGGGCCTTTGACGGCCTGGGAGGGTTGCCCCTAAATAATACACATACATAGTGTGTATGTATATTATGTAGGTGTATTCACACATGCCTTTGGAGGAAACCGGAGTACCCAGAGGAAACCCACGCAGAGACAGGGAGCGACAATGCAAGCTCCAGACAGATTGGCATCAGTGATCGGATTCGAACCAATGACTCTTGCTCCCAAGTAATGGAGTTAACCACTACACCACCGTGTGCATAATACCATTCTGAAACAGAAGCCCTGGATAACAAGGGCGCAGCATTCAATGAAGCATCACAGACCTATATGAGGCCCTGGACCAACTGGTCCGCTAGCCTAATAACTTCGGGAGAGAGTTGGTGCTCCTCCACTGTCTGGTGCAAAATGCTCACTCCGTGAGTTGTACACAGCACTAGGGGTCAGGAATACTCCAAGATGGCCACCAAGCATTCAGAACGCGGCCACAGGAAAATGGCCAACCGCAATGTAAGCTGCGCCATAGCGCCGCTACGAGAAAATGGGCACCAGAGTTTTTGAAGTAATTGAAAAACTTGCCAAAAAAAATGGAACCGGCGCCGTCTGAGACCCCAGAGTAGTGGCCACAATAGGCCGCAAGTCAGACCCCAGCATGGTAAACATGGAACGGGTCAGTACTTTGGATCTTCTATCAGTCAGATCCTTACAAGTGGGGGTTCCAATAATAGGGAGAGTGGTCACCTAAACATGACACCCGGAGGGTCCACCACCGGAGAAGAAGCCCACCTTTTGAAAAGGCTCTCCTCAAAGGGGCACTGAACCGCCCAGCGGTGAGGGACTACAAAAGCCCTCATCGGCTTTTCTCATTCCACATCTTAGAAATGATCAAAGAAGGGCACAGAAGGAAAAAAAACTACAGAGCAGTCCGATTTGTGTGATCCAAAAAAGACAGAGCCCTCGGCGGAAACCCAGCTGCACTATCCAGCTTGAGAGAGTCCCTTGCAGCAGTGAGAAATGCCCCCATAAATGCCTTATCCTGCTTTTTTTTTTTTTTTACTACCCAGGTACCTGGTCCATGGCTCCATAACAGAACATCCCCCAGGGGATAACGGGGCACTCTTATCGCCCATCCACAGTCCACCCCCACCCTGGCACAAACGTGTCCAGGACTAACAAAACCTTTGTGGGAATCCCAGGTGCCAACACCTGCTGCCACCACCAGCATGTTGGGGAAGAACCCAGATACTGACTCCAAATAATAATATTTGGCCTCTCAGCCACTTGCTGCGCTGACCAAGGGTACCCAGGGGACTCGCCTCAGGAGGCGACTGCCCAGCACTTGCCGTCCGCTCTCAGAACACTGTGTGAGAGGAAAAAAGCCGTGAGGTAACGGTGCGGCATCTACAGGGACCTGTGTGCCAAATGGCGGCTAAATGCTGCATTTAAACAGGAAAAGCCTCCTAGTGATAAACCCCTCACAGAAAAGCCCCATACAAAAAAGAAAAAACACACAGGCCGGATAACACAGTCCCCTTAGGAAGGCCCCCCCCCCGACAGTGGCAATGTTAGCAATGCAGCAAGGGAAAAGGAGCAAGGAAGAGAGAAGAGGACCCTCAAACCCCAGGAATGCCCAGCCGTACCAACCCACCAAAGCGGGAGGGACTGTACTTACCCGTCCAAGCAAGGACTCGCTGACACATTCCTGACAGAACTACAACCGCAATGGAGTCACGGGGTATGGCGTGGCAGACCCAGCCTCTTTGCAAAGGTGTGCCCACCCTTGCTGGTCGGACTGAGTAGACTACAAGGATCTATATTATCCAGCCTGTCTCTCAGCCGACAGTTGAACGAAGATTCAAGAAAAAGTAAACTAAAATTTCTCCTCAGGGCGCTGGGCCCAAAGGGAGCCATACATCCTCCTTCTTGCTAGGCAGAACAAAACTGAGGCTGCATGCTGCAGTGAGGAGTTATGTCGGGAGGGACCGCCCCCTGGGTGGGGCTGTTCAACTCTGTTAATGCAACATGAATTTAATTATCCAACATGTTTCTGCCTAGTCCTCTCCTGTAAACAGGGAACATAACCCACTTGTCAAGATTTAAGTAGCGGTGTCCGTCCATGGACGATGTGGCCAAATGCTCATTTAATACAGCAGCATATAAGGTGCGTCTGTTGGCATTGGGCCCCCTTATTCACTTGATTTAACCTACCCATATGAAAAGAAGCCAAACTTGCCCTATTACATTGCCCGATTCTAGGACAGTTTGCTTACCAGCAGAAGCTCATTTCCTATCCATTTTTGTCAGCCAAAATAACAATTGCCTGGAAGCAAACATCTGTCTTCTTCCAGGAAGTGACAGATCACATTGATGCTTAACAGAGGTCTAGCATCCACTACACTCATGAATTCCTGAAAGTTTGGAAACCATGGCTTTCTTATGCCCCCCCCCCCCCCCCCCCAGACACTTTGGGTCACCTAAGACAGGCAGCCTCGATGATCCGCCGCCCTTACCCATCTCCCCCACTCTAGGCCTCCAACCCTGACCTCCCTTATGCTCTAGCTTTTCTTATCCTCTACCTGGCTCCCTACTTTAGGAGCACATTCTCCCTTTCCCTAGGGTCACCTTTCTGCCTACCTTCCTCCTGGTTTCTGATCTACCTCTTTCTAGATCTGTATAAAGCTACAAATTGCACCATTGTATGGACATTGGTGGGAACCTCCCCAGGACCACTTGGCCCTCATGGCTTTATGAAAAAGGCTTATCCTATTTCAGTTCTCGTTTTCATACTGCTGCATATTGTCTAGTTTCTTAAGCCAATTTTTGTTATCTTTGTCAATGCTAGCTCCTGCGTGGGCAGAACTATGGAATGTTAGCTACTTGTTAAACTGAATAAAAAAAAAATATTGAAACAGAAACTTATGGAAGTCCTTAGCAAAGATTTCTTTAAAGATTCAATGGAGATTTCATTATTAGCACTTACAGGAGCCTTGCATGTCCTGGGGATTGACGGAGGCTTCAGCAGGATTAAAAGCCCCAGTTCGAAGAACATAGTCTGTACTTAATGCCATAGTATTAACCCAGTGAGCATGACCTTGAAGAGTGCGGCAAAGAACTCCCTGCAAGAAATTTAAGAATGTACATTTTTTTATTTAAAAGTGAAATTTCCAGGTAATAAAAGCAACAAACAATACTCTTAAAAGGCAAAAAATGTATCACGCTTGTAAGTACCTTTTACATAATCCCTCAGGTGTACCACTGTTGCACTATATTGTCGGCAATGGAACTGTTGAAATCGGTGCACCGCCGACTTTGCGGTGGTGCATCAATTTGAAAGAGTAGTTCCTGTAATACTTTTGGCAATTTCAGGTGCAACTTGCTATTACATAGGTGCACTTTCAAGAGAAGTCACACGATTTCAAAGCCACATTTAGTGTCCACCTAGACTCGGGAGTGGTTGAAACACCTGCCAGGTTTTTATGCCATCAGTGTACCAATAAAAAGATTTCACTTTCTGTTCTGTAGACAAATTGAGAGGAAATTCCTTCAGTGTCTCCACTGGAAGGTTTGCTCTCCGTTTTCTTTTCCTTTCAGTTTCAATTCCAGTGGTCCCCAAGAGTGAATAAAAGCAATAAAAGCCTAACTGATATGGGTAATATGGCAAACAAACTTGTGGTATCACAACAATAGAGAGATATAGTATTTGTATATATTACCTGTAACCCTAATAGGCCACCATATATTTAAAATAAAAAATTGCAAGCCCTTGCATTTAACCATTTTGCATTTTGTCTTGCATAGAATATGTTATAACATGTTACAACAGATGACCATTGTTCTGCCTCCAGCAGGATATTAAAAAGGGATTATAAAAGTCTTTTTTTTTTTCTATAAAAATAACAAACATGTTATACTTACATGCCCTGTTGAAGTGGATTTGCACAGAACAGCCTGGATCCTCCTCCTCTCGGGTGCCTCTTCTGTCCTCCCTCCTGTTGAATGCCCCCATAGCAAGCAGCTTGCTACAGGGGGCACCCAAGTCGAGGTACAGATACCTGTGTTCATTCAGACACGGAGCTGCCGAGTTGGCTGCAACACTTGTAAGCTCAGGTAAGTATTAGGGGGGTTGCTGCACACGGAAGGCTTATCTTAATGCATAGAATGCATTAAGATTAAAAAAAATAAAAAAACACTTCTGCCTTTACAACCCCTTACACCTTTTTTTTTTACATCAAAAACAAGTTTTTGGCTTTAGATTTCTTTTAATACAGATAATAGCAGCCACCACAAGCCAGCCACATTATTTGCCTGTTGGCGTTATTTAAAAGCAGCAGGTCCATTTTAATAGACAATAATGTCTACTTACTTTAAAACAGCACTTATACACTTAAACTTACTTTTGCATTATTTCACAAACAGCTACTAGGATGTTCTGCAACTAAATACATGCCAAGATACTTTCATAACACTTGCATCCATTTCAAGGCTGCATTAAGTAGGGATCGATTGAGTCATCCCTATTTTTTTTTTTTTAAACGTTTTCTACTTCCCCAAAAAAATAATGACTTCAAGCAGAAGTAAATTCTTACTACATACCGTATTTATCGGCGTATAATGCGCACTTTTTTCCCCTGAAAAGAAAATCGTGGGTGCGCGTTATACGCCGATCCTCGCACTGTGTTTGAACTGAGCCACCGACATACACCAAGCGCAGTACACTCGGCCAGGCGCGGCTCCCCTCGCGGTCACGCCTCCTAGCCTCTATGCGAAAGGAGCCGAGCGTGCCCGAGTGTACTGCGCTCGGTATATGTCGGCGTCAGCGTTCAAACACAGCGCGGGAAGCGGGGATCGGCTCAGAAACAGCAGGGAGGACACCACAAAGGCGGCAGACGGACGCCGGACCAGACAAGGCCACCGGGCAAGACACCGACGAGGGGCATCCAAACTAAGTATTTTCTTTTTTTTGCAGGAATTTGCCTTCTAGGTTGGGGGTGCGCACTATATGAATATAAATACGGTAATTCTAGCTCATATTAAAAAATATACAAACAGTTTTTCCTCTTTGTACTTCTAACGCCAAATAAACTACTCATCTGCAATTTGGCTGAAACATCTATTAAATTAAAAATTGAAATGCCTTTGTAGAATTGCCAAAAACATACATCACTTGCTCTCCAGACTTTTATTGTTCGGTCCTGGGAAGAGGAATAAAGCAGGCCATCTCCTCCCCATTTCACAGAAGTCACCGATTGTGTGTGGCTGGTAAGTATCTTCTGGCACTGACCCAAGACAGTATCCCAGATACGCACGCTACCGTCCTTGGATGCACTGGCAAGGTATCTGCATTCTGGGTTCCTACAAAGGATAGGAGCAAATATGTTACAAACTACTGTGGTGGCAAATAATAGTTTTTTCTTTGTTATGACTGAGGCGAGCCAACTGACGGGGAACAGTCAGATTAAACATCTGTAGTCATATTATCCTTGTGGAGAAGGCTGCACATAGAGGCGGATGGCAGCAATGGGCAGGTTCCACGTCTTCTATCTCAAGCCTGCCCAGAATCAGTATTGGACAATTTCTGTACAAGGCTGTATGCCCCGTTGTCAAACATGGAGCTAATATTGTGTTACAAGAAAGGAAAACCACTAGGTATCAACATCCCCGTTAAAAATAAACAGAAAGAAGAAGGCTAAGGGAACAGCTGCTATCCTGTTTTTGATAAATATTTTTATAATGGTGGCTTGCAAGATTTTTGGCATGAAATAGTTGGACATTTTTTATATATTCACTTTTGTTTATATTGCCACAAGGCACTTTACTAGTGAATGATATATTGTTTTTATTTGTAATGCGAATTAAGCAATATTGTGTTTTTTTTGGAACATTAATTAAATATTTGATACATTGCACAGGGGATATATACATCTACTGTACATTTTTGTAGGTCTGCACATGGGATTAGTGCTTCTCCCCTTTTTTCATTATGGGGCCAACATTAAATTGACTGCATCCACTTTTTCCTTGCTGCAAAAGGAAAACATTTACAAATGAACTAAGCAATAAAAAGTCGGGAGGATTACTAGGCTCAGCAAATCTGCTATGGGAAAATACAGAATGAGATAAAGCAGGGTAAAAATTTAACATCCAGTTGATAAACAAAACACTTTGTTGTGTGCGCCTGGGCTGGACATGCTGGCAGGCAGGGCTCTCCAGCATTTCTATGAACTGCTCCCGGCTCAGCCTCCCCTCTAACTAGAAGAGCAGGGTACTCTGGTGCCGGGAGCAGTTCAAAAGGGTTCCTGAGCAGGGCCGCTGGCTCCCACAATACCCTGATGGAGGGCAGCAACAGTGGGCACAACAGGCCCCTGGGAATCACCAGGTGGATTTAACTCTGCTGGCTGCTCACTCCTCCTGTCATGTCAGTGGCTGCTGCGCTCTTCCTGCTCCATCCCTGCCAATCACGTTAGAAGGCAGTGACTTCTGTTCATAGAGGGCCTAAGAGGCCCGGGTCTCGCCTCCACCCTGCCCTGTAGCAGAAGCACCTGTCACTAACAAAAACTCAGGCGCCAGGGCACAATTTCTAGTCGCATTGCCGACCCGATGCCTGGGATTTGTTGAGCCCCGGGTGTGCACCAAGCCTAAACAGTGATTCTGCGATAGGAGACGGCACACTGCTCATTGCACTGGCATTAAAGAAGGAAGAGTGGGATATCCAACAGCTACAGCCTCCTACAGGACAGGGCACAGAAAGCTATACAAGTTTTTTTTGCAAGGGTAGGAAATGGAGTTGAAAATATTAGCTCTTGGGACCCCATGTACTTGCATATGCCATTTTCTTTAGTAGGTGAATTTAGCCTTTAAATATTTAATGTAGTAGTGTTTAAAAGATTCATCAGAAGTTGTCTAAAAAGGTGCAGGGTAAGCCCATACAAATGGCTCTTTTTAGTTTTGCTTAGTTCAAGAGAATCCATACAAATCTTATGTTTGGCTGGTAACCCCATTAAAATCTGACTGGATGGTCATCTTTTCCACACACTATACATGGCTGATCAATACATAGTTCAGTAAAGTTCTTCAAAAGGGAAATTAGAGGGTGTATAACTTACAAGTGAAGAGGTTCCCAGCTCAGCCATGTGATCCATTTGGAGTGTCCGATCAGTGTTTTACCAATCTGATTTCCTGTGTTTGGGTCCCATATAAAAATCTGAAAGTGTACAATAGGTTGATGCAATAAATACCTATTCAAGATGGTTACTTTAGGCTGGGCTCACAATGGCTGCGGCCGTGGCTCGCATCAGGGGTCTGGTGCGTCCCCGTTCTATGTTTCAGGGCCGAATCTTTGCCTGAATTCAGACTTGAAACATAGCCAAACATGCACAGGACTCCTGTGTGAACCGTAGTCACGCGGAGCTGTGTGAACCAGCTCCATTAAGAGCTGGTCACAATCTCCTGGTATGCAAATTGGATGAAGAAAATCCCACATCCAATTTGCATAAGTAAACCCAGCCTTAAATGTTGGACAATTATTTAACTATATTACAAAAAATCATAAATGGTATAAATTGTTAATATATGATCTTTATACTGTTACAAAAGCTGGCTGATAATATGCAAGTTAAAGTGGTTGTAAAGCCTTCCATATATCCAGTGATGTCACTAGCCTCAAGTGTTACACAGAGATGAAACAAATCCTCCTACATAAGTTATACCCGTTTATCTGTTGTTTTCTCCACAGCCTTTCAAAGTCCATAATTTGGACTTGTTTGAGCTTTAATAAAGCAGGGGGCAGGGAACTGAAGTTACTCTGTAGCTCTAAGTGAGAGACAACTGACAGGAAGGGACACACCCCAGCACACAAGAAACACAGCTGAGGCCTTCAATGGAGTTCCCTCTACTGTCACCATTCTTCTCTTGGTGTCAGGAAAACGTGTCAGAAATGACTCCTGCTTATAAAGGAAGGATGCAGCAGACAGTAAAGACACCTAGTGATCTTAACCGAGACAAGTACACAATATAGGGAGGAATATGCTTTGTTCCCATTTCATGTCTGAGGTTTACAACCACTTTAATTACATTGCAAATATGAGTAACAAAAGTAATTAAACATAGAAAGCCTCTATAAAAGCATACAATTTTACTGGGAAGACAGACACAAGTATCAGAGTGATTATACACACGAGATAGAGATAGATAGAGAGATAGAGATATATATCACCCAAAGCTTTAGGCAACAATATCATTGTGGGAGGGCAAAATAAAAGGATAACAGGACCTAGCAAAGCTCAATAGGAACTCATAACTCACCTGACTATTCTTACAGCCTGATGCAAGTTTTTTTCCATCTGGTGACCAAGCTATACTGAGCACCCAATGTGTATGCCCTAAGATACATAAATATACAATGACAAACATTTATCAACGTATACAGGGGAACAAAAAAAACCCCACACTTTTCTCCTCTCCATTACTTCCCCCTTAACTACATGAAAAGGTCTCCCCTTTTTGTCTTTATTTTCCATTTCCAGCCCACCATTTAATTCATTCTTGGCTAGGCATGAATGACTCTGTACACCAGGTGCGTCATGATATATGAATGTCCCAAATCCCAGAAGGTATAAGTTTCTGTTCATAAAAGAATGGGTCTGGCGACGGTGTCATAGTAAGTCAGGTTGGAAAGAGACACAAGTCAATCCAGTTCAACCATATAAAAAAAAAAAAAAAACACACCCACACAATCCCATACCCACAGTTGATCGAGAGGAAGGCAAAACAAAAACACACACACACACACGATCCAATTTGCTACAGCAGGGGAAAAAAAAAAATCCTTCCTGATCCCTAGATCAACTTTACCTATAAATGTTAGTATCCAGTTATATATAATATACATTTAGGAAAGTATCCAGACCTTTCTTAAAGCAAATCTACTGAGCTGGCCAGAACCATCTATTCTTACTGTGAAAAAGCCTTTCTATATTTGGAGATTAAATCTTTTTTGCTCTAGACGTAAAGAGAGCCCCCTTGTCCTCTGTGTTGACCGTAAAGTGAATAACTCAACACCAATTTCACTATACAACACACAAGGCAGCTGCCTGAACTCAGCAAAAATAGCCACCTCCCAATGTCATAATGGAGGAAGATGGTGGCACAGCACACAATCGGCACAAGGACGACACTGTATGGCAGGGTGGGCAAGTGTCTGAATTAATGATAACCTAGCATCAGGTCAGCAGTAATTTTAAGAAAAAATAAATATGGGGGCGAGGTTCCTCTTTGGGCACAGATTGGCAATCCCTGGTGATCTGAAGTGGGCATCCTCGGGGGGCTGCGCTGATAAACAGTGCAGATCCCTGTCAGGAGAGAAGCTGATCTGTCAGACACGAGGGAGGAAAAGCCGATACACATCTTTTCCTGCTTACATCAGGATCAGGTGGTAAAGAGCCTCCATCAGTGGCTCTTCACCGAGATTGGTGTTTGAGTGTTTTAGGCCCCTTTCACACAGCAAGACCGCTGTGATCCGCCTGTCCGCTTTTTAGGCTGATCCAAGCGGGCCATCCATTAACTTCTATGGGGAGACAGATGTCAGCGGAGATATGTCTGCTGTCATCAATCTGCCATCCGATCTGCTAAAAACAGACGTATGGCGTTCGCCATCAGTCTTGGTGCATCGAATATCTGATGAAAATGGACTTGCTGTCAGTTTTCATCAGATCTCTCAATAGAAATAGGCGTGCTCTGACAGACCCCTCCCTGCTCAGTGAGCAGAGAGACTTGTCACCTGCCAGCTCAGCGGAGATCAACTGAGCGGTCTCTTGCTGAGCTGGCAGACTCCGCAAAACAGATCCGCCTCGTGTGAATGAGGCCTTAGACTGATAGGCGCGCACCAGCTGTTATCCTAAAAGACGTCCAGTCAGGATAGCGAAACCACCGCCTGGCCGTCATTCTGCTATAGGCCTGGGCGGGAAGTGGTTAGGTAGAACTGTAGGACAGTAAATAAATACACTTTTAAAACAAGCCCTGACTGACCTCAGTAGCTGCCGGTACTCCAGCTTCCCTCTGCCAGCCTTCTAACCCCCATTATGAACACAGATCAGGAACAGGAAGCAGGGACAGCAAAGTGCCGAGTCCTGACTTAAAAGTGACTTCACTGCTTCTACTGTGAACTTTGAAGACTAACCGCTTCACAGCAGCTGTAACTGCAGGTCATCAAAACCTAAAGCATAGTGCTTGTTAAGAATAAGTAAACATTGTATTATCATCTAGTCCAGCCACCGTTGTACTTTAAAGAACTGAAAATTAAAAACTGTTTCATTTCCATAATACCAGATCTGTAAATCACTCCCAGAGTGTTTAAATTGTCAGCATTTTAAAGGGGAACTCCAGAGGTAGAATTTGAAAGATCAGTGAGAAAAATATATATATATATATATATATATATATATAAATATAAAAGATTAAGGGGCTTTCAAGGTACTGTGACATTTTTCTAGTACCTTAAAAGTCTTTTAATCTTCCTCTCATATAGTGCTTTTACTTGGGATTCAGATACTATTATATACATTGAACAATCCTAGGGCCATATACACTCCCCTATGGCAATACCAAGAGTGGTACAAGCACAAACGGTAGAACTCTTCTAATCATAAAAAACGAAGCAGCTGCTGCTTCCAATTATTAAAAGGAGCGATCAGTTGTCTGTTTTGTGGCTGTGAAAAGTACAGTACACAACACAAAGAACAAGAACTGGATCAGCATGCTCCGATCTCTCTGCTGTCCCTGGTCAGCTAAGAGCAGGGGGAAGGAAGAGGGTTGTTAACCTTGCAGTTTTAACTTGTGTAGCATAATCACTGCGTGGGCAAAGAGAAGGCCGTGGGCTGTCTGCTTTAAAAAAAAATTATGTATATGTGTGTATATATATATATATATATATATATATATACACACACACACATACACACACACACACACAGTGCGGAAAATAAGTATTTGAACACCCTGCTATTTTGCAAGTTCTCCCACTTGGAAATCATGGAGGGGTCTGAAATTGTCATCGTAGGTGCATGTCCACTGTGAGAGACATAATCAAAAAAAATAATTCCAGAAATCACAATGTATGATTTTTTTAACTATTTATTTGTATGACACAGCTGCAAAGAAGTATTTGAACACCTGAGAAAATCAATGTTAATATTTGGTACAGTAGCCTCTGTTTGCAATTACAGAGGTCAAACGTTTCTTGTAGTTTTTCACCAGGTTTGCACACACTGGAGGAGGGATTTTGGCCCACTCCTCCACACAGATCTTCTCTAGATCAGTCAGGTTTCTGGGCTGTCGCTGAGAAACACGGAGTTTGAGCTCCCTCCAAAGATTCTCTATTGGGTTTAGGTCTGGAGACTGGCTAGGCCACGCCAGAACCTTGATATGCTTCTTACAGAGCCACTCCTTGGTTATCCTGGCTGTGTGCTTCGGGTCATTGTCATGTTGGAAGACCCAGCCTCGACCCATCTTCAAAGCTCTAACTGAGGGAAGGAGGTTGTTGCCCAAAATCTCGCAATACATGGCCCCGGTCATCCTCTCCTTAATACAGTGCAGTCACCCTGTCCCATGTGCAGAAAAACACCCACAAAGCATGATGCTACCACCCCCATGCTTCACAGTAGGGATGGTGTTCTTGGGATGGTACTCATCCTTCTTCCTCCAAACACGGTTAGTGGAATTATGACCAAAAAGTTCTATTTTGGTCTCATCTGACCACATGACTTTCTCCCATGACTCCTCTGGATCATCCAAATGTTCATTGGGAAACTTAAGACGGGCCTTGACATGTGCTGGTTTAAGCAGGGGAACCTTCCGTGCCATGCATGATTTCAAACCATGACGTCTTAGTGTATTACCAACAGTAACCTTGGAAACGGTGGTCCCAGCTCTTTTCAGGTCATTGACCAGCTCCTCCTGTGTAGTCCCTGGGCTGATTTCTCACCTTTCTTAGGATCATTGAGACCCCACGAGGTGAGATTTTGCATGGAGCCCCAGTCCAAGGGAGATTGACAGTCATGTTTAGCTTCTTCCATTTTCTAATGATTGCTCCAACAGTGGACCTTTTTTCACCAAGCTGCTTGGCAATTTCCCTGTAGCCCTTTCCAGCCTTGTGGAGGTGTACAATTTTGTCTCTAGTGTCTTTGGACAGCTCTTTGGTCTTGGCCATGTTAGTAGTTGGATTCTTACTGATTGTATGGGGTGGACAGGTGTCTTTATGCAGCTAATGACCTCAAACAGATGCATCTAATTTAGGATAATAAATGGAGTGGAGGTGGACATTTTAAAGGCAGACTAACAGGTCTTTAAGGGTCAGAATTCTAGCTGATAGACAGGTGTTCAAATACTTCTTTGCAGCTGTATCATACAAATAAATAGTTAAAAATTCATAAATTGTGATTTCTGGATTTTTTTTTTTGATTATGTCTCTCACAGTGGACATGCACCTACGATGACAATTTCAGACCCCTCCATGATTTCCAAGTGGGAGAACTTGCAAAATAGCAGGGTGTTCAAATACTTATTTTCCGCACTATGTATGTATGTATGTATGTATGTATGTATGTATGTATGTATGTATGTATGTATGTATGTATAAAAAATGTCCCCCTTTTAAAGCACTCCCAGCCCCAACACCCACGTCAAAATTGGTCTGGTTTTGAAGTGGTTAAAGCTTATTACAAACCTATATTTCAAAGCAAAATTGTATTATTTTGCAATAGAATGGTGTAGAGATCAAGTTGACTGACAATAGTTTTAAGTTTGTAAAGCTATCTGAAAGAGGTTACAGGCTGTGTCAAGCCCCTTGAGCCTGCTTCTATGGCGTGTATGTGCTGGGACTAACAGGGAGATCAATCATCTCATATCCTGCACCCATAATGTTTAGCAATACAAGAATATGAATGAGTCTGTGGACTTTCATTTACCACTGTGAATATCCCCACACATGACTATAGTCATGTGGGCTGCACAAATAAGACAAAGGAGGAAAGTAACAGCTTAAAAAGGGAACTGAAACTGGAGCATGCTCAGTAGATGTGCCAAGAACTGGTCTACACTATCTCGGGCTGATGCATGGACACAAACAAAACCACAGACCAGCTGCAGAAACTAATTCCATTCATAAAACAGCAGGAACAGAGTAGAAACACAGTACCCAATATTTATTGGAGAGCTGTATCATCAAAAGACAGCACAGAAGTGCACATTTACACACTACACTTCCTTACAGCCATTCCGACTACACATCCCGGAGTTCTACTTTAACTCACTAGCATTCCTCATAAAGCTACATATCAGTTTTGGTGGACTGACCCTTTAAAAGTGATGTAACATTAATTGTTTAAGCAAAAAAAAAAAAGGGGGGTTCAAATACAAGTACATTGTAGCCACAAAGGTGGAATAGAAACAGTCAGTCTTACTAACCTTTGGAAGTAAAGTGTGGTGTCTCTGTGCTGAGGTCCCAGAAACGTACTGTGGTATCTCCTGATCCACTGGCCAAGTACCTGCATAAAAACAAAGAAATGTCAGCTCCACTCTAAACGTCACAATTTTTTCTTGAATAAAAGCGTGTTGAGGGTAGTTTAAGCGAAGCCATGCTTGCATACTAAGCCCTGTTGTAGGAGTCAAAAGACCTCCTATCTCTCTGCTAAGCCTTTTGAAAGCCTCACAAATGAGACCATTTGACTTTCATATAGTTCAGCCAGACATTGTCAGCAAAGGCAGAATATCATTGGTTTGTCCACCTGTACAATATGGTGGCAGTGGTATGTAAAAGTTTGAACACTTGATGCTCCGAAAACACTTTAACCAAAACAAAATTTTTCTAGAACGACATCTTAGCTGTTCAAACATTTTGTAAACATGCTTACTTTCCAGTTGGGCTGAACGCGACTGAGATCACAGCCTCAGAATGCCCCTCCAAAGAACTAGTGCAACGTGTTACTGCACGGACCTTGAACACAGCTTGTGGCTGATAAATAATATCCAAAACCTTTTCCGTTTCCACGGTCTGCTTCTCCAAGGTTTTTTCCAAAGAGGTCACAATCTCCACATCATGGACAAAAAAGGCAAGTGGCACAGCTTCCTCCTGAAATATACTGCTATTAGAAAACAACTTCATAGCTGAATATAACAAGTACAGAATGAAAAAAATAAAAATGTGTACCAACACCGGTCCCAGCATAGAAGTCACATAGCAGTACTTTGTCAGTGGGGGAATAGTCAGAACAAAGGGAGTGAAGCTGTTAAAAGCAATCAGTGTTGTAGTTTTCATTTTCTTACCAGAAAATAATGAGTTGGAAATCTGGTAAGGTCCAATGGACAACACTGCCACTACCTTTTTTTCAGTTTTAGAGAACAGAGGACGTTCACTTTGAGGAAAGAAATATCTGTTCAGCCCAACTCCAGTAGTTGTTAAAAGGAAAGCTCCACCTGGAGCATTAATTAGCACTACTGAAGTAGCTCTGACTTTAGAAAAGGTTCCTGTACTACTTCAAGGTGACTTCTATCCAACTTGTACCTCAAAGTAGTAAGTCGCCTGGAAGTTTCACCGCAGTTTGCAATTTTTTTCCCTAAATAGCTTCCTTTACCTTAGTGCAGTCCTCCTTCACTTACCTCATTCTTCCATTTTGCTTTTAAATGTCCTTATTTCTTCTGAGAAATCCTCACTTCCTGTTATTCTGTCTGTAACTACACACAGTAATGCAAGGCTTTCTCCCTGGTGTGGAGTGTCGTGCTCGCCCCCCTCCCTTGGACTACAGGAGAGTCAGGACGCTGTGTGTTAGTGGGTGCCCTGACTCTCAGGTAGTCCAAGGGAGGGGGTGAGCACGACATTCCACACCAGGGAGAAAGCCTCACATTACTGTGTGGAGTTATAGAAAGAACAGGAAGTGAGCATTTCTCAGAAGAAATAAGGACATTTAAAAGCAAAATGAAAGGATGAGGTAAGTGAAGCTATTTAGGGAAAAAATAAATAAAAAATTGTACCTTTACAACCCCTTTAAAGCGCTGGCTTAGACTAACATAATGGAGTTAAATAGTTTCATCACACATTTGCGTTGTTCAATCCGCCCAGCCCATGCAACTTTTACAACCAATTTGTTGAACCTTCAAAGAATCGGAAACAAAATAACACAACTGCTTAATTTGGCAATAACACACAAACTAACAAAACACAAATTATCGTTAAGACTTTATAGATGTATATTTAATAACTGGCAAACATAGGTGACCGTACCTCCTGTATAAGAGCATTGCAGACCAGCTGCAGTTTGTCAGGTGTTATATCAACAGGTACATCAAAGGAAGATCCAAGCACTTCACCACTTTCATTTTTAAACTGAATTAAAATTCTTCCCACGTCTTCCTTCATGGCTGCAAAACGAATGGGGGGAAAAAAACAATGTGAACAACATTCCAAGATAGTATGGGCCATGACGATTCCTCTTGTCTGCCCTCCAAAGCAGCCAATCAAACCGAGATCGGTTCAAACAGCTGTTTTACTAGCTGGTAAGGCCCCTTTCAGACGTCCGCATCTGCCGCTCCGTTTTTACAAGTCCGTTTACGGACTTGTAATGGTTCCCTATGGGATCGCGTCCATTAGCGGATGATGCATCCGCTAACGTCCGCAATGATCCGCGTCCGTAAAGGTCCGGTTTTTCGGACGGAAGAAAACCCTATTTTTCTCCTGTCTGGCGGATCGGATAAATACAGACAGACGGTCCGTATTCATCCGATTCCCCATAGGGGGGAGAGCGGAGGAGAGACAGGGCAGTCCCTGCAGAGCCGACGGACACACACGGCGCAGACACAAAAACGGTCCGCTCCGTGTGAAAGGAGCTTAAAGACTAGAAAATTAACAAATTGCAACCAAAAGTAACAAGATCTTTGTTGCGTCCAGTTTAATACACCATAGAGATGATGGGAGAATGGATGTTCCTCCCCCTTTTCTATGGTAAGCCAGTCTGACCGCCCACAGAGGTCCTAGGCTCCCCCGTGAAAAGAGCCCAGAAAAAGGGGCGACGGGAGGTGGAGACCCCTTCCATCCCTGTGATTGGGTGGCTGTATAGCTGTTCGGGTCACTTTTACAAAAAAATAAAAATAAACTGCATCACTAAACAATATCAGGATCATGGCTGCAGCTCCTGGTATCACTGCTTTTTCCACCAAGGATGTATATGTACTTATGGCTGACAGGAAGCAGTTAAAGACAAAGTAATAGGGGACGGTACTTACATTTAATGAGAAGTGTCCCTTGTGCTGCTTCTGGCTGCAATTTTCTATCTCTCCCCCTTCCCCCCACCCCCCCATAAGGCTGTGGAGGTTAAAGGGATTGTAAACCTTTGTGTTTTTTTACCTTAATGCATCCTATGCATTAAGGTGAAAAAACACCTCGCACTCTCCTCACCCTTGAGTCCTGTTTTACTTAGCCGAGCTCCAGTGGGCGCGATCCTGCGCCACTTTCCAAATGGCTTGTCTGCTTTTCATTGGTTAGATTGATAACAGCGCAGCCATTGGCTCCCGCTGCCGTCAATCAAATCCAATGACGTTGCGCGCCGACTATATCACACAGGACCGCGCCCGCAAAGTAGGCCCCTCGGGAGATTCCATGAGGGGGTTAGCTCTTGTGGGGAGGAGCCGCCAGAGCCGCCGTGGGACCCCAGACTAGGACGTGCGGGACCACTCTGTGCAAAACAAACTGCACAGTGGAGGCAAGTATGACATTCTTTTTTTTAACTAAACCTTTACTAACATTTTAATAGAGCTGCTGGACCTGTCATATGCACTTGACCTATTCTGTCCGCCCATATTCAGGAAAGCACATAGGTATTGTAAATATCCCCATAATAATAAAAAACGGGCCAAGATGGATGCAGCCTCCAGCTTCGCTTGCAGGCAAGTGTCAAGTAATGTGCTTTGAATTTGATGCCCTACTAGTATTAGGCCTTTACTTTGCAGGGAAGGGGAAAAAAAATCAAAATAAATGAGTTTACTTCTGCTAAACAAAAAAAAAAAAGAACTCTGATCTCGGTTTTAGAATCGCACCAATACTATCACAATCCACACGTCTTCACCTGCAGCCTCTGATTGTCTGGCGATTCATACTGGCGCTTATACCTGCAGTTCATGAATGGGCTCTCCCCAATTTGACAAGCGTGCAGGTAAGGTGGTAATTAAACTCACTTGGTGCCTTATCTGCATATAATTAGCCTCAGAACCTGTGTAACAATTCAGAGATGTTTGGGTTTAAAGGGATGAGGTGGCAACCCTAACCCACACTGTTGTCAAATTAGGATGAGTGGTTGCGTCTTTGCAGTTGCTGTGTTCTTAGACATGAATGGGTGGTGTGCATGCAGCATCTTGCAGCCCATTCAGGACTACAAGAGTAAGAGCCATGTTAATGAAGGCTTGAATTGCATGTTTAACCGCTGGCGACCAGCTGCTGTCATACTGCGGCAGGTTGGCTTGTTCTCGAAAAATCGCTGTAGGTGTACAACGGCTTGAGAACTCAAATTTTGTGGGTACACGCTCCCACTGGCCAGCGGAGAAGCCAATCAGCGAGTCCGGTGGAACTGATGTCCGCTGGCCACCCATGATAGTTCCCCACAGTGACAGAACGGGGATCTGCTTGTATAAACAAGGCAAATCTCCATTCTGACAGGGGAGATCACATAGATCCTGTCTTTCTGCTATGCAGGATAGATCTGTCACACAGTCCTCCAAACAGTTAGAAATCACAAACAGGGAACACTGTTAACCCTTTGATTGCCCCTGATGTTAATCCCTTCCCTGACAGTATCAGTACAATAACAGTGCACATTTTTTATCATTGATCACTGTAATAATGTCACTGGTTCCCCCCCAAAAAAAAGTGTCAAAAAAGTCAGTTAGGTGTCCGATCTGTTTGCTGCAATAACGTGGTATGGCCACCATATAGCAGAATGATAGCGGCAAAGTGGTTGCGATATCCTAAACCAGACGTCATATAATGTGATCAGGATAACACAGCCGGCATGCGGAGGTGCTATGCGTCAGTCTGATACACAGCAACTCCTATCGTGGCATGAAGCCTCTGACAAAGGCTTTTTACCACGTGATCAGCTGTGACCAATCACAGCTGATCATCGCGTGAACCAGGAAGTGCTGGTAAATGGCTTTCCTCGGTTCACACTGACAGGGAAGGACAATCTGCGGCTCTCCCTGTCGGGGGGGGGGGGTCATCTGTGCTGATCATCAGCACACTAATCATCAGCACTGCACCCATCAAAAGGTGCCAATCAGTGCCCAACACCTGCCAGCCTGTCAGGGTCCACAACAGTGCCCTATCAGTAATGACCGTCAGTGCCCCAAAGTGCCACTCAGTAATGTCCATCAGCAGCTCCTCATCAGTGCTGCCTATCCAGTGCCCATCAGTTTTTTTTTCTTTAAATTGTCGTTTTTTTTGTTAATAACGCAAACACTAAACACCACAGAGGTGATCAAATACCACCAAAAGAAAGCTCTATTTGTGGGGAAAAAAATTATAAAAATTTAGTTTGGGTACAGTGTTGTATAACCGCACAAAAAAAAAAAAAAAATCCCTTAGCTTGTAGACGCTATAACTTTTGTGCAAACCAATCAATATACGCTTATTGCCATTTTTTTAACCAAAAATTTGAAGCAGAATACATATCGGCCAAAACTGAAGAATTTTTTTTTGCTTTATAGCAGAAAGTAAAACTTTGTTAGTTGTTTTGCTTATAGCGCCAAAAAAAAAAAAAAAAACGCAGAGGTGATCAAATACCACAAAAAAAAAAAAAAAAAGAAGCTCTATTTGGGTACATCATCACACAACCACGCAATTGTCAGTTAAAATTACTCAGTGCCTTATCACAAAAAATGGCTTGGTCATAAAATGGGTACATCCTTTCAGGGCTGAAGTGGTTATCCTAATGGCCCGTACACACGATCCGAATATCGGACGACGGATCTTACAACTTTTTTCGCTTAATAGTCGCAAGTAAAATGAAATAGGTTATTAACGTCACAAAAATTCTCGTGCGTCCAAAAAAAAATTATCGGAAGTGATGTCATGTGTTGTAATGTATTTTCGGATGACAACTATATTGACTAAACGAAAATCGTACGAGGAACATTTTCATGCTCGTCCGATCGAAGAATATCAGATGAACTGTCGTGATCGGCTCTCCAAAGTAGTGTACACACGAACCGAAAATCAAATGATTCTTCTTCGGACGATCGTTTTCATCCGATATTCGGCTCGTGTGTACGTGCCATTACATTGCCCCCTTCCAGTGCAACCCCAACCACCCTCTCCACTTCCATACAGTACAGAATTTATTTTTGATTGCAGAGAGCAGCCAATCAGCGAGCCTGATCCCTAAGCAGGCCCATGGCTATTCATATACTAACGCTACACTGACTGTGTGCAGAATGATTGCAGGTGCGCAGCAGTGCTAGGAGAGGCTCAGGCTGACGTCATAAGGGGTTACTAATGACCTCCTAAAATGATAGTGGATCAGATGAGTACTTTGTATCACAGTAGAGAACAAGCTGTCATTGCTAAGCAAGGTTCACCCATCATAAAGCCTTGGTAAGTACATAGCTAGCCTACAAGCGATATGAATACCTGAACAGCAGAGTGGACCGGTCACAATTCACACGCCCTAGCTCTGATTAGCGATCGCTCAAAAAACCTCTCGCACACTTCTCCTATGGAAGCAGCACACACGTGTTGACCGGAAACATGCAGCAGACGACGTCACCCATCAGCGTGACTAAACCCACCATAGAGATTCTTCAGGCCGATCGGCGCTGGAGGTTAGAAGAGCGCCACCCCCTGGACAAGTACCTGCATAGATTTTCTGCAAACAGGTGAATGTATTCATTTAGAATTTCCACTGTCTGATATTAGCTATGTGGAAGCAGCAAAAAATAAACCAAAAAAAAAAAAAAAAAAACAGTTTTCTGAAGAATTTCAAGTTTAAAATGGAACTTTACCCATAATAACTTGATATAAAATAACGTTTCTTAGCTAGGAACATACATTTCACATTATAAATTATGCCACAAAAATCATTCTGTGCTGTAATATTGCATCCAGAATGGTTCCTGTTTCTTCTTGCCGGAGGCTGCCGTTTTGCTGAAGCCCCTGAAAAGGCGCTAAATCATAAAGCGGAACTAAGACCTCTTTTACACTGAGGCAGTTTTCAGGCATTTTAGCGCCAGAAATAGCGCATGAATACCACCTCCCATGCCGTCTGAGTGCTCTTACACTGGGGTTGTGCACTTGCGGGACGTTGGAAAAATGTCCTGCTCCGCTCCTAAAACGACCTACCCATTGAAATGAATGGGCAGCGCTTCCAAAGAGCCTGCACAACATGGGCACTTTTAACCCCTTCTTCGGCCGCTAGCGGGACTTAAAAGTGTTGCTTAAACAGCTAATTCAAGTGATACTTTAGCGCTAACTTGGCCACGGCTCAATGTAAAAGGGCTCTAAACCCCGTCAATTTAACAGTTTCAAAACACAGTTACATTGCTGGAAGCATGCTTGTAATCCAAAGCACTCATATATCAAAGCAAATTTCCCCATAAGAAATAATGGAAACCCAGATGATTCGTTCCACAACCATTTATTCATAGGTCCTTCAGTTTATAGTCCATATAAAAAGATTATAGCAATGTGATAGGTTGTGTACCCATAAAATGTCTATCCACAAATGGAAGCCTCCACAAGAGGATTCAAAGCAAAATCCAGCAGGAGCTACAGAGTATAAAAGAGAAGAGAGGCGCCTTTAGGCGTAGCAATATGGTTACATTTAATGAAGGTAAAACATTTAGCAACTCACATGGTTGATGAATAAAAGAGGCACATCTAAGTTTGCAGACATCCGGGGGAAAGCTCTCCACATAGACCATCCTCCTCACCGCCGACTCTCAGAAATGTCAGTCTGCAATCGTGACCGGGAAGACTTCCCTGCAGTAGAGCGATCTGAAAGTGAGGCTTGAACCGCTCCTGGAGGGTAGCGCGGAAGGAATAACGTAGATGGTGGTGCGGGAAATGGTTGATGTGGACAGCTTTCCCCCGGATGCCTGCATACTTAGATGTGCCTTTTTTTAATCATCAACCATGTAACTTGCTAAATGTTGTACCTTCATTAAATGCAGTGGCGGCCTGTCCATAGGGGGCGCCCGGGCGCTGCCCCCCCTCCTGTAGTAAAAAAAAAAGGACCCTTTAAGACATTTTATTTGGCTTAAAATGTAATTTTTACTTTTTAATACCTGCAGTGATGGCGGCCGTCAATAGAGGGCGCTGCAGCACCACCCCCTCTCGCAAATAACATACATTCATTGCATTGCATGAATGTATGTTATTATTGTTGCCAGCTGGTCTATTCAGATTCAGAAAACCGGACATTTGGGCGCCGATTACCTGAATACCGGCAGCTGGCTGGCTGAGCGGAAGTGCCTATCAGAGCCAGCGGCACAAAGGGCACAGCACAGTCACAACAATGGGCACAGAGGCGACAAAGGGCACAGCACAGTGACAACAATGGGCACAGAGACGACAAAAGGCACAGCACAGTGACAACAATGGGCACAGTGGTAACAATTAAAGGGCACAGCACAGTGACATGCACAGTGGCAACAATGGGCACACTGGTGACAATGGGCACAGTGGCAACAATTAAACGGCACAGGGACATGCACAGTGGCAACAATGGGCACAGTGGCTGCGTTTGATGGCATGGCACAGTGGTGACAATTGATGGCACGGCACAGTGGTGACAATTGATGGCATGGCACAGTGGTGACAATTGATGGCACAGTGGCTGCGTTTGATGGCATGGCACAGTGGTGACAATTGATGGCACAGTGGCTGCGTTTGATAGCATGGCACAGTGATGACAATTGATGGCACAGCAGCTGCGTTTGATGGCATGGCACAGTGGTGACAATTGATGGCACAGCGGCTGCGTTTGATGGCATTCCACAGTGGTGAAAATTGATGGCACAGTGGCTGCGTTTAATGGCATGGCACAGTGGTGACAATTGATGGCACAGTGACTGCATTTGATGGCATGGCACAGTGGTGACAATTGATGGCACAGCGGCTGCGTTTGATGGCATTCCACAGTGGTGACAATTGATGGCACAGTGGCTGCAATTAATGGCATGGCACAGTGGTGACAATTGATGGCACAGTGGCTGCGTTTGATGGCATGGCACAGTGGTGACAATTGATGGCACAGTGGCTGCGTTTGATGGGCACAGTATGGCTGCAATTTTTTTTTCTCGTTTGCGCCCCCCCAAAAATTTTGAGCACCAGCCGCCACTGATCAAATGTAACCATATTGCTACTACTACTACTATGTACTACTATGTCCCATCTGATCCAGCATACTGGTGTCAGCGCCAGTATGCTGTTTTTTTTTTTAATTGCTCTACTTACTGTGTAATGATTAATTTTCATTTCTCTCCCCCGCAGTGAATGGCGCCGCTATGACGCGTCACGGCTTCCGAAAATAGCTGATTTAGGCCTCGGCCATTTCCGGCGCTATACGGCACCTGCTCACAGACCTAGGAGCTGACTGCGCAGGCGCCGTATATCTCCGAGTCCTATTTCGGCTTTTTTCGGAGGGCGTGAGGCGCCATTGCCATAGGACTCGGAGATATACGGCGCCTGCGCAGTCAGCTCCTAGGTCTGTGTGCAGGCGCCGTATAGCGCCGGAAATACCCAAGTCCTAAATCGGCTATTTTTGGAAGCCGTGACGTGCTATAGCGGCGCCATTCACCGCGGGGGAGAGAAATTAAAATTAATCATTACACAGTAAGTAGAGCAATTAAAAAAAAAAAAACAGCATACTGGTGCTGACGCCAGTATGCTGGATCGGATGGGACACCGCTTTAAGAGTGCGCCTCTTATCTCTTTACACTCAGTTATAACGCTACTTGTATATCAAGACATCGCTTGCCTGGGCACCCTGGTTGAAAAAAGGCTTTTGTTTTCAAACAAGTATGTTAGAATGAATATATTGGTTAATTACAAACAACACCTGTTGTCTTGAAGCAGAAAAACAGAACGAAAAATACAGACACCATCACTATTTTGCAAACCTGCAGACATTGTGTGGTGTATGCAATATGACTTTTGACCACTAGAGGTCACATAAAGACAACTAAAAAGTTACACTGGGCTGCGGGAACGTAGCCATGTGAGTTCAGCTGAACTCGCACACTTTTACTCCTGCGTGTCAGTCCCAATTTCAGCCGTGATTTCAGAGAAGGTTTCTGCACAGATGTCAATGTAAATCGCAGCCTGAAATCGCAGTACAGAAACTACTTTTTGAAATCGGTGCAGCGCCACAGATGCTATGTGTTTTATGTGTGTTTTAGGTGCAGTGTGATGAATCCTACATCTTTGATGCACTTTCATCAAAATGCATGTTCATTGGTAACACAACTAAACGCATGTAAAAAGTGCCTAAGATGCAAAGCACCAAAAAACGCACTACACAGATGTGAATCGACCCTAAATCATTGAATGAAGTTTTCTTAATACTTCAGGATATAAATGATCTACAAATAGTGTCCCTCTTGCATAAAAATCCTGCAGACTTGAGGCTTGTGAAGATGGGCAAGTGCAGCTTGCATTTAGGTGCATTCAGCTTGAATTTGAGATCAGTTATAGAGTTGTTTCAAACTGTTGATGCATTGCCATTCACTTACTGTATCTCCTAAATCTGTATCCAGTATAATTTGCTATCTGTGCACATTCTGTAGTGATGGTATATGAAGAAAATGTGTTTATGCATTAAACAAACTATATGTGTTTAATAAAATGCTGAACAAAATGCATAGATTTTACACACCATTATTTATACACCTAAACACAGAGTAACTATTTTGATTTCAGTATTTAAGCTCATTATGGTATTACGGGGGGCGGTACAAAAATAGTGTCACTTATAAAATAAAAGAAAAAAAATGTAGACTTTTGAATTGAGTATTTCTTTCCACTGTCTAAGGTCAGGTTCACATCTTCGCATTTCATGCATGTTGTGTTTGCATGGGCATAGCAGTACAATTATTTGAATTTGCTGCTGTACCTGTGAGAAAGACAGAGAAAAGGTTCCCAAGCCGCTTTTCAAAACTTACCTGCGCTGCGTTATCAGATGCGTCTGTTAAAGAACAGCAAGTTTTGGCTATTAGTGCCCACTGGTGCAATTTACTCGCATTCCTGCACCCGCAGTATTGATGAGGTTAGCCTAAAGCAGGCGAAAAATATAATACAAATTTGTAATACTGCATCAGCATTTTAGTCATAACTCGAAACTGTCCCTGATTTCGAGGGACTTTCCTCTTTTCTCCTCATTTGTCCCTCATTTTGGTTTGATCTATATAGTTATATATAAAATGTACTTTATATCTTTCAAAAGGTGTTCCTTAGTGCTAAACCTTTCATTCGGTTTCCAAATTGCTGCATTTGTAAATTCCAAAGGGCAATATAAAAGGTATAGTAGTGGTAAAAAAGGCACTTGTGGGCTTAACCAATATTTTTTTGTACAATTCTCCTTTAAGGGGGTGTGGCGGGGTATGTCCTATGTCTGCATACTTTTTCCAATAGGTGTCCCTCATTCCCATCTTGGAAAATTGGGAGGTATGATTTTAGTCACTGAATAAAATAACCCAATAAGAGGCCCTGCTCAGTTTTATTAGCGCATAAGAACACATCACATGGTGGTGACATGTATGACTTTGAAATATTTATTATAATTCAACAGTCAAATTCTTCTGATTCTCATTTCATAATTCTTAGTTAATGAATTACTGACAACAGGTAAGCATAATACAAAACTTGTATGGCAATAAAAACTATATGATATGGCTTCTGTCTACCCTGTGCAGTTTATTACTCTGTCAACTTTTTTATGTATAATACCAACTAAAATGTCATATGAAGTCATTGTAGCTGGCCAGCTAAGACCTGTCCTAGGTTGCTAATGTGACTTACATGCATATACAGTTAGAACTGCTAATAACCTTAATACAGTTAATATGCTCATATGTGAGAGATAAAAGCAGAGTTATTTACTGTGACTTTATATATTGATGTCATGTAACAATTGTATATTGTATTCATAGACGCAAAAAGAGAGAATATGCCTTTTAAGATTTGTTGTGTGACTGTAAGGTAAGCTCAATGACACAGCAGAATTGAAACCAGAAAGCATAGAGTTAGGCTTTTGTTATCCAGCAGGAGTCTTGGCCAATCACAGCCAGCCCTACACTCATTCTGTCTGGAAAATTCCCAGCACACTGCTAGAATTCATTACACCAGCATACCTCCCAACCGTCCTGGATTTCGCGGGATTGTCTCGCAATTCGCGATAAATCCTGCAGTCCCGCTATCACGGCAAAAGTCTCGCGATACCGCCCCCCCCCCCGCGATTACCACGATTCGCGGTAAATCCCCGCGATTCTCGGTAAACCCCCTGCTTAACAACTCCGACTCCGCTCAACAACTTTGATCAGCGGAATCATTTCGTTCCTATTGTTAATTGTGTGATTAGAACTGTATACTAACTAGTTATGTGTTCACTTGTAGTTCCACCAAACCACCAAAAGTGCTATCAAACCTCAAACAGCAAACGTGCTATCAAACTGCAAACAGCAATATAGAGCAAGTAAAACTATTGATTAAAGCGGATGGTTCAGCTTAAAAAAAATATTAAAAGCCAGCAGCAACAAATACTGCAGCTGCTGACTTTTAATATTAGGACACTTACCTGTCCTGGAGTCCAGCGGCGTCCGCAGCAGAGGATGAGCGATCGCTCGTCACCCTGCTGCTCCCCCCTCCATCCACGGTGAGGGAACCAGGAAGTGAAGCGCTGCGGCTTCACTGCCCGGTTCCCTACGGCGCATGCGCGAGTCGCGCTGCGCCCGCGAATTGGCTCCAGCTGTGTGCTGGGAGCCGAGTGTTCCCAGCACACAACGGGCGGGAGACGGGATGTGATGTAATGCCCGTCTTTTGCCCGTGAATGCTGGGCCGGAAGTGGGTGCAGATACATGTCTATCTGCACCCCCCTCCCCCCTGAAAGGTGTCAATTGTGACACCGGAGGGGGGGAGTGTTCGGATCAGCGGATCTTCACTTTAGGGTGGAGATCCGCTTTAAGCCTCAGAGAGATCATAAAGTGTTTAAATAACTTAAAGTGAGAGTACAGATACTGAAGAAAGAAATATATCTACCATTTTATGCAGAATGACAAGATTAAACAGTTGAACCGCCATTTGTTATACTTTATTCAACACATGTTTGTACATGGACTGACTGCTGTGAAATTGTCAGTGTTATATATGAAGAAAAGCTGAGGTTAATAAATAAGTTATCTCAAGAGTTTGTTGTGCTTTTTAAACCTATTGCTTCCATAGAACGATGCTAGAGGAATTATAGAGTAACAGTCTTGTTTGGACTAAAAGATCAGAGAAATCAAAATTCTTCTAATATCATAGTGCATAAAGGCACTTCATAGTACTGCACCTGCCACAGTCATATCAAGTAAATGTTGCAAGATCTGGTTGACACTTTTATTAATACTTTCATCCAGTCCTCGTCAGCTCTTTCATACCTTTAAGTTTACTCTCTACTTTGTCCCCCACCTTCTTCATCCACTAACTCACTTACTGCAGAAGAGGTTGCCAATCACTTCAAAAACAAGATTGAATTTGTGAGGACATCTCCACTAATACAGATATCTTCCCAGCTTAACTCACTATTTATAACAGCACATTCAGTACTATCCTTTTTTAATCTGGCCCCTACAGAAGAGATTATCAAACTTTTCTCAGATGCCAACCTGTCTCCTGGGCTCTGTTCCTCACAACTATTACAGTCACCCTCTTCCTCTATCTTATTTTAGTGGTTGGTTGCTCCTAGTTACAAACATCCACCAAATAAACCTGCTGCCAGACCCCCATATATAATTTTTGAGACAATGAGCAGTCATTTGCGTAGTTTTGTTGCGTTTATTGCAGGATACAACTTGGTTGGGGTAAAGGGAGATATGAGATGCCCATAGCACTTATTGAATTACCATCACATGTATGGAGCATTGATTAGTAGCATTAGCCCTGAAAAACACACTTCTAACATTCAGTCTCTTCCCCTGCATATCTCCACTGAAGACTATTGCTCCTCCTCCTGTGCACTAGCTCCTGCAGAGTATCACCTTGAACTCCTATCCTCTTGTACAAATCCTTTTGTGCCGCCCAATCGGTGTATAATTTGTTATATATAATATAAATCCTGTATAATAATAATAATAATACTGTTTCTCTTAACCATTTTCTATGTACCTTATGTTTTGTTTACATGCTGCCATCTAGTGACCTTTTGTGGTAATGCACAGTTTCTGTATTTTCTGATTTGTCTGATCTATGACACACTTCCTTTCTGTGTATGCTCCAACCTTCTTGCTCAGTTTGTACTTTCGGTCTATGGATACTGCTTACAGGCCACATGTAACAAGGGCACATGTATTCTGCATTGTAGGCTACAGGCAGTATCATCTTTTGATCGCACAATACTACAACCTGTTTATCTGCTGTAACCTGTCATCTGATGTATTCTGATGTTTGGAATAAAGCAATTTCTGCAAATAGAATCGGTATTGGTGAGTTCAAACTATCTGATAAGGATTTTCCTCAGTGAATATATCTGCTTATACAGGCCAGGCATAGAGGTCTCACAAGGGATAAATCGCTTCACAACAATCAGTATCAAAATACCTTTGCTGCAAACTGTTAGATTGCTGTCTCATCACTTCAAGTAAGACAAAAAGGGATCAATCTGAATAACCCCAGCTTGCTGGCTGTACTTAGTTACTGTAAGGCCGCGTACACACGATAGGTTAAACCGATGAGAACAGTCTGATGGACCATTTTCATCGGACCAAACCGATTGTGTGTGGGCACCATCGGTTAGTTATCCATCTGTTAGAAAAAAGCCAACTTGTTTTAAATTTAACCGATGGATTCCTAACCAATAGGTCAAAACCGATCGTTAGTAGGCACGACCATCGGTTAAAAATCCACTTCCAAGCATGCGTCAACTTGATTCTGAGCATGCGTGGCCTTTTGACTGATGCCTTTGCATACTAACGATCAGTTTTGACCCATTGGTCAGGCGTCCATCAGTTCAATTTTATAGCAAGTTCTCTGTTTTTGGACTGTTTTTGGACCGAAGGACAACTGACCGATGGGGCCTACACACGATCGGTTTGGACCGATGAAACTGAACTTCAGTTCGTTTTCATCGGTTTTGACCAATAGTGTGTGCGGCCTAACATGACAATGGATGCGCAAATAGGGTCAGTAGTCAGCGGATCCCACCATCTGCTGCGCCTACTACGCAGACTCACTCCCTTTATCCCAAAAGAACACATAGCAGTCGTGGTGGGTACAATTATCAACTCCAGACTTGACTATGCAAATGCCCTCTACCTCGGACTCCCCAAATACCAAATCTCTCGTCTGCAAGTCGTTCAAAATACGGCCGCTCGACTAGTGACTGGCAAAAAACCTTGGGAATCAATCTCATCTTCTCTGAGATCCCTTCATTGGCTGCCAGTAAAAGACAGATTTACTTTCAAGCCACTCTGTCTAACACATAAGTGTATTCAAGGAAACGCACCCCAATATCAATGTGAAAAACTAAAAGCTCACAACCCCAATCGCGTTCTGCGATCCACCAATCAAAATCTACTCCAGATATCCAAAGCCAGATACAAGTCCAAAGGAGAACGCAGATTCGCAGTCCAAGGACCTAGACTGTGGAACGCGCTTCCAACTACCATCTGATTGGGGGTGAACCACGTGGCCTTCAGAAGAAAGATCAAAACCTATCTCTTCTGAGCTCAAAAAAGTTTACTCAGGGAATGGATACTAAGCACCCAGAGGCGATTCAGTTCGCACGTGCTGCGCTATATAAGTTTTTCACTTCCTCACTCATATTAGCACATTAGGGTACACTTAAATTGTTAGACTGAGCCCTCCAATGCTGCGCTGTGATCAATCCGCCGGGTCCCAGGTGCTTCCATCTTTACCCGGTCTTCCTTCTGGGCTCTATGCCTTCTGTCACTTGCCTAGGTCAGGCTGCGTTGATGTCATTCCCATGCATGCTCATGAGCATCCTCTCTCTCTCATCCACCCCTTTCTCTCTCATCCTCCCTCCCTTACTCCTCATCCCTCTCTCATCCTCTCAAAAATAGTTTGCATATTTATTTATTTATTATTTATAAAAGGCCCACCAAAATCCTCAGCACCGGGCCCATGATGTTCTTAATCTGGCCCTGGTGCCCTGTGCCTGTGAAAGTGCCTTAACAGCTGAACTTTAAGAGCACTTTTACACTAAGGTGGTGGGGGCGTCGGCAGAAAAGCATTGCTATCTTTAGCGGTGCTTTACCATCGTTTAAGCAATGCTTTTTGGGAGCTATCGGGTACTTTTAACTTCCGCTAATGGCCGGTTAAGGGGTTAATAGCGTCCGTGTAGCACCACTGCCAAAGCCCTTTTACAGGTGATTTTTATGGGCAGAAGCGCTTTAGGAGTGACAGGAGAGTTTTTTTTTTTTTTTTACAAGCACTTTGCAAGCGCTATTTTTAGCATTAAAAAAGACTGTAAAGCGACTCAGTGTAAAAGTAGCCTTAATTCTCCTATCAGCTCATCCCTCTTGGTTATTACATTTTGTACCACCTGCCTCACCCTATTAAATTGTAAGCTCCTGTAATCAGAGTCCTCCCAATCCTCATGTACAGTAACTGTACTATCTCTCTTTATATTGGTATATAAAGTATATATACACAGAATAAATATAGATATATACAGTATATATATAAGAAGGCCAGTATGGTGGCCTGAGTTTATGGGAGGAGCCCGGAGGGTATTTAAGCAGCCCACTCACACATGCTCTTTGTCGGTTCAGTGTGCAGTACTACACGTCACTGGGCCGACTCTTCCCAGCTCACCTCATGTCCGTGAGTCTGCGCATTCAATCGCATTCGTCATCGCAATCGCTTTGTGGCTTCTCCCTTCATGGTCTTCGCCGGCGGTTCCCGCTTACTGGCGCAGGTTGTATTCAAACCTTTTCGTATCTTGTGCAATCTTGCAATTCGTTATGATTCCTATCCTGCATTTCTTTTTGAAAAAAAAATAAAAATCTGCCTCCGAGTTACTGTTGCTTATGTTCCAACATCATTCGGCTCAGGCGTAGTACATTTGTAACTTCCTTATGCCAAACATACGATTCATTTGTAAATCCATTTGGAGATTAGCATGTGTTTGTATGGGTTCTTTGGCAGATTGAGGTGGTAATTGGACTCACATGGTGCCTTGTCTGCACTTGATTAGCCTGGGGGGATGGGTGGTTGGTAGGTGTTCGGTTTCAAAGCAAGGGGTAGCATACACTCTACAACCAAATCGTATCAGATTCGTTCAATACTCCTTACTACCGATTCGTATCGAATTTGTTTCATGCATTTTTACAACCGTTTTGTATCAGATACATTGCATGCTTTCTACCGTTGTCATTCATTGTTCCCCATGCCGTGTGTTTTTAGTTCCCGCAGCGTAACTTACGAATTGTTTGTACACGGTTCCTCTCTCTCATTTATTTACCAAAGTTATTGCCTGTGCGTCATGCATGGCGCCACACCACACTCTTCGGATGTGTTGCACATCCACTCCAGTCCAAAGCAAACCCAGTCGCACGTTCACTGTCCCAGGTAGGATTCGTTAGCTTGTTTGTCACGTCAAATTTGTGGCCACTCATGGTGTCACCCGTACCATATGTTTGGTTCCCGCAGTGGAGCTTACAAAGCATTGATACGCACTTCTCGTGTTCTATTTTCTACACCAAACCTCATTGTTTTGCCCCATGCACGGCATCACGCTACACCTTCCCGACATGTTTCACTCCAGCCACAGTCCGCCGCAAACTCACTTGCATGGCCCACTGTCGCAAGTAAGATTTGTTATTACATTCTTTATGTCCTATCAATTTGCTACCATTTGTTGTCTCCCATATCGTTCATTAGTGGCCCCTACGGAACCACGATTCAAACAGGCGTTGTCCTTCTACCTTATACTGCTTGCTTAAGGTACAAACAAACCAGGTGTTTCTATCCTTTCTCAGTAACCCAATTCTTATTGATTGAGACCTTGCAACCATGCAAATCATCTCAACAGCCTGACACCCTTGTTAAGACCCTTGCAACACATGACCCTTACAAAACGCAAAATAAAAAAATAAATAAATATAAAAACGCAAAAAAAAAAACAACCGCAAAAAAAAAAAAAACCTTTGCCACCTCGCAATCTCAGCCCCTCGGCAACCTGACACCTGTTGAGACCATTTGCAACTACGCAAAATCGTCTCAGCAGCCTGACACCCTTGTTGAGACCCTTGCAAACGCAATATCGTCTCAGCAGCCCTCACACTCATTGACATCCTTGCAACCACTCGTATATCGTCTCAGCAGCCTGACACCCTTAAGACCCTTGCAACACATGACCCTTACAAAAGGCAAAAAAAAAAAAAATATATATATAAAAAACGCAAAAAAAAAGGAAAATTAAACATTAAAGTGCAAAAAAATAAAATAACATTTTTGCCACCACACAATCTCGGCCCAGCAACCTGACACCTGTTTAGACCATTGCAACCAAGCAAAATCGTCTCAGCAGCCTGACACCCTTGTTGAGACCCTTGCAAACGCAATACCGTCTCAGCAGACTCACACTCATCGAGACCCTTGAAACCACACAAAATCATCTCAGCAGCCTGACACCCTTGTTAAGACCCTTGCAACACAAGGCCCTTACAAAAACGTGAAGAAAAATATATATATAAAAAAAAAAAAATGCAAAAAAAGAAAAAAACGTTGCCACCACGCAATCTCGGCCCAGCAACCTGACACCTGTTGAGACCATTGCAACCACGCAAAATCGTCTCAGCAGCCCTACATTCATCAAGGCCCTTTCAACCACGCAAAACCGTCTCAGCAGCTTGACACCCTTGTTGAGATCCTTGCAAACGCAATACCATCTCAGCAGCCCCACATTCATCAAGGCCCTTGCAACCACGCAATACCGTCTCGGCAGCCTCACACCATTGTTGAGACCCTTGCAAACGCAATACCGTCTCAGCAGCCCCACATTCATCAAGGCCCTTGCAACCACGCAATACCGTCTCGGCAGCCTCACACCATTGTTGAGACCCTTGCAAACGCAATACCGTCTCAGCAGCCCCACACTCATCGAGAGCCTTGCAACCACGCAATACCGTCTTGAGCAACCTCCCACTCATCAAAGACCTTTGTGACCACGCAGTCTCGCCCCAGCAACATAGCATTCATTGAGACCCTTGCAGCCAGAAAAATGGGTGTTTTTCAGCCACCCCTGATCTCTCCTCTATGTTATCTTACCAGTACGTCTACACAGGATCCCCAATCACTCCTCTATGTTATCTTATCAGTACATGTACACAGGATCATTTATAGTAATTTCTAGGCAGTTGAGTTCAGAAACCTTCTCGCAAAAAAAAAAAAATTGGGTTCAGACGGCATTCGAAACGCCGATGCCTGTAACAGCTTGTAAACACAGCCACATGTGGTAACTCATGTTTACCAGCGTTTCATTTACAGTCGTTTTTATAAAAATAAAAAAAAGGGGAGAATATTGTCTCAGCAACTTGTCACTCATTTGAGACCCTTGCAAAATGTAATATCATCTCAGCTACCTCACACTCGTCTAGACCTTTGCAACCACACAATCTTGTCTCAGCAACCTAACGCCCGTTCAGACCTTTGCAGCCATACAAAGTCGTCTTAGCAAACTGACACTCATTTGACACCATTGCAAACGCAATATCGTCTCAGCAACCTGACACACGTTCAGACCTTTGCAGCCATACATAGTCATCTCAGCAGCCCGACACTCACTTGAGACCATTGCAAACGCAACATCGTCTCAGCAACCCCTCACTTGTTGAGACCCGTGCAACCACACAAGGCCATCTCAAAACAAACCTCGTAATCATCGAGACCTTTGCAACCACACAATATCGTCTCAGCAAACCAGACTGAGACCCTTGCAACCACACAATATTGTCTGCAGCAGTATAAAACACTTTGCAGCATGCACCTACGTGCAAACCCGAATACATACTAAACTTGCAAACACACCTCAGTGACAATCAGCCAAACAAACACACAGTGGCACCCAGTTGGCCATTCATCTTTAGTGGCACGCGGGCCACTCATCTTTTCCCTGTCTTTTTCCCTGCAGTTAGTTCAGGTTTCCATCCAGCACCAGCGAGTGCACGTTGGTCTGCGAGTGCACGTTGGTCTGCGAGTGCACGTTGGTCTGCGAGTGCACGTTGGTCAGCGAGTGCACGTTGGTCAGCGGGTGCACGTTGGTCAGCGGGTGCACGTTGGTCAGCGAGTGCACGTTGGTCAGTGAGTGCACGTATATCATCTTGTTGAGCACCTGTGTATTGTCTTGATTTTCTCACACCAATGCAAGATCCAGTCCAAGTTCTTAAACTAGACCAAGCATCAGTAGCAGACTTAGCTATGTGGGACAACTTCCCCACCTGATAGAACAGCATTTCAATCTTCATCCCGGCAGTGTCAGCCGAGCCACCACAGGCTTTTGCGTGCATTTTTCGTCCGCCACTGGTTCTCCAAACCTTGGCCCCCAGAAATTCTCTTAAATTTCTGCTTCACCCAGTCTTCATCACGTCTCGTGCTGTACCCCATTGTGGCAGCTGCCCAGGTTTGGGGTCACACTTGAACTGGACAGACAGTGTTCTTCACCACAGACAATCAGGCCACAGCCGACTTCATCAATTAAGGTAGATTAAGCCTCTCCCCATCACGTCCTTCCTGCGCAGGCTCGTGCAGCTGTCACTCCGTCACCAGTTTAATATCTTCTGTAGTCATATTCCAGGCAAATGCAAAATCGCAGCTGATGCTCTGTCCCATTCTAACCTTATTTGTTTTTCCAGCAAGAGCCTGGAGCTGACCCAATAACCATCCCTGTCCCACCCTGGTCATTGCTGACGATGGACTGAAGTAGCATCTCACCAACTCAACCCAGCTTATTAACTCCTTGGCACGCAACACACTGAAGGCCTAATACACTGCTTGGAATACTAACTGCTAATTTTTGGCCACTTGCCTCGGAGCAGCAATAGGCAACGTTAGACACGTCCTAGCCTTCATATCGTATTGCCACATGCAGCTGACCCTTTCTCACAATACTATCACGCCATATCTAGATGGCGTCCAGCATTTCCTGTCCCTGCAGGACCCCAGTAAACTGTCAGTATTCTCAAGCCCATGCAGTCAAGTCCCTCCTACAGAGCATACAGAAGCACCAACCTGTAGTCAGTAGCAAGCGCCTAACTTTCAAGAGTGCCCTCTTTAGGCACATGTCTGAAATCCTTACTCGTTCCCCATTTAGGGCCTTGCCCAGCATAGTCATCCTAGCAGCCATCTACCAGGCCTTTTACGGTTCCCTACGGCCTAGTGAATTTACAATCAGTGGCTCCGGCAGTCAGACACTGCTCCGACGCCACCCGACTCGCTTTCGAACCCCTACACTCTCAGTCTGCAAACGCAACAAACCAGCCCTGGGGGTTGACATCAACCTGTTTCAGACTAACAATGCCTGACGCCCAGTGCTCGACCGACTACTGCTCCATCTACCCAGCCAATCTGATGGTAGCTTGTTGCTACCCTTTCTAACCCAGCGTCCTGAGTGGCAGCCAGTTTGTCAAGCATGTCAGAATCCTAAGCAACTTGGGCTTCAAATCCCAGTCTGTTCTCAGGACATTCTTTCTCAACTGCCTCACAACAGGGAGTACCAGACCACGTAATCAAGACACCAGGCTGATGGGAAGTCTCCTTGTTTTGCCACATACATCCCAAATCCTCAGGAAGAAATGGCACAAGCCTTTACCAAGCTGGCTCAATAAATACAAGAAATCAATATAAGCTATTTCCCTATCTGAGTCGTTTGCCCCCTTTTCTTGGCATACTGACCAGACCACCAAGGCACACTTCAGGTCTATTTATGTTGTAAGTCTTGTCGCGTGTTTATGTGATCCACATTACTCTCAGTCAGAGGGCCACGACCATAAATAAGAAGGCCAGTATGGTGGCCTGAGTTTATGGGAGGAGCCCGGAGGGTATTTAAGCAGCCCACTCACACATGCTCTTTGTCGGTTCAGTGTGCAGTACTACACGTCACTGGGCCGACTCTTCCCAGCTCACCTCATGTCCGTGAGTCTGCGCATTTAATCGCATTCGACACCCTCCCGCCCTTCCCTTTTTCAGGGCACTTCTCAGCATATCCTTCTTCAATTAACTACCCATTACTTACTTTGGGTATGCCCCCTTTTCTTGGCATACTGACCAGACCACCAAGGCACACTTCAGGTCTATTTATGTTGTAAGTCTTGTCGCGTGTTTATGTGATCCACATCACTCTCAGTCAGAGGGCCACGACCATAAATATATATATATTGATATATATATATATACAGTATCTATATCTATATATACTGTATATATCTATATTACCAAAAGTATTGGACAACTAACTTTACATGCAAATGAACATTAATGGCATCCCAGTCTTAATGGCCCACCCTTTGCATCTATAACAGCTTTAACTCTTCTGGGAAGGCTGTCTACAAGATTTAGGAGTGTGTCTATGGCAATGTTTGACCGTTCTACCAGAAGTGCATTTGTGAGGTCAGGCACTGATGTCGGACAAGAAAGCCCGGCTTGCAGTCTTTGCTCTAATTCATCCCAAAGGTATTCTATCAGGTTGAGGTCAGGACCCTGTGCAGGACAAGAAAATTCGTCCACCCAAAACTCACTCATTTATATCTTTATGGGCCTTGTTTGTGCACTGGCAGAGACCTCATCTGTCTGCTGGGGTGGAGCCCAGAACAGTATTCAGTTCTCTAATCAAAGCCCATCACACACCTGCCCAATGAGTGTGCTGCTCCCAAAACTAGGACCCAGGATTGGAAATTTCATCCCTACCCAAACATTGCTGGAACTACTGTGTTTCCTAAAGAATTACACTCCATTTACCATTATGCAGTTTCAAAATGTGATATTTTAACTAGGGCTGGGGAAAAATTGATTTAAATCTTGAATCGAGTTGCGAGGGCAAATTAATTCCGATTTTGACCAAATCGTTTTTTTTTTTTTTCCATAGGACCGGTGCTCTGCGGACTAAAAAATCTTTCCCGCAGCTCGCTGCAATCCTGGGAAAAGGCCGCGAGGCCGGACGCCACTCGCTGCCTTTTCCGAGAATCGCGTTGAGGTGCGGGCAGGATTTTTTAGGCGAGGCCACGACTTTGGCCTAGTCCGCAGACTTTTCCCAGGATCGCGCTGGTAAGGCCGAAGCTGCGGCCTCCCCTAAAAACTAAGTACCGGCGTGGTGTCCATCAGGAAAAAAAAACTTGATTTGAACCGTGAATCAAGTTTTTTTTTTTTTAAATCGCAGATTTTTTTGGGGCCAAAATTGCCCAGCTCTAATTTTAATTGAAAGTTCACTTGTGCATGGAGGAAAGGCAAAAACTCCTGGGTGCTGAAGTTGAGGGTTTTCTTTTTTTAAGTTGCTTCAAGGTCTGGGAGTAGCTATCGCATAAACAAAAGGGTATAGGCAGGGGCGGACTGACAACTCATGGGGCCCCCGGGCAATAGAAGATTATGGGGCCCCCAGTCTTACAGATGGCAACCAAGCCAGGTGGCAGTACAGAGGCTGGGCAGCTGAAATCTCGAGATTTTCACATCAAAAGCATGTAGGTATTGGACATATCAGGGACAGATGTAAAAAAATTACAGATTTTTACATACTGTTCCTGGTTTTAATGAGCCTGGCAACCCTGATGGGCCCCCTAGTGGTATGGGGCCCTCGGGCAGTGCCCGAGTTTCTCAATGGTCAGTCCGCCCCTGGGTATAGGTTTGCCATAGCTGACAGAAGGAAAGGAAGCACCCCTCCCACCCATCTCCACACACACACACACACAAAACACTTTAAAGAGCTATAAAAACTTGTAGATCATTGTCAGCGATAATTTTAAATGACTTTCTTATCTCAAGCATGAAGCTTGAACATTAGGACAAGAAGAACATTTTTGTTTAAGCATCAGGGACAACTGGTAGCCAGAAGGTGTGGACTATACAGCGACTCTCTATTGTCTAAGGGACGCATTGTCTCTCCTTACTGTGTCATATCTACCAACGCTGCTGTAAAATATTTTAGGTCTGGCCCATAATTGCCCAAATTCTGCCATAAATCTCTCAGCATTTTCTTAATAAAAAATATTGATGGTCAAAGTAAGTATTTTTTTCCTTTATTTTCCTTTTATTTTCTCCTGGAAATTGTGCGATTAACATACTTCCTGAGTAGCTACGCTCCTTTATTCCATTGTATCGATGAAGGGAGCCAAGGGGTTCCCAGGTAATAGGAGATTAAGGGGCCACACAGTACTGTATACACACACACACACACATATATAGTATACATACACAGTATAGACACACAATATACACACACAGAATACACATACAGATACACAGTATACATACACACACTGAGAAGGTAGTGGAGAGGTGGGGCAGCTATAATCTTGGGGTTTTTAGACCAAAAGGATGACGGTAAGGGACATTGCAAAGACAGATGTAAAAAAACACAGATTTTTACATACTGTCCCTGGTTTTACTGAGGCTGGCAACCCTGATGGGGCCCCCTAGTGGCATGGGGCCCTCGGGCAGTTCCCAAGGGCCCGCATGGTCAGTCCGCCCCTGACCAGGAATGCTCTTTTGACTTAAAATGTCTTCATCTCCTTATCTCCATTACATGAGGAGCAAGTAAATTAGTAATTTACAAAAGAAGAAAGAAAAATAAAGTTATTTGTGCTTTCAATTCAAATACATGGGAAGTTATAAAGACACTGCATTTCTTGCAAGAGTAGCGGGTGTTTTATGTACTTCCTAAAGTGTTCTTAGCCTGAAAAAGCAACGAATGTAGCACATTGAAGGACTGGCAAACTGCAGTATATTACATTTTTGTATTTTGGTTTAGATATCCTTGAAAGGACAACTCCAGACAAAAAAAATAATTAAAAATGGGAAAAGGTAATTTCATTCAGGGCACATCACACTAGGCTTACTGTAGAAAGTCAACTCAATTTTACTGTAACCACTTGAGTACCATACTGTAATACCCCATTCATTATCAGGCCAAATTTCAGTTTTCACTGCTGTGATCGTTTGACTGACAATTACTCCATCATGCAACACTGTAAACATATTATTAATTGAAAAAATAGAGTCTTTTTTTTTGTTGAAATTCAGTAACCACTGGGTGTTTTATTTATTTTTACCATACAGAGAAAAACATTTTGAGAAAAATAAAACTATTTCCCATATTTCCTGTTATATAACATGAAATAAAAATGCAGGAAACATACAAAAAAATTACCTACTTTTGGAAAGTGGACACCCCAAGTTGATGTCGTTTTGCCACAATTTTTGTAAATGAGAAAATATCCTAATATTGAGGTGGTTAAAATAAGAGCGAGAGAATGAAGATAAGTTATTGTGTATGATAAGATAGTTGAAGGCATTTAAATACAGATCACAGGACAGCATGGATGTGAGCTGTACAGGAGAGGAGAGAGTAAAATGGTTAAAAAAAAAAATTATCCCACAATCAACTAAAACCCCTCACAATGAATCATCTAAGGCTGTTGATCCCATCATTGACACATTTCCATTAATCTATACTCACTTCCTTTCTTTCATTGTAAGAGTAAGGGAGGGTTTGATGTAAAACACTATAGTTTAACTTTGGAATCACAATGTACAGAGCCAATCCGAGTGGCTCTGTACATTGTGACTGTGACCTGATCCATCCAATGACATCTCAAAGGCATGGCCAATTATGCCTTATTCGTGCAGTGCCATACATAAACAGCACAGCAGAAATACATGTCCAATGCTCTACCATCCTTAACCACTTAAGACCCGGACCAATACGCTGGTAAATGACCCAAGGTGTTTTTGCGATTCGGCACTGCGTCGCTTTAACAGACAATTGCGCGGTCGTGCGACGTGGCTCCCAAACAAAATTTGCGTCCTTTTCTTCCCACAAATAGAGCTTTCTTTTGGTGGTATTTGATCACCTCTGCGATTTTTATTTTTTGCGCTATATACAAAAATAGAGCGACATTTTTGAAAAAAAAACACTATTTTTTACTTTTTGTTAAAAAAAAATCAAATAAACTAAATTTTAGTCAAACATTTAGGCCAAAATTTATTTAGCCACATGTCTTTAGTAAAAAAAAAAATCGCAATAAAAAAAAATAGCTACCTAGCGGGAACAGCGACACTAATACAGCGATCAGAAAAATGATCGCTTAGTGACGCTGGCAATAGGGAGTGAAAGGGTTAACTAGGGCGGTGATCAGGGGGTTAAAACTTTATTAGGGGGGGTGGGGGGGCTATCCTGAACCTAACACTAACTGTTTTTTACAGTGCCTGTCACACTGACACTAAATGCAGTGATTAAATCACTGCATTCAGTAACACTGTGACAGGGGGGTGGGGGGGGCGATCACAAGGGGTTAATATGCCTATGTGAGTGTGTGTCAGTGTTGTGTTGGTGCACACTTACTTGTCATGTCTTCTCTCATCAGCAGCGCTGGGAAACAGCGCTGCGATGAGAGAATACATCATTTCCTCCTTCCTGTGTAAACACAGGAGGAGGAAGTGACAGGCTGGGAGCGCGCTCCCATTGGCTGGGAGCGATCGCGGGGGGGGCGGAAAACACGGACATCCGCCCGCAGATCCCGGATCGCTCCCAGAGGTAGGGAGACCCCCGCACGCCGCGGAGGGGGTCCCGATGGGACCCCCGAACCGCACTCAGGCGGGGACGTAAATTTACGCCCTTGTGCCTGTACGAGCCATGTTGTGGCCGTATATGTGCGTGCGGGGGTCTTTAAGTGGTTAAACATACACTGGCAGTGAAACTTTGCAGAGTATGACTTTGCAATTGCTTGATTGGTCATCACAGCAATCACAATGTACAGAGTGTAGTTGCTCTAGATCTGAGGGATAGCTCTGCTGTTTTCTATCATCCAATCATTTGCAAGCAAAAATGCTGTTTTTTTTTTCCTTGCACGTCCCCCTCAGATCTACAGCGACTGCACTTCTAAGTGCACTTATAGTGCACAGTTGATTTGCCTTTAGTAAATCAACCCCATTGTGTCTGTGATCCGAGCCATCTAATGACGTTTTAAAGGCATGGCCACCCATGCCTTATTTCTGAAGTGGCGTACATAACCGGTTCACAACTTTTTACAGGGGCAGAATGGCACCCCTGCGCGAAACTCTGTACTTTAAGAGCCGCCAGAGGGCCTGTGCGCACACTGCACAGCAGGGGACATGATTTGCGTGGCCAGAGGACGTGATAGCTGCTGGCCACGTGCGATCACGTGCATGAGAGCCAGCACAGGGATTTGTGTGTTTAAACACACAAATGCTTGTGCTGTCAGGGCAGAGGAGACTAAAAATCGCAGATCAGCACCATTACTAGTAAAAAATAATTAAAACAATGGCATAAAAATGGCATAACTTTTTCCCATAGTTTGTAGATACTAAAACGTTTGCGCAAATCAATTTACGCTTATTGCAATTCTTTTATTTTTTTAACCAAAAATATGTAGAAGAATACATATTGGCCTAAACTGATGAAGACATTTTTATTTTTTTTTAAATTGGGGGATATTTATTATAGCAAAAAGTAAAAAAATATACCGTATTTATCGGCGTATAACACGCACAGGCGTATAACACGCACCCTAACTTTAAGAGGGAAGTTTCAGGAAAAAAACTTTTCACAGCCCCCTGCGTATAACACGCAGGCACAGTTTACGGGACATACTAAAACATTTAATGTGAAAATGGCTTAATGTAGCTTAACGAGCAAAAAAGTGCCTAAACCTCAATCAATTGCCCTGAAACTTTGCACACCCCGAGAGATAGACGTTCCAAACATATCCAAGAAGTTTCAAACGATTTGGTGTTCCACAAGGCAAACTAGGTACATTAAGCTTGTTTTTTGGGGAGCTTAATGTGGCTTAACGTACGAAAAAGAACTTGAATGTTAACCAATTTCCCCCAAACTTCACACAATAGAAGACTCTGTCCATGGCAACATATTCTGAAAATTTCAGCTCATTTGGTTAATCACACCAAAAGTTATTCACATTAAGCTATATTTTACAATACTAAAACATTTAATGTTAAATTGGCTTAATGTAGTTTAACGAGCAATAAAGTGCCTAAACCTCAATCAATTGCCCTGAAACTTTTCACAGCTTAAGATCTCAACTACCCAAACATATCCTATAAGTTATGTGCTATTTGGTATCCCACAAGGCAAACTAGGGACATTAAGCTTGTTTTTTTGGGAGCTTAATGTAGCTTAACGTACAAAAAAGACCTTAAATGTTAACGAATTTCCCCCAAACTTCACACAGTAGAAGGCTCTATAGATGCCAACATATTCTGAAAATTTCAGCTCATTTGGGTTATCACACCAAAATTTATTCACATTAAGCTATATTTTACAATGCAAAAACAGAGCTTAACGTACCATAATGTACCTAAAACTTAATCAATTGTCTTAAAACTTTGCACAGCCTAAGATCTTAACTACCCAAACCTATCTAAGAAGTTTTGTGTGATTCGGGGTCCCACAAGGCAAACTAGGGACATTAAGCTTGTTTTTTGGGGAGCTTAATGTGACTTACCGTACGAAAAAGACCTTAAATGTTAACCAATTTCCACCAAACTTCACACAGTAGAAGACTCTATCTACGCCAACATATTCTGAAAATGTCAGCTTATTTGGTTAATCACACCAAAAGTTATTTGCATTGAGCTATATTTTACAATACTAAAACATTTAATGTGAAATTAGCTTAATGAAGCTTAACGAGCAATAACGTGCCTAAACCTCAATGAATTGCCCTGAAACTTTGCACACCCCAAGATCTCAAAGTTCCAAACATATCTAAGAAATCTGAAGCGATTTGGTGTTCCACAAGGCAAACTAGGAACATTAAGCTTGTTTTTTTGGGAGCTTTACGTACAAAAAAGACCTTAAATGTTAACGAATTTACCCCGAATTTCACACAATAGAAGACCCTATCCATGCCAACATATTCTGAAAATTTCTGCACGTTCGGTTAATCACACCAAAAGTTATTCACATTAAGGTATATTTTACAATACTGAAATTGGCTTAATGTAGCTTAATGTAGCTTAACGAGCAAAAAAGCTCCTGAACCTCAATCAATTACCCTGAAACTCTGCACACCCCAAGATCTCGACCTTTCAAACATATCCAAAAAGTTTCAATGAATTTGGTGTCCCAGAAAGCAAACTAGGTACATTAAGCTTGTTTTTTGAGGAGCTTAATGTGGCTTAACGTACGAAAAAGACCTTAAATGTTAACCAATCTCCCCCAAACTTCACACAATAGAAGACTCTGTCCATGCCAACATATTCAGAAATGTTCAGCTCATTTGGTTTATCACACCAAAAGTTATTCACATTAAGCTATATTTTACAATACTGAAATTGGCTTAATGTAGCTTAAGGAGCAAAAAAGTGCCTGAACCTCAATCAATTGCCCTGAAACTTTGCACAGCCTAACATCTCAACTACTCAAACATAACCTATAAGTGTTGTGATATTTGGTGTCTCACAAGGCAAACTAGGGACATTAAGCTTGTTTTTTTGCGAGCTTAATGTAGCTTAACATACGAAAAAGACCTTAAATGTTAACCTATTTCCCCCAAACTTCACACAGTAGAAGGCTCTATCGATACCAACATATTCTGAACATTTCAGCTCATTTGGGTTATCACACCAAAATTTATTCACATTAAGCTATATTTTACAATACTGAAATTGGCTTAATGTAGCTTAACGAGCAAAAAAGTGCCTGAACCTCAATCAATTGCCCTGAAACTTTGCAAACCCCAAGATCTCTACCTTCTAAACATATCCAAGAAGTTTCAAGCGATTTGGTACCCCAGAAGGCAAACTAGGGACATTAAGCTTGTTTTTTTGGGAGCTTAATGTGGCTTAACGTACGAAAAAGACCTTAAATGTTAACCAATCTCCCCCAAGATTCACACAATAGAAGACCCCATCCATGTCAACATATTCTGACAATTTCAGCTCATTTGGTTTATCACACCAAAAGTTATTCACATTTTTTTACAATACTGAAATTTGCCTAATGTAGCTTAATGTAGCTTAACGAGCAAAAAAGTGCATGAACCTCAATCAATTGCCCTGAAACTTTGCACACCACAAGATCTTGACCTTCCAAACATAATTAGAAGATGACAGATGACCCCATTCATGCCAACATATTCTAGTGTAAAAAGAGCCTAATGCAGTGGCGTACTAAGTCGGGGGGGTGTGCTGCAGCAGGTGCCACACACTGAGGGGGGTGTCAGGCCGATAAACCCCTTCCGTGACTGAAGACTTGGCAGAGAAAGAGCCGCAGCCTAGGTAACACATCGCATGCTGAAGCTGCCTAGCTTTGCGGGGGGGTGCGAGCCGCACCCTGAGTGATATCCATCCCGTCGGCAGACCCGTGCCCCGGCCGCAACAATCCCCTTCTCTCATGGCCACGCCGTGGCTCTGATAAGTCTTGGCTGCGACTGTCTCGCAGTCACACAGCCGAGCAGAGTGAAGCCGTCCTGCCTCCTCCTCCTCTGTGTAGTCTACAAGTGCTGTGTGTGCAGCACGCGGCACGCTGATCATCTGAGCCGAGCGAGGTGCATTATGGGTCTGAAGGGGGGGGTGTCTGCACTGTTGTAGGGGGGTCTGTATGTTTGGGGGTCTGTATTTTTGGGGGTCTGTATTGTTGGGGGGGCTGATTTGTAGCGGGAGGTCTGTTTTGTATGACAGCTCTTATATAGGTGAGCATGCCAAAATATTCTGAAATTTTCAGCTCATTTGATTAATCACACCAAAAGTTATTCACATTAAGCTATATTTTACAATACGGAAATTGGCTTAATGTAGCTTAACAAGCAAAAAAGTGCCTGAACCTCAATCAATTGCCCTGAAAATTTGCACACCCCACAATCTCGACCTTCTAAACATATCCAATATTTAAGCGATTTGGTGTCCCACAAGGCAAACTAGGGACATTAAGCTTGTTTTTTGGGAGCTTAACGTACAAAAAATACCCTAAATGTTAACCAATTTCCCCCAAATTTTACACAATAGAAGACTCTATCCATGTCAACATATTCTGAAAATGTCAGGTAATTTGGTTTATCACACAAAAAGTTATTCACATTAATCTATATTTTTTTCTAATTACATGTTCCTCTGTTGAACCCCTTATTAACCCTTTAGTTTTCTCTAATCAGCACTGATTAACTCTATATTCCCCTTCTCTATTCAAATATATTTTTCCTGGTGATTTTTTTTCTTTTCTATTTTATTTATCTAATAAAAAAAAAATCAGTTTGCTTCGCTTATTAATATTTTTTAGAACTTTTTACATATATTTACTGCTGAAAAAAATGCCATTTGTTTAGTTTTATTACATTTAATTGTCTAAGGATTGCAAAAAAAAAAAAAAATATATTGTTGCAGGACAATATTCACAGAAAGAAAAACTTGTTTGAACTTACAATTTTTTTTATATATTACGTCATTATCTTAAAGCGGACTTACACATAAAAATGGAACTTCCACTTTTCGTTTTCTCCCCGACTCCGCGTCATGTCACATTTCACCCCTTTCAGGGGGAGGGGAAAGCAGATACCTGTCTAATACAGGTGTTTTGCTCCCACTCCCGGGCATAGATAGCCGCAGTACCCGCCGATATCTACACTATGTCCGGCGCCTCCTCCATCCCCCTCTGTCTTCTGGGAGACACACAGGTCCCAGAAGACAGCAGGGACCAGTGGGATTGCGCAGAGCGACTCGAGAATGTGCAGTAGGGAGCCAGGCTGTAAAGCTGCAAGGCTTCACTTCCTGATTGCCTTACTGAAGATGATGGCGCCTCCACCCGAGAGCCAAGTGACAGATTGAGGAGAGAGAGGGGGCGGGGCCAAACCATGGCTCTGTGTCTAAATGGACACACAAAGCTGCGGCTCTGCTCGAGTGCCCCATAGCAAGCTAGTTGCTGTGGGGGCATTTGGCAGCAGGGAGCAGCCAGGAGCGCCAGGGAGGAAACTGAGAAGAGAAGGATCAGAACTGCTCTTTTAAAAAACACTCACAAAAGTAAGTACATCCTCACATTTTTGTAAATATTTTATCTTTTCATGTGTCAACACAAATGAATAAATGTCCTTTAAGAGCCATAGCAGGCGCGTGCCCACTGCGCGGTGAGGGACCCAATGCGCATGGCGAGCAGGCGCGTTCGCCACTGCAACCAGCAATAGCAGGCATGAGAGCCAGGATGGGGATTTGTGTGTGTAAACACACAAATCTCTGTTCTGACAGGGGAGGAGAGACAGATTGTATATTCCTACTAAGTAGGAACAAAGACCTGGCTCCCCTTCTTGTCATTCCCATCCCCTCACAGTTAGAAACACACTAAGGACACATTTAACCCCTTGATCGCCCCCTTCCCTGCCAGTGACATTTGCACAGTAATTAATGTATTTTTATAGCACTGATTGCTTTATAAATGTCAGTGGTCCCAGAAAAGTGTCTGATCTGTCCGCCATAACGTTGCAGCCTCAGTAAAAATCGCAGCTCCCCGCCATTACTAGAAAAAATGTAATAAAAAATACAAATTCTATAAAAATTCCATTAATCTATTCCCTATTTTGTAAACGCTATAACTTTTGCCCAAACCAAACAATATACACTTATTGCTATTTTTTTTTTTTACCAAAAATATGTATAAGAATACAAATTGGCCTCAACTGATTTTTTGGGGATATTTATTAAAGCAAAAAGTAAAAAAAAAGTAATTTTTTTTCAAAATTGACGCTCTTTTTTTGTTTATATCGCAAAAAATAAACACTGCAGCGATGAGCAAATACCACCAAAACAAAGATCTATTTGTGGGGAAAAAGGACGTCAATTTTGTTTGGGTACAATGTTGCACGACCATGCAGTTGTCAGTTATATCAATGCAGTCTAGTATCGCAAAAAATAGCCTGTCCAATAGGGGGGCAAATCCTACCGGGGCTGAAGTTGTTAATCAATTGAAACTTTGCACAACCAAAGTTTTAATCTTCTCAGCCATATCCTGAAAGTTTTATGGATTTTGGTTTCCCACAAGGGAAATGATGGACATTTAGCTTAACCACTTCCATACCACGCCTATTCTGGCACTTCTCACCTTCATCTAAAAATCATATTTATTTTTTGCTAGAAAATTACTCAGAACTAGGGATGAGCTTCGAGTTCGAGTCAAACTCATGTTCGACTTGAACATTGACTGTTCGCATGTTTGGTAAACAACGAACAATTTGGGGTGTTCGCGGCAAATTCGAAAAGCAATTCAGAGAGAATTCATTCATAAAAAATAATAAAAATCATGGGGGTCCCCCCAAATTCAATTACCAGGCCTTCAGGTCTGGTTAGGATATTAAAGGGGTGGTTCCCCTAAACAGAAACTTTTAACATTGCCTGTCTCTTCTTAGAAACATGTAGAATCGGCTGGTAGTTTAAAAAAAAAACGTCCGTACATACCATTTTCAGCATGTAGTCTCACCGCCGCTTCCGGGTATGATGTTTGGGGACAGGCATCCGATCGACGCATACAGCGCGTCACGAGATGCCGAAAGAAGCCGAACGTTGGTGCGGCTCTATACGGCGCATGCGCACCAACGTTCGGCTTCTTTCGGCATCTCGTGACGCGCTGTATGCGTCGATCGGATGCCTGTCAATCAAGTAGGCACGCCCATCCCCGGCCGCCAGACCCGGAAGCGACGGTGAGACTACAGGGATATACTAAAACATTTAATGTGAAATTGGCTTAATGTAGCTTAACGAGCAATAAAGTGCCTAAACCTCAATCAATTGCCCTGAAACGTTGCACAGCCCAAGATCTAAACTACCCAAACATATCCTATAAGTTTTGTGCTATTTGGTGTCCCACAAGGCAAACTAGGGACATTAAGCTTGTTTTTTTGGGAGCTTAATGTAGCTTAACGTACGAAAAAGACCTTAAATGTTAACCAATCTCCCCAAAACTTCACACAGTAGAAGGCTCTATCGATGCCACCATATTCTGAAAATTTCAGCTCATTTGGGTTATCACACCAAAATTTATTCACATTAAGCTATATTTTACAATGCAAAAACAGAGCTTAACATACCATAATGTACCTAAACCTCAATCAATTGTCTTAAAACTGTGCACAGCCTAAGATCTTAACTACCCAAACCTATCCAAGAAGTTTTGTGTGATTCGGGGTCCCACAAGGCAAACTAGGGACATTAAGCTTGTTTTTTAGGGAGCTTAATGTGGCTTAACGTACGAAAAAAACCTTAAATGTTAACCAATTTCCACCAAACTTCACACAGTAGAAGACTCTATCCATGCCAACATATTCTGAAAATGTCAGCTTATTTGGTTAATCACACCAAAAGTTATTCGCATTAAGCTATATTTTACAATACTAAAACATTTAATGTGAAATTAGCTTAATGTAGCTTAACGAGCAATAAAGTGCCTAAACCTCACTCAATTGCCCTGAAACTTTGCACATCCCAAGATCTCGACCCTACAAACATATCTAAGACATTTCAAGCGATTTGGTGTTCCATAAGGAAAACTAGGGACATTAAGCTTGTTTTTTTGGAAGCTTAACGTACAAAAAATACATTAAATGTTAACCAATTTCCCCCAAACTTCACACAATAGAAAATTCTGTTCATGTCGACATTTTCTAGAATTTTCAGCTTATTTGGTTAATCACACCAAAAGTTATTCACATTAAGCTATATTTTACAATACTAAAACATTTAATGTGAAATTAGCTTAATGTAGCTTAACGAGCAATAAAGTGCCTAAACCTCAATCAATTGCCCTGAAACTTTGTACACCCCAAGATCTCAACTACCCAAACATATCCTATACGTTTTGTGCTATTTGGTATCCCACAAGGCAAACTAGGAACATTAAGCTTGTTTTTTTGGGAGCTTAACGTACAAAAAAGACTTTAAATGTTAACCAATTTCCCCCAAATTTCACACAATAGAAGACCCTATCAATGCCAACATATTCAGAAAATTTCAGCTCATTCGGTTAATCACACCAAAAGTTATTCACATTAAGCTATATTTTACAATACTGAAATTGGCTTAATGTAGCTTAACGAGCAAAAAAGTGCCTGAACCTCAATCAATTGCCCTGGAAATTTGCACACCCCAAGATCTCGACCTTCCAAACATATCCAAGAAGGTTCAAGTGATTTGGTGTCCCAGAAGGCAAACTAGGGACATTAAGCTTGTTTTTTTGGGAGCTTAATGTAGCTTAACGTACGAAAAAGACCTTAAATGTTAACCAATCTCCCCCAAACTTCATACAATAGAAGACTATGACCATGCCAAAATATTCTGAAATTTTCAGCTCATTTGTTTAATAACACCAAAAGTTATTCACATTAAGCTAAATTTTACAATACTACAATTGGCTTAATGTAGCTTAATGTAGCTTAACGAGCAAAAAAGTGCCTGAACCTCAATCAATTGCCCTAAAACTTTGCACACCCTAAGATCTCGACCTTCCAAACATATCTAAGACGTTTCAAATGATTTGGTGTCCCAGAAGGCAAACTAGGGACATTAAGCTTGTTTTTTTTGGGAGCTTAATGTGGCTTAACGTACATAAAAGACCTTAAATGTTAACCAATTTCCCCCAAACTTCACACACTAAATGACTCTATCCATGCCAACATCTTCTGAAAATTTCAGCTCATTTGGTTAATCACACCAAAAGTTATTCACATTAAGCTATATTTTACAATACTGAAATTGGCTTAATGTAGCTTAATGTAGCTTAACGAGCAAAAAAGTGCCTGAACCTCAATCAATTGCCCTAAAACTTTATAAAACCACAAGATCTCGACCTTCCAAACATATCTAAGAAGTTTCAAGTGATTTGGTGTCCAAGAAGGCAAACTAGGGACATTAAGCTTGTTTTTTTGGGAGCTTTATGTAGCTTAACGTACGAAAAAGACCTTAAATGTTAACCAATCTCCCCCAAACTTCATACAATAGAAGTCTCTGACCATGCCAAAATATTTTGAAATTTTCAGCTCATTTGGTTAATCACAATAAAAGTTATTCACATTAAGCTATATTTTACAATACTGATATTGGTTTAATGTAGTTTAATGTAGCTTAACGAGCAAAAAAGTGCCTGAACCTCAATCAATTGCCCTAAAACTGTATAAAACCCCAAGATCTCGACCTTCCAAACATATCTAAGAAGTTTCAAGTGATTTGGTGTCCCAGAAGGCAAACTAGGGACATTAAGCTTGTTTTTTTGGGAGCTTAATGTGGCTTAACGTACATAAAAGACTTTAAATGTTAACCAATTTTCCCCAAACTTCTCACACTAAAAGACTCTATCCATGCCAAAATATTCTGAAAATTTCAGCTCATTTGGTTAATCACAACAAAAGTTATTCACATTAAGCTATACTTTACAATACTGAAATTGGCTTAATGTAGCTTAATGTAGCTTAACGAGCAAAAAAGTGCCTGAACCTCAATCAATTGCCCTAAAACTTTATAAAACCCCAAGATCTCGACCTTCCAAACATATCTAAGAAGTTTCAAGTGATTTGGTGTCCAAGAAGGCAAACTAGGGACATTAAGCTTGTTTTTTTGGGAGCTTAATGTAGCTTAACGTACAAAAAAGACCTTAAATGTTAACCAATTTTCCCCAAACTTCACACAATAAAAGACTCTATCCATGCCAACATATTCTGAAAATTTCAGCTCATTTGGTTAATCACACCAAAAGTTATTCTCATTAAGCTATATTTTACCCTTCCCTGTTTCAGTACACAGCAATTCAGCAGCAGCTGTCAAAATAAATAAAAAAAGAAGCAGGCTGGCAAAGTTTATCAACAAACACTTCACAGAAAGTTACATTGAAACATTGTATCAATTGTAATGTTCTGTGTTTTGCATCTATATAGAGATGAACTTTGGTTTGCAGGTGAAAAGATTTAAAGCAACCATGACAAGGCAAAACATTTTTTTTTCTAAAATTAAAATAAAATTGTGAAATCCTTCGCGCTAAAAACAATCAATGTGACTATATAACAATGTTCAGATTGCAGCAAAAACTAGTAGTGTTTACTATACACAAGTGAAGCATAAATATAAAAGTGAATTTGCGCAAAAAAACACACATCAATCCATATCAAACATAAGTGATATAAATATAAATATAGTGAAAAAGTAGAAAAATCAATAAAATAGAACAGAAAAGTCCATATGTGTTGGAAAAGTCCATGTAATGCAAACGTGCAGTGCACAAAAATAACTTTCAGTGAAGCTGTAAAGCTGGCGATAAAGTGCTAGTGCTCCTCCGTGCATTCAGCCTCTCAGGCCTCTCACCTTAGTGGCATATATAAATGCCGTGATACTAAGTCGTGCCACTCCCAACACACAGCCTCACAGGCCTCTCACCTCCAAGTAGAACAATATAAGCCTCCAAACAAATCCTCTGGGTAAATTCAAAGATAGTGGGCGACACCAGGAGCTATTCAATCATCTCTATGTCTTGTAGTACCCCTTCGCTGTATCACTCGGGGAGACATAAAGAAAAATAGGCCTCCAATGGTGTAGTATGTCACAACGTATATATTTATTAAAACAAAGTAATCTCCTTACATCAATAAAAATCAAAGCAGGCATAAACAATCAATAGGCGGCATCTGCCATATATCTCACGTCACTTCCAGGTGTACGTCTGAATCCCTACGCGTTACGGCTCTCTTGCCTTCATCTGGGGGTATAACGATCGAACTAACTATACCCCGACGGAGTTTAGAATGACGGAATTTACACTTCCGCCCAAAGTTCGAATCCACCGGACTCCGACAAGATGGCGAATCGACAATTTCCGTCGAACCCCGCAATTATGGCAGATTGACAGACATCTGCCATAGGGCATATATATTGAATGCTGCCACACCAAATCAGGTTCCCCAGATGAAGGCAAGAGAGCCGTAACGCGTAGGGATTCAGACGTACACCTGGAAGTGACGTGAGATATATGGCAGATGCCGCCTATTGATTGTTTATGCCTGCTTTGATTTTTATTGATGTAAGGAGATTACTTTGTTTTAATAAATATATACGTTGTGACATACTACACCATTGGAGGCCTATTTTTCTTTATGTTTCCCCGAGTGATACAGCGAAGGGGTACTACAAGACATAGAGATGATTGAATAGCTCCTGGTGTCGCCCACTATCTTTGAATTTACCCAGAGGATTTGTTTGGAGGCTTATATTGTTCTACTTGGAGGTGAGAGGCCTGTGAGGCTGTGTGTTGGGAGTGGCACGACTTAGTATCACGGCATTTATATATGCCACTAAGGTGAGAGGCCTGAGAGGCTGAATGCACGGAGGAGCACTAGCACTTTATCGCCAGCTTTACAGCTTCACTGAAAGTTATTTTTGTGCACTGCACGTTTGCATTACATGGACTTTTCCAACACATATGGACTTTTCTGTTCTATTTTATTGATTTTTCTACTTTTTCACTATATTTATATTTATATCACTTATGTTTGATATGGATTGATGTGTGTTTTTTTGCGCAAATTCACTTTTATATTTTTTTTTTTTTCTAATTACATGTTCCTCTGTTGAACCCCTTATTAACCCTTTAGTTTTCTCTAATCAGCACTGATTAACTCTATATTCTCCTTCTCTATTCAAATGTAATTTTCCTGGTGATTTTTTTTTCTTTTCTATTTTATTTATCTAATAAACTTTTTTTCAGGTTTTTGTTTGCTTCGCTTATTAATATTTTTTACAACTTTTTACATATATCTACTGCCTTTTGTTTAGTTTTATTACATTTAATTGTCTAAGGATTGCAAAAAAATAAAATAAAAATATTGGTGCAGGACAATATTCACAGAAAAACTTGTTTGACCCTAAAAAAAATTGTACGTATTACGTCATTATCTTAAAGAGGACTTACATCTAAAAATGGAACTTCCACCTTTCGGAATCCTCCCCCGGTCCGTGTCACATTTGACACCTTTCAGGGGTAGGGGAAAGCAGATACCTGTCTAATACAGGTATTTTGCTCCCACTCCCGTGCATAGATAGGCGCAGTACCCGCCGATATCTACGCTACGTTCGGCTCCTCCTCCGTCCCACCGCTGTCTTCTGGGAGACACACAGGTCCCAGAAGACAGCAGGGACCAGTGGGATTGCGCAGAGCGACTCGAGAATGCGCAGTAGGGAGCCAGGCTGTGAAGCAGCAAGGCTTCTCTTTTTCTTTTTTTTTTCACAATCAAGTTTATTGATTCAAAAGTAGCAAAGTTACAATATCAAAGAACAGACAATATGAAAGACCAAAATCCAATCATACATTAACATGGGCATGACATTAACAAAGACGAGTTGGATCGAGTATTTAGTGTTCGAAAAATTTGGGTCGAAGCACGTATTCTTAAGCATTGTTATGTAGAAAGAAAGAAAAAAAAAGGGGGGGGGAAGTGGGGGGGGGAGTTTGACCTTCGATATAAACATCCAGGGGTCGTGTAAGGGTAGTAAACCTTCTGTCAATCAACAGACAATAACAGATGTTAAAAGATAAACCCTAAACATTACAGGGATCAGTATTCTATAATGTATGACAGAATCAGTACAAATCAAGCCACCAACAACTGATAATCATTGGAGTATTTAAACAGTACCCACGGTTGCCAAGTTTCATTGAATTGGTTTGAATCTTCACTTCTCATAGCTATTAATTCCTTTATTCTGTAAATGTAATGTACCCTGTTCAACCAATCCACAATCGAGGGGCATTTAGAGGACTTCCAAAACAGCGGAATTAGCGTTTTGGCGGCTGTTAGTAAGTGCCTTGTCAGTGATTTTTTTGTATCTACGAATGGACATGTGGTTAATATGCAAGAGACAAGCAGCAGCATCAAGTGAGATACTTGTGTCCATGATCCGTTTGATATGGTGTATTATTTGGGACCAAAAGCCTGATATCATAGGGCAGGACCACCAAATATGGATGAAGGACCCAACGTCACTCTTGCACCTCCAGCATCTATCAGACGCGGTCGGTGACCAAGCCTTTATTTTCTGGGGGGTGATATACCAGTGTGTAAGGATTTTGTACGAAATTACTTGGAACTTGGAGCTTAAGGAACATTTATGTGCAAATACGCACGCTTTTTCCCATTGGCCTTCCGAGAATGTGACATTTAGTTCACTCTGCCATTTATTCTTGTGTTTATCTTGTGCTGGTGTATGGTGGGAGCTTAACCAAGAGTAGGCCAGGGAAGTTGTCTTTAAGATAGGGGAGCCTGAGAGGCAGATTTGTTCCAACTGGGTGGGGGTTTTACAGTATTCTAACTTAAGCCTGCTATTGACCAAAAAATCTTGTGTTTGTAGATAGAAACAAAAAACGGGGTAGGCGTGTCCAAGTTCTGATTTCAACCTGTTAAGAGATTTGATCCTATTGTCCGAGAGACAGTAAGTGGCCAGAAGTTTCCCTGTGCTGACCGTAAGTAATTTAATGTCCATTCCTGGAGGAAAGTCTGGATTATCAGCAAGACTTCTCTTCCCGGTTCCCTTACCGAAGATGACGGCGCCTCCACCCGAGAGCCAAGGGACAGATTGAAGACAGAGAGGGGGCGTTGCCAAACCACGGCTCTGTGTCTTAATGGACACACAAAGCTGCGGCTCTGCTCAAGTGCCCCATAGCAAGCTGCTTGCTGTGGGGGCATTTGGCAGGAAAAAACACTGTACAGAGGAGGTACAGTATCTCACAAAAGTAAGTACACCCCTCACATTTTTGTAACTATTTTATCTTTTCATGTGACAACACAAATGAAGAAATGTCCTTTAAGAGCCATAGCAGGCGTGTGCCCACTGCACGGTGAGGGACCCAATGCACATATCCAGCAAAGCATGGGGGTCCCCCCAAATTCAATTACCTGGCCCTTCAGGTCTAATATGGATTTTAGGGGGAACCCCGCCGCCAATAAAAAAAAAAAGGCGTGGAGTTCCCCCAACAATTCACACCAGACCCCTTATCAGAGCATGTAACCTGGCCTGCCACCGAAAAAAGGTGGGACGAGAGAGCGCCCTCCCTCCTGAACTGTACCAGGCCACATGCCCTCAACATGTTGATGGGACAAGGGTCTCATCCCCACAACCCTTGCCCGGTGGTTGATGGTATGACAACTCTTATATATGTAAGGCAGGGCCACCCTTCACGTGACCTGTCCCCCTCTGACACAAGGGAAAGCCTGGGCTTCCCCAGTGATGTAGTCAGAGGGTGCGTTAGAGGGGGATGGGTCACGTGACGGGTGGCCCCGCCTCACCTATATAAGAGCCGTCATACAAAACAGACCTCCCCTACAAAACAGCCCCCCCAACAATACAGACCCCCCTACAATACAGACCCCCCTACAACAGTGCAAACACCCCCCCCCCTTTCAGACCTGTAATGCACCTCGCTAGGCTCAGATGATCAGCATGCTGCGTGCTGCACACACAGCAATGGTAGATAACACAGAGGAGGGGGAGGCGGCGTGGCTTCACTCTGCTCGGCTATGTGACTGCGAGACAGTCGCAGCCAAGACTTATCAGAGCCACGGCGTGGCCACGAGAGAAGGGGATTGTTGTGGCCGGGACCTGGGTCCGCCGACGGGATGGGTATCACTCAGGGTGCGGCTCTCACCCCCCCTGCAAAGCGAGGCGGCTTCAGCCTGCAGTGTGCTACTTAGGCTGCCGCTGCCTCCCAGTCATCACGCCATGCTGCCCTCTGTCTCTGCCTTTAGTCTTTAGTCACGGAGGGGGGCACCGGCCTGACACCCCCTTCAGTGTGTGGCACCTGGTGCAGCACACCCCCCCCCCGCCCCCGACTTACTACCCAACTGCATTAGGCTCTTTTTACACTAAGCTATGTGTTTTGGGCATGTAAAATGTGACTAATTTTTGGTGTGATTTACCAAATGGGGGAAATTAGTTGACATTTAAGGTCAGTTTTGTAAGTTAAGCTCCCCAAAAAAGAAGCTTAATGATGCTAGTTTGCCTTGTGGAACATCAAATCGCAGGAAACATATAGGATAGTTTTAAGGGGTTGAGATCTTGGGCTGTGCAAAGTTTCAGGGCAATTGATTGAAGTTTAGGCACTTTATTGCTCGTTAAGCTACATTAGGCCAATTTCACATTAAGTTCCAGATTCTCGTAGATGCCGGAGTAGTGTATCGTAAGCTATTTACACTACGCTGCCGCAACTTACAGGAGTAAGTGCCGTATTCTCCAAGCACTTGCTCCGTAATTTCCAGTGGCGTAGTGTAAATGGCCCGGCGTAAGGCCGCGTAATTCAAAGGGGGCGGCTTGTATTTAAATTAAGCGCGCCCCCGTGCCAAACGAACTGCGCATGCGCCGGCCTTAAACATAGGCCACTGCATATGCTCCATAGTACGCCGCAAATACATTGATTACAGCGGCAATGTAATTAACATACAGGCCTATTCGCGAACGAGTTACGTAAACAACGTAAACGATGGAAAAATGCGACGCTGTCCCGAGTCCATACTTAACAGGGCATACGGCGGACCGACGTAAGAAAGGTTACCCCTCATATAGCAGGGGTAACCTTGTGCTTACGGAAACGACGTAAACTACGGCGAAGCGGCGCAAAAACGTTCGGGAATCGGCGTATCAGGCTCATTTGCATATTCAATGCAGAAATCGACGGGAATGCCACCTAGCGGCCAGCGTAACATTGCAACTTAGATCCGACGATGTAAGTGACTTACGCAAGTCGGATTTAAGCAAAATCTATGCGTAACTGATTCTAAGAATCAAGCGCATAGATGCACAGCCCCGCAAACAGAGATACGATGCCGTTGTATCTCCTTTCAGAATCTGGCCCTAAATGTTTTAGCATTGTAAAATATAGCTTAATGTGAATAACTTTTGGTGTGATTAACCAAATGAGCTGAAATATTCATAATATGTTGGCATGGATATATTCTTCTATTGTGTGGAGATTGGTTAACATTTAATGTCTTTTATGTACGTTAAGCCACATTAAGCTCCCCAAAACACAAGCTTAATGTCCCTAGTTTGCCTTTTGGTACACCAAATAGCTTGAAACTTCTTGGATAGATTTGGGAAGTTGAAAACTTAGGCTGTGCAATGTTTCAAGAACATTGATTGAGGTTAAGGCACATTATGGTACGTTAAGCTCTTTACATTAAGTGTTTTAGTATTGTAAAATATAGCTTAATGCGAATAACTTTTGGTGTGATTAACCAAATAAGCTGAAATTTTCAGAATATGTTAGCGTGGATGGGGTCTTCTACTGTGTGAAGTTTGGTGGAAATTGATTAACATTTAAGGTCTTTTTCGTACGTTAAGCCACATTAAGCTCCCCAAAAAACAAGCTTAATGTCCATAGTTTGCCTTGTGGGACCCCGAATCACACAAAACGTCTTGGATAGGTTTGGGTAGTTAAGATCTTAGGCTGTGCAAAGTTTTAAGACAATTGATCAAGGTTTAGTTACATTATGGTACGTTAAGCTCTGTTTTTGCATTGTAAAATATAGCTTAATGTGAATAAATTTTGGTGTGATAACCCAAATGAGCTAAAATTTTCAGAATATGTTAGCATCGATAGAGCTTTCTACTGTGTAAAGTTTGGGGGAAATTGGTTAACATTTAAGGTATTTTTTGTACGTTAAGCCACATTAAGCTCCCCAAAAAACAAGCTTAATGTACCTAGTTTGCCTTCTGGGACACCAAATCGCTTGAAACTTATTGGATATGTTTGTAAGTTCGAGTTCTTGGGGTGTGCAAAGTTTCAGGGCAATTGATTGAGGTTCAGGTACTTTTTTGCTCGTTAAGCTACATTAAGCTACATTAAGCCATTTTCAGTATTGTAAAATATAGCTTAATGTGAATAACTTTTATTGTGATTAACCAAATGAGCTGAACATTTCAGAATAGTTTGGCATGGTCAGAGTCTTATATTGTGTGAAGTTTGGGGGAGATTGGTTAACATTTAAGGTATTTTTCGTAAATTAAGCTACATTAAGCTCCCAAAAAAACAAGCTTAATGTTCCTAGTTTGCCTTCTGGGACACCAAATCACTTGAACCTTCTTGGATATGTTTGAAAGGTCGAGATCTTGGGGTGTGCAAAGTTTCAGGGCAATTGATTGAGGTTCAGGCACTTTTTTGCTTGTTAAGCTACATTAAGCTACATTAAGCCAATTTCAGTATTGTAAAATATAGCTTAATGTGAATAACTTTTGGTGTGATTCACCAAATGAGCTGACATTTTCAGAATATGTTGGCATGGATGTGGTCTTCTATTGTGTGAAATTTGGGGGAAATTGGTTAACATTTAAGGTATGTTTTGTACGTTAAGCTCCCAAAAAAACAAGCTTAATGTTCCTTGTTTGCCTTGTGGACCATCAAATCACTTGAAATGTCTTAGATATGTTTGTAAGATCTTGGGATGTGCAAAGTTTCAGGGCAATTGATTGAGGTTTAGGCACTTTATTGCTCGTTAAGCTACATTAAGCTAATTTCACATTAAATGTTTTAGTATTGTAAAATATAGCTTAATGCGAATAACTTTTGGTGTGATTAACCAAATAGGCTGAAATTTTCAGAATATGTTAGCGTGCATGGGGTCTTCTACTGTGTGAAGTTTGGTGGAAATTGATTAACATTTAAGGTCTTTTTCGTACGTTAAGCCACATTAAGCTCCCCAAAAAACAAGCTTAATGTCCATAGTTTGCCTTGTGGGACCCTGAATCACACAAAACGTCTTGGATAGGTTTGGGTAGTTAAGATCTTAGGCTGTGCAAAGTTTTAAGACAATTGATCAAGGTTTAGTTACATTATGGTACGTTAAGCTCTGTTTTTGCATTGTAAAATATAGCTTAATGTGAATAAATTTTGGTGTGATAACCCAAATGAGCTAAAATTTTCAGAATATGTTAGCATCGATAGAGTTTTCTACTGTGTGAAGTTTGGGGGAAATTGGTTAACATTTAAGGTATTTTTCGTACGTTAAGCCACATTAAGCTCCCCAAAAAACAAGCTTAATGTACCTAGTTTGCCTTCTGGGACACCAAATCGCTTGAAACTTATTGGATATGTTTGTAAGTTCGAGTTCTTGGGGTGTGCAAAGTTTCAGGGCAATTGATTGAGGTTCAGGTACTTTTTTGCTCGTTAAGCTACATTAAGCTACATTAAGCTATTTTCAGTATTGTAAAATATAGCTTAATGTGAATAACTTTTATTGTGATTAACCAAATGAGCTGAACATTTTAGAATAGTTTGGCATGGTCAGAGTCTTATATTGTGTGAAGTTTGGGGGAGATTGGTTAACATTTAAGGTATTTTTCGTAAATTAAGCTACATTAAGCTCCCAAAAAAACAAGCTTAATGTCCCTAGTTTGCCTTCTGGGACACCAAATCACTTGAACCTTCTTGGATATGTTTGAAAGGTCGAGATCTTGGGGTGTGCAAAGTTTCAGGGCAATTGATTGAGGTTCAGGCACTTTTTTGCTTGTTAAGCTACATTAAGCTACATTAAGCCAATTTCAGTATTGTAAAATATAGCTTAATGTGAATAACTTTTGGTGTGATTCACCAAATGAGCTGACATTTTCAGAAAATGTTGGCATGGATGTGGTCTTCTATTGTGTGAAATTTGGGGGAAATTGGTTAACATTTAAGGTATGTTTTGTACGTTAAGCTCCCAAAAAAACAAGCTTAATGTCCCTAGTTTGCCTTGTGGGATACCAAATAGCACAAAACTTATAGGATATGTTTGAGTAGTTGAGATCTCAGGCTGTGCAAAGTTTCAGGGCAATTGATTGAGGTTTAGGCACTTTATTGCTCGTTAAGCTACATTAAGCCAATTTCACATTAAATGTTTTAGTATTGTAAAATATAGCTTAATGTGAATAACTTTTGGTGTGATTAACCAAATGAGCTGAAATTTTCAAAATATGTTACTATGGATAGAGTCTTCTATTGTGTGAAGTTTGGGAGAGATTGGTTAACATTTAAGGTCTTTTTCGTACGTTAAGCCACATTAAGCTCCCAAAAAAACAAGCTTAATGTCCATAGTTTGCCTTGTGGAACACCAAATCGCTTGAAACTTCTTGGATATGTTTGGAACGTCGATTTCTTGGGGTGTGCAATGTTTCAGGGCAATTGATTGAGGTTTAGGCACTTTTTTGCTCGTTAAGCTACATTAAGCCATTTTCACATTAAATGTTTTAGTATGTCCCGTTTTACCCTCTATTTTCAGGGTAAAAATTGAGTGTTATACACCAATAAATACAGTATATATAATTTTTTTAAATTGTCACTCTTTTTGTTTAGTGCACAAAAAAATTCAAACCGCAAAAGGTGATCTAATACTACCAAAAGAAAGCTCTATTTGTTTGGGTACAGCGTCAGTTAATTGTCAGTTAACCACTTCCCAACCGCCGCATGTACATTAACGTCCACAAAAGGGCACGTACAGGCAGATGGGCGTATATTTACGTCCCTGCCTTTGCGCGGGTCGGGGGTCCGATCGGGACCCCCCGCTACATGTGGCGGTCGGAAACCCGCGGGGAGCGATCCGGGACGAGGGCGCGGCTATTCGTTTCTAGCCGTCCGCTCGCGATCGCTCCCCGGAGCTAAAGAACGGGGAGAGCCGTATGTAAACACGGCTTCCCCGTGCTTCACTGTGGCGGCTGCATCGATCGAGTGATCCCTTTTATAGGGAGACTCGATCGATGACGTCAGACCTACAGCCACACCCCCCTACAGTTGTAAACACAGACAAATCCTACAGCGCCCCCTGTGGTTAACTCCCAAACTGCAACTGTAATTTTCACAATAAACAATGCAATTTAAAAGCATTTTTTTGCTGTGAAAATGGTCCCAAAAATGTGTCAAAATTGTCCGAAGTGTCCGCCATAATGTCGCAGTCACGAAAAAAAATCACTGATCGGCGCCATTAGTAGTAAAAAAAAATAGTAGTAAAAAATAGTAGTAAAAAATAAATAAATAATAAAAGTGCAATAAAACTATCCCCTATTTTGTAAACGCTATACATTTTGCGCAAACCAATCGATAAACGCTTATTGCGATTTTTTTTTTACCAAAAATAGGTAGAAGAATACGTATCGGCCTAAACTGAGGAAAAAAAATTATATATGTTTTTGGGGGATATTTATTATAGCAAAAAGTAAAAAAATATTGCATTTTTTTCAAAATTGTCGCTCTATTTTTGTTTATAGCGCAAAAAATAAAAGGTGATCAAAAAGAGGTGATCAAATACCACCAAAAGAAAGCTCTATTTGTGGGGAAAAAAGGACGCCAATTTTGTTTGGGAGCCACATCGCACGCAATTGTCTGTTAAAGCGACGCAGTGCCGAATTGTAAAAACGCCTTTGGGCATTTAGCAGCATATTGGTCCGGGGCTTAAGTGGTTAAAGTGACGCAGTGCCAAATTGTAAAAAGTGCTCTGGTCAGGAAGGTAGTAAAATCTTCCAGGGCTGAAGCGGACAAACAAAGCAGAAATACATGTCCACCACCCCACCATTCTTAAGCCTTAAGCCTCAGGCCTCGTACACAAGACCGAGGAACTCGTCGGGCGAAACACATCGTTTTCCTCGTCGAGTTCCTTGTTAGGCTTGTCGAGGAACTCGACAAGCTTGCTTTGCGTACACACGTTAGAGACCAAATCTCCTCGTTCTCAAACGCGGTGACTTCAAGACATACAACGGCAGGGGCTGCTTTTGCGAATCTCATGTTACTGCATGTTAGGTAAAAGTTTGGTAAGAGACATTTGCACTTTTCAGTCTGTTACAGCGTGACACAAATGTGCTATTTCCATTACAAACGCTACTTTTACCGAAGGTGCACGGGTTTCTTAGCATACACACGCTAGAGTTTCTCGTCAAAAAGCAGCCTGACGAGGAACACGACGAGCCAATTTGACTCCCGTCGAGGAAAAAGAGAACATGCTCTCTTTTTTCCTTGTTGAGTTCCTCGACAGTTTCCTTGATGAAAAACATACACACGACCGGTTTCCTCTGCAAAAAAGCTCTGCCACCGAGTTTCTTGATGGATTCTGCAGAGGAAACTGGTCGTGTGCACGAGGCCTCATACACACGATCAGACTTCAAACAAACTTTTCCGTGGATTTTTGTTTGAAGGGAGTTGGCTGGGCACACCCATAGCATACACACGGCAGGACTTTTCTGCAAACTTTCCCAAAACTTTCCCAACATCGTGTGTTTTTTCTGCTCTTTTCTGCTCTTTACAGCCACCCTTTGGTCAACTTCGGCTTTGTTGGTTGATTTTAACATTGATTCTGAGCATGGGTGCTTGTACTTTGGACTAAAGTCCGATGGATTTCTGTACACACGATAGGAAAAGTTTGTCCGATGGAGCACACACACGGTCAGACTTTTTTGAAAACCTGCTCATTTTGAAGTTTGTTGTCAAAAAGTCAGACCGTGTGTATGGGGCTTATAACATACAGTGGCAGTGAAATGGTTAATAACCTTACTTAATTTGCCTATCCATCAGAATCATCTGGATTTTCGTAGCTTTTCTGGGGACTGCAGCTTCTTTTTACATGATTCTTTAATGCACATCTTTTCTTTCCTACGGAGTGTGTAAAGTATGTTGTAGCGAACTTGTAGAGAAAGTGGTGCTTTAATCTAGGTAACATTTTATTTGATATTCATTTTCTCCAGCAGTTTTAAGCACAAATAATGAATGTTGTATTTAAAACCGAGGAATTCAACAGTAAGGTTTGCCCTCCCAGGTCAGTATAAATGCAGCATGTTTATGTTCCTATATACTGATCACTGTCACTTACTTATTTAGCATGTGTTCAGAGGACAGGCAATATTTCCTCCATACAAGAAATTTATTGTCCATAAATGTCTTTTAGATAATGATGTCTGGTTGAAGATGAGTAATTAGATGATCATTTTCCCACACATAAAGTTATTATTTCACATAGCAAAATTCTTATTGCTGTTTGATTTATTGTAGCATAGAACTTTTATCATGGAGCTTGTATGTTTGTTTGACTAAGCATGAGAACTTTCAAGTAGAGAACATCTTCACGCCACTTCTGTACTGTCACACAAATGACACAAGTTTTTTTTATTTCTAATCAAGCAATCCTAAACTGATGATGCCCATGTGAAAAGACAGCAAGCAGCAATAACATTTTTAAAATGTATTAATTTTTTATGGGCGTTTACGTTTATGTTATGCTTGATCGCATGGTAAGCTATATATACACAATCCTGTGTGTTCTCACAGCCACATTGTTCAAATGTCCCCTTCAGCGGTGGTGCGTCCATAGTGGGCACAGGAGCGCCACCCCCTCTCTCCCCTGCGCCGTCACTCAAGTCTACAATACATAGAGATTCATGCATTGCATGAATCTCTATGTATTGTCGCCGGCGCCGCTGCCGCCCACTATTTAGATGGCTGGCCCCCTGGTGATACCCCCTGGTATCTGAATAACATTTGTTTTTTGGTTTTTGGAAGTGCCTATGAGAGCCAGTGGCTCTGATAGGCTTTCAGATTACAGCCTGTTGGCTCTAATCGGCTTCCAAATAGTTAACGGGGTGTATGTTCCCTGGTTAACACTGACACTCGTCTCAGCCAATCAGGTTCACCGGGTCTGGTTACTGGTAACCTGATTGGCTAAAGCGACATCGAGGGCGGGACTCGGGATAAGACATCTAGGGGGGAAAGCAATCTGGCGTTTTTTTTTTTTTTTTTTTTTTAACAAAGAGATTGGTCTTTATTTAGAAGGCATCAAAATACAAGAAACATCTGTATACAGCTCATTCAGAAGCAACACATAAAGAAGCATGTACAAGTAACAAGCAGACAATCTGGCGGTTTTTAAGGGGCAAACCTTTCGGCAATTGATGGGCACAGTGGCGACAATTGATGGGCACAATGGCGACAATTGATGGGCACAGTGGCGACAATTGATGGGCACAGTGGCGACAATTGATAGGCACAGTGGTGCCAATTGATGGGCACAGTGGCGACAATTGATGGGCACAGTGGCTGCATTTGATGGCATGGCACAGTGGCTGCGCCTGATGGCACAGTGGTGACAATTGATGGCACAGTGGCGACAATTGATGGCATCACACAGTGGCGACAATTGATGGGCACAGTGGCGACAATTGATGGGCACAGTGGTGACAATTGATGGGCACAGTGGCTGCGTTTGATGGGATGGCACAGTGGCTGCGTTTGATGGGATGGCACAGTGGCTGCATCTGATGGCACAGTGGTGAAAATTCATGGTACAGTGGAGACAATTGATGGCGCAGTGGCAACAATTGATGGCACAGTGGCGACAATTGATGGCACAGTGGCGACAATTGATGGCACAGTGGCGACAATTGATGGCACAGTGGCGACAATTGATGGCACAGTGGCGACAATTGATGGGCACCGTGGTGACAATTGATGGGCACCGTGGTGACAATTGATGGGCACCGTGGTGACAATTGATGGGCACCGTGGTGACAATTGATGGGCACAGTGGCTGCGTTTGATGGGCACAGTGGTGGCAATCGATGGGCACAGTAGCTGAGTTTAATGGGCACAGTGAGGCTGCAATTGATTTTTTTTCCGTTTGTTTGTTTGCCCCCCCCCCCCCCCCCCCCTAAAAATGTTGAGCACCAACCGCCACTGGTGACCTTGCTGCAGTGGCCAAATAAATGCTTAACTTGTCTATTTAATGTACAAGGCAGTTTATAGCCTCTCTCTTTTGCCTGCTAGCTGAGAATTTACATTGGAGTACTCAATATCAGATGTAGAGTTTCTCCAATGGCTAAGCCCATGTACTGAATCAAGGTGGGTTGGAAATAAGGTGACTTCAGATATCAGATATCTTTTCCAAGCATTAATTTTTTTTTTTTTTTTTTTTTTAGTAAAATAACTTATATCAGTGTTTAAACCTAACCATACGTGTTACAATGCGACTGTACAATCTCCTTTAGACTAACTATGTAGTGCAAGGGCCTGCCTGTGTGGATACAAACGTATTGCATAGTTTATATAGGTCCTGATAATATATAGTTTTAGTAAATCCAGTTGATTGTACAAACATTGCATGATCAGATTGTAACGTGTTTTGACACTAACACACAACAATATCAGATTAGCTAATTAAGTAGATTTTAACATTTTACAATATAAAAAATGTAGTAACATTATTATTTTTTATGGGCACACTAACATACCTCCCAACTTTTTGTGATGGGAACGAGGGACACCTATTAGCAAAACTATTTAGGCACAGGACACATACCCTGCCACGCCACCTTAAAGGAGAATTATACAACCCACAAGTGTTTTTTTTACCACTACTATTCCTTTATATTGGCTTTTGAAATGTACAAATGCAGCAATTTAGAAATTGAATGAAAGGTTTAGCACTGGGAAACACTTTTCAAAAAATAAAAAGTATATTTTATATACAACTCCATAGATCAGACAAAAATGAGGGACAAATGAGGAGGAGAGAGGGACAGAGGGACATTTTTCCAAATCAGGGACAGTCCCTTGAAACCAGGGACAATAGGGAGCTATGACACTAAAGCCTCGTACACACAGGCAAGAATCTCGTCAGGAAAAAAATGTTGTTTTTCCTGACGAGATTCTTGGCAAGAATCTCTTTCCGCCCGAGTGTACACACTGACCTTTCAAAAGAACCGCGGTTCTTTTGAAAGGCAAGAACGCGGTGACGTCATCGCGTACGACGAGCATGCTCTCATCATATTCCATGCTGTCGCCGCCATCTTGCTTCACCCTACCTATGCCGTGAAAGCTACCGCGCAGGCATCAAAGTCATTTCAAGCATGCGCAGGTTTCCACGGTGACAGGTAAGTATACACAATCTCGGTAAACAGGCTGACAAGAATCTCGACGAGAAAATAGAGCGCAGGTTCTCTATTTTTCTCGTTGAGATTCTGGCCAGATTTCCCGACGAGAAACCTAAAAAGCCTCGTACACACGAACGGTTTTCTTGGCAAGAAAGCTCTGCTAGCAGTTTTCTTGCTGGTTTTTGCGAGAAAACCGGTCATATGTACCAGGCCTAACAGTTTTTACACATTGATTCAGCCTTCTGTGGTTTCTATTTTTTTTTTTTTTTTAATTGTGTTTATTAGGTTTTCAAGTTATAAGGTTACAAACATTCTCATTAAAACATCATATACAATATATGCATCAAGTAAATGTTGTCAGATTACAATGCATAAAGTTCAAATTGATAGGCATAAAATACTTCACGACTTGCGTCGACAATCAGAACAACAAATAAGTATCAGAAAGGGGAGAGGACAAGAGTGGGTCAGGAAGGGGTGTGCCAGTAAACTAACTAGGCTATAGCTGGCAATATCTTCCTAGCCTAGGTTAGTTCATCAAAAGGTTAGAAACATACAAATGATTTCAACATATCAATAGACTCGAAGTTCTAAGAACAATTCTTTAGGGTTTTAATAACATAGTATACTCGGCTGATTTCTTAAAGTGTGAGCCTTCTGTGGTTTCTAATGGGATTGTGCATCTGAGTGATTCTGAAAGTTGAAGGCTTAGGTCACTCAGGTCTGCCAGTTTTTCAGATGGACCTGATAGGACCTTGCGCTCTCCCCTGATGGAACGGCAGATGTCAGCGGTGACATGTCGATTAACATCCTCTGCTATCCGATCCAATCTTGTCCGCAAAATCCAGACAGATGGTGGTCCTATTGTATATACGTATGGCGTATTGCATACCTCCCAATTTTTTGAGATGGGAATGAGGGACACATATCAGCAAAAGTATGTAGGCATAGGACACACCCATTACCCTGCCCCCTTAAAGGGGAATTGTACAAAAAAAAAGATTGGTTAAACCCACTAGTGTTTTTTTTTTTTTTTTACCACTACTATTCTTTTATATTGGTTTTTGGAATTTACAAATGCAGCAATTTAGAAATCAAATGAAAGGTTTAGGGCTGGAAAACACTTTTTGATGGATAAAAAGTGAATTTTATATGCCACAATCAGGGACAAATGAGGAGGAATGAGGGACAGAGGGACATTGCTCCAAATCAGGGACAGTCCCTCGAAAATCAGGGACAGTTGGGAGCTATGGTATCGGATAGGATCGGATGAAAACGGACTGGTGGTCTGTTCTCACTCGATTTCCCCCATAGAGGAGAGCAGGGCTCTGACAGGTCCGTCTCTGCTCTGTACAGTGAGCAGAGACAGACCTGTCATTTGCCGTCTCAGCAGGGTTCAGCGAAGCGATCCCCCACTGAAAAAGCGGAGTCCGTCAACATGTTCTACAACTTGTGGAACGCATGACATGTAAAATCCCATTTTAGTCAATGAGAGCTCTCTTAATTAGTACTACTGAAGTCGCTCCAACTTTAGAAAAGGTTCCTGTACTAATTCAAGATGACTTCTATCCAAATTGTGCCTATAGCCTTTAATGGAAGTCGCCTCCAAGTTGGATCCTCATCTTAATTGATGTGATTTGGATTCGACATTACAAGACGTTTACACAGGCATTCTCTGATGTTGCTTTAAGTCACGCCAAAGTCAAACCAAATTCGCTCCGAAATTCCCTGGCAAAGTCACACTGTAAGTTGCGCGACTTTTAGGTTGTGGCAGTGTGAACCAAGCCTTAAACTTTATAGGTCCATATAGCTGAGAACTGATTATGGTTTTATCAACAAGTTTCACGTGTTTTAGGATAGCAGCTGTATCAATTATTTTCTTTATTGTTTGTTTTGAAATAGATTAGTGCAGGTGCTATATAGATTAAAATTAGGTATAGTTAGTGTTTTTGCACATACTTGTCTCATTTATAGTGGTTAGGACTAAAAAATAAAAACTTAAACATATTTTTTTCTCTTTTCAAATAAATAAATATCAAATATTGTAGATCTTTGTTTTCCAGCTTCTTTCCCTCCTTTCGCTTAAAGTGAATTGGTGGTAATATAATTTAATAGTTCAAGCTGAAATTTACACACATAGGCGTGTAATTCATAGCAATGATTTATCCTCTTCCCCCCTCTTCAGCTGACTTTACTTAACCCCCTCCGGCCCACGCTATAGCCAAATGACAACTACAGCGCAGGCTTACTTTGCTGGGAGAAAATATATTGACTTCCTCCCATGATCGCGCTTCCCAAGGCTCCCTGCATGTAAACACACATATCCCAGTTCTGTGAGGAGAGGAGAGACAGATAGTGAGTTCCAACTAGCTGGGAACAGTGATCTGTCATCTCCTCTAGTCAGTCCCATCCCCCTACAGTTAGAACACACAAGGGAACACAGTTTGAACACACACGAGGAAACACAGTTTAAACACACACAGGAGGGAACACAGTTAGAACACACAGGAGGGAACACAGTTAGAACACACAGGAGGGAACACAGTTAGAACACACAGGAGGGAACATAGTTAGAACACACAGGAGGGAACACAGTTAGAACACACAGGAGGGAACACAGTTAGAACACACAGGAGGGAACACAGTTAGAACACACAGGAGGGAACACAGTTAGAACACACAGGAGGGAACACAGTTAGAACACACACACACGAGGGAACACAGTTTGAACACACACGAGGGAACACAGTTTGAATACACACAAGGGAACACAGTTTGAACACACACAAGGGAACACAGTTTGAACACACAGGAGGGAACACAGTTTGAATACACATGAGGGAACACAGTTTGAACACACACTCCTCCTCCAAAGCGTGATGACGTCACCGCACGTCTTCCCAGACGCGTTTCATCATAGGACGTTGTCAATGGGATAGGGCGTTGCAGTGAGTCATCACTTAAATAGGCAAGGACCTCGCCGTGAGGTGTAGGTCCAAAGCTGCAGACGCCATCTTGGACAGGGGCAAGATGCCAATACTTGACCCAATCCAAAACTATTGCTAACATGAACTACAAATCTTAAAAAACTTTCCTTGAGAGGTACAGCAAGCAGAGCCCTTATCTTGTAGTCCCACAGGAATGAAAAAAAAAAAAACTTTTAATTAATAACGTAGACACAGGAAATTAATAACAAATGCCTACTGCATAATTCACATTGTCCATAACTATTCCTCGTTATGGCGACATCTAGTGGATTTTTTGAAGAAATGCGGCGATGTCATCACATTGGGAAAAAAACAAAGGAAGAAAGCCGGCCAAGACAAGTAGTCTGACTTGACCTGATCTAAACCATATGATACTGGTAATGATCGATAGCTGCCGATCAAGCGTATTGGATGGAATATAAAGTAAAATAAAATAAAAAAAAAAGGGAAGGAAGAATGCAAAATAAAGAAGGGATATAAGCCCAATACTTAATGCATCCCCCGACTTGGATAAACATCATAACTAAGGTGAACAGGTGTAAAAAAGGGCTGGACGTTAGTATTGATGTGATTTTAAACCCACAGAGAGTTTAGATGGAAAGTCTATGCATAGCTACATTTAAGTGGCCATGCATCGAAGTTTCAATTAGAAACTACAGTGCAAGTGTGAACACCAAATAATATACACTAGTGAAGTGTTAGTGATCTAGAGAGTATTAGGAGGACTCATTATTAGTGAGCCTCTAATAAAACTAAAAGACATAATACTCGAAAAAAAAATTTTTTAATTGTTATCATTCCAATCAGGTGTGGAAAATGTTAAATTTAATTACCGTAAGTGCAAACTATTTATTTTTGTCTAGTGATCATTATACAGGGCTCATAATTAAATGGGCCTGGTATGAAAAAGGGGAGGGGAAAAAAAGGGGGGGAAACTAAAAGAAAATAAGGGAAAAAAAGGAAAAATATATAATCAAATACAATAATTCCGACGCTGTGTGGAAACTGTTATAACTGGTTAACCCAAAGGAAAAAATTGTATAAATGGTCCGAAAAAAACAATCTCCTGACCAAGAGCCAACCTATCATTTCCCTTGGCGTCAGCAGTAAATACGACCACACCTCACGCTGAGTTCCAGTACAATATTAGGCATTATTAATAAACGCGTTAACATCAGTTTCAATGTTTAACCCATATGGTGTATAACATTTTAGGCGGTATATCCAGCTCATTTCCATTCTTGAGATGGTCCTTACCAGATGACTCCCCCTCCAGTTGGGTTTAAATTTATCTATCCCCACAAACAAAGTTTTGGATGGATCCTTATTGTGTTTAAGGAGGTAGTGTTTCGAAACCGAATGGTTTCTAAATCCACTTATAATGTTGGTTATATGTTCATTGATGCGGACCTGTAAGGCCCGTTTAGTCCGTCCCACATATTGCAGGCCACAGGGGCACTGCAACATATAGACGACCCCTGTGGACATACACGTAATGCATGGTTTTATGGTATGTTCCTGACCTGTCACCGTAGAGACGAAATTCGTGATCCGCCTCTCCTGACAGGAATTCAAGGCGCATACCCTGCATTTTCTACACCTATAATACCCTGTTAATTGGTCGAAGAAACCCCTACTCCCTGTGGGGGGATTTAAGGTGTTAATCGCTACCTGAGTCCTTAGGGGTTGGGCTCCCCTAAAAATTACTCTTGGGTTATCTGGGAGGACATCTTTCAAAACATTGTCATTCAATGCTAGATGCCAATGCTTTTTGATGAGTTGCTTAATGCTTTTATGTTGTACCGAGTATGTAGTAAAAAAAGGCACCCCCAATGGGAATTGTTCACCCTGTACTGGGGCCCTATCTGCCAAAAGGCTTTCTCTGTCAGTGTTAAGCACTTCTTCCATAGTTACTTTCAGAGTTTCTTCATGATAGCCCTTTTCTAGAAATCTCCCTGTCAGGACCTGGGCTTGATTCTTGAAATCCGTGGTATCACTACAGTTCCTCCTAAGCCTCAAGTACTGGCTCTTGGGAACTCCAGTGATCCACGGTCTGTAGTGGCAACTGTCAGTGGGTATGAAGGAGTTTCTATCTGTCTCCTTAAAGAAGGTTGAGGTAGTGAACCTATCCCCTACTATTCTGATGTTTAAATCTAAATAGTGAACCTCTGTCTGGCTTGCCTCAAACTTAAGGGCTATTCCTCTATCATTACTATTTAGAGAGGCCATAAAAGATGTTAACTCCTGGTGGTCACCGGACCATTTTTAACACACACGAGGGAACACAGTTTGAACACACATGAGGGAACACAGTTTGAACACACACTAGGGAACACAGTTTGAACACACACTAGGGAACACAGTTTGAACACACACGGGGGAACACAGTTTGAACACACACGGGGGAACACAGTTTGAACACACACTAGGGAACACAGTTTGAACACACACTAGGGAACACAGTTTGAACACACACGGGGGAACACAGTTTGAACACACACACGGGGGAACACAGTTAACCCCTTGATTGCTCCTAGTGTTAACCCCTTCCCTGCCAGTGACATTTACACAGTAATCAGTGCATTTTTATAGCACTGATCGCTGTATAATTGTCAATGGTACCAAAAATTTGTCAGAAGTGTCCGATCTGTCCACCATAATGTCTCAGTCACAGATCGCCACCATTACTAGTAAAAATAATAATAAAAATGCCATTTATTTACCAAAAATATGTAGAAGAATAAATAAATGCCTAAACTAAGGAAAAAAAATTGCTCTTTTAAAAAAAATATATTGGGGTTATTTATTACAGTATAGCAAAAAGGACAAAATATTGTGTTTTTTTTTTTTTCAAAATTTACGCTTTTTTTTGTTTATAGAGAAAAAAAAAAAAAAACACAGAGGTGATCGAATACCACCAAAAGAAAGCTCTATTTGTGGGGAAAAAATGTGTTTGGGTGCAGCGTTGCACAATTGTCAGTTAAAGCAATGCAATGTCATATGGCAATAACAATTTTAAAGCTATTTACTGTTGACAGACCCACTACCTCTGCTGGAAGTTTATTTCCAGCAACAACTACCCTTTTAGTAAAATAATACTTTTTTTTTTTTTCCTCTGCTTTTACCTGGTGGTTTGGCCAGAAACACACCTCCTGTATAATCCTCCTGCAAGTAAAATACTTTTTTTTCAATCCCCTCTGCATATTAAGCCTTTAAAGTGAACACACCTTCACATTGTGGTTGATTTACTAAAACTGGAGGCAAAATTTGATGCAGCTCAATCAGCTTCTAGCTTCAGCTTGTTCAATAAGCTTTGACCAAAAAAAAATGGAAGCTGATTGGTTTCTATGCAGAGCTGCACCAGATTTTGCACTCTTGTTTTAGTAAACCAACCCCAGAGTGCCTAGACTCTGAATGAATGATAACAGGGACACCTATAGGCAACAGCATTGTCATTCTGGGGGAGAATAGTGTTAGGTGTACTAGCAGATTTAGATACACTAACAATTTTAATCCAAACTGCAGCTAACACTTTAGAATGAGTTACAGCAAACAGTTGTTTTTCTTCACGAATAAAGGGTTTACATGACTAAATAAACGTTGACCATTAAAAGCACCCCTGACAGAAAAATGGTTTGTCTAAACTCTATAACTGCTACATATGCAGGATAGCTTGTTCTGTTGAAAAACAACAGTTTCACTGGCCAGATCACCAGGTAAAAATTAAGGAAAAAAGCCTAAAGAAAGGAATATGAAGGCAGCAATTATAACTAAGAATTGGTAAGCAGGGCCAGTGCTAACACTAGGCAAACTAGGTAGCCACCTAGGGCGCATTGCTGCCTAGGGCAGACACTGGTGTTCCCATCCTCTTCTCTTTGCAGCAAGCAAAGGCGCAGCGGCAGTGGAGGACTGTGTCTGTGTCCCGACTCCCGAATGAATGGAAGCAAGAAAACATTCATTGATGGGCACTGGTAGGCTGCATTTGATGGATGCTGGTGAGGCTGCATTGATGGGCGCTGGTAGGCTGCATTGATGGGCGCTGGTAGGCTGCATTGATGGGCGCTGGTAGGCTGCATTGATGGGCACTGGTAGGCTGCATTGATGGACGCTGGCGAGGCTGCGTTGATGGGCACTGGTGAGGCTGCATTTGATGGGCACTGGTGAGGCTGCATTTGATGGGCACTGGTGGACTGCATTTGATGGCCACTTCATTAAAAAGGTGGAGTATACATGGGCAGGGCAAAGGGGTGGAGACAGGGGTGGGGCCAGGGTTTCGCCTAGGGTGACAAAAATCCTTGCACTTATTGGTAAGCTGCAATATAAGAAATGTTTGCTTTTGGGTTTAATACGGCTTTGAACTTGAAGTAGAAATGAATAATCTTAAGTCCTAGCCGCTGAGCGTACGCACATATGCGTCCTCGGCTTTCGGGGGTTATATTGGGATGATGCCCGCAGCTGCAGGCATCATCCCGGTATTGTTTTTCAGAACGAGCGATCGGCTTTCCAGTGATAACAACCGATGTGGCTAAAAGCTCCTCAGTTGTTATCCCGGAGGAGTGGGAGGGGACTCTCTCTTACCGGGCCTCCCGTCCCACCGGGAGACCCGATCCACGATGCGCCACATCCGGCGCCTAGCCACAGACTGGAACAAAGCCGTAAATAGCTTCATTCCAATCTCCTGAATGTAAACACGAAAGTGACGTCACTTCCTGTTTACTCGGCTGCCAATGGTGCCGGATTTAAAAAAATAGACAGTATTCAGAATCTCAGTTTTCGGTGATCTGAATACTTTGAAGTGTAAAGGAGGGATTTGGGGTCTCGATCCCTCCATAAAGAGTACCTGTCACCACCTATTACTACATTCCTACAGCAATAAAAGTGATTTTTTTCTTATAACACAATTTAATAATGTAAAAATAAATAAAATAAATAAGATTTTTTTTTTAATTTGCCCTCGTCCTCGCGAGCTCGTGCAGCAAAGAAAACGCATATGGAAGTCCCGCTCTGTTCACTTCCTGAATTTATACAGTATGATTTGAACGGTGTTCAAATCACACATGTGAGGTATTGCCGAGATCATTAGAGCGAGAGCAATAATTCTAGCCCTAGACCTCCTCTGTAACTCTTAACTGGTAACTGTAAAAAAAATTAAAGCGTCGCCTATGGAGATTTTTAGGTACCGTAGTTTATCGCCATTCCTCGAGTGCATGCAATTATAAAGCGTGACATGTTTGGTATCTATTTACTCAGCGTAACATCATCTTTGACATTATACAAAAAAATTGGGCTAACTTTACTTTTTAATTTTTTTAAATCCAAAAAAGTTGCGTTTAAAACAGTGCTGCACAAATACTGTGTGACATAAAATATTGCAATGTAATCGCCATTTTATTCTCTAGATTCTCTTCTAAAACACACATATATATATATATATATATATATATATATATATATATATATATATAACACCAAATGTCAGAAATAGGCTTAGTCATGAAAGGGTTATTATTTGACCAATGCTCCTGTTATTAGACAGGAATCATTGTCAATCATTGTCAATGAAAACATATTGCTTGTACAGTATAATTGGGGGCTACAGAACATGTACATGAAATTAAAATTATAAGGAACAAATAAAGCATCTTTTGAGATATATTGGGTTCTGTAAAATATATTTAAGTGTACACGCTAAATATGAAATTGTTAAAGTGTTACTTACTAAAGTAAAAACATTGTTTTACAAAAAAATAACAAACATGTGTGGCCCTAATCCTCCTGATCTCGGGCCCCAGTGCTGCGATCCTGGCTCCTCCTCTTCGTTGTGTGTCCCCAAGGCAAACAGCTTGCTATGGAGGCATACAGTGTCTGCCACTATCCCCAGTGTTGTGTCTATGAAGCCGCACTCCATAGACTTACACAGCGGCACTTAGCCCTGCCCCCCACTTTCTCCTCACTGCATTTGATTGACAGCAGCAAGAGCCAATGGCTCCTGCTGTGGCTCCAGTGCTCTGTGAAGAGGAAGAAAGGGGACAATAGATGCAGCCATGCATAGCGCTGGATCTCTTCTCCCCTCTCTTCCCCTTCACATAAGGAAGAGGAGACAGAGAAATTGATTTTTTTTTTTACCTTAAAGTGATATTCCCTTAAAGTCTATTTTTTTCCTCTTTAAAAATAACATTACTTACCTGCTCTGTGTATTGGTTTTGCACAGAGCAGCCTAGATCCTCCTCTATTTGGGTCCCCCTTCGGAGCTCCTGGCCCCTCCCTCCTGTTGAATGCCCCCACAGCAAACAGATTGCTATGGGGGGACCCGAGCTGAGTCACAGCTTTGTGTGTCCATTCACACACGGAGCCGCAGCCCTACCCTGCCCCTCTCTCTCCTCATTGGCTTAGTGTTTTTGATTGACAGTAGCGGGAGCCAATGGCACTTTGCTGCTGTCTAAGTCAATGAGGAGGGAAAGTCCGGACAGCCGAGTCTCTCATACCATATTGCTGGAGGAAGATCGGGCTCAGGTAAGCATTAGGGGGCTGGGGGATTGCTGCAAACAGAAGCTTTTTTATCTTATAGCATAGAATGCATTAAGGTAAAAAAAAACTTTTGCCTTTGCAACCACTTTAATGCAAGGAATGCATTAAGGTAAAAAATGTTTTTAGCTTTAGTATCACTTTAATCTTTTATGGACCAGGTCAACTATTCATTCCATTCTCATATTATTTATCCTGTAGATAACTGTGTCACGGAACACAAATATCTTGCAGAGTTCAGTTGGCAACAAGCATGCAGGAAATGCTGGGCTTTTTATTAGACATCACAGCATTCTGTAAAAATAAAGTGGTGTACTTATTACAGTAATAGTAACAGTTAATATGATTTTCACCAAACATTCATTGACAGTCAATGAAGCAATGTAATTTTAAAACAGATTCCCTTGCAGTGAATAGTTGATGAAAGTTCCACCCCTTATAGAATCCACCCACTCCGTACCCTGTATTCCACTTGCTTCCACCTATAGTGTCAGGAGTATACAGCCCCAAAATCACAGAACAGAGTATACAGCTCAGCATCACAGGACAGAATATATAGCTCAGCCTCAGAGATCAGGGTATATAGCTCAGCATTACAGATAGTGTATATAGCCGAGCAATAAAGATAGTGTATATAGCTCAGTCAGCAATACAGATAGTGTATATAGCCCAGCAAAAACATGAATGCCAACATGTACTGTGACATACTGAAGCAGAGCATGATGCCCTCCCTTCGCAGACTGGGCAGTATTCCAACATGATAACGATCCCAAACACACCTCCACGACGACCACTGCCTTGCTAAAGAAGCTAAGGGTAAAGGTGATGGACTGGCCAAGCATGTCTCCAGACCTAAACCATATTGAGCATCTGTGGGGCATCCTCAAACAGAAGGTGGAGGATCTCTAACATCCACCAGCTCTGTGATGTCATCATGGAGGAGTGTAAGAGGAACTCAGTGGCAACTTGTGAAGCTCTGGTGAACTCCATGCCCAAGAGGGTTAGGACAATGCTGGAAAATAATGGTGGCCATGCAAATATTGAAACTTTGGGCCCAATTTGGACATTTTCACTTGGGGGTGTACTCACTTTTGTTGCCAGCGTTTTAGACATTAATGGCTGTGTGTTGAGTTATTTTGAGGGGGACAGCAAATTTACACTGTTATACAAGCTATACACTCACTACTTTACATTGTTATTCACCTTTGTAAGATACTATATATATCACTTGTTTACTTTCAATAACAAGTTAACCAGTATACTCTGCATATTTAGGTCTATTTCTGAGAGAAGTGGCTGTGCAAATCCATAACAATGATTTACGTATTTACTTGGAAAAAAAATAGGCACTGAATTGTGCTTATAGTACCTGGTTTTCTTTTGGCATCCTCCACATTGACCTTCTCCCTGTGTACAATGTGAATCACTGTTGAAGTAGTCACTAATGCACACAATATAAAACTATGTTTCCAGTATAAAGCCCAGCTGTATTGACCAGCTAAGTTTACAGCACACGCAATGCCTTTTAAGTGCAGAGGTCAAAAATCACTATGCTTGGGTAGACACAAAATGCCTTGTAAAGGGCAAACCTAAATAAAGAAAATACTTTTGTAGCACTACCCCTGAAGGAGCTGCTGGTTAGTTTTGGGTTGGCGATTCATCTCGTGGCTCAGGTGAAGTGTCTAGGATGAACGATGAATGCAATAGCAGTAAAGGAATGTCTTCAAATAGGAAGTCACTTTATATGTGCTCTTTATTACCCAGCCGGGTAAAAACAAGTAACAGGTGATGGGAATGGATAGATAAAGGTTGGAAGGAGAATAACAGATTCAGGCCTTGGATAGGGAAACAGTCCTGTCTCTGTGAACAATTAGCTGCTCTCGTCACTCTAGCCTGGGTGGGTATAGCGTACCTGGACAGATCTCTCTCACCGACCTGGCAGCCAGAGTATCACTCTGAACTTGAAAGGAGGTCTCTCTCACAGACTCTTCCAGGGTGAACTTCAGCAAAGCGCCTCTGCCACAGGCATTCCCTGATTGCGGTTTCGGAGGTACCCCTCCTTGGTAAAGTTTGGCCTGAATCCTTCCGTTAACATCGCCCAGGTACCGACTGAGAGAGGAGTCAATCCCTCAGTGTCCAGTACCTTGATCCCCCCGGTGGTTCGTCTCAATACTGTTGGACCGCCAGCCTCTCAATGGCGCTCCTCAACTGGACCTCCCCACCGAACAGCTAAACTCGCTTGGGATCTTTAAAGTGGGAACTCAGTCGATCACTGAGTCCCTGTCCTGTGTGAATGTCCCAGGCCCGAATGGCCCAGGATCCAGAAACAACACGTAGCACCCACGCCCCGGCCAGGTAGGCCATAACGCTCGGGGCGCGGTGATGTGGTCACCCTAAAGATGGGTGCCACACTCCAGGAACCAAGACCCAGCTAAAATGGTGTCTTTCCCATTAGTACCCTCTTCCAGCATGCCCAGCGAGGCTTAGGCCTCCCGACTGCTGCCACCTGTCGGCTCGGGGTGGAACCACACCCCAGGTACGACAGAATGAGCCCACAGCACAGCCAAGCTTAGACAGAGACTCTGATCTCAATTCTGATTAAGGTAAGGACCTTAATCAGAATTGAGATCAGAGTCACTTACACTCTGATCATTCCCATTAAATTTCACTAGCACCCTTACTTGGAAGTACATGGGCACTAAACTTTCATGAAATCTTTGCCTTCTAGCAAAATAGAATGCTGCTGGTCTTGTTTTGGGTATTGTAAAGCAATTAGTAGCAGGAATTGTACAGTAAACTGTAATATGGAATGGTGTAGTGCAATTAAAAGTACATTGCAATTAGGTAGTGCTTTAAAAATCAGACTTTATTATCATGTACATTCAAAGGAGAGCAATGCCAAAACTAAAGGGGCCAGATTCACATACACTTAATATTGCGCTGCGTAATCGAAATACTCTACGCTGCCGTATTTTACCAGGCTCTACACCGAATCCTGGTAGATTTTTGCCCGTACGCTACGGCGGCGTAGTCTATTTCTCGCCGCGTAATCGAAATACGCGATTAGGGGGCGTGAAGCATTAAAATTAAGCGCGTCCCCGCGGCGATCGAACTGCGCATGCTCCGTTCAGAAATTTCCCGCCGTGCATTGCGCAAAATCACGTCGTTACGTCATTCGTTGTTTGAGTAGCGTCGTTTACGAACATTCCTATTCCCGGTCGACTTACGTAAAAAATAATAAAAGACGTCGGAAAACGTAGAAATTCGACGCGGGAACGGATGCCATACTTAACATGGGCTGTCTAATATTAGAGCAGCAAAAAGCTGGTATAGTGTTACGCAAATAAAAGATGACTAAAGGTGCCGTAAGAGATTGCGATTGAAGATCGTAATTTCGGGGATTGCCGGCAAAAGCTCATTTGCATACCCCGACGCGGAAAACTACGGGAAGTCCACCCAGTGGCCGCAATGTTATTGCAGCATAGATCCGAAGGCGTATGAACACGTAATCCAGTCGAATTGAAGCCCGCAGCCGTCTATTCATGGTTTGAGGTTTTTGACTAGCTAAAAAACGCGCGTAATTTGAATTTACTCCAGTCTAACACCAGTTAGACAGGCGTAATGGCTCTCTGAATCTGGCCCAAGGTTTTTATTAGGACTGGTTCACACCACAGAAACGCAGTCTGGATGCGTTTCTGCATGCACATTTTTCTGCATTCTGGAACTTTTGATGTGTTTTCAATGCGTTCCAGTGCATTTTCCCCCAAAGTTTCCTTTTTTTTTTTGCTCTAATGCATTTCGGTATGTTTTTGATGCATTTTCAGCATTCCAATGCAATTCTGTACAGAACAAATTCAGCATATTCTACTTTTGTTGACTGTACTATGCCATAAGATTTGAGGTGCCCAAAACAATTCTAAGACGCAGCATGCATACAGGTAAACATTTGTTAAATATTATGGGCTAGATTCAGGATGGAGAGCCTATCTTTAATTTGGCCTAACGTATCTCATTTACGTTAGGCCGCCGCAACTTTTTCAGGCAAGTGCTTTATTCATAAAGCACTTGCCTGTAAAGTTGAGGCGGCGTAGCGTAAATCACCCGGCCAAATTCAAATTCGGCGGGTAGGGGGCGTGTATCATTTAAATGAAGCGCGTCCCCGCGCCAAACGAACTGCGCATGCGCCGGCCGTGTTTGGTTCCCAGTGCGCATGCTCCAAATCACGTCGCTACTTGTCAATGAAAGCGACGTCAGCTTAAATGACGGCCAGCTCAATTGTGAATGGACGTACGCAAACAACATAAATTACGTCGGTTCCGACGTCCATACTTAACATTGGCTGGGCCAGCTATAGCAGGGATAACTTTAGGCCATGCGTAAGTCTTACGTAAACGACGTAAGGAGATACACCGGCCGGGCACACATTCGGGAATCGGCGTATAGGCTAATTTACATATTTTAGACGGGAATGCCACCTAGCGTCCAGCCTAAAATATGAAAATAAGATTCAACGGCGTAAGAGACTTACGCCAGTTGGATCCAATGGAAATCTATTCGTAACTGATTCGATGAATCAGGCACATAGATAGGAGGGCCAGACTCTGAAATAAGACGGCTTATCTGGAGATAAGCCGGCTTATTTCTTTTCTGAATGTGGCCCTGTGCCCTTTTTAAATATTTGGCTAAATTCACCATTTCAGTTCTGAAATTGGGAAGTACATCTGGGTGATGTTAAGAACATGCCTCAGGTGCTCTATTCTGTTTCAAATGTAAAATTGTATGGTCACCTAATGCCCATTCCAGAAGAAAGATAGATACAAAAATTGTAGGTTGGCAAGGATGTTAAAGGACAAAAAGACACACATGATTATAAAAAAGAACTACATTATTATGCATGTATTAATATAAAACACATAGAAAACACAGCTGTTAGGCCGCGTACACACGATCAAATTTGTCCGCTGAAAACGGTCCGATGGACCATTTCAGCAGACAAATCCGATCGTGTGTACGGGCTAGCGGACAGGTTTGTCCATCGGACAAATTTCAAAGCATGCTTTGAAATTTGTCCGCTACAAACCTGTCCGTCGGATATGTCCGCTGGTTAGTACGGCAAACCAGCGGACATATCTTCCCGCACATGCGTCGTATCCTGTGAATGGATCCGACGCATGCGCGCGGAAGTGTTTACTTCCTGGTGCGGTGACGTAGCGGTGACGTGGCGGCGTCAACGTCACCGCCGCGTCACCACGCTGTCTGCCGGCAGGGATTTTGATCCGATGGTGTGTACACGCCATCGGACCGAAATCCGATGAGACATGTCCGCTCTAAACTGTCCGTCGGACACGTTTGAGCGGACATATCTCATCGTGTGTACGAGGCCTAAGTGTGAGAGAAAAAAAAATGATTACTGACTCTGTTTATATCACATGATCAGCTGTCATTGTCTAACAGCTGATCATGTGGTAAGGGGCCAGGATCGATCCCTTACTCTGATCTGTGATCAGCCGAAGGGGACGTGCAGGCAGCTCATGCATGGGAGGATGTACATGGACGCCCTTCTGGCAATTAAGATCTGCACTGTAGCTGTCTTTCGACTATAGCGCGGGCGGCAAGAGGTTAATTGGCTTCGAAAATTTGGGTCGTCACTGTTTCAGTAAGCCATTTTTCTTAACACTAACTCCAACTTTCTTAAAGCAGAACTTTACCCATAACAACTTGATTAAAAATAATGTTCTTTAGCAAGGAACATACATTCCACAATAATAATTATGCTACCAAAATTCATTTGTGCTGTAAATTGCCTCCAGCATTGCTCCTGTTTCTTCTTTCTAAAGGCTGCCATTTTGCTGAAGCCCAGAGCCCCTGAACAGCAGTAAATAGCTGAATCATAGGTGTCATCTGCTGCTGGTAGGGTGTAGGAAATGAGTAGTCCTTCTGCTCCTAGGCTCCTAGGTGTTTAAGCTGATCCCCCTGATTAGCAGTAAATATGTCATTCTCAAACATAGGCCGCGTACACACGTCCGAGAACCTCGTCGGGCTAAAACCATCGTTCCGCACGACGAGGTTCCCGATGAGCGGTCGGAAAAGCTAGTCGAGCCAAAGTCCTCATTGAACAACAAGGAAAAAGAGAGGGACGCTCGTCGGAAGTGTACACACGATCGAGCTTCTCGCCAGAATATGTCTCCCAGCGAGCTTCTCGCTGGATTCTGCCGAGAAGCTCGGTCGTGTGTACGTCGCCATACACATCTAAGCAGTAAAAGTCATTGGAGTTGATTTACTAAAACTAGAGTGTTCAAAATCTGGTGCAGCTCTGCCTAGAAACCAAACATCTTTCATTTTTTTTTGTCAAAGATACAACTTGTGCTTAAAGGAATGACCACCCCTCCACCACTTGTTTTTGGATAATATATTTTTTTGTTCCTTTTACTTACCTTATGTGAAGTACTGGGTGTACTTCTGTCCTACCTGGTCCTACGCAGCCCAGGGCATAATTTTCTTCTTCACCCGGCTGCCTTCTGGGACCTGTGTGTGTCCATTCAGAAATCGCTGCGTGACTCGCAGTAGGAAACCGGTGGTAAAGCCTGAAGGCTCCACTGTCGGGTTTCCTTAGTTACAATGGCGGCGCCTGCACCCGAGCCGATGGACAGATCGGCCTTGGGAGGCTGACATCGTGGGCTCTCTGGACAGGTAAGTGTCCTTATTAAAAGTAAGCTGCTACATAGTTTGTAGCTGCTGAATTAAAAAAAAAATAATTGAATTGAATTGAACAAGCTGAAGTTAGAAGCTGAATGGCTACCATGCACAGCTGCAGCAGATTTTGCACCCTCCAGTTTTAGTAAATCAATACAATTGCAGGCTACTGTGGAGATAGCATCATTCTTGTCACCAGTCTTATTGTGTCCTGTTGTTTGGGAAAAAGAGTAATTATAGAGTGCTTTATTAACAAATTCTGCATCCATTAGTATACCTTAACAGGAAATGGAACCAGTGGCGGCCCCGCCATCCATGCGTCCAGCCCCCTGATCTACATGCAGGGACGCCGGACTATGGGTTCCAATGATGGGGGTGGATTTTATTTAAGCACGTGATTAGAGCCAGAGGGTCTAATAGGCTTCAAAACAGGGTGGGCTTGGGGTGCAGAGCACTACACTCTGATTCCACCCAGTTGTGTGACACTAGCGAATAAATATTCGCTATTCTTACTCGTTCTCCTCCCGGCCAATCAGATAGCCCCTATTAGCCAGGGAGTCTCAGGACACGCTTCTGGTTTCCAATTGGCTGAAAGGAGAATGTCTGTGCGCTCGCTGGAGTGGCCCTGGCTTTTACTTCTCCCTGCTTCCGTGCCTCCTCAATGCCTTCACAAGGTAAGGCAGAAAAATTAAGTTGAATGCTTCCAAGCACGCGTCAAATTGTTTCCGAGCATGCGTGTTATTTTCTCCGTCAGAGTTACATGCAGACAAACTGAACTTCCAATTTTTTTCTGTCGGAAAAAGTCTGATGGGGCATACACACGGTCTGAATATCCGTTGAAAAAAATGGAAATTCCGATCGTGTGTACGAGGCATTACCTTAAAACAAAGCCATGGAGTGGTGTGCTGTAATGCTGACATGGCTTCCATCTTAACCTGTTCTGGGTTCGCTAGCTTCAGCTGTTTGAATGGCAGAGCTGTGATGACATCACTCCTGTGCATTCCCACAGGAGCCACAATCGTGTCACACGCCGTCCCTTTGGAGCGCAGTGCACATGCGCCCCAGGTAGGGTTGCCACCTTTTCGTCAAGTCAAAACCGAACACTTTAACGGCCACAGTTTTTATAGTATAAATTATACATATATGTTGCTATTAAATAATATTTCAAATTATATGAAGTTAATAACCAGAGTCCCCCTTTACATCTGAATCCACAGAGTTCCCCCTTTACATCTGAATCTACAGAGTTCCCCCTTTACATCTGAATCTACAGAGTTCCCCTTTTACATCTGAATCCACAGAAATCCCCTTTTACATCTGAATCCACAAAGTTCCCCTTTTACATCTGAACTTGCAGAGTTCCCTTTCACTGTAAGGGGAGACTGCAGATTCTGATGTAAGGGAGAAATCTGGGGACTCTAACATAAGGGATGCTCTGGGAACCCTGATTTACGGGGAATACTGAGAACTCTGATGTATGGAGAGGACTCTGATGTAAGGTAAAACACTGTGGCCTCTGGTGTAAAGGGGAACTCTGATGTAAGGGGTGCTCTGAGAACCCTGATTTACCTCAGTGTACTTACGCAGAGGCAGAAGAGAAAAGGGGGGGAGACTTCAGCCACAAACAGGGATGGATGGTGAGCTCACACACCCCTTGGCAGTCAGTACCTCTCATCCAGATGTATCTGAGGCTGTTGGACTTCAAATTTCCAGGCCCAACATTCCTTTTCTGAGGCACATGCCAGGGATTGGAGTGTGGACAGACACAGAGGGGTAGGTGAAGGCCGATCGCACGATCGCACGATTACAAACCCAAACTGTCCAGGTGAATATTGGACAGGTGGAAACCCTAGCCCCAGGGATGTCACTGGCTGCAGAAGTAGTGAATATCTCCTCAATGGCGCACATTGAGGAGATATTCCTTGTGCCTACAGATAAGCTTATCTGCAGGTACAAGTCACTAAGCAGTGTTTACTACCGCTTTAAGCCCAGTCACAATAGGAGGTGCCATGTTTTCACTTATCGTTATCACAAGTACTGTATCAACAATCAATATGTATGGTATACACAAGCTATTAAAAACGAAATAAAAGCCATGTTTACATTTCTGTATATGTTTAGGGGGAAACCATCTCAAATGCTCCAAAAGAAAAAGCCTTCAAAACAGTAAATAATGTGGATAAGCCTTTTTCCGCCTGGTATGTTAATGATTTACCCTGTGGTTTATTTCAACCTGCTCAAGAGCAGCTGCTGATGTTAACCTTTCACTCCATTGCTATGTAATAGTTTCCTTTAGCCAAAAGGTCAGAAAAGCGCCAAGCTTTTGCTATAATGTTACTGTCCTCAGATATATAAAAAGCATGCATATTGCTATATTCTGATGCCTCAGTAGTTGTAGTAGTAGTAGTAGTAATAGTAAACAAGTTCACATGTCTGTGTTTACATAGATTTGAGAATCCATCAAGGCACGACTGCAACCTAATAACACTCTATGGATCTGTTAGTCAATAAAAAATAAAACAACAATGCATAGTAGCCCATTATGCTTTACCTTTGCCGGGAAACAAACAGGAAGTAACACCCATCAGGGTTTACTTCCTCTTTAAGGACCGAGCCTCTTTTTGAGATCTGTTGTTTACAAGTTAAAATATTTTTTTTGCTAGAAAATTACTTAGAACCCCCAAACATTATATATATATTTTTTTCAGACACCCTAGAGAAGTGGCGGCCGCTGCAATACTTTATGTCACACTGTATTTGCGCAGCAGTCTTACAAACAGAACTTTTTGGGGAAAAAAAACATTTGTTTGAATAAAAAATAAGAAAACAGTAAAGTTAGCCCAATTTTTTTTTGTATTGATATCGTGAAAGATAATGTTAAGCCGAATAAATTGATACCTAACATGTCAAGCTTCAATATTGCGCCCGCTCGTGGAATGGCGACAAACTTTGACCCTTAAAAATATCCATAGGCAATGTTTAAAAAATTCTACAGGTTATTAGCTTTGATATACAGAGGAGCTCTTCTGCTAGAATTATTGCATGTGTGATTTGAACACCGTTTTCATATGTGGGTGTGACTTTCGACAGGGGACTTTAATTTTTTTTTCTTATTTATTTTACAAAAATCTCTCTCCAGCCACACCCTCTGTGTATTATGGATAGATTCATGAATCTATCCACGCCCACTGTAGCCACTCCCATTCAGGCGTTCAGCCCCTTTTTGGGTGCTGGGCCCTGAAATACAGTGGTGGGGGGTGTTTTTGAAGCACCTGATTAGAGCCTTAGGCTCTAATATGCTGGCCAGGATGTAATACCTGGCACCTGATTGGCTGCCTAGCAAAACAGGAAGAAGATACGCGCGGAGGATACAGCATCCATCACAGTGCTACACGTCCCACAGCTTGCCGCCTGACCTGCTGCCTGACCTATCACCATGATGGGATAGGTGGCGGGCATACAGTGGGCGGGTGGGGGGACACACAGTGCCTGCATATTATGGGGACAAAGGCTGCAATTGATGGGGCACAGTTGGTAGCTTTTGCAGGGCACAGTGGCTGCATTTGCTTGGTATAGTGGCTGTATATGATGGGCACAGTTGGCTGCATATTACGGGGACAGTTGGCTGCATATTATGGGTACAGTTGGCTGAATATGATGGGCACAGTTGGCTGCATATTATGGGCACAGTTGGCTGCATATTATGGGCACAGTGGCTGCAATTGATGGCTCAGTGAGGCTGCAATTGATGGTTTTGTTTCAGTAGTTTTCTGAATTTTTCAGTTCCTTTGCGCCAAACCCCAGTCGCCACTGGAAGAAACCCAGAAAACAATTTCAGGCAGAAATTCCTCTTCAGCAGCAAATGTTCAGCAGCACAGGCAGCAGTAAAGCTAGGGCCAGGTCACACCACATGCAGTCAATACATTTTTGGTCTGCATAAAAAATGCATGCAAAGTAAGTTATATTATTTCTAATGATATAGTTCACACCAGTGCGGTAACGTGTTGCAATTTTCCTTCACTGGACTGTACTGGAGCGCAGCAAAACGCATCAAAAACACACCAGAATCCACTGGAAAGCATCAAAAAAATGCACCAGGCCCCAGTACAGTGAAAAAAAAGCAGGAAAGAAAAAAAGCATCTGGAATGCATCCGGAAATGCATCGAAAACGTACCCAAATGCATCAAAAACGCATTAAAAACGTGCATGTAGAAATACATCTGGAATGGATTTGGAGTGCCCTTTTGTGGTGTAAAGCAGCCCCTTAGTATTTACTCTTTTTCTTTACAGGTACATCTGCTATTTAACATTCAATTTTAATGACGGAATCACTTTAAAATGAGAGTATTTTAGGTACATATCATTACTTCAGTTACATACCTAAAACCCAAAGAGCTTATTTCAGGATAACAAGGCAGAGGTATATAATTTATTTCTGCATGCATGGGAGCTGTAAAAGCTTATGAAATTTTTATTTTGTTTGGCCATTGGAGATTATGATGACCGTAGATTTGTTTGCACAAATGTAATTTAATGACATGAGATCATGTGATAAATTGATTCACATCTAATATTATAATGAATTGGTACTTACAGGTGCTCCTATCTATGACTTGTCATTTGCTTTATGTACTAGAACTTATATGTCTTTGTGACTGTAACTATGGTTGGAAAAGTAATTGGCAATAGTTGTTTCCTTTTGACTGTGCTTTATTTTGTGGAACAGGGAATTTATTCTTGTTGTCAACCCTGTTCAGTATCTTCAACACCGTACCCTGCATGTAAGACATTTAGCAGTAACAAGTACCCCAAGTTTTATAAACTTGCCGCTAGGGACAGTAAACCGATGTTAGTTAAGTTTTTACTTTACATGTAGATATGCCTGTTTCTGAAAAACTAGCCAAAAACGTTTAAAGGGTAATTTCACTTTTGTGGCGAAAAAATAATATAACATATACAGTTGTGACTTAAGTCATATTGTAATTGAATGTTAATAAACATTACCCTTCCTTTTCAATCTGCAGTGCTCTAATTTTCTGTAAAATGCAAAGCAATATGGCTACCTGGAGGAGTTATGTACACCATTTATGTACAGAACGCTTTCAGGTTGCCACATTGATTAGCTTACTGATTTTTCCAGAAGTCTGCACGAAGATACAAGTCAGATTTGTGACATCCCCTGCTACAAAAATGTCATTTTTGGTGGCATACTCCCAAAGGGAAATCATGTCTAAAGGGATGCAGACCCTGCGATTTTCCTCATTAGAGTCCTGCAGGTGCAGCTGCTGGCTGATAATTATAAAACCACTCCCATACAGACACACATAGACACAGACAATTAAACAGCTATTTTCCCAGAATAACAAAAGGAAGGCATTTGCAACAAAGTTTGTTAAAATACCTGCAATATACATAGATCACCAAAGGGAAATGTTTCATTCTCAATAAAAGTAGAGTTACTTAACCACTTCCATACAGGGCATTTCACCCCCTTCCTGCCCAGACCAATTTTAAGTTTTCAGCGCTGTCACACTTTGAATAACAATTGCACGGTCGAGTGACGTCGTTCCCAAACAAAATTGATGCCCTTTTTTTCCCACAAATAGAGCTTTCTTTTGGTGGTATTTTAAAAAAAACAAAACAATATCTTTTACTTTTTGATTTAATAAATATCATAATTTTTTTTAAATAACTTTTTTTTCCTCAGTTTAGACCAGGGGTCTCCAAAGTACGGCCCGTGGGCCAAATCCGGCCCGCTAGGCCGTTTTTACCGGCCCGCAGCTAGAGTCATTAGACTCACCGCAGGGACGGTCTTTGTGCCAAAGCATTGTGAGGTTGCAAAACCTGTGGTGCATACTCAGCCCCGGCAGTATGCAGCACAGGTCCCACAATCACTCCCCACGCTCTGCCTCAACCAATCCTAGCGCTAGCTCTGCCTCGACCAATCCTAGCGCTCGCTCGGCCTCGACCAATCCCAGTGCTCGCTCGGCCTCGACCAATCCCGGCGCTCGCCCTCAACCAATGAAATGTAACAGCGGGGCGGGAGCCAAGATGGGGAAGTGCAGAAAGTCTGCACTTGAGGCACAGTGAGTAGGAAACAAATGTGCATAATGGGGATGAAGTGGCTATGTTGGGGGGCTGGGGGCACAGTTGTTAGTGTGGTGGGGGTGGGATTGATTGCTCTGAAGAGGACACAGTTGTGGAAGGGTATGGCAGTGAGGGGGACACAGTTGTGGGGGGTTATGGCACTGAATAGGACACAATTTGGGGGGGGTTTGACACTGAAGGGACAAAGCTGTGGGGGGGGGGTGGTTATGGCACTGAAGGGGACACAGTTGTATGGGGGATCTAATGGTCTGAGGGTGACACAAATGTGCAGAGGGGCTCTGATGGAGACATCAGTTGGACAGGGATTCTCTGACGAGTGATGGAGACACAAATGTGTGGGGAGACTCTGATGGGGACACAGATTTAATGCACACTGGAAGACTAACACCTTGTATTTTGCTGCAGGAGTAGGACACAGGTGCACAGGGGCGGACTGACAACTCATGGGGCCCCCGGGCAATAGAAGATTATTGGGCCCCCAGGCTTACAGATGGCCACCAAGCCAGGTGGCAATACAGAGGTGGGGCAGCTAATATCTCAGGATTTTCACATCAAAAGCATGTAGGTTTTGGACAGATGTAAAAAAAACACAGATTTTTACATACTGTCCCTGGTTTTAATGAGCCTGGCAACCCTGATGGGGACCCCTAGTGGGATGGGGCCCTCAGGCAGTGCCCGAGTCCCTCAATGGTCAGTCCCCCCCTGCAGGTGCACCATCTAGCCCCTCTTCCAGAAGCCTAGTACATTTTATTCTATTCCGCTGCTGCGGATTTAATAATAATTTTTTTTTTCTCGGCCCCCGAGTATGTGTAAAATTTATGATGTGGCCCTCGAAATGAAAAGTTTGGAGACCTCTGGTTTAGACTAATACGTATTCTTCTACATATTTTTGGTAAAAAAATTGCAATAAGCGTATTTGATCAGTTTGCGCAAAAGTTCTAGCGTCTACAAAATAGGGAATAGAATTATGGCATTTTATTTTTTTACTAGTAATCTGCGATTTTTATTGTGACCGTGACATTGCGGCGGACATATCGGACACTTTTGACATATTTTTGCGACCTGCAACAGATCTGACGTTAGCATTTGTAAAAACCAGACTCATAGATGAGTATCAGAGAAGAAAGGAATTATTGCAGGACTCCACAGAATCCGAAACCAGCACCGCTCTTAAAGCTACAGACGCAAGGTTACACAGGAAAGAAACCAGAGTGTGTTTCAGATGCCAGAAACAGGGACACATAAAGAAAGACTGTACTATATGGAAGGCAGAGCAAATGAGTCAACGTCCCTCTTATGCTAAATAAAAGGTCAAAACCACAATCAGTGACCCAAGGGAAGGCAACTGGAATGCCACATTTAAAGCGACAGGCAACAATAAATGCCAAGACTGGTGCATCGATTCAGGGGCAACCAGTCACATGACGAGCGATAGAAGTTTCTTCAAAGAACTTGATCTGAACAACAAAGAAATTATTTACCTTGCAGATGGAAGCACAATACATGCAGAAGGATGTTGGCTTGGAACCCTTGTATGCCCTGATGATGCGGGACACAATTTAACTATACCAGTGAAAGATGTGCTTTATGTTCCTAATCTAGAAGGAGGACTCACTGTGAAATTCCAAGGTGACAAGTGTTCCATTCTAAACGGAAAACAGACAATAGCAAGCGCCAAGCTGGATGATCATCTATATCACCTCGACACAGTGAAGGAAAAGGTGAGAATATGTACACACAAGCACAATGACTGTATACATATATGGCACAGACGTCTAGGTCACAGACACCCAGAATGCATACAGGAACTACAGAGGAGGAATCTGACGAGGGATCTGGTGGTGTCCCCTTGTCCAGTCACTGTTAAATGTGAATGTTGCATTAAATCCAAAGCTACAAGAGCAACACTTCCCAAAGTCAGCCAGAAGAGAGACTCAAGACCACTTGACTTAGTTCACAGTGACGTGTGTGGTCCCTTTTACCCACCAACACCTGGAGGCAACAGGTACATAGTGACTTTCATAGATGACAACTCAAGATATACAGTCACCTACCTAATGCAACATGAGTGAAGTAAAGAGTGAAGTCTTCGACAAATTACAAGACTATATAACAAAGACAAGTAACAAGTTTCAGAGGAAGCCTCTCATACTTCGGAGCGATAATGGAGGTGAATTCACAGGAGGTACGATAAAAGAGTACTTAAAAAGGCATGGAATAGAACATCAAAAGACAGTCCCGTATACACCAGAACAAAATGGAGTAGCTGAAACTCTGACTGAAATGATCAGATGTATGCTGACAGACTCTGGACTACCACAAAAATACTGGGGTGAGGCAGCCATGACAGCTACATATTTGCAGAACAGACTTCATTCCAGAACAGTGGAGAAAACCCTATATGAACTATGGCACAATGAGAAACCAAGTGTAAAACACCTAAGAGTTTTTGGATGCAAAGCATGCATCTACATACCTGAAGAAAAACACACCAAACTCCAAAACAGAGCGTTTAAAGGTATCTTCGTTGGATACAGTGAAAATGTCAAGGGTTAGAGAATCCTAAATCCTAAAACAGCCAAGGTTACCGTTAGCAATAACGTAACCTTTGTTGAAGATTCAAGAGACAATGTAATGACAACTGTAGAAGCAAGAATAGAAGAGAAAACTGACATTGACCAGCCCATCTCTGTAACTTCCGAACAAACAGTTGAAGTGAGTGTAGACTCAATCAGTACTGAAGAGCAGATACAAGAAGGCTCAGACACAAAACCGAGATGGTCAACAAGAGAAAACAAAGGTAAATCACCTATACGTCTCTCATACAAAGCGAGTACTGCCATTATCAGTGAACCTGTAAACTGGGAAGACATATCTCAACTTTCAGAACAAGAAGCAACTAAATGGATAAAGGCTGCTGAGGCAGAGATAAAACCCATGCATGACACTAAAACATGGGTACTTACAGAACTACCACCCGGAAGGAAAGCCATAGGCTGTAAATGAACTTTTAAAGTGAAATACAATGCAGATGGCACAATTGAACGATACAAAGGAAGATTAGTAGCCAAAGGCTATTCTCAAAAATACGGAGAGGACTATGATGAGACATTTGCACCAGTAGTCAAGCACACTACAATACGGACTTTGCTGACAGTAGCCGTCACAAGGAAAATGCAAGTGAAACATTTTGATGTGAAAACCGCGTTTCTACATGGCGATTTAACAGAAGAAATCTATATGGAACAGCCGCCAGGATTCAAAGATGAACAAAGGTCAGACCTAGTATGCAAACTTCGCAGGAGTATATATGGCCTAAAGCAAGCAGCTAGAGCGTGGAATACAAAAATAAATGAAGTGCTTACACATCTAAACTTTCAAAGGAGTAAAGCAGACCCCTGCTTATACACAAGGAGATTGGCAAACAGATGGGTCTATATGGTTATTTACAGTATGTGGATGATATCCTGATTTGTTTTGAGCAAAAAGGGAATGAAGCAGAAATACTGGAAAAACAAAATCAGCACTTTGACACCAAAGATCTCGGCAACATAAAGAATTACCTCGGCATCCAGATCGAGAGAGAGGAAGATGGCAGCTTTCTTCTGAACAAAAAACACAAAATACAAGAAATTATTGAAACTTTTGGAATGGAAGACACCAAACCAGTAAAATCTCCCGAGGAAACCAACTACCTAAATGAGATGAATTGTCAAGATAACCCATAACCTACTAATACTCAATACAGGAAAGCAATAGGGAAATTGCTGTACCTTACCACTGCCACAATGCCAGACATTGCAGCAACAGTTGGAATCCTATGCAGAAAGGTTTCAATGCCAAATCAAAAGGACTGGAATGCTGTAAAACGAATCATTCGCTACCTTAAAGGGACTTTGCACTACAAGCTCAAGTTACCAGCAAGCGATGAAAGCACCTTACTAGGATATGTGGATGCTGACTGGGCAGGAGACATCAGTGACAGAAAATCTACCCGTGGCTACTTATTTTTCCTTTCAGAAGGAGCCATCAGTTGGACTAGTAAAAAGCAACTCTCTGTTTCACTGTCGTCTACTGAAGCAGAATACACTGCTGCAGCGCAGGCAAGCAAAGAAGTTATATGGCTGAGACAGCTATTAACAGATTTAGGTCAACCACAGTTGGGACCAACAGAAATCTATGAGGACAATCAAGGATGCATTGTACTTGCACATACTGAATGAGTTAATTCAAGAACCAAGCACATTGATGTGAAGTTTTACTTTCTTAGGGATCTTCAAGAGCAAGGTCTTCTTGAGGTACTTTATTGCCCGGCCCAGGATATGACAGCTGACATCCTTACAAAGCCTCTGACCGCCGAAAGACATTCAAGGCTCACAAGGTTTAACAGACTAAGCCTTAGTTGTTGAGAAGGGGTGTTGAAGATGCAACAAAACTTCAGCTTAGCCTTTTACTGTACATCAGATGCAGCTTACAAAAAGGACACAAGATGTCGCTAATGATTAATGATATGTGTTCTTTATGACATGTTGTATTCTCTATCCCAGCAATGTACTCGTTGATTTCTTTTTCCTGCCTTGTTGTCTGTGTGTTGTTCTTCTTACCATGATGTGGAGACATTTTTGCCTGTGTGTGATGATGTTCCAATAAAGAAGCCAGTTCCTGTTACTACACAATGTCTGATCTCAACTGACTCCGCTGCACCTATCAATCGTACTCTGCAACAGTTCTAACTGTAGGGGGAGGGGGACTCACAAGGGGAGGAGATTGATGTGTGTTCCTCTGTACTGGGAACACACATCAGTCTCCACCACTGACAGGACACAGATCTGGTGCCCGGCGGACATCGCAGGTGCCCGGCGGACATCGCGGCCGTCGGGCACGCGCACCGGGTCCCGAGCAATGCAGCGGGGGCCTGCGCGCCCCCTAGCAGCCGGGAATGCAAGAACGTCATATGATGTCCAGTCTGAAAGAGGAAAGGTTCCGGCAAACATCATTTTACAATGACTCGGTAGGGAAGTGGTTAAAGATTTTTTTTTTCCCTAAATAGCTTCCTTTACTTTAGTGCAGTCCTCCTTCACTTACCTCATCCTTCGATTTTGCTTTTAAATGTCCTTATTTCTTCTGAGAAATGCTCACCTCCTGTTCTTCTGTCTGTAACTCAACACAGTAATGCAAGGCTTTCTCCCTGGTGTGGAGGAAGCCTCGCATTACGGTGGTGAGTTACAGACACAAGAACAGGAAGTGAGCATTTCTCAGAAGAAATAAGGACATTTAAAAGCAAAATTGAAGGATAAGGTGAGTGAAGGAGGACTGCACTAAGGTAAAGGAAGCTATTTAGGGAAAAAATGTTTTTCCTTTACAACCCCTTTAATGCATTTGGGGATTTTGCAGAGCAGTAGTGGCAGCTCTGAACATGCTCCGTTTTCAGTAAATTTCTATGCTTAGCATGTCCTCCCTATCACATCTGAGAAGCTCATGTGACTATAGAGTCACACATGTGAGCGTTTTCATTTTTTTACATGTGACCAGTAGCAGAGGACTTGAAGCTCTTCCTGCTTATGTTTCCCTGCAGACAGGCTGGGAAGGAGCTGGGTCATGTGACAGCTGTATATAGGAAAAAAGTACTTTCTTTTTAAATTTAAATAGTTACAATGCCATCATCCATATACAGAAAGAGATGGGATAATGTACATTAAAATAAAAAAAGTGTGCGTTTAGCCTCAGTTTAACTGTAATTGGCTGGTTATTTTCTTTAACATTTCCATATATGATTGCTATGTCACTATTGGAATCCAATCACTTTCTGTCTTGTTAAAGTGGTAGTAAACTCAGTAAAGAAAATATGACCCCTCTGAAAAGCAAAGTTATAATGTGTTAGTATGCATCTCATAATAGCACATTATATGAAACTTTCCTTAAAAGGAAGCCCTCCAGCAGTGCGCTGTCCTCGCTGACAGAGGTTCCATCTTCATCTGGTCTTTCTTCCCGGTTGGCGGGGTCCGGTCCTGTGACTGGACGAGCCACAATGACAATACTCCCACGCACGCACGCATGCGGGAGCTGCTGTTTTGCGGCACAGGGCTCTAAACAAACATCATGCGTATGCCATACCTTCAGAACACATGTGCCAGTGATGTCACCATCAACTTCACAAGTAAATATTTCCTAAAGAGTGCTTGATATTGATAGGCGATATTTACTGTACCTTTAGGTAAGCCTTAATATAAATAAACAAAAGAAAATTTGTGCATAGAGAAATCAGTGAGTGGCGAACACTCCACTAGACACAAAGTGATATAATAGATATACAAATAATTGTGTAGCGCTCAAAAAATAGTGAAAAGGTGAATTAAAGTAAACCCCTAAGACAATTAGTGTATATGTAAAACAATATAACATAGCATATCAGTCCATCTTGATTCGATATGTGTAAATAAACATCAACACTAGTATGAAGTCTAAGCTGATAAATCTTGAAGAAAGTGCTTGATCAAAAAAAGTAAGGTTGGCATGCTTACCAGATGAGGTGGACACATGTACCTTACAGCATGTGGGTCAAACAGGCATAGTGAGGTCTCGGCCTCAATATAGTAATCTGTGAGTGAAGCAGTTAATGGAAGGTAGACCTCAAAGATAGATGATGGAAGATCGTACTTTAGAGGAATGAGCTCCGAAGCATGCAGCAAGTGTTAAATCATTCCATTGGCATTGAACATGAAAAACAAATGGATCCACATAGCATAATACCATAAGGTCTTTTAATTTAAAAAAGAGGGGTTCACAATTACAGGATTGTAGATAAAAACAAGCTTGTTCTTTAAAAGGTAAAGAGCAATTGCCATGGACGTCACCCAATGTGTTTCATCCTAACGAACACCCGAGATGATGTCTTTGTGTTGATGTTTACACTGTCATGGTATATCGAATCAAGATGTACTGGTATGCTATGTTATATTTTTTTATATATACACTAATTGTCTTAGTGGTTTACTTTAATTCACTTAAAAAAAAAAAAAAAAATCAGTACTACACTATTATTTGTATAATCCTTAATATAGGCTTACTTATAGGTAAATATCAACCAAGGGGGTTTATTCCAACTTTAGGGTCTCTATGAATTTAGCCATACATTGTTGCTGGATAGTAACCCTGATTGGAAATAATTTCATTTTAGGGTTGCTATGTATTGTCCTTCTACATTGATTCAGAGAAAATTCAGACAAAATTTGACTCTACTATGGGCCAGATTCAGGTAGATGGGCGCTTCTTTACTTTGGAGTAACATTTCTCATTTACGTTTCTCCGCCGACACTTTCGGCGCAAGTACTGTTATTCACATAGCAGTTGCGCATAAACTTGCGCCAGAGTAACGATAATGCGCTGGCGTAACCCGACGCAAGTGGAAGTGGGTGTGATCATATGTAAATGATGGGCGGAGCCCAGCGCAGAGGCTTACGTTCAGCGCATCATCCACGGATCACAACTTCCGTCGGCACCACTTCACGGGAAACACCAGCGCAATGTGTTCCGTTGCGCGTATAAAAGCGCTAGCGGAAACGCCATTCCGGCGCAAAAGTATATCCGTTTCCCCCCACCCCAGGGAAGATACTTTTGCACTGTCATGGCTGCTCCCGCTACCCCCAAAGAGAGGAGGAACCTCAATTTTAATGCCCAGGAGGTCTCTGTGATCATCTCGGCTATGGAGAAAGTAGGAAGACCAGCCGGGAGAGGAAGCAGGGCATCCTGGAGACCATTGCTGCCAGGGTCAATGTGTTAGGGTACTCCACCCGGACTGCTAGCGACATACAAAAAAAAATTAACGACCTGCGGCGCAAGGTCCGTGGCAAGGTGGCCACCATTCGGAGCCATGAGCGGGGCACAGGTGGTGGTCCACCATGTCCGGTCAGCCTGACCACAGAGGAGGAGGTGGTCGCCCGCTGCCTGGACAGGGAGCAGTTGGAGGGGGTCCCTGGCTATGACTCCATGGAGGAAGGCTCCAGGACAGGTAAGTGTTTTTTATCCCCTATTTGGTGTGTTGCATGTGGGGGGGGGGGAGGGTACATGTGCCAAGTGTGTGGGACCACCAACATGTGTCTGCTTTGTGTCATCCACAGATGACGGAGCTGGGCCATCATCTCTTACCGGCCAGTCCACCCCAACCTCCCAACGGGATGCTGATGACGAGGCCCTGGGTGCTGGAGACACCGAGGTGGAGGAGGAGAGTGCCCACACCACCTCTGCAGAAGTGGTTGAGGAGGAGCCTGTCCCTGAGCAGGACTTTATGTTATTGTTGGAGGAGTCCTCCTCCTCTGCAGGGCCCTCTGTCATCCCCTCCCCCATCCTAGGTAGCCCCTCAAGGGCGACTCCATCCCCACGGGGACAACCTTCTCCTGCCCCCAGGAAGGCGACCCGTAAGACCAGGGGGGTGTCTGATATGGTACAGGACCAGGTGGTGTTGGACCACGCAAGGCAGACCCAGCAGATGGGGGAGATTGCTGGCCACTTAGACCGGGTCGCTGACAGCCTGGGCTCCATGTCACAGCTGCCCAGTCGTGTGCAGGACGTTGTGACCAGCCTGGGGAGGTGCAGGCTGATGTACGGCACCTGACAGCAGCCGTCAACGCCAACACAGCTGCCATCCGGGAAGAGGGGAGGCAGCGGCAACGTGACCAGCGGCATCATATCACCCGCCAGCTGAGGATGCAGGCCCAGACCAACCTGTATCTCAGCAGGATTGCCGTGGCCTTGGAGGGCAGGCAGCCAACAGCTCCCAGGAGTGGCCCACCCGGGGATCAGCCTCCTCCAGATGCCCCCCCACCCCCACCACCACCCACTCCCTCCAGGCAGCTGAGGAGCCCGAGAGTGCCCCCAAGGAGGAGCCCCGTCATCCCAGATGAGGGTTTTTTTTTTTTTGGTTTATATATTTTTTTTTTATACTCAGGTTATGAGTTTTTGTTTATTTTTGAATATTTATTTTATACTCAGGTTATGAGTTTATGTTTATTTTTTTTCTCATGTTATGAGATATGTATTTATTTTTTTACTGCACACGGTCAGGAGTGCAGGGGACAGTGTGAATGGTGTGTGAATGTGAGGGGGTGGCACTCCTGCCAGTAAGGGGTGTCACCCTCGGCCGTGGTGGTGAAGTTAACCCCACGGCTGTATGAATGACGTTTGAAAGGTGTATGAATGGACAGCGACATCATTGGGGCCTTGACGCTGGCGTTGCTGCTCCCAAGTCCTACATGCTGGACTTGGGCTAATCCAATGCGATGTGCATGTGGTGTGTGTGATCTAGGGACATCAGTGGTGTACACGCGTGCATTGTCTGTGTGATAAATGTTTTGGTTTATTGTCCAAAGATGCCTACGGCGAGGACCCTCCTGACTGCTCTTCCATCAGCAGACTGGGTCTCCTCTGGCAGGTGGGGACTGTGTGGGTCGGGGGTCAGGTCAGGCCTTTTCTCATAGGAAAGTTGTGCAGAATGCAACATGCACCGATGATCTGACACACAAAGGTAGGGGAATACAATAGGGTCCCCCCGGACTTATCCAGGCAGCGGAAACGGGACTTCAGGAGCCCGAATGTTTGCTCCACCACTGCACGGGTTTTGATGTGTGCTTCATTGTATTTTCTCTCTCCTCTGGTTTGGGGGTTCCGGAAAGGAGTCATTAGATGGGGTCCCAGTGCATATGCAGAGTCGCCTGGAAGGGAAAAGAAAGGAGGATGTTAGTCATGCATGTGCCACTTGTGAGGTGTGCATCACGGGAGGGGATAGTCATGCCTGCCACCCATGTCACTCACCAACCAGCCAGCTGTCCCCATACATGTTCTGCTCGAATTCTGCTGGGATGGGACTCTGACGGTATATGAAGCTGTCATGGCTGGACCCGGGGTGTTTGGCACGGACGTGCCATATGAGGCGTTGGGCATCGGCTATCACCTGTACGTTGATGGAATGCCAATGCTTCCGATTGCCGTATATGTGCTCTGTGGCACTGGGGGGCTGTAGGGCCACATGTGTGCAATCAATGGCCCAGATGGTGCGTGGGAATCTGGCAATGCTGTAGAAATCTGTCATTGCCTTCAGCCGCAGGTCCTCAGTGGTGGGTCTGATGAACTGGTTGGACATGCGTCTGAGGATTGCAGGGACAACCTGGTGCACACATCTGCTTATGGAGGACTGTGACATCCCAGCCACCACTCCACTTGTACGCTGGAATGGTCCACTGGCAAGGAAATGAAGTGTTGCCAGTACCTTCACCAGTGGCTGCACTGCTTGTGAGCGGTGTGTTGAGCTGGTGATGTCACCCTGCAGGGTTGTGGTTAGTTCAAGTATTGCATCAGGGCTAAATCTGAAGAGGCGATACACCTCCTCATCCCCCATGCCAAAGAGGCTCATGCGCGTGCGGTATATCCTCTCACGTGCCCGCCTCCTTCGTTCCGGGGGACCCAGTACTAGTGCTAGGACCATGATTGCCCCTGGCATGTTGGCACACAGAGGTGTTGTCCTTGCAAGTGTGGTTGTTCAGCTTGCTAGTTTTGTCGGTAACGCTGCTGCTGTAGCTGCTCTCCTGCTGACCTGAGGCCGTCTGGAGTAAAGATAAAGCAGCCATTTGTAGAAATAACTTTGCGCCGGACGGACGAGATACGCGCGGCGCATTTAGCCGGCGTATGGTGCTAATCCGTTCGCGAATTGGGAAATCTCCCTCATTTGCATATTTGCAGGGGAAATCAATAGGCGCGACTGATGCGCCAAACGAAATTATGCGCTGACGAGACTCTGGCGTCGGAAAGTTAGGCCGATCGGAAATGGCCCGTTTTCAGTCGCATCTAGTTTGGTGGGTACGGCCACATAGAAACGACGGCGCATATTCACAGTTACGCGGCGCATATCGAAATACCCCAGCGCAAGTGTTGCTGAATCTGGCCCTATGTGTCCTGACTCTAAACAATGATTTTTTTTTTACTTGTCTGCCTTCAAACTATTGTAGTTGAGATAAGTTAGACAAGTCAAGTCAAATATTGCAGATACTAGGGTTGTCCCAATACTAGTATCGGTATCGGGACCGATACTGAGCATTTGCGCAAATGCTCCCGATGCCTGACCCGATACTTTTTTTTTCCCGAGAGCTGGCGGAGAGGGGGTGGAGTGCGGGTGGAGAGGGGGTGGAGAGCGGAGCAGAGCAGTCTTTGAGTATGGAGGAGAGGAGAGCTGCTGCCTCTGGGAACTGTAGTTCCCATTAGCCCGTGATGTAGCAAGAATGAACAGCTCAATTTCAACAGGTATCAAACTAGTTATAATGCAAAACATTACTTTTTACTTTATCAGCTACTGTCAGACTTTAATTTAAGAGGAAAATATTTTTGTCTTTACAACCCCTTTAAGGCTGTGATTGGAGAGGAGACTCAGTGGAGGACTCAGGCTGTGGCTATGGAAGAAATGCAACTTAAGGCTCTGAGTGCACAGGAGATACAAAAGTGGCCTTCGATGGTGGGTCCAGAGAAGGCACAGTGTAGACTGTGGATGCACCAAAGATGCAAAAGAGGTTCAGATTGTAGATGCAGTAGGGACTGTGGAGATTGTGGATTTGGTGGAGTCTACAGAGGTTTAGACTGTGGATGCTGTGGAGACTGCAGAGGTTCAGATTGTGGAAGCAACAGAGACTGTGGAATTTCAAATAGAAGAATTGGCAGCAGGCATAGTAGAGACTTGACTGAGGGGTAGTAGAGGCTTGGATGCAGGTGTAGCAGGTTGCGGCACAAAGGCAGAAGTAGAAGCCGATTCCGCAAGGTGAACACATACTGCAGAAAAAATAATCAAAGAGGCTCAACCTGCATTTAATGAATCAACATAGATGCCAATAACCCTGGACTTAATTAGTGGATCATTACTCTAGCCTTCTGTTTTGACTGGCACAAAGTCTTTACATGATGTTACTACTTTCCACTGTTGATTGTAGCCACAGTTGTTTATGGTTTCATTATTGATTCTTGTGGTTTGAGCATATATACATATCTGGTTGCCTACGTGCATACCTGTCCGATGAAGAAGAACCGTATACATTTTTGGTTGGTCTTCATTAAATGAATGGGGTTTTACCCCTATTCAAAACATGTGTATCTTTGCATGGTTCAGGGATATAATAATAACTCCACAAGTGGTTAAATATGTGTAGAGCTATCCCTGAAAGAGCCGCTGGATTGTTTGCGTCCTCCTGTATATCATTTAAGTGTTCTATACATTTGGTCTCTTGTAGTATTTTTTTATCCCAGCCACCTCCTCTAGGGTCCTGTTGAACAACAGCCAGGACTAGTAGGAACGTGACCAGTGATGTTTTAAATCGATGGTAGAGATCAAGATGTCTGCTTATGGTAGTCAACATCTTACCACTTGAGGAGTAGTAGAGATCATTGATTCGTTGGCGTAGTTGGCGGGTGGTCTTGCGTTTCACTAAATTTCAATAATGGTCTTTTTCTTTTTAGAAGCTATACGGAACTATACTATAAGCGATCTTCGCGAAACATGTAGAGCTAAACAATTTTGCTACAATCTAGTATGGTCAAACACAATCTTTGTGATGTGTATGGACCCTCTGACCACTACTGGAGAGTTTTTAGTTGCCATATCCTGGCCCAGACCAGGATACAACGTTGCCTCACCATGCAATATTCTGGAGCAGCCAGGGTTAATCAGAGCTTTTTTTCTCAGAAAATAGGTGCAGGAACTCAACCACGACCCGTTCAGATTTCACAAACAGTAGAAGGGTCTTAAAGGGGCATTAAATACCAGAATTGCATTACATACAGTGTGCAGAGTTCAGGGGGTTACAAAGCAGTCACTTGTAAACACAGAAACCAGACTTCTGTGTTCACAAGTGATTGTGGTGAGCGGGCACCAAAGGGTCTGAGCCAAAGGTGGTGGAACTGAGTTCCCCCAAGTTCCCCCAGAAAAAAAGCCCTGGGGTTAATACAACATACAAGTGGCTGTCAGGAGCTCTCACCAAGAAAGCTTGACTATGCTCGCTCTTAGCATCCTGCTGTGCCATTCATAGAAGCCATACAACAGCTTCTATGAATGGCACATGATCTATGTGTAGCCAGATTCTTGGCTAGAGACTAGAGAGTGATTTAGTCCCAAGGAACAGCAATAGATAATGGACAACTGGCCCTTTGCAGGGGGACAGCAAAGGGCCAGTTTAGCTGGCTCACTCTGGGTTGTCCAGGCCGACTCTACTCAGTAGTGTAGCATGTCTGTACCCTGGCAGTGGCTCTATCTTTCTCCCACTTTGGTGGTGCGGGTACAGCGTAGGTCCCTCTCTGGTGGTGCAGTTACAGTGTGGCTTCCTCTCTGGTGGTGCCGGGAAAGCATTGCTCTCTGTTGGTATTAGTACAGTGTGGCTCTCTCTCTGGTGGTGTGGTTACAGAGTGGCTCTCTCTCTGGTTGTGTGGGGACAGCGTGGCTCTTTCTCTGGTGGTGCGTGGACAGCATGGCTCTCTCTCTGGTGTTGTGGTTACAGCGTGAGTGAGTGAAAAACTTATATAGTGCAGCACATGCAAACTTAATCGCCTCTGGGCGCTCGTTGTTCCTTTCTCCTTTGATATCAAAAGAGATGAAGGCTAGGTGGTTCTCCTCCAACCGAATGCTGGTTGGTAAAGCGTTCCATAGTCTGGGACCTTGGAGCGCAAATCTTCTTTCTCCTTTGGACTTGTATTTGGCTTTGGGTATCTGGAGCTGATTTTTTTTAATTTTTTTTTATTTTTTTATATGGAACAACACATAACATACAAAACGTACAATAGCCCAGCCATCATCTGGCTTAAAACCCAGCAAGGACCCACGCAGAGGTCTCAAGGTAGCAGTACAGAATTAAAACATATTAGAGAATCAGCGACTAACACAGTAAACTAACATTAATATGGCGGTCCAGCTCATGCTCCAGGGGCAGGATGATAGTGGATAAGTTCACCTAAGTCTCTATGCCAACAGGGGATGGCTCAGCAAGCCCTCAAGCACCACTATCAGGAACCATAGGAGCCACCTAATCTGCTGCCGCAGTGGAGGGCTCGGCCAACCATTTAGACCAGACTCTGTCATATTTTTTCGGACAGCCTCTATGTACATAGGTATCTCTGTATAAAGGAATCATGTTATTAACCAGTGTTTTCCATAGATTCAGTGAGGGAGGGGCCTTACGCTTCCAGCATAGCACAATGGACTTCCTGGCATAGAACAGCAAGAGACCCAACAGGGTCCTCTCAGCCACCCTGGGCACCAGGTCCTCCACCAGCCCCAGCAGGCATATTCTTGGGGATGGAACAATATAGATACCTAATAGATCATTCACCTTCAGGATGATTTGTGACCAAAAGGCCGTTATGACCGGGCAGGACCAGAAAATATAAATGTAGTCCCCTTGAGCATGGTCACAACGCCAGCACTCCGGGGAGAGGGAGGACCTCATCCGGTGCACCCGGGCGGGAGTGAGGTATGCTCTATGGACAATCTTATATTGAATGAGGCGATCTCTCAGGCAGACCAGTATTTTAAAAGGAAAATCCCATATATCCACCCAGTCCTCAGAGTCTAGCTCCGGGACATCCTGGCCCCATTGCTGACGGAGACTGGACAGCTCATGAGAAGAGACTCGGAGGAGATGAGCATATAACACAGAGGTGGGTTTGCTAGCACAATCGAAGCGTAAAATCCGCTCCAAGTCAGACTGCACCAACTGCTTCTCGATCTGGAGCTGATTTTGGTTGGTGGATCGCAGAACGCGATTGGAATTGTGAGCTTTTATTTTTTCGCATAGATATTGGGAGGCCTTCCCATGGATGCACTTATGGGTAAGACAGAGTGCTTTAAATGCAATTCTGTCTTTTACTGGCAACCAATGAAGGGTTCTCAGCGAAGGTGAGATTGATTCCTAGGGTTTTTTCCCCGTCACAAGTCTGGCAGCCGTATTTTGAACGACTTGCAGACGAGAGATTTGGTACTTTGGGAGTCCAAGATAGAGGGCGTTTGCTTAGTCCAGTCTGGAATTAACAATTGTTCCCACCACGGCTGCTATGTCTTCATTAGGAATAAAAGGAATAAGTCTACGTAGTAGGCGCAGCAGATGGTGAGATCCGCTGACTACTGACCCTATTTGTGCATCCATTGTCATGTAGGTGTCAAAGATGACCCCGAGACTTTTGACTTTGGAGCTAGGGGTGATGATTTCGCCTAGAATGGGCGGGGGTGTCCAAGTTGTTGCAAGTTGATTCTTACGACTGGCGTGAAACATGAGGAGTTCTGTTTTCGCACTGTTGAGTTTAAGATAACTCTTTGTCATCCAGTTTTCTATCAAAGAGAGACATTTCTCTAAACTGAGATGATGATCCTTTTTGTTGCAGATGCGAAAATACAGTTGTGTGTCAGCTGCATATGAGTGATATGAGTGATAAAGTAGTTTTTGCCTACTGATGATTTCAAAGAGAGGGCGGAGATAGATGTTAAACAGAACCGGCGACAGAGGGGATCCTTGAGGGACTCCGCATGACACGTGTGCGTTTTTCAGAAGTGAAAGGTCCCAATTTCACTATTTGTGATCGGTTTTCCAGAAAAGAGGAGAACCATGATAGATCACCTTCTGCCACTTTGGCTACTTCAGCTAGCCTAGTCAGTAATAGATTGTGGTCCACAGTGTCGAAAGCTGCGCTTAGGTCCAACAGAACTAGAAGAGAAGATTCTCCTTCGTCTGCGGCCTCGAGAACGTCGTCCCATATTTTGAGCAATGCTGTTTCTGTCCCGTGCCCGGGACGGAAGCCTGGTTGAAATGGATCGAGTAGTTTGTGGGTATCTAGATGTTGTTGCAGCTGTTGTACCACTACTTTCTCCATTAGCGTGGCTCTCTCTCTGGTGGTGCGGTTACAGCTTGGCTCTCTCTTTCTGGTGGTGCAGGTACAGGGGCACAGCATGGCTTTCCCTCTGTTGGTGCGGGTACAGCATGGCTCTCTCTCTGGTGATGCGGGTACAGGGGTACAGCCTGGCTCTCTCTCTGATGTTGCCGATACAGGGTACATCGTTGATCTCTCTCTGGTGGTGCGTGTACAGGGGTACAGCATGGCTCTCTCTCTGGTGGTATGGGTACAGGGGTACAGCGTGGCTCCTTTTCTGGTGGTGCGGGTACAGGGGTACAATGTCGCTCTCACTTTGCTGGGTACAGGGCTACAGCGTGGCTCTCTATCTGGCCTCCTTCTGCACCGTCCTCTCATTTTATTTCTCCTGTAGCACTCTGTATTTTGCCAGGTTTCAGGTTCTCGCTCTTCCCCCCAGAGTGCATGCATGGTGGGGGACTGTAGCCTGCTGTCTGTGGACACACTGGGGCCGCAAATCTCCTGGGACTACATTTCCCATGATGCCCCCCCAGTGTCTTCTGATTGGCCCTCTTCTGTGGCCAATGCGGAGGCGGAATCAGAGCAGGCAGGAAGCCGGGTGGTGTTGCGGGAAACTCAATTAGAGCCGCTCTCACTCATCATCTGTTTAGCTGACAGGAGAAAGGGGAGGGGGCGAGCGGGGTAGATACACAGACACTGTGTAGCTCTCCACTCCCTGTCACAGCACCGCTGGCAAATGTAGCAGGGGAAAACATTGGGGGGGGGGGGGGGTTGACGGCACCCACTACAACTGATTCCTGGTGTCAACCGGGTGCGGTCTTCCCCCTCACACCCCCATAGTCATGCCACTGTATTTAGATGTACTCCCCTGATAGCGGCCCTGCGTGCGGGAGGCGGGAGGAGGGTGCCTTTGAATTTTTACGTGCAGGGGGTGGCTTTTTTTTGCCCCCCTGCAAAGTGCTGCCCTAGGCCTGGGCCTTATCGGCCTAGGCAAAAACACAGCGCTGATCACAGCGCTGTCCATTATTTTAAATACTACACTATGGGAGGTCCCTTTGTTTTATCCAAATATGGAGATAAGCGCAGTGGATGATGCTTTAAGGCCTCATTCACACTTGGCGGACTCCGTCGCAGTCCGTCCCGACGGAGTCCGCCTGCGTCCGCCAGCTCAGCGGGAGATCAGTCCGCAGATCTCCGCTGAGCCGACAGATGACAAGCTCCTCTCTGCTCACTGAGCGGGGAGGAGCTTGTGCAGCGCCGCTGTCTCCTATGGAGCGATCTTACCCGATCCGATCCGCATGGACGGATGGGGATGTATCCCCCCATACGTTTGTTTTTAGCGGATCGGATCAGGTCGGATGTCAGCGGACATGTCTCCGCTGACATCCGATGCTCCATAGAGATGCATGGAGCGCCCGTCCATCACCACTAATCACTTAGGTACATCTGGCAGTACTGAATTAACCTGATGGAGCATTTTTCCTAACAAGGAATTATAATTAAAAATGGCATTGGATTACTCATTAAGGTGTGAGTTCTGGGAGCACTAAGGTATCACAAGGAGGTGGAAGCACAGCATTTGTCTTCACATTTTCACACACTGATTGGTTAAAGATTGAATCATCATGCACTATATATTTTACAGTATACACTTTGATTTGGACTGCACTATTGTTATGCACTTTATATGGGTTTCATATTTTTTATCTAATATCTGTCACATGATTATTTTAATAATGGATTATGATTGTTTTAATACATTGATTCACTATAGAGCTTGAGCAACACCATTTACAAAAACTATTGATTTACTTGTGGAAACACAATAGGTGTTACAATAGGTGTTAGCAGCAACTCAATATTTAGAATTTATTCACACTCACAGTGTGTGCAACATTTTCGTTAGATCTATATTTATACGAAGGTAGCGCAGAGGTATCATTGGTTTTTATTTTCACTGTCCATAGTAAAAGGTACTGTACCTACTTAGGAAGTTTTACATGGCATCACTGTCATTTATATAAAATATTTATAAATAAAATCAAATAAAAAAAAAACCCTCTGTTAAAAATAAAATAAAAAAATCCTTTTCATTTTGCAGCGCTCTCGTTTTCTGTAAAATGCAATGCAATATGGCAACCTAGAGGCATTTTGCACACCATTGGTGTACAGAACAACCCCAGAACTGCAATTTCCTGCTTGTGTGATTGTCTCACTGATTTTCCCAGAAGTCTGTAGAATGGTGCAAGTCAAATTTTAGGCATCCCCTGTGACAAAAACAAAACAAAACATTTTTTGGTGAGATATTCCCATTCAGATTCACTCTGCAGACAACAAATATTGATTTTTTATTATTTTATTAATATGTGATGTATAATGTGTGCTGATTCGTGTGCAACTGTTGTATATTTCACTTCCTCATACTGTAATCCCACTACATCTCGCAAGATTACAGTGAGAGAAGCCGTTCTCAGGAGTTTCCAGCCGTTTGTAGATCGCTCCTCATCTCAACATGAGAACCGATCTACTAAGTTTCATAAACAGGCACTCAGAGGAGAGCGATTTCCCCTGAGAATGCCTGAGAACTGAATAGCTGTATTTTACCGCACTTTCATAAAAGGACACCTAAATGAACTAATTGCTAATTTCTAGGATTTTAACACATTTTGTTGCAGAGTCCTACCTGTTTCTGCTCTGAAGAAAATACTATTTAAAGCTCATACATGTGCCTATTTAAATGTGAATGGTGTATAGTATATTAACGGAATCCCACTTATGTAATGCAGCTATACACCATTCATATAAATGAAAAAAAAATTCTAATCATTAACCACTTAAGACCCGGACCAATATGCTGCCAAATGACCAAAGGGGTTTTTGCGATTCGGCACTGCGTCGCTTTAACAGACAATTGCGCGGTCGTGCGACGTGGCTTCCAAACAAAATTTGCGTCCTTTTCTTCCCACAAATAGAGCTTTCTTTTGGTGGTATTTGATCGCCTCTGCGATTTTTTTTTTTACGCTATATACAAAAACAGAGCGACATTTTTGAAAAAAAATCAATATTTTTTACTTTTTGTTATAAGAAAAATCAATAAACTAAATTTTAGTCAAACATTTAGGCCAACATTTATTTAGCCACATGTCTTTAGTAAAAAAAAAATCGCAATAAAAAAAAAATTAGCTACCTAGCGGGAACAGCGACACTAATACAGCGATCAGAAAAATGATCGCTTAGTGACACTGGCAATAGGGAGTGAAAGGGTTAACTAGGGCAGTGATCAAGGGATTAAACCTTTATTAGGGGGGGGTACGGGGCTACCCTGAACCTAACACTAACTGACTGTCACACTGCCTGTCACACTGACACTAAATACAGTAATCATACATGTATGATTACTGCATTCAGTGACACTGTGACAGGGGGGAGGGGGGGGGGGGGGGCGATCGCGGGGGTTAAATGTGTCTGTGTGTAGTGTAGTGCTGGTGCTGGACTTACTGTGTGGTGATCTCTCCTCAGCGGTGGTTGAAAAAAACGCCGAGGGAGAGATCACGTCGCTTCCTCCTTCCTGTGTTTACACAGGAGGAGGAAGTGACAGGGTGGGCAGGCGCGCGCATTGGCTGAGAGCGATCCGGAGGGGGCGGACAAAAACGAATAGCCGCCCCCTCTTTTCGGATCGCTCCTGCAGCCGCGCGGACCGCCGCATGTACAATCCCCCCCAAGGCTGCCGACGTAAATGTACATGCGGCGGTCCTTAAGTGGTTAAAAACATTTTTTTTAATAAAGTATAAAAATATAAACCCTGTATAACTGTAAGGGCTCATTTCCACTGGCGTTTTTACAGCCACTTTTCTGAGCGTTTTTTGCAGCTTAAAAACGCCTGTCCATGTTAGTCTATGGCCTCATGCCCACCATGACGTTTTTGAGCTGTAGATGGCTGAAACGTTTTTAAGCTGCAAAAAAACGCGGGACCAGTGCGTTCTGAAGCTCCAGCAATAGAGCTGTAAAAACGCCAGACATTAAAAAACGCTCAAAAACGCGCAAAAACACTCAAAAACGCTGCCGCTGAGTTTTTAAAGCTCCAAAAAAATAAAAAAATACATTTTATTTTAATTTTTTTCTAAAATAAACATGGACAGGCGTTTTTAAGCTGTAAAAAACGTGGCTGTAAAAACGCCAGTGGAAATGAAGCCTCATAGAACAGTCCATGGGTAAAACCATATTTTAGGGTTTACATTTTTTATTACTAATAAATAAAAAAAATTATATAAAAATTACTTTAATAAATAGCATTTTAATATATATATATATATATATATATATATATATATATATATATATATATATATATATATATATATATATATATATATATATACTAGCGGAATACCCGGCCTTGCCCGGTCTTCCTATCTTAACCTTTTGGGGAGGAAAATCATAGTTATATAAATATAAATAAATAAATAATAAATAACACAATGTTTAATTGAGGCATTTTCACACTTTAAAATAATCCACAAACAAAAATGTTAATAAACTTGCAAGTCACAATTGAAATGTACTGTATCACATTTTTCAACATAAAATTGAAAAAGTTACTGAGGTAGCCCTCATAAAAAAGGGCAGAAATTAGAAGGGGTGTGGCTTGTGGGAGGGGTGTGGAGAGGGCATGGTTAGTGGCATGAGCATGGTTTGCAAGCCAGCCCACATACTGACCTAAAGATGCAGTGCAGAGCTTGTGGAGTAAGGTGTAGCTGAGCTGTGATAAAAAAAACTGTGTTTAAGGGACCTGTGATGACATTAGTAAGCCATGACTAAGCACTGATTGTAAGTGCGAAACGCGTCGGCCATACTGTATTTTGTTGGTTGCAGTGACTGTGTGTACAGTTGAAAAATAAAAGACAACTTATTTTAAGTGATTTCGGAGTGCGGCTGTCCAGTTTTCGTCCTTCAATTTGCCTGATGACATTAGTAGGTGTGGCTAAGCTGTGATGAAGAGATAGGTGTGGCTAAGCTGTGATGAAGAGATTGTAGTAAAAAGACCTGTGATGACATCAGTAGGTGTGGCTAAACTGTGATGAAGAGATTGTGGTAAAAGGACCTGTGATGAAATCGGTAGGTGTGTCTGAGCTGTGATGAAGAGATTGTGGTTAAAGGACCTGTGATGACATCAGTAGCTGTGGCTGAGCTGTGATGAAGAGACCACAGTCCCATATACTTGCATGGGACTTGAAACAAAAACCGCCGTTTGGAAGTTATGAAGTAACATGTATTTCCCATAGAGTTGAATGGGACTTTAAAGAAAAACCCTTTCCCATAGAGTTGAATGGGACTTTAAAGAAAAACCCCGACCATGGCAAATGGGGGTGGGTAAGGGTTAAACCACCTATCCTATGTTTGTTGCTGACATATAAGTAACATGTGTGCCAAGTTTCATGTTAATATCTTTAGCCGTTTGGACGTGATGCTGGAACATACTGTACATACATACACACACACGTTGAGTTTTATATATATAGAGATATGTGTGTGTGTGTATATATATATATATATATATATCATAGGTGTGCGCAGCCTTTGGCATTAGGGTGTGCACCCCAAAGCTCTAACCCACTCTACCGATCACTCACGATGTTTATTCAGAAAGGGAAGGGGCCAGTAAATGGTATATTTACAGGCCCCTTCCCCCACTCATTCTAAAACATCCACAACAACAACCGGAGGGAGAGGGGGGAAGCCGGCAGTGATGTGGGGGGAAGGAGGGGGAGCCAGGTCAGTAGGGGAAATCTGTTCTGCACAGGGTGATTAGGGTGTGCCTGGGCACACCTGGCACACCCTGTGCGCACGCCTACGATATATATATATACATATATATATATATATATATATATATAAAAATCTCAGCTCATTTTGGGGGGTGTAATAGTGGGGAAGATGTGTTCATGCTTCTCTCTTTGATTCTCCACCTCTGAGATGGTAAATCAGAAAGTGGGAATCCTGTCACAGATCGCCAGTGAGGTGCTGAGATCGCACCTTCATAAACTGGCCGTTTCTGTGACAGTCAGTTACAGATTCTCACTGTGCTGAGGTAATCAGTGGAGAACATGTTCCTAGCTGATTACCTCAGCTTCATAAACTGTGTATGACCTGAGATCAGCGGAGTCTGGATCCCTGCTGATCTCACTTTCATAAAAGGACACCTTAGTATTCTTGCTGTGACACAGTTCTGGCTACTTAGTATAGTGGGCTGATGTTGTGTATGGCCTCGTACACACAACCGTTTTCCTCGACAAAATCCATCAAGAAAAATGCTGGCAGAGCTTTTTTGCCGAGGAAAACGGTCGTGTGTATGTTTTTCGGCGAGAAAACTGTTGTGGATCTCGACGCGAAAAAAAAGAACATGTTCTCTTTTTTCTCGTCGGGAGTCTCAATTTCCTTGTCATGTTTCTCGTCGGGCTGATTTACGACGAGAAACACGTTCGTGTTTATGCTTAGAAACGCACGCATGCTCAGAATAAAGTATGAGACAGGAGCGCACCTTCGGTAAAAGTAATGGAGATAGCACATTTATCACGCTGTAACAGACTCAAAAGCGTGTATTGTCTCTCACCAAACTTTTACTTAACACGCAGTAACACGCAGTAACATGAGATTAGAAAAAGCAGCCCCAAGGGTGGTGCCAGTGGAATCAAACTTCCCCTTTATAGTGCCGTCGTAAGCGTTGTACGTCACCGCGTTTGAGAACGACGAGATTTTGTCTTGACAGTGTGTATGCAAAGAAAGCTTAACAAGATTCTCAACAAGCCTGACAAGAAACTTGTCGAGGAAAATTACGTTTAATTTACGACGAGATTCTCGGTCGTGTATACGAGGCCTTAGTGTACTTTCTACCTTGTAAATTCTTTAATAAAAACTGTGAAACACAAGATTACTTTCTATATATTGTAAAATGTATACAACCCAAAGAACTTGTGTAATAGGGGGTGGCAAAGGACAATTGGCCTAGGGGGGGGAAAAATGAAATCTTGCAATTTAGCATTGTTATGGTGATTTATTTGTAAAAATTGTTTGGGGCAATTGCCCCTGTGTCCCTATGTTGGCAACCCTGGCTGGGACACTTAGTACTTTTGCAAGGCAACTACCAAGTGCAATATTGTTTGATGGGACTTGCAGAACAATTACCTATGGTGATATACCATCACTCAGAGGACTTAACAGGAAAAAAATGCAAATGGTGCAGAGCAGCAGCTGAACGCTCAAGCTCTGCATCCCTCGGGCGATTTGGGGGACTATCTGTCAGCGACTTTAGGGTTTTGTATTGCCTAGGGGCAGAAGGCAAGCGGGACCCGGCAGGAATGTTCACCACTATCTCGCCCATTATTAGCAATCTCCTCCACTCTCCGTCGCTCCTGTCCCCTCTGGTATCCCTGCCAAGATGGCGGAGAAGCAGCCAGATTACTCTCCCCAATATTAACACCGCAGCCCCGCAGTGCTGCCTCCCCTTCCACATCAGACTGCTCCTACCACTGCTCCTACCGCTTCGAGACAAAGGCCAGTCAGCTGGACCCAGAGTTGAGAGCTAACTGCCTTGGACATTTGGGTGGGTTCTTTGGAGGAGACCACCACTTTCATCAGTTCCCGCCTGGCGACACTCGAGGACACAGCAGACTCTTCCCACGATCGCTTCACATCCATACTCCTATGACTTGAAGATCCTGAAAACTAGGGTTGTCCAGATACCGATACTAGTATCGGTATCGGGACCGATACCGATTATTTGCGGGAGTACTTGTACTCGCGCAAATGCTCCCGATACCTAAATAGAATACTTTTTTTGTATTTATCAACATGTTCTGTGAAAATTCTTTGAGTTTTTTACTACTGCGTGACAAGAAAATAAATTTTTTTTATTCATTTTTACTCATTTTTATTCTTTTATAATGTCTTGAGTTAGAGTTCTTCATAATTCTAAAGAAAATATCCTTAGTCTGTATTGTGGTTTGAAAACTGTCACATGACATTTAAAAAAAGTATCGGTATTCGGTATCGGCGAGTACATGGAAAAAAGTATCGGTACTTGTACTCGGTCCTAAAAAAGTGGTATCGGGACAACCCTACTGAAAACCAGAGTAGGAGAAACAACTTAGGCTTTAGAGATTTCCCCAAGGCCATGACAGGGGCTGATCTCAGGGCCTCCATCCAATCCATCTGCAACACCTTCCTGGATTGACATCATGGTGCAGGATTGGAGTTGGACAGGGTGCATAGTGTACCCTTCCCGCAGGTGAGCCACCCAGATGTACCAATGGACATGCTCTGCCACGTACATTTCTTCATGATTAAGGAGGTTATACTCAGAAGAGCATGGCAACAGTGTTCAGTTGACTTTCATGGTGCAAAGATTCAAGTTTTCCCAGAACTTTCCTACTCATACTCGATGGATGTAGGGCATGATTTGTCCCCACCTGGAAGTGATCCGTGAGGCAGGGGCAACTTACAGATCGAGTAAGCCTTTCACTTTCCATTTTTTCGGTAAGACTCCGGCCCACTTTCTAATTTTTTTTTGTTTTGTTTTCTGATTTTTGTTTTCTATATACCGTATATATATATTTTTTCTCTTTTCCCAGGGACAACGATCATGGCGACTGGCCCTTCTCAGGCAGCAGTCAACAGTATACTGTATTACTAGATTACAATGCCTTTATCCATGTCAATGGACTTTATGAAGTATTTAGGTGTCAAACTTACTCCGGACACTGCCCACTTTTGTCAAAAATAAGTTCGCAGACCCTTACTCTCACATGGTTCAGTAGATGTAATTCATTAAGGATGACAGTGCTTCCTCTGATCCTGTACCTCATTGAGGCTCTATTTATCAAACTTTCCCAATCCTTTTTTCTTTTACTTCGGTCCATGCTGACCAAATTCATCTGGAGCAATAAAGTGGCTAGAACTTGTTCTACCTAAGCAGCAGGGTGGAATTGGCTCACCTGACTTCTTATTACACCACATAGCTCTACATTTGTCCAGGGTGGTAACCTGGTATGCATCCCTGCAGGTCACTGTGATCTCAAATTGAACAACATGCCTCACCGATTGTCTTATGTGCTCTTCCCTGGGTCACGCCCAAATATTGCAAAATGTATTCAAAAGAAGGAAAAATGGACTTCAGAGGCACATCTGTAGCGTTGAAATACAAAATAAACTTTTATTAATGATTAAAATTCACATTATTGACATGACATGTTAAAAACAAAACATGGTGATTGGTCTAAATGACGCTCACACCACCTAACACAACCAACTATTACCACAGTGGAACAGATCAATCAATAATGATTCAAAATGACATGATATCAAATGTAAGGAGAAGCTGGTTGGTGGTAGAGACTAGGGAACTTTGAACCAGGCACTAGTACCATACACATGGAAAGAGGAAGCCCAATATGGCTATTCTTATGTAAAGTCCACTTTAAATGTAGGGGCCCAGTAAAGCTCCAACAGGATTAAGGTCAGAGCCAGTAAATGTAATGAAGACCCACCTTCCGTATCTCTCCAGACAGAATCTGTCATTCTCTTCATTTTTCCAGGGTGATAACATGGTGTGCATCCCCGCAGGCCAAACTGTGATCTCAGATTGAACAACATGCCTCACCAATAGCTTTATCTGCCCTTCCCTGGGTCACAGCCAAATATCACCATAGGGGTAAGTCTCATCCCACCACTGGTGCCACGATTGCTGTATTTTCACACATTTTCTCCGAAAGGTCCTTTCCATTAACCATTCCCATTGACACAGTGATTCAGAATCCCGATTTCCTGCCCTACTCTGACAATAGACAGAAATAGGGACTGGCAGGGCTGGGTAGGACCAGATGTATGCATATCGCCACCCCCTCAAGGATGGCTGCCACTGAGAATATTTCTGCTATTACCCAGCACCCTTTTAGTTCTTGATTGGCCTACCGATTGTCTAATTTTTTGCAGCCCTTACCAGACTCAGAACTTTATGTAGACCATTGTCTCCTTTTGAGCATCTCTGCGCGGATGACAACTACGTACCACATTTGTTGTTAGTCTTATATAAATAACTTATTATGCCTCGGAAAGGGTGAGAAACCCTGATGACCCAAACTATTTTTATTTGTCTTACGCATAGAAGCTTGGTAAAATTCCAGTATAAATTTGTTAACGGACGTGATGAGGTTGCCCTCCTTTTTTATGTTATCTGTTCTATGTTTGTTTACTATAGTTAAACAAATGAATTGTTTTCACACCCTGACTGTCTGAGGTATTTGGAAAGTCTTAAAGTCCTGTAAAAAACAATAGAAATGATTTACTGACAGTGACGTATCATCAATCATCCAGTGTGCATGTGTGTGCAGAGCACACAGGCTGTGAGGGAAGGGGCCCACTGTCCCTTGTCACACACAGCACACCGGTCAATTCAATTGCTCCCCCGCATCACCCCTGATTTTTATGCAGCACCGATTCCCTGTGGATTAGCCTCCTCTCCCGCCAGCTTCAGCTACTGCATGGGAGCCGTAGAGGGAATCAAAAACTCCAAAAATATTCCCCACATGGATCTCTGAGCTCCTCCCCCCATACTGCCACTCCTTACCAACCCCCAGCTCCCCTCCATGCAGTGCTGAAGGCCTGCTTCCCCTCAACCTCCTCCTGCCATGTGCAGCTGCTTCTGGGGTGGGAGATTGGTGTCAGAATCGAGATGGGGGCTGGTAAACATGTCATGTTTACCAACCCTACCTTTATTAACACAGGGGGCAATCTGTACTGATCGCTTCTGTGTTCATTCATCACTGAAGCATAGTAAACGGTGTTCAGTCTGTGAACGAATAGAAGTCTCTGTACAGAGACATATATTCATTCATCTGCAGCTGAGGCTGCAGAGCAAGGGAATAGGAACTTTAATTTCTCAGTTTCTTTCTCTGTTTAGATCCCTGATGCTTCAGCAAAGCCCCCCCCCTCTCCCAAAAAAATAAAATATAAAAAATAATATAGCGCCCTGCTCCTGTTGATCGGGCGCTGCTTTAAATTTAGTGGGGTCTAAGCTGTTATTTGGCTCAGGCAAGAGTGATTTAGGGCAATTTAGCCTCTGTTCCAGCCGTGACTGTGCTGGGAGTATCCACCATTGTTTGCCTGGGGGTGTCATTAGCACCCCAGGCCAAGGGTGACACCAGCAAGGTGTTCCGCAGATCGGAGTTGTTGAGCGGGGGGGATTGTTAGCACGGATTGTGTGGATTGTACTGGTTGACAGATTGACATGGGGAGGGAAGAATTATACTGGGTACAGACTGATCCGACCTGCGGATTATACTGGGAGACAGTAAGCGCCTCTCACCAGTAACAATTCGGCCACACCCACCATTTGACATGGCAAGCATAGCGCACCACATTTGCTCTTTTACAATCCTAGCAACGCCCCCTGGCACAATAACAACCATTCCCTGCTCCTCAGTGTGGGACACTAAGGCCGTGTACACACGATCAGTTTGTCCGATGGACTGTTTTCAACAGACAAACCGATCATGTGTGGGCCCCATCGTTTATTTTTCCATCGGTGAAAAAAATAGAACTTGTTTTAAATTTTTCCTATGGATAAAAAAACGATCGTCTGTGTGGAACTCCATCGGACAAAAATCCACGCATGCTCAGAATCAAGTCGACGCATGCTCGGAAGCATTGAACTCAATTTTTTCGGTTTGTTGTAGTGTTGTATGTCACCGCGTTTTGGCACGGTTGGATTTTTGACTGATGGTGTGTAGGTAAGACTGAAGAAAGTCAGCTTCATTGGATATCTGACAAAAAAATTCATTGGATTAGATTCCATCAGATATTCGATCTTGTGTACAGGGCTTCAGCATACTACATTCTTTTTTAATCAAGCAACGGGGCCCAACTTAAGATTTGCACACAGACCCACTAGTTTTATAAAATGCCCCTGTTCACTGGTGAATGAATGCGACGTTAGCTTGCATTGTATGAGCTCATCGGTAAATGGTATGAATTTGTGCCAACGCGATTTTTCATGTGACAGATTTACTCACCAGACATATATTTATGATAGTTGGTTTCCTTGTACGTACCAGCATTACCTTAGATGCTGGTGAAAGGTAAACAAATCATGCCAAGATATATCTTCAGTGCAAAAGCTATAGTTTACATTTTCCTGGGTAATAAAATACAAAATTCTGTTACAATACATTAATTGCTGTCTTTGTCAATGTATTTATTGTTGCTACAATTAATATGCTTTTATAACCTTTCCATCTTGTACTTGCTGGCTTTTACACATGCAGCACTACCCCTGCAGGGGGCTGCAGATGACTTGTTTCCCCACTCCTACACAGCCAGATAACAAGCATTTTCTATCTCCATCCAGACACAAGTAACAGTCTTTGAGCTTGGTTTTTGTTGTTTATTAAGTTAAGTTGGATGGGGAATAGGAAATAGTGGATGCCCAGCTTAACTAAAACAATAACCAGGGACAATATCCTCCCTTATACACAATCTTGAACTGTCCTCCTTCCCAAACACTGTCAGTCTCTGAAAATAAAAGACAACAGCCTTTTATGGACTAGGAACTTTCAGTCCTTTAGAAAATAGCACTTTGTGTAGTAAGCAGAAGTATCTCCCACTCCACTGTAGACACTGATCCCACCTCTTGAAACAAGAAAAGCTGCTCCAGGTGAATGAGTCTCTGGTTAATCCCCACACACACTAGTCAGGTGCTAGCCCAGCTCGCATGCTGTGTAATGTGAAGAAATAATTCCCGACGGCTGCACTTCCAAAAATCCTTTTATTGAAGCTTCATATGACAAGTGGTTGACAGATGGAGCAGGGAACAAAGAGGTAGACGTGTTTTGCGCAAATGTCAGCGCTTAGTCATTACCTATTGGAACTAGTCACCACAATCTATACTGCTCTAATGTGTTATCATTAGGTTACAGGTGAACTAACCAATTAAAATTAGTACTCTGGTGTTACAAAGAAGACCCGGCTAGAATACACGGTACTTACACTCAAATCTGATGTAAATTTTTTTTTTTTTTTACGTTGATACAAAATTATGCACATACTTTCGAAACATGCCAGTATCGGTCCTCATGATGTTCTAACACTTTGTTTTTAAAATCTTTTGTTCTCAACATCAACTTCATTCTGCATATACATGTTTTCTATTTTGTGTATGTTATTGTAACTATACAATAATTTTGACTGATGTATTGAGTTTGCTCCACGTTCAATTGGTGTATCACATTTTTTTCTGTCAATGGATTTTTGACCAAACTCTTTACATCAGATCAGTCTTCTTTGTAACACCAGCTGAGTACTAATTTTAATTGGTTAGTTCACCTGTAACCTAATGATAACACATGTGGTGACTAGTTCCAATAGGTAATGACTAAGCGTTGACATTTGCGCGAAACTCGTCTACCTCTTTGTCCCCTGCTCCATCTGTCAACCACTTGTCATATGAAGCTTCAATAAAAATAGGATTTTTGGAAGTGCAGCCGCCTGGAATGATTTATTTACTGATTACACCTCTATTGCCTGCAGGAACTACCAGCCCACTCAGCTGTTCCAAAGATCTCACAGGACAAGGCACAGGAAGGTTTAAGCACAACACTGTCCTCCAAAAAGTCTCTCCCCTTGTGAATCCCTCGGTGTGCTGATGTACTAACACTGTCCTGGCTCCCTGCTGCTCCTTAGGTAAGATTCCTTTCATACTGTATTGCTGCCAGGATCCTCTTAAGCCAGGCTGAGCCCCCCCAGACACAGATGACCTCCCCCAAGGCCACCGACACTCTCCTCAACACTTCATCTTCCACCGACTCCCTTGCTGACATGACTCAACCATATGTTAGGTCTGGCGCAGCCACCCTGCCAGGCCCACCACCTGAGAATTGGCCAAGGTCCCCTAAGTATGCAGATCAACCCTCCTATCCTCCGCTCACTAACTTCTAGAAAGTTCTCCAATAGCCAGTGGAAAACATCAGAGACCTGCCTCTGTAAGTCATCCAGCCTGACCTGCAGTAACCCCTGAACCAGATTTAGACTCACTTCACCATGAGTCATACAAATAAATTGACCTATACTAACCTGATAGAACAATCGAGGGTGCTACACACATTTGTTGGAATATAATAATGGTGGTTGTACGATAAAACTGCAATGTCTATGTTCAGCTTCTAAGCTGGATATACACCTTGCAATATGATTGAACAAACATATTTCTAACTACTACTACTACTTTACAGTTCGGGTTCGTACCAGACTTTTGGATTTTTTGTACACGGACCCGAACCTGAACAATTTACTGTAAGTTCGGGTTTGGTGTTCGGCAATGTAATGGCGCGCTGCAGGGCAGCCAATCAACATTTGTTTTACTTGTGTGACCTGGAAGCCATCACAGCCATGCCTTCTATTGGAATGGCTGTGATTGGCCAGTGCAGCATGTGACCCAGCATGGGACCCAGCCTCTATATAAGCTAGAGGCACACAGCACAGCTCGTCACTCTGCTTTAGTTAGGGTAGGGAAAGGCTGCTGCTGCTGCTCTTCTGAGGGAGAGAATTAGATAGGAGTCAGACTGTCCTGCTTCAGAAATCACATTACTCAGCGATCTACATAGCATTAGATAGCATCTACATAGCATTAGATAGGAAAGGTTCCTGCTCGTGCTTGTAGGGAGAGCAATATATAAGAGTCTGTCCTGCTTCAGAAATCTAATTACACCAGCACTGCATATGTTACTGTGAGATACTCTGCAAGATACTTTAGGGGAAGGTTCCTGCTTGTGCTTGTAGGGAGAGAAATACATAGGAGTCTGTCCTGCTTCTAAGGCCTCGTACACACGAGGGGATATGTCCGCTGAAAACGGTCCGATGGACCGTTTCAGCAGACATCTCCGATCGTGTGTATGGGCTAGCGGACAGATTTGTCCACCCGACAGATTTCAAAGCATGCTTTGAAATCTATCGGGTGGAATCCGTCCGCCCGACATGTCTGCTGGTTAGTACACTTACCAGCAGACATGTCGTCCCGCACCGCCGCCGCGCCGCCGCCGAATGGATTCGGCGCATGCACGGAAGTGTTTTACTTCCTGGTGCGGTGACGTGGCGGCGTCAACGTCACCGCCACGTCACCGCGCCGTCCGCCGGCGGGGAATTTGATCCGATGGTGTGTACACGCCATCGGATCAAACTCCAGATCGGACATATCCGATGGAAATGGTCCACGGACCGTTTTCATCGGATATGTCCGATCGTGTGTACGAGGCCTAAAATCTAATTACACCAGCACTGCATATGCGTCACTTTAGTGAATTTAAATGCACAAAAACATAATATAACACCCAATTGTTTAGTACAATATAAAAGCTGATGTTACACTGAGTAAATAGATACCTAAAATGCCATGCTTCAAAATTGTGCATGCTAGTAGAACAGTGCCCAGCTACAGTATTTAAAAATCTCCATAGGCGATGTTTTATAAGTCTTTATAGGTTACCAGTTTGATTGGTCAACTTGGGTACATTCAGCCTGCCTATACATGGATCGACCGATTAACTTGGGTACATTCAGCCTGCCTATACATGGATTGACTGAATAACTTGGGCACATTTAGCTTGCCCATATATGGTTTAAATCTCGGTCGGTTACTGCTTAACTGGCTGAGATTCGAACTGTCCATGGCCAACTTAACACTGGAGGTTCGGTGCTAGAATTATTGCTCTCGCTGTAATATTTGTGGCAATACCTCTCATGTATGATGTGAACACCACTTACGTATGTGTGTGTGACCAACGTATGCCATCAGGAACAAAATTATGCTGGATAGCCGCACGCCAATATTCACCTTTATTAAGTTAAAACAAAATCCCAAAGCATCACAGGTAGATACAGACCAACTAACAGAGCTAACGCATTTTTACACCGGATATGGTGCTTAATCATAGCTAGGTTTAAGCTATGATTAAGGGGTTGTAAACTATGCATTAAGGTGAAAAAACGTATGCTGTCAAGCCCCCCAGCCCCCCTGTTTTACTCACATGAGCCTGTTTGTTCCCTAGGCAGAGACGCGGTTCTTCTCTCTGCCTGTTGTCTCGGCTCTTGATTGAATAGATTGATAGCAGCGCAGCCATTGGTTCTCGCTGCTGTCAATCAAATTCAATGACGTGGGTGCCGGGGGGCAGGACCAAGTCATGCTTTCTGTGTGAATACACGCAGTAGCAGGATTTGGGAGCACGCCAGTATGAGTGTCCACCAAGAAAAGCACTTCTCCAATGTGGATATCGGTTGTGGGGAGGAGCTACCAGCACCGCCTAGGGACCTCAGAAGGGGCCACTCTGTGCAAAACTAACTGTACAGTGGAGGTATGTATGACATGTTTGTTATTTTATTTTTAAAACAAGGGTTTACAAACACCGCATATCTGGTGTGAAACGCAGTAGCTGTGCTAGTTGGTCTGTGTCTACCTGTGATGCTTTGGACTTTTGTTTTTACTTAATAAGGGTGAATATTGGAGTGCGGCTATCCAGCATAATTTTGTTCCTATGTCTCTATTGCAAACAGAGCCAGCACCCATCTCTTGAAGACAGCTGATCCCAGGAGGGGTGATTGTCTTAGAGCGGTGAACTCCCATACGTATGCGTTCATCTTTCTGCCTGAACATGGGGGGACGAGGTCACTTTTATTTTATTTTATTGTTTATTTTTTGCTGTCTCTTTATTTACCATATTTTCCGGCGTATAAGACAACCTTTTGTGCTTAAAAACTTGCCTCAAAACTCAGGGGGCCGTCTTATACGCCAGTACCTGTCTCAGTCAGACCTCAGGCATCCATTATTCAAAAGCCTCCTTGTACTGTTCCGTGATAGGCGGAACACTCAGTTTCCCAGCAGAGCCTCTGTTCAGTGTTCCGCATATCATGGATGTCTTCTCATCCTCAGTGAGGACCTCCGTGATAGGCGGAACACCGAACACAGGCGCTGCTGGGAAACTGAGTGTTCCGCCTATCACGGAACAGCTTGAGGAGGAGGCGCGCCTTTTGAATAATGGACGCCCGCAGTCTGACTGACTCTGCATACAGGGATAAGGTATGGGATTGTCGAGGTATGCAATGGCACAGTGAGTTATGGAATGGCACAGTGAGGTATGGAATGGCACAATGAGACACGGAATGGCACAGTGAGGCATGGAATGGCACAATAAGGCACAGTGATATTTGAAAATAAGCTGAATAAAGCATGTTCCTGTCAGCGGTTGTTCCAGCTACCCCTCAGCTTCCAGACAGAGTAGAAGGAAGGGGGTCATCTTATATGGCGAGTATATCCCAAAACCAACATTTTAGCTGGAAAGTTAGGGGGTTGTCTTATACGCCCAGTCGCCTTATTCGCTGGCAAATACGGTATTTATATATATTTTAAACAGCTTTATTGCTATCACAAGGGATGAACAACATCCCTTGTGATGGCATGAGCAGTGACAGGTCCTCTTTACTGAAACATCTGGGGTTTATTAGACCCCAGATCTCTCCTTTTCCCATAAAAGCATCTGATCAAACTGAGATTGATTAGGTCAGATTATTATTATTATACAGGATTTATATAGCGCCAGCAGTTTGCTCAGTGCTTAACATTTTTTAAATTACAGTTACATTACAATTCGGTACAAGAGGAATCAGAGAGCCCTGCTCGTTAGAGATTACAATCTAAGAGGGAGGGTCAATTGATACAAAATCTGTATAGGTTGTTTTCATCAAGACCAAAATATGGCCGCCCACAACACAGATGTATTGCAATAGATTGCAATACAAAAAGATGTACATTCTCCAATCTCTAGGCTATATTTATATGGGCTGCTGGGCATCATGGACTGGTATGCCGGAGAGTGAGAGACTGAATAACTTCCAGTTTCATACAAAGTGTAGAAGTCTGAAGATTATATAACATACACTGTTACACACACATATATTCTTCCAACAACTCAGCTTAGCTGTCCAACTTTTCAAGCAGCAAACTGCAATGTATATTATGCCTCGTTTCCACTGCACGGATCGGGTCAGTAATTTTGGAGCGGTTCGGATGGGGCCGGTCTAATCGCGTGAGCGTTTCCACTGCAAATCGGACCGTGAGGGACCATTCAGGGTTTAGAAAAAATTCCTAGCGCATCCACCAATCAGTGAGATGCATTTGTAGGTCCGCCCTAACCGAACCGTTCCACTCTCTCTGGTCCCTCATCTGAAGCAGGACCCTTGCTGGTGCAGTACGGTTCGGTTTTACGGTACGCTTTCATAATGGAAACACCCAAAATAGCGTACCGTACCGAACCGTACCGAACCGATCCGCTCAGTGGAAACGAGGCATTATTCTCCGCCTAACTGCCACAGTGGTATGGCACAGTCAGTGGTGTGGGAAAATGTGTGTGTGTAACAGTTTATGTGGCACTGCTGCTTTTACCTGTGGTTCTTCAGCGATCGATCATAGGCCCAGAGCAGGCACTGGCAGCGTATTCTCTCTCGTCTCGGCCACTGCACGCCACGCACCTGTGGGAGGAGCCGGTGCCGTGCCGGCCAGATCGGCATAGGCATAGCAAGTGCAACATACATTTACCCAGGCAAGCAGGCTGAGGCAGCCAATCACGGAACAGAACAGCTGGGATGTTAAGCAGATGCCCGAGCAGCAGAGCCAATGCTTGGTCGGGGGTGAGGAGGGAGGGACAGATGTGTCTGTAAGTATTGTGGTTAATAAGTCCATACAGCCTGAGACCAGCCCCCAGGCGAGCAGCAGACTTAGAAAAAAAAGTCCACGGCTGCTGCGGAGGTGGCTGCGGCGGCCATTGCAACACAAGGGGCAAGTCAAGTGTCTTCTCTTACAACTCCAGGGGATAAATGTGGATGATAATCGAATCCCTTGCCCTATGGAACGGACGCCCTTGAGTGCATCTTGTTTGTCGTGTTTTAATAAAAGAGGTTTACACTAGAGGAGTGCTACCCTTGTCTTTTCCCTTTCCTGTTTTATGACATAGATTGCAGCAGAGACCTTGTTGGAAACCTACAAGGAGAGTAGCTGAACCTGGTGAACCTTGTTAGACAACAAACAGTGGCTATCAAGATTTATTAGTTCAGGATTAGATAATTTTTCTTGGTGATGTAACATATACATCTGCAGGAGCGCTTATCATTTTACACATGCATTGTTGTTTGTTTGCCATTAATAATTGTATCCCTATCTGACTCCATAGATAGGGGATGCTTTATGCCAGGGGCGTCAAATTAAAATTCACCATGGGAAGCATCAGCATTATGATTGCTCTCAAAGGGCGGGTTGCATCTGTAAGACTAAATGCCCAGAGCACCCTACTCCCCCTCAGATTTCAAGAGCCGCTCACTATCAGAAGTTAGAAGCTCCCCACCCTCCCTTACATCACAGTGTACACTCTTTATCTTGTGCTGCTGCCTGGAAGAAGCTGGAGATGAAGCTGGGAAGCAGAAAGTGCAGGGTCTGGCTGCATTTGATGGGCACAGTGAGGCTGCAATTGCATTTTTTTGTGCCCCCCCCAAAAAATGTTTTCACTAAATTACACTTTGGAACTAATGAAGTCTCCTATTTACCCCTATTGTGACTGCCTGGTTTATCATCTTCCCCGTGTAATGCTCACTTAATTCTTCTGATCACAAATTGAAAACAAGGAATTATGCCTCTACTCTTTGCTTAAAAACATAACTATGACTTTTTTAGTGTGTTAGGCCGCGTACACACGATCAGACATGTCCGATGAAACTTGTCCGACAGACCGTTTTCATCAGACCACGCTGAAGTGGTCTGTTGGTCTGATGTGCGTACACACCATCGGACCAAAATCCCCTCGGACCAGAACGCGGTGAGGTAGAACACAACGACATGATGAAAAAACGAAGTTCAATGCTTCCAAGCATGCCTTGACTTGATTCTGAGCATGCGCGGGTTTTTTGGACCGATGATTTTGTGTACTAACCATCGAACCTGTCCGACGGACAGGTTTCCAGTGGACATGTTTTCAAGCATGTTTTGAAACTTTGGTCCGCTGGAAAACGGTCCGATAGGCCGTACACACGATCGAACATGTCCGCTGAAACTGGTCTGCGGACCAGTTTCAGCGGACATGTTCGATCGTGTGTACGCGGCCTTTAGAGTGTTAGGAATACATAACATATTGATCTGCAGATCAGGTGTATTCTTGAACATAGTAAAGCAAAGTTCTAAAATCATTGCCTTTATGGATCTTTGGTAGTCACTAGTTTATGCGTACATTGCCTACCATCTTCAAAACATAATTTTATTTTATTAGTTACATAGTTGGTAAGGATGCTGAATAAAAACATAGGTCCATTCAGCTTTAAATTCTCACTTCTTTTCTTCTACACCCCGAAACATTGTTGTACATATCACCAGGGCTGGCCCAAGACATTGTGCTGCCTGGGTCCAAGAATGAAATGCTGCACCCAAAAAAAGATAATGCCCACCAAAAGGCACCCACATCCATTATTTTATATAACGATAATAAAAACTAAAATTCCGTTTATCAGGAAATCAGATTTGCATGCACCTTGTCTGTATGCAAAATGATATGACATACCATTATGTTCTACTCCAAGGGGCGTGCTAGGGAAGGTATAGGCAGGCTAGGGCAGTATATAGGCAGGCTAGGGTAGTATAGAGGCAGGCTAGGGTAGTATATAGACAGGCTAGGGTAGTAAAGGGCCATGCTAGTGTAGTATATAGACAGGCTAGGGTAGTTATATAGACAGCCTAGGGTAGTATACTGACATGCTAGGGTAGTTTATGGACAGGTTAGGATGGTATATGGACAGGCTAGGGTAGTATATAGACAGGCTGGGGTAGTATATGGACAGGCTAGGGTAGTATATAGACAGGCTAGGGCAGTATAGGGGCAGGCTAGGGTAGTATATACATGGGCTAGGGTAGTAAATAGATGGACTAGGGTAGTATATGGATAGGCTAAGGCAGTATAGGGCAGGCTGGGGTAGTATATACACAGGCTAGGGTAGTATATGGACAGGCTAGGGTAGTATATAGACAGGCTGGGGCAAGCTAGGGTAGTATATACATGGGCTAGGGTAGTAAATAGACAGGCTAGGGTAGTATATGGACAGGCTAGGGTAGTATAGGGGCAGGCTAGGATAGTATATAGACAGGCTAGGGTAGTAAAGGGGCATGCTAGTGTAGTATATAGACAGGCTAGGGTAGTTGTATAGACAGCCTAGGGTAGTCTACTGACAGGCTAGGGTAGTGTATGGACAGGTTAGGGTGGTATATGGACAGGCTAGGGTAGTATATAGACAGACTAGTGTAGTATATGGACAGGCTAGGGTAGTATATAGACAGGGTAGGGCAGTATAGGGGCAAGCTAGGGTAGTATATATATGGGCTAGGGTAGTAAATAGACGGACTAGGATAGTATATGGACAGGCTAAAGCAGTATATGGCAGGCTGGGGTAGTATATACACAGGCTAGGGTAGTATATAGACAGGCCAGGGCAGTACAGGGATGGGCAAGGGTAGGGCAGGCGGAGCGGGCAGGAGGCAGTTATCATCATAACACACAAAACTGCTGGAAAAATATCTTGGTTGTCAATTTTCTGGGTAAATAGAAGAGAAGGAGTCGTGGCTGTGGTTCAGTTAGCTGCCCCTCTCAAAGTGCTGCCTGAGTTCAATGGACCCACTGGGACCTATGGTAGGGCCGGCCCTGCATATCACCCTCATTTCTATCCTCTCCCTACTACTGTTCTCATCACCTCCTGTTAATGCTTAACCCATCTGCTGACTCAAACACCAGGACAGGTCACAGGAAAGTATGTGCACTCTTACACATCCCACTCTCATCTTGCTCTCCTCACCCTCCTATCTTCCTTAACCACTTGCCTACTGTGCACCTACACCCCCTTCATGCCCAGACAACATTTTAGCTTCCGGCACTGCGTCGCTTTAACTGACAATTGCGCGGTCGTGCGATGTGGCTCCCAAACAAAATTGATGTCCTTTTTGTTCCCCACAAATAGAGCTTTCTTTTGGTGGTATTTGATCGCCCGTTCCGTTTTTTGTTTTTTGCGCTATAAACAAAAAAAGAGCGACAATTTTGAAAAAATACACAATGGGCCAGATTCACGAACAGTTAGGCTGGCGGATCGAGTGATCCGCCAGCCTAACTGTGACTTTGAGCCGGCGTTTCTGTTTTCTGTAACCAGAAAACAAGAAACGCCGGGTTGAAGTTCCGATGCGAGCAGCGTAACTGAGTTTCGCCATCGCATCGTTACTTCAACTTAAAAATGGCGCCGGGGGCGTTCCCGCCGATTTACGCTCAAAAAATATGTTAATGAGCGGAAATCGGCAATTCACGATCGAATTCCGGCGCGACGCAATGACGATACGACGTTTCCGGACGGGATACGCGGCGCATAGATATACCTACATGGGGTTGGAGTATCCTATGTTAGGTATAGGCGTCGTCATCGCGTCGGGAAAAAAAAAAAAAAAACGTCGCTTGCGTAAAACGGTCATGAATGGGAATGTGACGTCATTGACGTTCATTCACAGAATTTGGAGCATGCGCACGGGGATGTTTTGACACTCGACGCATGCGCAGTACGTTGGCGGCGGGATCGCGCTTAGTTAGCATACTACACGCCCCGTACCCGCCCAATTTGAATTCCGCCGGCTCATTTGCGATGCGCTGCCGCAACTTTAGGAGCAAGTGCTTCGTGAATGACAGCACTTGCTCCTAAAATTTCTGCAGCGCAACGCAAATGAGAAGCGTTACTCCAGAGCAAAGATGCTCTGGACTACCTGAATCTGGCCCAATATTTTTTGCTTTTTGCTATAATAAATATCCCATTTAAAAAAAAATATATATTTTTATCTCAGTTTAGGCCGATACGTATTCTTCTACATATTTTTGGTAAAAAAATATCAAAAATTAAAATCACAATAACGTATAGTGACTGGTTTGCGCAAAAATTATATTGCCTACAAAATAGGGGACATAATTATGTTTTTTTTTTTTTTACTAGGAATGGCGGCGATCTGTGATTTTTTTTCGGGACTGGGACATTATAGCGGACACATCGGACACTTTTGACACATTTTTGGGACCATTTACATTTATACAGTGAACAATGCTATAAATATGCATTGATAACTGTATAAATGTAACTGGCAGGGAAGGGGTTAACCACTAGGGGGTGGGGAAGGGGTTAAATGTGTATCCTAGGTGTGTTCTAACTGTAGGGGGAGGGGGGGTGGCTGGGGGAGGTGACCGATTGTGTCCCTATGTACAAGGGACACAACCGGTCTCCTCTCTCCCTGACAGGGACGTGCAGCTCTGTGTTTATACACAGAGCTGCACGTCCCAGCTTAATTGCCGGCAATCGCGTGTGCCCGGCGGCCATCGCGATGTTCTCAGTGACGCGACGGTTGCTTTAAATGACAGGACGTCATATGACGTGCTGTCAGGAACATAGAGTATCCCGCCCGCCGTCATTTGACGGCGGGCGGGTATCAAGTGGTTAATCCTGTTCCCCCAGTATCTCTCCCCCACACCCGGCACCCTCCTTCCTCCAGCATTAGCCGCAATTTTCTCTGTCTAATCTCAATCCCCTTCTCCCAAAAAACAGACTCCTCCTCATGTGCCCTCTGGAATGCCCACTCTGTCTGCAACAAGCTCACTTCTGTCTATGACCTTTTTGTCTCCTGCTCCCTTAACTTGCCCCACTGGGCACTTTTACCTCTTCCTAACCAGACACATTGTTAGCTTTTAGTGCTCTCACATTTTGAATGTAAATTACTGTACACATACAACATTTTTGTATTTTTTTTTTACGCACAAATAGAGCTTTATTTTGGTGGTATTTTATCACTACTGGGTTTTTTTTTTTTTTGCACTATACATTTAAAAAGGCAGATAAAATAATGAATTTTTCTTTATTTCTGTTATAAAATTTTACAAATTAGGAATTTTTCTTCATAAATTTTGGCCAAAAATTATACTGCTACATATATTTGGTAAACATAACTAAAATCAGTGTACTGTACATTATTTGGCTTTTGTCAAAGTTATAGAGTCTACAGGCTATGGTGCCAATAACTGAAAATGTATCACACCTGATGTACTGATAGCCTATCTCATTTCTTGACACACTAACAAGCCAGTACAAATGCAGTGGAACCTCGGTTTGCGAGTAACGCATTTCGCAATACGAGCATTGTATTTAAAAAAATCCTGACTCAGTTTGCGAGTGTTGTCTCGCAAAACAATCGGGGTTCAAGCCAAAACCGTATGCAATACCGTGTTTGGCCTAAGGTGGGGGGTCGCCGGCGCTGAGCAGAGCCAAATGGTGCCGATCGGAGCCATTCAGAGTCATCTTTCCAAGATTTTCCGAGTTCAGCCAAGGGGTCCTTGGTGTTTCCGATGCTCTCCGGTGCCCCCCCCCCCCCCACCTATGGCCACATGCAGTATTTTTGTTTCCATTGACTTTAACTGGGAAACTCGATTTGATATGCAAATACCTTGGATTACGAGCATTCTCCTGGAACGAATTATGCTCGTAATCCAAGGTTCCACTGTACCCCCCAAATTACCCCTTTTTAGAAAGTAGACATTCCAAGGTATTTAGTAAGAGGCATGGCAAGATTTTTGAGGTTCACACAATTTTCATATTAACAGGTTATTTCTAGCACACAGCATATGCATACTTGCAACTACAAAACACATTCTACAACTCCTCCTGAGTATAGTGATACCACATGTGTGAGACTTTTACACAGTCTAGCCACATACAGAGGCCCAACATGCAGGGAGCACTATCAGGTGTTCTTTTTTTTTTTTCCCACATCAGTCACGACCCGGGGACCACCCCGTTGGTCCAGCTCACGGGATTTCCGCCCTTCGCTTTTCTCCATGGGTTCCTCCATGGTCTTCGCATCATTTGTGGTTTCTTATTTGCTATTTTAATTTTTCTATCTTTTTTTTTTTTTTATATATAAATTTACCTTTATTTTCTTATAAGAAAGGCATAATTAAATATTAAACCAAAAAAGAGAAAAAGTGGGATTTTCCCCCATCTGCCACCACCCCCCTCCCCCACCATCTCGGGATTCCACTCCCCCTTCTAGCTTGGTATCTAACTGGTTTTAGGTCCTATTACCTCCTTGCCAACCTCATATCACTCGTAGATTTTCGGCAAAACTCCAAGTTTTTTTAAATTCTTTCCAGGCTGCCCATTTTTCCTGGGTGTTTTTATTGTCTTCTTCCCACCTATATTTCAGCTCTTCCCTCCTATATGTTTCCTCCACAGAGTCGATCCATTCCCAAACCTGTGGGCTTTCAAATTCCCTCCATTTTTTGGGAATCAGCCGTTTGGCTGCGTTCAGGAGGTGCGGTATCAAAGATCCTTTGTATTCTTTTATATTTTCCATTCCCCCGTGGAAAAGGACCACCCATGGATCTTCTTCTATCTCTTTTTTGGTTATGTCTTTAATCAGTATCAAAATTTTCTTCCAATAACTTTTAATCTTAGGACATTTCCACCATATATGGGCCATGGAACCACTGGTTGGACATCCCCTCCAGCAGTTTGCCGACTGTCCTTCTCTATACTTACTAATTTTGTCTGGGGTGTTGTACCAGCCAGTGATGCACTTAAAATTCATCTCAGCCGTTCTTATGTCGATTGCTGAGGAATGGGTCAGATTGATGATTCTATCTACTGTGGTTTTTCCCCTTTCTATTTCCAATTCACTTCCCCATTTGTGAATATACGGGGGTATCCCAAGCTCTTCCGCCCCCATCAGGAATTTGTAAATTTTGGAGATATTCCCCCTTGAACTTTTGATTATACATAGTTTTTCTAGTGTAGTATATTCCTTATAATCACGTAACGGTCCCGGTATCCTCCTGATGAAGGAGGAGAGCTGTAGGTATCGCCACTCATCTATCCCTGTGAATTCTGTCTTTGACCTAATGTCGTGAAATTCCATTAATTTTCCTTTGTGTATCAAATCTCTTACCTGGGTTCTTTTTTTAATCCAATTTCCCCCCACCCCTTTTGTCCCTGGTGCAAAAAATTCGTTATCTTCTAAATCTATAAGTGGGGAATTGTATTCCAATCTTAAGTGTTTGTGAACCCTGTTCCATATCCGTAGTGTCGTGCGTGTGATTACATGTGTAGTTGTATGTAAGGTTCTAAATTGTGGTGGATTCCAAATTATTCTTCCTAACTGTGCTCTAGCAAGTGCGCTTTCTATACTGACCCATCTTTTGTCCTGACTTTCTTTGGCCCACTCAATTACCCGACAAATGGTTGTAGCGTTATAGTACTTTCTTATATCCGGCACCGCCAGGCCTCCCTGTTTTTTACTCTGTTTTAACACGCGGAAGGAAATCCTATGTTTTTTTTATTCCATATATAATTCATTAACAAGGAATTCAGTATGGTGAAATACGATTGTGGCAAGGCGACTGGGACCATTTGAAATTTATATAAGATTTTCGGGACTAACATCATTTTTACTACATTTATTCTTCCAAACCAAGAGATTGGTTGATTATTAATTTTTTTAATTTCACATTTTATTTCATCTAACAGGGGGATATAATTTAGCCTATACAGTTTCTTTAGAGAGTTAGCTAGCTTTATCCCTAGATACTTAATCTCTTTTGGCCAAGCAAACATATACTCATTTCTAAGTGATCGTTCCTCCTCCTCATTTATATTTATATTTAGTATTTCTGTCTTAGATATATTCATCTTAAAGTTGGAGATCTCGCTATACTGTTTGATATTGGCCATTAGAATGGGTAACGTAGACTTCGGGTTGCTTACAAAAAATAATATATCATCGGCGAACGCGGATAATTTGTGCTCATCTTCTCCTACTTTTACTCCCTCGATGTTAGGATTATTTCGGACCATTGCCAGAAGAGGTTCTAAGGATAGGACAAAGAGGAGGGGAGATAGGGGGCAACCCTGCCTGGTCCCGTTCTTCATCTCGAAAGATGCTGACAGGGATCCATTAATTTTGACCCTTGCATATGGATGGTGATATAATGTTTTAATCCTCCCCATCATCCTCCCTCCTATGCCTATATTTTCTAGTGTATGCATCATGAACCCCCAGTCTACCCTGTCAAACGCTTTTTCGGCATCGACTGACAGGAATAGACTGGGGGACCTATTTTCTTTAATCTGCTGGAGGATAAGGAGTGCTCTGACTCCATTATCCTTACTCTCCCTCCCAGGTATAAAACCTACCTGGTCCGGATGTACCATAGCAGTCATCATTCCCTTCATGCGTTCTGCCAAAATTTTAGCGAACAATTTTGTATCTGTATTTAATAGGGAGATCGGTCTAAAGCCTGAGCAGATCGTGTTATCTTTCCCTTCCTTTCCTATAACTGTGATGTTTGCTGTCGCGGCTTCGTTACTTAGATCGTAGTCTGCCCCTAAGCCGTTATAGTAATGACATAGTCTTGGTATTAGGATTGTTCCAAACTTTTGTAGGTACCTTGTCGTAAAACCGTCGGGCCCGGGACTTTTCCCTTTGGCCGAGTTTTTTATGGCCCCCCTTATCTCCTCCTCAGTAATCGGTCCATCCAGATTTTGAGCGACGTCTTTCCCTATTTTAGGAAGGTTGGCTTTTTTTAGGAATTCCCTTATTTTGGTCTCTTTCTCTCCTAGGTCCCAATCCTTTTGTTTAACCGTGTATAAGTTCTCATAATAGCTTCTAAATTCTTCTGCGATTTCGTTTGTTGCATGTACCAAGTCTCCGTTCTTTTTTCAAATTTTTTCAATAAAATTTCTTTTTTTCTTTTTTTGCACCATTCTAGCTAGGGTTTTACTAGGTTTATTCCCCCATATGTATCGCTCTCTCTCAATGTTATTAAGAATGTTCTTAGTTTCTTGTTCTATAAGCGTTCTATACTCGTCTCTTTTTAGGGTTAGTTTGTGTAAAATTTCTATTTTCTGGCCCTTTGTTTTGTGATCTTGTTCTAGCTCAAGGATTTCTTTCCTCACTGATTTTAATTTCTTTGTTTTTTCTTTCTTTTTCCTAGCCCCCTCCATAATAAATATTCCTCTTATGTATGCCTTGTGGGCATCCCACAGTGAGGCCCTAGAAATCCCCTCCGTGTCGTTTTCACGAAAATAGTTTTCCAATTCCTTCTGTACTCTTCCTACTATCTCCTCATCCCCTAGTAGGCTTTCATCTAATCTCCACTCAGGTAAGTTTGATTTCAAGGTGGGTAGGCTGATTTTTAAAGTTATGGGAGCATGATCGGAAATCGTTATAGCTTCTATACCTGTTTCGATTACCCTCTCGAGTAGTCTATGGTCGACAAGGGTATAGTCTATTCTCGAGTATGTCCCGTGCACAGGGGAATAGAATGTGAAATCCCGACTTTTGGGGTGTTGGATTCGCCATATGTCCATTAACTGATGGTTGAACATTCTTTGTCTTAGTATTTTCAGCTGGTTATTCCTAGCCCCCTGTGCCCGGGACGTGCTATCGAGGTCAGGGTCCATGCATAAGTTCAAGTCGCCCATTAACACTACATGTCCTGCCTCAAAATTTTTAAGTTTTATTAAAGTTTTATTTACATACTTCACAAGATTGTCATTAGGGGCATATATATTGGCTACTGTATATTCAACTCCTCCCAATTTTCCTTTCAGGAAAAGAAACCTTCCTTCGGGGTCTGTCATTCGATCCTCTAATACAAAACGCGTATTTCTTGCAAATCCTATTGCGACTCCTCGGGCTCGCTTTGTTATCGTGTCTCCGTAGTACCACGTGGGGTGCCCATGGGAGTACAGTCTTATGTTCGATTCTAGTGTTAAATGAGTCTCCTGTAGGAATATCACATCGGCCTTGTAATGTTTCAATTCCCTGAGGATTTTATGTCTCTTGGCTGGGAAATTTAAGCCTTTTACATTATATGAGATAAATTTAATCTCTGTCATCTGACTGTATAAGGGTCTAATTTATGTGGAATCCCAGAGATGGTGCCCTGTTCCCTTTCCTCCCCACCCCCCCCTATCCCTCCCCCCCCTTCACCCCATTCCCTCCCTCCCTCCCTCCTTCCCTTCCCTTGGCCTGGATTAGGCCTGAGAGCCGCCATTGGTTTCCTCCACTCCTTCACCATCGGCTCCTCTCCCGAGGGTGGCACTTAAGGAGTGCCCCTTGACTGCCAATCTGCTTACTTCCCGACCACCCCCCCCCCCCCCGCCTAAATCCCCCACCCCCCCATCTCTCGTTGAAACTATCCTAGTTATCTATGTCACCCAGTCTGGCAGGTCAGGAACTATTATGTCCATTTTTTGACAGAATTTCTCTAATTCTTCTGGATGTCTTAGGCGAGCGCTCACACCCCCCTTTGACCCGATAAGGCACGCGGGGAAACCCCACTGATATTTTATGTTTTGCTTGCACATCAGCTCTAATAGAGGTTTCATATGTCTTCTCCTTATTAATGTTTCCTTTGATAAGTCGGAGAAGATTTGTATCTCATTTTCTTTGTATCTGATGGGGGGTTTCCCCACTATCAGGTGTTCTAGGGACATACATTACACATTTAATTTCTTGACTACCTCTAAGGCCGCGTACACACGATCGGTCAAAACCGATGAAAAACGACCGTGTGTGGGCCCCATCGGTAAGTTATCCTTCGGTCAAAAAAAAGAGAACTTGCTTTAAAATTTAACCGATAGACGCCTAACCGATAGGTCAAAACCGATCATTAGTATGCAAAAGCATCGGTTAAAAAGCCGCGCATGCTCAGAATCAAGTCGACACATTCTTCGAAGCATTTAACTTCATTTTTTTCAGCACGTCGTTGTGTTTTAAGTCACCGCGTTCTGACACGATCGGTTTTTTAACCAATGGTGTGTAGGCACATCAGACCATCGGTCAGCTTCATCGGATGGACTGATCGTGTGTACGCGGCCTTACACTTTTTAAGACCCTGCATCAACAATGGAAATTCCCACAAAATTACACCATTTTGGAAAGTAAATACCCCAATGTATATTTTATGAGGCATAATGAGTCTTTTGAACATGTCACTTTTTCCACAAGTTTTTGGAAAATGTGGAAAGAAAATTAAAACACATTTTTTTTTTACACAAAGTTGTCCATGTATAAAATATTTCTAACACACGGCATGTACATAGCAGAAATTAAACCCCAAAATATACGCTGTTACCCTGAGTATGGCGATACCACATGTGTGAGACTTTTACACAGCATGGCAACATACAGAGGCCCAACATGCAGCATCAGGTTTTCTAGGAGCAAATCTAATTTGACTATCTATTACACTTTTGTGAGGCACAGGAGTGGCATTGATGTACACTCTAGTGGCATGGATGAGGCATGATGAGCACGGATGTGGCATGGATGTGAAACTGATGAGAACTGATGTGGCACGGATGAGTACTGATTTTGCACGAATGAGCACTTATGGGACATAGATGTGGCACGGATGAGAACTGACGTGGCATGGATGAACTCTGATGTGGCACAAATAAGCATTGATTTGGCATGGATGTGGCACAAATAAGCACTGATGTGGCACGGATGAGCACTGATGTGGCATGGATGGGCATTGATGTGTCATGGATGGGCATGGATGAGGAATTATGTAGCATGGATGTGACACGGATGAGCACTAATATGGCATGGATTTGGCACGAATGAACACTGATGTGGCATGGATGTGGCATGGATGATCACTGATCTGGAACGTATGAGTGAAAAAAATGAGTGAAAAAAATGCAGTGCTCATATATATACTCACAATTGTATTGAAAATATTATTGTGACTAGATGTGACTAGATGTGGGTGATGACACAATGTGAGTGTGTAAACACAGGTACTGTAACTGTAAATTGACAATTGTGAACTAGTTATGGAAATACAAAAGTGTAAATAAAACATAAATAAAAAATTGTGAAAACTGTGTCATTTGTGACTACATAAGTCCTAATATCAAATGAAATTCAGTTGATTGACTTCATTGAAGCATCGATAAAAAGTCAATAAGTTTCTTTAAGAGGAAGAGTTTCTACAAGAACCACCACCAACTGTATAAAGGCTTACCAGAGATCATGGACTTAAAGGGGCATATAAGTCGTACAGGCTTGTGGTGATAATCACCGTATGGAGTAAAGATAGTTACTGATCTAGGTGTTTACGATCATTATTCCAAGTAGAAACAGCTCTGGTTATCAGCAGGATCTGATTTAGATTGTAAGAAAATCTCAGCGATCTGGAGTTGAATCCTTTCTTTTCCGACGGGACGCATACACCCTGATGTGGCATGGTTGAGGCACGGATGAGCACTGATGTGGCATTGATGAGGCATGGATGGGAACTGATGTGGCATGGATGAACACTGATGTGTAGGGATGAGCTTCGCATTCGATGCAAACTCAAGTTCGCATCGAACATCGGCCGTTCGATCGTTCGTCGAAAACGAAGAAATATGGTCCTTCGCGCCAAAATTCGCATGACGCGCAACGGCCCATAATTCACTGCGGCGTTGCGCGCTGATGATTGGCCAAGCATGCACCATGACCCTGCATGCTTGGCCAATCACAGCGCCCAAAAAACGAAGAGACCTAATTGGCCAAAGCCAGGGTGCTTTGGCCAATTAGGGCTCAGGGCTGTAGCACACGCCCCACACTATAAAAGGCTGCCTTACAGACAAGTTAGACAGACAGTGAGTTAGAGAGAGAGAGATAGATAGAGACACAGGGGTAGATTCACATAGAGATACGACGGTGTATCTACTGGTCGGATCTATGCGGCTGATTCCTCGAATCAGGTTCCGCATAGATCTCCCTTAGAGCCAACTGGTGTAAGTGAGTAACACTGTCGGATCTTAGGCTGCAATCTCCCGCCGTCCGCTAGGTGGCGCTTCTATTACTATACGCGACGAATATGCAAATGAGGAGAACCGCCGATTCAGAAACGAACGCCCGGCCGTCGTTTTTTTTTTACGTCGTTTGCGTTCGGCTTTTTCTGGCGGATCGTTACCCCTGCTATATGCGGGGTAAGTGCGGCGTATCCTATGTTAAGTATGGCCGTCGTTCCCGCGTCGAATTTTGAATTTTTTACGTCGTTTACGTAAGTCGTTCGGGAATACGGCCATACGTTAATAGCGTTAACGTCGAAAACAATGACGTCCTTGCGACGTCATTTGAGGCAATGCACGCTGGGAAATTTAGCCGGCGGCGCATGCACAGTACGATCGGCGCGGGGACGCGCGTGATTTAAATAGTAAACTCCCCCTAGCCGCGGAATTTGCATTCCGCCGGGGGATTTACGATCCGCCAGGGCAACTTACGAGGCAAGTGCTTTCTGAATACAGCACTTGCCTCAAAAACTGGCGCAGGCGGATCGTAAAAAAGATAGATCCGCTGATCTATGTGAATCTACCCCACAGTGTCTTTTCAGATAGATAGATAGATAGATAGATAGATATATAGATAGATCAGGGAGGCTACTAGTTAGTACAGTTAAATGTACAGTTTGTAGAGAATATATTCACATCCCTAGGAGTTGTCAATATATTTATAAACTGTATAGCTTAGCTAGTTCTGCTATTAGTATCTGTCAGGCAGGAGATTGTGCTTGATGCTCTAACGTGTTAGTGTACACGTGTTAGTTAATTGCACATAGATGCATTAACTGTTACTGCACGTGTGCTATTTATTTGCACAGAAAGGCAGTTGCTGTTAATGCAAGTGGGCTATTGAATTGCACAGAAACTCAGTCGCTCTGACTGTGCGTGTGCTGTTTAATACCACCTGAGCGCATTTGGGGTCACCGTACGTGTGCTGTGACATAACACCTGAGCGCATTTGGGGTTACCGTACGTGTGCTGTGACATACCACCTGAGCGCATTTGGGGTCACCGTACGTGTGCTGTGACATACCACCTGAGCGCATTTGAGGTCACCGTACGTGTGCTGTGACATACCACCTGAGCGCATTTGGGGTCACCGTACGTGTGCTGGTATATACCACCTGAGCGCAGTTAGTGCCACTGTACGTGTGCTCCTATATACCACCTGAGCACAGTTAGTGCCACTGTACGTGTGCTGGTATATACCAGCTGAGCACAGATAGTGCCACTGTACGTGTGCTGGTAATACCACCTGAGCACAGTTAGTGCCACTGTACGTGTGCTGGTATATACCACCTGAGCACAGTTAGTGCCACTGTACGTGTGCTCCTATATACCACCTGAGCACAGATAGTGCCACTGTACGTGTGCTGGTATATACCACCTGAGCACAGTTAGTGCCACTGTACGTGTGCTCCTATATACCACCTGAGCACAGTTAGTGCCACTGTACGTGTGCTGGTATATACCACCTGAGCACAGATAGTGCCACTGTACGTGTGCTCCTATATACCACCTGAGCACAGATAGTGCCATTGTACGTGTGCTCCTATATACCACCTGAGCACAGATAGTGCCACTGTACGTGTGCTCCTATATACCACCTGAGCACAGTTAGTGCCACTGTACGTGTGCTGGTATATACCACCTGAGCACAGATAGTGCCACTGTACGTGTGCTCCTATATACCACCTGAGCACAGATAGTGCCACTGTACGTGTGCTCCTATATACCACCTGAGCACAGATAGTGCCACTGTACGTGTGCTCCTATATACCACCTGAGCACAGATAGTGCCACTGTACGTGTGCTCCTATATACCACCTGAGCACAGTTAGTGCCACTGTACGTGTGCTCCTATATACCACCTGAGCACAGATAGTGCCACTGTAGGTGTGCTCCTATATACCACCTGAGCACAGATAGTGCCACTGTACGTGTGCTCCTATATACCACCTGAGCACAGATAGTGCCACTGTACGTGTGCTCCTATATACCACCTGAGCACAGATAGTGCCACTGTACGTGTGCTCCTATATACCACCTGAGCACAGTTAGTGCCACTGTACGTGTGCTGGTATATACCACCTGAGCACAGATAGTGCCACTGTACGTGTGCTCCTATATACCACCTGAGCACAGATAGTGCCACTGTACGTGTGCTCCTATATACCACCTGAGCACAGATAGTGCCACTGTACGTATGCTCCTATATACCACCTGAGCACAGATAGTGCCACTGTACGTGTGCTGGTATATACCACCTGAGCACAGTTAGTGCCAGTGTACGTGTGCTCCTATATACCACCTGAGCACAGATAGTGCCACTGTACGTGTGCTCCTATATACCACCTGAGCACAGATAGTGCCACTGTACGTGTGCTCCTATATACCACCTGAGCACAGTTAGTGCCACTGTACGTGTGCTCCTATATACCACCTGAGCACAGATAGTGCCACTGTACGTGTGCTCCTATATACCACCTGAGCACAGATAGTGCCACTGTACGTGTGCTCCTATATACCACCTGAGCACAGATAGTGCCACTGTACTTGTGCTGGTATATACCACCTGAACACAGTTAGTGCCACTGTACGTGTGCTCCTATATACCACCTGAGCACAGATAGTGCCACTGTACGTGTGCTCCTATATACCACCTGAGCACAGATAGTGCCACTGTACGTGTGCTCCTATATACCACCTGAGCACAGTTAGTGTCACTGTACCTGTGCTTGTATATACCACCTGAGCACAGTTAGTGTGACCGCACGTGTGCTGCTATATACCACCTGAGCTCAGTTAGTGTCACTGTACCTGTGCTGCTATATACCACCTGAGCACAGTTAGTGTGACCGCACGTGTGCTGCTATATACCACCTGAGCTCAGTTAGTGTCACTGTACCTGTGCTGGTATATAGCACCTGAGCGCATTTCGTGTCACTCCGCTTGTGCTGTTACATACCACCTGAGCTCTTCAATATGTCTGGAAGGAGAACAAAGAGAGGCAGAGAGTCACAAGGGCAAGCAGGCTCTGCATGTAGAGGTAACGCTGGTAGTGGATGTGATGCATCCTCTTCAGCACGTGGCCGTGACCGTGGCCGCTCGTCCTTCTTTTTGGGAGCTGGCCGTGTTGAACCTCAACATGCAGAGGAATTAGTAGAGTGGATGACCAAGCCGTCCTCATCCTCCTCATCCTCTCTCACACAGACTGATCGAAGTTTTTCTGGCAAAGCAGCTGCCAAGGCATCCTCTTCCCTCTGCACAATGGCTTCACACAATACTTCAGTAGTACCACCATGTCCTCCTGAGGAGTCCCCCGAACTGTTTCAACACAGTGTTGGGTACATGCTACAGGAAGATGCGCAGCGTTTAGAAGACTCCGATGACGGAACACTGATAGAGGAAGGCATTGATGTGAGCCCAGGGAGAGGGGGTGGCCGAGAGGGACAGCAATTTGTCAGTGAGGATGTTCCCCCAGCTGGAGCATACTGCCAGGTTGTTGACAGTGATGAGGAGGGAGGGGATGATGAGGTCACTGACTGTACCTGGGTGCCTGATAGGAGAGAGGAGGAGGAGGAGGAGGAGGAGGCACAGGCACATCTCCAAAGAGGCAGGATGCCCTCCAAGGGTCAGCTTAAGGTCACACCCACTGCATTACAGCGCACATCTATGGCACTTGTGCATGGCGCTGCTGTGTCTGACCGGTACAGCAAAAGTTCTTTGGTGTGGGCCTTTTTTGAAATATGTCCACAAGATCGTACCTTTGCTATTTGCAACTTATGTCGCAAGCGTATCTCGCGTGGCCAAAACATCAACCGCCTGGGTACCACATGCTTGTCCAGACATATGTCGACCTGCCATGCAGCTCGTTGGCAAGCACACCAGAAAGACCCACACCAAAGACAAAAGTGTACCCCCCCTTGCCCTTCTGGGACCTTCAACCCCAGTAGACCCCCAGTCCTCTCTGAAGCCTGCAGTGAAGGTGTAGAAATAGGTGTGTCACAAGCTAGTAGTAGCGGTCAATCTACTGATAGTACCAGGCAAATTTCCCTGCCCCAGCTGCTGCAGCGCCGAAAGAAGTACAATCCCAGCCATCCACATGCCCAGCAGTTGAATGCTAGCTTAGCGAAATTGCTAGCACTTCAACTGCTACCTTTTCAGTTGGTAGATTCTGCCCCCTTCCGTGAGTTTGTGCAATGTGCAGTACCTCAGTGGCAAGTACCAAAACGCCACTTTTTCTCACGGAAGGCTATTCCGGCTCTCTACCGGCATGTGGAAGGCAATGTCCATGCCTCGCTGGACAGGGCGGTCAGTGGTAAGGTGCATATTACCACTGACTCATGGTCCAGCAGGCATGGACAGGGACGTTACTTGTCTTTTACGGCGCATTGGGTGATTCTGCTGGCAGCTGGGAAGGACGCAGGGCAAGGTCCAGTAGTTTTGGAGGTTGTTCCGCCACCACGCCTTCAAAACACTACTACTGCTTGTGACACACCTCTTTCCTCCACTCCCTTCTCTTCTTCTTCCTCTGTGGCCTCCTTCTGTGGGGATGTTTTCTCCGAACCAGCCGTGCTCCGTAGGCGTAAGAGGGGATACGCAGGAATGCAGGCCAAGAGATGCCATGCGGTGCTAGAGCTGGTGTGCTTGGGAGAAAGGAGCCACACTGGGGAAGAGGTTTTGTCAGCTCTGCAGGGTCAGGCTGAGAGGTGGTTGACGCCACGCCAGCTGAAGCCTGGAATGGTGGTCAGCGATAATGGCACCAACCTCCTCTCTGCCCTGCGACAGGGAAAACTCACCCACGTGCCCTGTTTTGCGCATGTCCTCAATTTGGTGGTGCAGCGATTCTTGGGCAGGTACCCGGGCTTGCAGGATGTCCTGAAGCAGGCCAGGAAAGTCTGTGTGCATTTTCGGAGATCATATAATGCCACTGCTCGGCTGACTGACCTCCAAAGGGAATACAACCTGCCCAAGAACCGCCTAATTTGTGACATGCCCACCAGATGGAACTCAACGTTGGCCATGCTGCAGCGGCTGCACACGCAGCAGCGGGCCATCAATGAATACCTGTGCCAATATGGCAGCAGAACTGGGTCAGGGGAGCTAGGTTTTTTTCCCCACGCCAGTGGGCCTTGATCAGGGATGCATGCACTGTCCTGTCACCATTTGAGGAGGCCACGAGGATGGTGAGCAGTGACAGTGCATGCATCAGTGAGACTGTCCCTCTTATTCACATGTTGGAGCACACGCTACGTGGAATAATGGACAGGGCCCTTGAGGCAGAACAGAGGGAGGAAGAGGAGGACTTCCTTACCTCTCAAGGCCCCCTTTACCCAGACAGTGGTCCTGCTTGCCCACCCAGCACACAGGAAGAGGAGGAGGAGGAGGAGGAGGAGGAGGATTGTATCAGCAGCATGGAGGTGGAGCCTAGCACTCAGCAGCAGCAGTCTTCAAGGGATCATTTACAGTCCCAAGGACCACGTGGAGTTTTACGTGGCTGGGATGAGGTGCCTGTGGATCCTGTCGTCCTCAGTGACCCAGAGGACTGTGCCCCGAATGCCTCTGCAAACCTACGCTGCATGGCCTCCCTGATTCTGCAAAGCCTGCGTAAGGATCCTCGTGTACGTGCTATTAAGGAGAGGGATCATTACTGGCTGGCGACTCTCCTTGATCCACGTTACAAAAGTAAGGTTGCGGACCTTATGTTGCCATCGCAGAGGGAGCTGAAGATGAAACTTCTGCGGGAGGCCTTGCAGAAGGGTCTGTGCAATGCGTTCCCAGAACCGGGGGGATTACCAAAACCTGGCTCTGGACAACGTCTTGCTGAGGCTTCGGTGAGTCACAGAAGGGGCGGTGGAGAAGGTGTTCGTCTGACCGATGCGTTCAGGCAGTTTTTTTGTCCGCAGCCCCAAGGTCTGACCGGTTCCAGCAACCATCGCCAGCGTCTGGTTTACATGGTGCGGGAATACCTGGGACAAGATCCGACTTGGACACCTTCCCCACTGAAAATCCTCTGGCTTACTGGGTCTTGAGGATGGATCACTGGCCAGAGCTTGCCCAGTACGCAATTGAGCTACTGGCTTGCCCTGCATCCAGTGTTCTTTCAGAACGGACATTCAGTGCTGCTGGAGGCTTTGTCACTGATCACAGGGTGCGCCTCTCTACCGGCTCTGTTGATCGACTGACCTTCATCAAAATGAATCAGGCTTGGATCAACACCAGCTACCAAGCACCTGATGCTGATATTAATGAATAATATATTTTTGTTGAAATGTCGGATCCCTTTTAGACTGCTGATGCTGAGTGACTGTCCTCTTATGCTGCTGATGGAATATCCTTCTCCTCCTCACTTTTCTTGCTGATAGCTAGTAAGAAATGTTGTGTTTCTGGGCTCCGCCACCAGTCCCTAAGGCACAATTTTTCAGCCCCTGTTTAACAGGGGCACCTAATAACAATTTTTGTTGCAATAATTTGCACGTGGCTCCTTGTTGCGCTCCAATTGGAGCTATTGGGGGGGGGGGGGGGGTTGCAAGTGTTGTGTTGTGCCCAAGGCCCAATTTTTCTGCCCCTGTTTAACAGGGGCGCCTAATAACAGTTTTTGATGCAATAATTTGCACGTGGCTCCTTGTTGCGCTCCAATTGGAGTTATTGGGAGGGGTTGCAAGTGTTGTGTTGTGCCCAAGGCCCAATTTTTCTGCCCCTGTTCAACAGGGGCGCCTAATAACAGTTTTTGATGCAATAATTTGCACGTGGCTCCTTGTTGCGCTCCAATTGGAGTTATTGGGAGGGATTGCAAGTGTTGTGTTGTGCCCAAGGCCCAATTTTTCTGCCCCTGTTTAACACGGGCGCCTAATAACAATTTTTGATGCAATAATTTGCACGTAGCTCCTTGTTGCGCTCCAATTAGAGTTATTGTGAGGGGTTGCAGTGTTGTGTTGTGCCCAAGGCGCAATTTTCCAGCCCCTATTTAACAGGGGCGCCTAATAACAATTTTTGATGCAATACTTTGCACGTGGCTCCTTGTTGCGCTCCAATTACAGTATGTTTTAGGGGTGCCCTTTTTTCTAAAAATTTTCTTTCACACAACTATAATGGCCCCCCACCACCGCTAAAATATTCGACATAATGTTGCCACACAGAACTTGCGCAAGTAGCATTAATTACTTTTTTTTTGTCCTTTCATGTTGTGCAGGGACATCTCTAAACACGTGCCACTACTATAGACACCCAGCAGGTGTGATATTTAAAGGAATTTTTTATTTTTTTTCACTTTAAGCATCATTAAAATGGCTTCTCCGCAAAAAACGGCCGTTTAAAAAAAAAAAATTCCATTGATACATGTTCCCTGGGGCAAGACCCGGGTTCTGAATGACGTTTTCCAACATTTGATTGAATTTTGGTCTTTAAAATGACCGTTTTTTAATTCGAACGTTCGGGTCCCATAGACTTCAATGGGGTTCGTAATATTCGTGCGAACCCGCGGTCTGTTCGAACGTTCTGGTGCGAACCGAACCCGGGGGTGTTCGGCTCATCCCTACTGATGTGGCATTGATGAACATGAATGAGGCATGGGTAGGCACAGATGAGGCATGGATGGGCATAGATGAGCATGAATGAGGCATGAATGGGCCATGGATCAGCATGAATGAGGCATGGATGGGCACGAATGAGCATGAATGAGCCATGGATGAGCAGAATGAACCTTGGATGAGCAAGCATAAATGAGCCATAGATGAGCATGAATCAGCCATGGATGGGCATGAATGAGCCATGAATAGGCATTGATGAGCAATGAATGATGCATGGATAAACCGTGGATGAGCGTGAATGAGCCATGGATGGGCACAGATAAGCGTTGTGGGCACTTCAGATCCAGCCCACAAGCGCTGCTGCATGGCTCCCTCCTCTCCTTACACATTGTAACGATTAGTGTGAGGAGGGAGGAAGAGCTGAACCAGACATGAGCTGGTTTGTTGACAAGTGATCGCTCCGTCATTGGACGGACCGGCTGTCATAGTCATTCCCGGGTGCGCGCCCCAGGTGCCATTCTGGAAGGACATCCTTGGACGCCATTCCCAGAAGTAGCCGAACGTGCTGTAGCCATCATTTGGCTATGGCCCGGTTGGCAAGTGGTAAACATACTTGCAATCCTGGAAACCTGTCTTCAATCGTTAGACTCTGCCTCGCACATGGCCCTCTCCTATGGCTCCACTAGACTTGCTAACCCATACCCAGTGGACAAAAATGAGGTGGAGTTGTTTTGCTTCTATCCCCTCTGAGCATCTTTCAAGTCCTTCCTACCCCTTTCACTCTATCCTTCTCTTCTTTTGAGACACACACAGTATTCGTCTGTTTTTCCCCTTTTCACTAATTTCTCTTATTTCTCTAATTGTAGTAATCTATCAGCCTCCTGGACTGGTGTCATGCTTCCTTTCATCCACACAGGATTCTCTTGCTTGTCTCACTACACAAAGTATCAGGCCCCAACCATTACAACCTTGGTAGACTGACAACACCAGAAATATTAAAAGACATAGTCACGCACTGGAGTAATTGTGGCGTAAAACTAACTAACTGCATTCTTAAACTACAATTTCTCCCTCGATGCTACTGCACCAAACAAGCCTACTCATTAAAATTCTGTCCTCTAGTCCTCGTAGTCTCGTCTCTACTTTTTAAACTCTCTACTTTCTCCATCACCATCTCCACCCAGTAACTAGCTCACTATTCACGAGATTGAAAATGACTTCAAAAACAAAATTCATTGGGGCATCTCCACTGTACAGATATCTATCCCACTTAACATACCCATTGGCGTTACTAGGTGGGGCGGTGGGGTGTGGGCCGCACCTGGGTGACACTCACCAGAGGGATGACACCTGTGGATAGTGGCACCGCTAACACCCTCCGCTGCCCTGATGATCTGTGTCTCGCTCTGTGTCCCCAGTGGAGCAGACTGAAGCCACCTCTGCCTCTCTGTTTACATCCAGTGAGGAGGAGGAGCCCGAGGGACACACACCGCTGTGTGTATATGTCCGCAGCTGCGCTGAGGTCTGAACTGTACACTCTATTATAAGTAGATTGGTAGATGGACATGTGAGGGGGCGCTATGGGAGGGGAGAGGGGGCCTATACTAAGGGGGGTGTCTATGCTGTAGGGGTCTGCACCAAGAGTGATGTCTTTACTGCGGGGGTGTGCTCCAAGGGGGTGTCTATACTGCAGGGGGCTGCACTAAATGGGGGGTGTCTATACTGCTGGGGTCTGCACTAAGGGGGGTGTCTATACTGCTGGGGTCTGCACTAAGGGGGGTGTCCATACTGCAGGGGTCTGTACTAAGGGTTGTGTATACTGTGGGGGTCTGTACTAAGTGGGGGACTTTATACTGATGGGGGTCTGCACTAAGGGGGGTGTCTATACTGCAGGGGTCTGCACTAAATGGGGGGTGTCTATAATGCGGGGGTCTGCACTAAGGGGGGGTGTCTATACTACGGGGGTCTGTATTAAGGGGGGTGTGTATACTGTGGGGGTCTGTACTAAGTGGGATTCTATACTGATGGGGTCTGCACTAAGGGGGTGTCTATACTTCAGGGGTTTGCACTAAGGGGGTGTCTATACTGATGGGGGTCTTTACTAAGGGGATGTCTATATTGATGGGGGGCCTGCACTAAGGGGGTGTCTATACTGCGGAGGTCTGCACTAAGGGGCATTCTATACTGATGGGGGTCTGCACTAAGGGGAAATTCTATACTGATGGGGGTCTGCTCTAAGGGAGAGTGTCTATACTGATAAGGGGCCTGCACTAAAGGGGATTCTATACTAATGGGGGTCTGCACTAAAGGGGGGGTCTGCACTAAGAGGGGGGATTCTACACTTATGGGGGTGTCTGTACTGATGGGGGGTCTGCACTGAGGGGGTGAGTCTATACTGAGGGAGGGGGTTTGTACTGAGGGGGTGTATACTAACGGAGGGTGGTCTGTACTGAGGGAGGGGGGTCTGTACTTAGTGGGGGAGTCTATTCTGATGGAGGGGTGGTCTAAACTGAGGGAGGGGGTCTATACTGAGGAAGGGGGGTCTGTTCTTAGTGAGGGGATATATCCTGAAGAAATGGCAGCACTCCAAGATCCATCAAAATTTGTATTTAATGAACGAACGTCCCAAGGGGATCTATACTGCTGAAGGGGGTCTGTACTGAGGGGGAATCTGGGTGACACCAACCCTAGTGATGCCACTGAACATACCCTGTATAAAACCACTCTCAACACTTTCCTCTTTTGAACTTGCTACTACCGAAGAGATCGCTAAAGTTTTTTTCAGAAACCCGACTTACCACCTGTCCCCTGGATCCTGTTCCCTTGCAACAACTATAGTCACCCTCTTCTTCTATCCTATGATCCCTCACTCACATATTTAATTTCTCTCTCTCTACTGGGACCTCCTCCTCCCCTCTAAAGCATGCACTGATTACCCCTATACTTTAAAAGCCCTCACTGGACCCCACCATCCAGAACAACTTAAGACCATGGGTGTAGGAACCCTTACAAATCTGGGGGGGGCAGCATTTTGACTCGCCAGGTATATTCTTATTCAGTAAACTGGGAGTTGTTTTTAACGTGTATGTTATTTTGAAGGGTTGAGAGGGATCCCCTTCTTAGGGTTGCTGCCTTATTCTACTGTTGTGTAAAAATTAACCCACATGGCATAGTAAAAATGAACACACATGGCATAAGTAAAAATGAACCCACATGGCATTAGTAAAAATCAACCCACATCATGGCATTAGTAAAAATCAACCCACATGGCATAAGTAAAAATTAACCCACAAGGCATTAGTAAAAATTAAACCACATGGCATAAGTAAAAATTAACCCACATGCCATCAGTAAAAATTAACCCCAGGCAAGTGATATATTTCACAAAATTAATTCTATAGGTGCAAAAACCATCATATTTTCTATGAAGAACACTAGCAGCAGACAATGTAATCCAGCAATAGCACATACCTGCATGCCTTTGATTAAAAATTATTAGAAAATAATTTTTACTTCCAGCATAATACTTCTGAAACTCGCAATAAGAAAGTATGCAATTTTCTATTACGTTTTGTCCTGGAAGGTGTCCACCTTATTATGTTACTATGTAAAGATTGATTTGACATTCTGCCACGTATCCAGTAAAAATGTAACTTATCACCAATTACATTAATGGGACCATAAGGCTGATATTTTTTGTTTCCGATAACGCTGATATTTTCCCAAAAATGGAGGCAACTTTAATGCTATGCTATTGGATATTTAAATACACTGAAGCCACTGATTTTACCCCCCAAAAAATACCTGGCAAGTCAACGCAAATAAAAAGAAAAACGTGACATAGAAGCTTTTCAAAACAATGGCTAACCTGTGTACATATGTTGATGTGTGTCAACATGGAGGAGGAGGCGAGGAGGCGAGGAGCCGAGGAGAGAAGAGCCGCTGTACCGAGCCGATCCCTGAGCGAGGATGGATCATGTGACATCATGGCGCGCCGGGCGGCTTTGTAATTCCCGCCTTCTGAGCTTGCAGCGCCTATGATGAACGTCACACGTCCCGTTGTCACGGATTGGAGCAGTAAGACGTCCATCATAGGCGCTGCAGCTTCCGGAAGCCGGGATCTGTGTCTCTCGACTCCACACTCGGCAACACGCGGTGCTCACTCGGAGCTCGCTCGGGGCTCATAATTAATTATCCTCCTAACCTGGGGGGGATTTTACCATACCTGTCCCCCCCGCATTATTTCCTGCGGGGGAAGCGCCCCCCGCCCCCCCCTGTTCCTACGCCCATGCTTAAGACCCTCCTTGCTCCCGTTTGCATGAAAGCTTTTAGAATGGTTAGTCTACAGCCACTTACTACACTCCACTAAAATTGCCTTACTGAAACTCACTAATTATCTACTAACTGCTAAAACCAATGGCCACTACTCCATACTCATACTACGAGACCTCTCTGCAGCCTTTGATACTGTTGACCATCCCCTCCTTCTCCAAAAACTCTACTCTCTTGGCCTTCAAGACTCTGTCCTCTTCTGGTTATCCTTCTACCTATCACAGCGCTCCTTCAGTGTTACCTATAACTCTGTTTCCTACTCTCCACTTCCTCATTCTGTAGGGGTACCCCAAGGTTCTGGTCAATTAGTAAACTCCCATGACTTCCAGTACCATCTTTATGCTGATGACATACACATGTATCTCTCTCACCTTACTCCTTCAGTCTCCTCTGACATTACTTATTAACTGACATAACAGAATGGATGTCACTTCTTTCTTCTTCCTCTGGCCCATGCCCCATTCCCTTACTTCTCCATCAAATTAATAATACAACCATCAGTTCCTCCCCTCATGCAATGGTGCTAGATGTAATCCTGGACCCTGACCTGTTCTTCTACTTCCCTCATCAGTTAATCCCTCACAGTTACTACATGTAGCGCCCTGCTCCTGTTAAGTAGGCACTATTTTGTAAATTCAGTTACAGTATCTGAGCTGTAGGTTCATACCCGTGATCCGCAAAGGAAGGTATCTGAATCTTCCTTACCCCTCCATCCCTCTGACGGAACTTGTTTAATTAAACCCTTGAAGAAAAAGAAGCAAAGTGTTGGTGTGGACATTTGTAACTCTTCAAGAAGGACCCCTAGGATAAACATGGTGAACAGTAAGGTAATGGCAGGCCCAAATCTAAACCAGCAGCTCCTACGGGGGGTAGTGCTACATACCTTTTGTTTCACCAGACCCTTCCTATTAGATTCAGTCAGTTAACCTATTAGATTGCAAGCTTGCAGGAGCAGGACCCTCCTAACCCTCTTGTATTGAATTGTATTGTTGCTGTATTGTCTCCCTGTATATTGTAAAGCGCTGCACAAATGGTTGGTGCTCTTTAAATCCTGTATAATAATAATTTATATATGGAGTATTTTAAGTCATAAAAAGTCAACCCATTTTGGGGTTCAAAGGGTAAACCTTCATCGGGGCTACAAGGAAAACATAAAGGATTATGATCAAAATACAGTATTGATCATCCTTTTAATGGTATAGAATACCAAGCATGAATACATAGGCATATAAAATACAAAATAAATCTTGTAGAATATTTAAATAGCATGTAGATCATAATTAAAAAGTAACAGTAGATCTAATTAAATATAAACAAAAAAGTACCGTAAGCTATAAAAAATATAATACAGGTATATATTCATTATAATTTGATTCAGGGATGGACTGGCCTTTGGGACTACAGGGAGTTTCCCGGTGGGCTGATGGCTCAGTGGGCCGGCTTCAGTGACAGCGGACCGCCGCCCCCCTCTGCTCCTCTGTCTCTCCCTTCCTGCATCGCTCACCTGGGGGGAACAGAGAAGCAGGGGGAGGACCAGAGGAGCAGGAGGGATGACAGAGGAGCATGGAGGAGGGGACAGACAGCTAACTCAACAGCTATGGCCTGGGAGTTTCTCACTTCTGCCTAATCTTGTCCCATAAGGGGGGGGGGAGCACCGAACTGATTCTTTACCCCGGGTGAAATAATTACTAGCTTCCCCTATAAGAGTACCAGTACCAGCCGTTCTACTCTAATAAAGTAGAATGGCTAGTGACTAGAGAGGGGGCTTGGGTGGCCAGGGGGGCGGGAGTTGTCTGGACGCCATGGGAGAGACCTGTCAAAGTGGGCCAGTCTGGATGAAGTCCAGGGCCAAATTTTTGTCCCAGTCCAGCCCTGATTTGATTTGGTTTGGTGTAGATACTGTACATTGGTCTAGGAAGACTGTGTAGATTAAAGACCAGTATTATTCGCCATATATTATAGTATTCTGTGCCAAGATGACACCAGTGTGGAAGCGCCTGTAAGCTGCCAATGTGGTCTTCTACTTACTTTCTACTTACCTTGAGCCCCAATCTATGTATTTTTTTTTGAGGGGAGGAGGGGGTGTTTGTTAAATTATACTGCTATAATGGAACTAATTTAGAAAGAAAAAAAAACAGAAATATTGGATAAAAAAGGGATGGGGAAGATGGATTGTGAGATTTATGTTGCTCTAAATAAGAATGCAATGACTGTGTGTAAAGGGAAGTACAGCGGTTGTAAAACATTTAATGTCACTCAGTAGCTGCCTTATTAAGTCATAAATATGTGTATATGGATATACTGTAATTCTCTTCATGTGTCATCATGACTAGGGATGAGCCGAACATACCCGTGTTTGGTTCGCACCAGAACCGTCAAACAGACCGACCGTTCGCGCAAACATGTAGAACCCCATTGAAGTCTATGGGACTCGAATGTTCAAATTCAAAAACGCTCATTTTAAAGACCAATATTCAAGTTATTGTTGGAAAACTTCTTTTAGAACCCGGGTCTTGCCCCAGGGAACATGTATCAATGGAAAAAAAGTTTTAAAAACGATACATGTTCCTTGGGCAAGACCCGGGTTCTCAAAGACGTTTTCACAGGCAAACTATAGACACCTAGCAGGTACAATATTTAAAGGAATCTTTCATTTTTTTTTTATCCAGGAGCAGTGATTTTAATGATTTTAATGATGCTTAAATTAAATTATTTTTTTTTTAAATAAAATTCCTGCTGGGTGTCTATACGTGTGATAACGTCTTTAAATAGCACAATCACCTGCCTGCCTGTAAATTAGGAAGAACTGATCTATCTAAGCTATACAGTGTATAAATAAATGTACAACTCCTAGGGATGTATATATATTCTCTGCACACTGTAAATTAAGCTAAACTGACTAGCCTGCCTGCCTGCTCTATCTAGCTATATAAAAAGACAATCTCTCTGTCTCTCTGACTGCTCTCATCAACAAGCCGGAAACACACTACACGAGGCTGCCCAACAGGCGGCCTTTTATAGTGTGGGGCGTGTGCTAAAGCCCTGAGCCATAATTGGCCAAAGCCACCCAGGCTTTGGCCAATTATGGCTCTTCGTTTTTTGCGCGCTGTGATTGGCCAAGCATGCGGGACATACAGCATGCTTGGCCAATCATCAGCGCGCAATGCCGCAGTGGATTATGGGCCGTTTTGCGTCACTCGAATTTGGCGCAAACGACCGCTTTTGTTCGAATTTCGTCGAATGTACGAACAGACAATGTTCGAGTCGAACATACGTTCGTATCGAACGCGAGGCTCATCCCTAATCATGACGCAGGCACTGTGCCCATCAATTGTCGTCACTGTGCCATGCCATCAAACACAGCCGCTGTGCCATCAATTGTTGCCACTGTGCCCATCAATTGTTGCCACTGTGCCATGCCATCAATTGTCACCACTGTGCCATGCCATTGTCGCCACTGTGCCCATCAATTGTCGCCACTGTGCCATGCCAAACGCAGCCACTGTGCCATCAATTGTCGCCACTGTGCCATGCCAAATGCACTGTGCCACGTCATTGTCGCCACTGTGCCCATCAATTGTCTCCACTGTGCAATGCCATTGTCACCACTGTGCCCATCAATTGTCGCCACTGTGCCATGCCATTGTCGCCACTGTGCCATGCCATTGTCGCCACTGTGCCCATCAATTGTCGTCACTGTGCCATGCCAAACGCAGCCACTGTGCCATCAATTGTCGCCACTGTGCCATGCCATTGTCGCCACTGTGCCCATCAATTGTCGCCACTGTACCATGCCAAACGCAGCCACTGTGCCATGCCATTGTCGCCACTGTGCCCATCAATTGCCGCCAGTTTGACCCTAAAATGCCGCCAGATTGCCCCCCTCCTGGCACTTACTTTTCTCGGTCGGCCATCCTCTGATCCTTCTTCATGATCCCTCGAAGTAGTCCCGCCCTCAATGTCGCTTCAGCCAATCAGGTTACTGGTAACCAGAAACGGTGAACCTGATTGGCTGAGACACCTGTCAGTGTTAACCAGGGAACGCATACCCCGTGCGTGCCCTGGTTAACTATTTGGAAGCCGATTAGAGCACTCAGGCTGGTCACGCTGATTTCATGCACCTTCCGACGCTGTATCAGCAGAAATTCCAGTGACAGCACAGCACGTGCGAGGGACGCCAACACGGGGGTGGAGGTATCCAGTGTTATTGTTAAGCTTGCAGACCCAGTGCCAGGATAGGCACTTTTATATGTAAGTGGCCAATTGGTTCATGTTTTTTATACTTTTTAATAAAACCGGTTGCACTATGGAGGCTATGTTTTTCCATTCCATGTCCCATCTCTGAAATCCGGAAAATCAAGGTGTCCTTTGTCCATCCTTCTGAGACGTTATATATGCATGCAGGCATTATCCTGCATATGCGCTACAGACCTCCCCTTTGGTAGGTAAGAGGTCCAGTCCTTCTGGTAAGCCTTTCCTGATCTATTCAGCTTGTTTGGGGTGCAGATCGTTTGCATGGTGAAGGATTTTACAGCAACACTGACTTCTTCCACAGTTCCAGTGACAACAGATTTATTGGGACTCATGTCACAATGAACTTTAATTAATCTTTTGTTTTTTTTGCTTATCTCTAATGAATTAGTTATGCACCACTGGACTTTTCTCACTTGAATATCGCAAGATATTCCTGAGGCTTCCTATTTTACCTCACCAGTAATTTAGGTCATTGTATTTTTATACACATTTTTTTCTTTATTTTATTTACATTTATTTTTGTTTACCACTGCTGTTGTGAATACCATATATGTGTGTTTATCCACTATTTGTATAGCACCTATTCCGCTATCTCTAGCGCCCCCTATTTTCTATACCATTTATGTCAGGATTTCTACTTCCTTCCTAGGGTGAGCAGCTTTCCAATCACTTATTTAGTCACAGCTTTTATTTGGTGCGGAAATTCCAAACTACCTCTAATCGGAAAGCCTTTTGGAGCCGCTGGCTCTGATAGACACTTCCAAAGCCAACCAGCTGTCGTTATTCAGATGGCCGGCGCTCACGAGGGGGCCGGCCATTTGAATAGTGGGCAGCTGAGACAATACATAGATTGATGCAATGCATCAATCTATGTATTGTTTTTTAGTGGCGGTGCAGGAACGAGAGGGGGCGGTGCTCCTGCGCCCTCTATGGACGCACCGCCACTGCTATATACAAACCATCTTCACTCAAACATGTTCAGAATAAAATAAGGTAATTTCTTGGCATCGTTCACAAGATCCTAATCTAAATAAATATAAAAGTTACTAAGACCCCTTTCACACTGGGGCATTTTCAGGAGCCTTTGGGCTAAAAAATAGCTCCTATAAAGCTTCTAAACAGCTCCCTTGCAGTCCCAGTGTGAGAGCCCGAGTGCTTGCAGGATGCAAGAGCGGTGCACTTGCAGGACGCATCTTTCGGGCAGTGGGGAGAGTGGTGTATACACCGCTCCTCCAACGCCCCCTGCCCATTGATATCAATGGGCACCGCTGCTAAAGTGCAAATCGCTTCGGCAGCAGTGCTTTGTGGTATTTTGCCCCCCCCCCCCCCCAGTGTGAAAGTAGCCTTGATTGTTTTTTTTTTTTTTTTTTTATTGAATACTGAACTAATTTTTGTTATAGATTAAATGCCTAAATATAAGCAAAATAAAAATACATCTCCTATGTCTTTTCCTTTGTTTCATTTCTCAAATGCAAACTTTATTCTGCTGTTCTCACATTACCAGTTTTACTGTTCTAGGGATGCTACCTTTGTCCTCCAATGCTCCCTTTGTGTATGTGAGAATAGCCACTCCTTTCCCCAAGATGGACTATACATCTGACTATACATCAGAAAAGGATAGGAAGCATGCAGATGCTTTCCCTGATATTTACAACTCTGCATTTACAATGTTAACTGTTTCATTTAAACGTGTGAATATTTAAGTCAACAGCCTATACAAAAATGCCTCATTTAGGATCTGAGGCTTTGGGCTTGTGTCAATAGTATCAATTTGACATTAGTTTTTGATGCTTCTGAGATCAATCAGAATTCACTGCAACACTGTATCCTGGCCTAGGCCAACAAGTCCCAGGCCTAGGGCAGCACTTTGCAGGGGGGTAGCATGGAAAGAGTCCCCGCCGGCTTGCACTACACTGTGCTGTCAGTGTAGTGCCAGGCTTATGGGGCGGACTGGGCTGAGTGGCAAATTAGTCTAGTGCCCCTCTAAAGCAGTGAAAGAAAAAAGTATCTCGCGCCAAAAAAAGTTAGTTTCAATAAATTAATATAAGCTGCTCCCCAAGTAATCAAACTTGATTATAAATATTGTTAAATGTGGGGGTGGGGGCGCTATTAGTGATGCTAAATATATATGAATATAAGACATATAGTTATATAATACAGTACATGCTATATGTATATAATTTTTCAAACTCACCAGCTCCTAAACAAATAAGATATCCTCATATTAGTGTGATCATAAATAGATAAATAAATAAACAATCCACAAAAAACACGCTTCCTGAAGACGTAGAATATGAAACGTACGTCGAGGCAGTACCTGGTCACACACGCACCAATCGTAACTTCCGGTCCCGCTGGTCTGTGGTGCCAGCAAGGTGGAATGCACGCCACTACAGGCAAAAAGTCGGGACCCCATCCATCTAAGACATGCGAGCAAGCCTCAGTGAGAGGTTCGGGGCACTTTTAAAAGTAAGAAGCCATTTGGCTATTTTTTTTGTTACCCTTTTTTATTAAACAATATTACACTATATTGGCATCATCTTCGTTTTTTGCATATCCGCATGGGAGACTTCTGCTATTAAAGGAGAGAGGTGCAAGGATCCATCCGATTAAACAGGTTTAACCTGACACAGCGCATTTGACCTCTTTTTTTTTATACCAAAAAAGGGTCAACTTCATTTGGTAAGAGGCCATCTAACTATTGATCACTTCAAGTGTACACATCAACAATTGGTGAAGGTGGAACGCTACAGTGTCTATTTGTTTCTAATTGCACAGGAGGAATTTATGGACTTTTTTGATGGACTAAATTTGGCATGCAGCACTTTATTTGACTTTTAATTCTCATATACAGTTACTTTGCTCAGTTTTTTGTTTCTAGTAGCTTACTCATTATTGGGTAATGAGTGGGTTTGTTCACTGTTTTTTGTGGATTGTTTATTTACTTATCTATTTATGATCACACTAGTATGAGGATATCTTATTTGTTTAGAAGCTGGTGAGTTTGAAAAATTATATACACATAGCACGTGTTATATTATATATCTATATTTCTTATATTCATATATATTTAGCACCACTAATAGCGCCCCCACCCCCACATTTAACCACTCTAAAGCAGCCTCACTGCTTCCGGTATGTAGGCAGCTGACATTCCGCAACTGTGGGGGGGGAGCGCTGCTTCTAATTTTGACTATCCTATCATCCTAGACCACAAACCCTCCTCACTGTGCTATATGTTTTCTTCTGCACCATTGGCATGGTTATATCTTCTTAGTCTTCTCCATAATATTATCTGAAATTTGTGCTTAACCACTTCCTGATGGGCGTACGACTTTGTACGGCCACAGAGTGGTTCCAAATCTCTGAGCCGCCGTCTTTTGACGGCGGCGTGCGCTCCTCCAGGCCACTGGGGGGCACGCAAGCTCCGCCAGCGGCGCACGTGTGCCCGCCGCATCGCTGAGATGCCGATGCGCGTGGCTGGCGGCCGCGATGTCCGCTGGGCACTCGCGATCGGCGGTCACAGGACAAGGACATGGATCTGTGTGTGTAAACACACAGATCCATGTCCTGTCAGGGGAGAGAGGAGACCAATCTGTGTCCCTTGTACATAGGCACATAGATCGGTCACCTCCCCCAGTCACCCCCCTCCCCCCACAGTTAGAACACAATACAGGGTACTCATTTAACCCCTCCCTCACTACCTAGTGTTAACCCCTTCAATGCCAGTCACATTTCAACAGTAATTAGTGCATATTTATAGCACTGATTGCTGTATAAATGTGAATGGCTCCAAAAATGTGTCAAAAGTGTCCGATGTGTCCGCCATAATGCCGCAGTCCCAATAAAAATCGCAGATCGCCGCCATTACTAGTAAAAAAATAAATAATAAAAAATAATAATTCTGTCCCCTATTTTGTAAGCGCTATAAGTTTTGCGCAAACCAATCGCTTATTGCGATTTTTTTTAATAAAAATATGTAGGAGAATATGTATCTGCCTAGACTGAGAAACAAAAGTTTTTTTAAAAAAAATTGGGCTATTTATTATAGCAACAAGTAAAAAATATTGATTTTTTTTCAAAATAGTCGCTCTTTTTTTGTTTATAGCGCAAAAAATAAAAACCGCAGAGGTGATCAAATATCACCAAAAGAAAGCTCTATTTGTGGGGAAAAAAGGACGTCAATTTTGTTTGGGAGCCACGTTGCACGATCGTGCAATTGTCAGTTAAATCGACGCAGTGACGGGAAGCTGACATTTCACCTGGTCAGGAAGTGGGTATACGTGCCCAGTAAGCAAGTGGTTAAAGTAGAACTATAGGTAACGCTTTTTTTTTTAATTCTGGATAAAGTAAGGGAGGGTTATAGCCCCTGTCAGTTTTTTTTTTTTTTTACCATACTGTCCCATTGCAGAGATTTCCCTTCACTTCCTGCCCCATAGCCAAACAGGAAGTGAGAGGAAATCTATGCAAATTAAGGGAATCCATTGCCCCACCAGGCCCTAAGAACTAGTGTCCCCACTCGAAAATTTTAGGGTGGGTCTTAATCAGAAAGGGGTGTGGCCTTGACAAGAAGGGGTTGGTCATATTTAAATTAGGGGTGCATGAGTTTAGTGAGGCTTAGGGCAGCACAAAACCTAAATACACTACTGAGAGCAGCCCAGTATATTATGCAACACAGTCCATCTTAAGTCTTCAGTATAGGATAAAGAAGTTGTCGGGGATGTCTACGCAGGCATCCAATACTGGGTAACAGATCAATGGGCTGCACTAAAGGCAATAGGCACCGAGATAGTGAAAAAATATATGTTTATTTAAGATTAAAGCAAACGGGTAACACAATAATAGAAAACCCCAGAGACAAGCAAGCATAAAATAAACACAGCAAACCACAAAACCACCTGAACTAACAAACAAATATATACAAGGAATAAGAGCATATATAGCAGGTCAAGCAGGGATGTGAGAAAAAGGGGGGAAGCAGAGTCCAGGACAGGGCAGGGAGCAAATCAGGAACAAGCTGGCTACAGGTATCTGGTCAGGCAGGGACAAGGCTGACAGGGTAATACTGAAGCCCTGAACCCCAGTGAAGGGCGGGCTTAAATACCTGTACTAATACACCTTGGGGGACACATGCTGGTGGCCACCAGAACTGCACCCCTGTTACTGGAAAGAACAGTGCCACCAGCAGGTGACCAAAGTCAAAACACAGATCAAGTGTCCAACAATGGACATTTGATCAATCTGAGGTTGAGTTGTTCCTCAGAGCAAAGTCCCTGTGCTGAGGCAATATGGTATCCTCCTAGTGTGTATCCAACGATGTGGTAATTGCAGTTAGTGCGCGTTCCTACTCCCTTTGAGAGACAGCCCTTGGCATTTTACTGCAATCAGCGGGTAGTAAAGTGGTATAAGTCTGGATGGTATTTGTGGTTGTAGAGAAATCAAGTTCCAATAAATCACGGGAACAAGAAAAAATATTGTATCCGCACAGTAACTTTGCTCTGAGGGACAACTCAACCTCAGATTGATCAAATGTCCGTTATTGGATCACACTTCTTTATCCTATACTGAAGACTTAAGATGGACTGTCTTACATAATATACTGGACTGTTTTTACTATACATTTGAGCGGTTGCTCTTGCAATATAACAGTTATACACTTTATCATATAAGTCTATTTATATCTAGCTGTTTAGGATGAGTGCGTGAAGCTACATAGTTACATAGTTAGTCAGGTTGAAAAGTCCATCCAGTTCAACCATAAAAAAAAATATCGTACAATCCCATATACCCAATTCTATACCCACAGTTGATCCAGAGGAAGGCAAAAAACCCCAGCAGAGCATGATAAGAGCATGATAAAATTTGCTACAGCAAAGGAAAAAAAATCTGTCTTGATCCCCCGAGAGGCAATCGGATTTTGCCTGGATCAACTTTACCTATAAATGTTAGTACTCAGTTATATTATGTACATTTAGGAAAGAATTAAGGCCTTTCTTAAAGCAATCTACTGAGCTGGCCAGAACCACCTCTGGAGGGAGTCTGTTCCACATTTTCACAGCTCTTAAGCCTCGTACACACGCTTGGTTTACTCAGCATGAACCAGCAAGAAAACTGCTGGCAGAGCTTTCTTGCTGAGTAAACCGAGCGTCTGTACAAGGCTTTCAGGTTTCTCGACAAGAAAACTGCCCAGAATCTAGACGAAGAATCTAGTCAGAAAAATACTACGTTTTTTTCCTGACGAGATTCTTGCCCGTGTGTACAGGGCTTTACTGTGAAATAACCTTTCCGGATTTTGAGATGAAATCTTTTTTCCTCTAGATGTAAAGAGTGCCCCCTTGTCTTTTGTGTTGATCGTAAAGGGAATAACTCAACACCAAGTTCACTATATGGACCCCTTATATATTTGTACATGTTGATCATATCCCCCCTTATTCTCCTCTTCTCAAGATAAAATAGATTTGGTTCTTCTAATCTTTCCTCATAGCTGAGCACCTCTGTGTATCTTATCAGTTTGGTTGCACTTCTCTGCACTTTCTCCAGTTCCCCGATATCCTTTTTGAGAACTGGTACCCAAAACTGGACTGCATATTCCAGATGAGGTCTTACTAATGATTTGAACAGGGGCACACATATATCTCTCAAGGGATTCAAGCTCAGATCTAGGCTATTAAACAAAAAAAGTATTGGTGCTATACCACACAGATTCACAACTCCACAGTCCAGCTCTGATTTGCTTTAGGCTGAATGACACCTAGAAACACTCAAATTATTTCTTGTATGCCTATGGGGGCAAGAAAACCACGCCTTATTGCTAAAGAGTTCTCTTCAAGCACAATCTACAGCCATTACAAGAATGCGGCATTCAAGACTCACCCAGCACTGCAGGAAGAGCCCCTGTGACGTCAGATGGACTGGACTGAAGGAACATGGAAAAAGAAGGTGCATGTACAGTTAAGAGTGCTCCAAGGGGGTGGGGTGGTCTTTAAAGCCTAACTAAAGGCACTGTGTCTCATAGCACACACCAGCGTGCAGATATTCAGCATGGCTCACTGATGTTAGTGAGCCCTAAAGTGTACCTTTTGCCCGGTAAATTACCATTATTTTAGTTAATTTGCTTTTACCCCTATCCCCCTAATTTCACTTACATAATCATATGTATAAAATATATGTAGGGTGAGCTGAATTTATTCTATCAATCTGCTATGTGGATATATAGCTGTGCTCAAAAGTTTGCATACCCTGGCAAAATTGTGACATTTTGGAAATTATATTGAAAATATGACTGATCGTGACAAAAAACTGTCTTTTATTTTAAGTATAACAATTACAAGAAGCCGTTTATTATCACATAGTTTTTTAGATCCTTTTTCAATCATAATGATAACAGAAATTACCCAAATGGTCCTGATAAAAAGTGTACATACCCTGGAATGTTTGGCCTTGGTAAAGACACAGAAGGTGGCACACACAGGTAAAAATGGCAATTAAAGATACATTTCCCACATTTGTGACTTTTTAAAACACAATTAGTGTCTGTGTATAACTAGTCAATGATTTTGTTAGCTTTCACATGGATGCACTAAGCAGGCTATAAACTGAGCCATGAGGAGGTAGAAAAGAACAGGCAAGGTAATGAAACTTTACGAAGATGGAAAAGGATATAAAAAGATATCCAAACCCTTGAATATGCCAGTCAGTATTGTTCAATCACTGAATAAGAAGTGGAAAATTTGGGGATTCCTTTATACCAAGCCAGGTAGATCAAGAAAAATTTCAGCCACAACTGCCAAAGGAAATGTTTGAGATACAAAGAAAAACCCACAGGTAACCTCAGGAGAAATACAGGTTGCTCTGAAAAAATATGTTGTGGTTGCTTTTAAGGCGTAACAATACGATGATACTTTCACAAAAAAGAGCTGCATGGTCAAGTTTCCAGAAAGAAGTGCTGTACTGTACAAGTTCCACAAAAAAGCCTGGTTACAATCAGAGGTGGCTCTAGGCTTTGTGAGGCCTTAGGCAAAACTTGACATGGGGCCCCATTCTTGCCCATGACGGGAAAAATAATTTAAGGACAAGAGCCTCTTCCCCACAACCCTGGGCGGTGGTTGTGGGGGTCTGAGGGCAGGGGGCTTATCGGAATCTGGAAGCCCCCCAGATCCTACTCTTTACTAACAAAATGGCAGGAGCCACTCGGCGATGTCACCTGGTGGACCCACCCCCTAGTGATTTAATTGACTGAGGGCATGCTGGGTCATTGACGTCACAAGGGGTGGTGTCACCGATAGTCACTGGTTGTTAGGGACGCTGTGAGGGATCCAGAGTCAGGGCTATTAACCCTGCCTGAGCACAGCGGCATTAAGCTCCCCTGTCCCTCAAAACTGGGGTAATGCATTGGGTAAGTTAGGTGGCTGCAAGGTCCCTGTGAGTGTGAGGCCTTAGGCGACTGCCTAATTTGCCTAATTAAAGAGCCTCCTTTGGTTACAATATGCCCAACAACACCTTGACATGCCTCATTGGCTCTTTTTGTGGCATTGGTGCAGTAAATGCTTCCTTCTGGCAGCTCAACCATCCAGCTTTTTTGTTCAAGTATCGTTGAATGGTGCTGCTTAAAAACTACCACACCGTCTTTTTGGAGCGCAGCCTATATTTCTCCTGTGGTTTCCTGTGGGTTTTTCTTTGTTTTCTGAGCAATTCTTCCGCCAGTTGTGGCTGCAATCTTTCTTGGTCTACCTAACCCTGGCTTGGCATCAAAAGAGTCCCTAATGTATTGTTTATTTTACTTTATTTATTTTAATTTGACACATTTTTCCCCAAAATGTAATGTTTTGATCACTTTTATTCCTATTACAAACATCCCTTGTAATAGGAATATGGCATGACAGGTCCTCTTTATCTCTAGGCTGGGAAGCCTGACAAAAAAAAAACTATCCTGGCTTCGATTGTAGTGGTGAGTCAGTAGAAGCACCGGAGGGTGACATGGGCGTCCCCTCTCGCATCCCGTAAGAATGATCAAGCGGTGGAACAGCCGCTATGAAAAAAAGGCAATTGGGTCAATAAATGAAACTGTTCGTGTGACGGAAACAAGAAAGGAGTTTTTCAGGTTTAGGAAGGAGCGATATAAAAGGAGGAAATAAACCCGGAAAACATCTTGCAAAAATGCTAAAGCGCAACAAGTCCCTAAACTATATAGAGAAGATTCAGAATGGAAGAAGTGAAATGATAAACAAAACAGTAGACATTGCAAGCGCAGTTCATACATATTATAGTTCACTATATGCAATTGGAAAGGAAGACTCACATAAGGAGAAAGAGAAGAGGAAGGAAAAAATACAAGAATATTTAAAAAGTGCGAATCTGCCAAAAATACAAGAAGAACGTTTGACAGCCTTGGAAGCAGAGATTACTCAAGAAGAAATCATAAGAGCATTAAAAGAAACACCGACCGGGAAAAGCCCTGGACCAGATGGGTTCACCATCAAATACTACAAAAAATTACAAAAACAGCTGATCCCGAGACTATGTGAGTATTTCAATCAAATTGCAGAAGAAAAAGAAATGCGACATGAATCTTTATTGAGTGAAAAATAGCAGGTAATGGCGCCTACTAGAAATAAGGTGTATAAAGGAATGTGCAAATATAAATATAAAATGTATCTGTCCAAAAAAGTGCTGGTCTTTGTAGTGATGTCAAGGTATAGTTATAACATATATATAACAAAATAAATTAAATTAATAAAGTGGTTGAATTAATAATCCATAAAAATCCAATTCCTAGTGATAAATATTTCCAAAATAAGTGTTGCAAAATTAGATGATGATAATAATAATAATCCAAGAAAAGTCCAGTATTATAAAAAATATATATATATTTTCAAGATTGCTTCCGAAAAATAATGATATAAGGTGATATGTGCTTCATGCAGGTATAGCCGTCAGTGGATCACTCAGTGCTCTCCCCCAATGGTCCCGCACTCACCGGATCCAACTACCCCTGCAGGGGTAATAGGCTTTCTCAATAAGTATCCACACTTCAATAAAAACTGCCTGGTTTCCTCACATGGGGTCTATCCAACCATTCAGCCGCTCATAGAGAAGATAAAATGAAACGAAAATGCCCTTTGTAACAAGTAAAATTTATTCTTGATAAACAATGGGTACTCACAATTTACATGTAGTTAAAAAGGCCTTTAGAGAATGTGTGCTGTGGCTCTGAGCGAACGTTCCTCAGAGCCACAGCACACATTCTCTAAAGGCCTTTTTAACTACATGTACATTGTGAGTACCCATTGTTTATCAAGAATACATTTTACTTGTTACAAAACGGTATCACGCTATTGGGCATTTTCGTTTCATCTGACGGACAGATTCGATGGTTAGTACACAAAAGCATCGGACCAAAACCCGCGCATGCTCAGAAACACGTTGACACATTCTTGGAAGCATTGAACTTTGTTGTGTTCTACATCACCGCGTTCTGGTCTGATCGGATTTTTGGCCCGATGGTGTGTACACACATCAGACCATCAGACCACTTCAGCGTGGTCTGATGAAAATGGTCCGTCGGACCAGTTTCATTGGACCGGTCTGATCGTGTGTACATGGCCTCATAGGCCTATAGCCCTACTAAATACTGATACAAAACTATATGCAAAAATTCTTGCCACGCAACTAAAGGACCTAATGCCTGAGTGGGTAGACCCAGATCAGACTGGGTTCATACCGGGACGAGAAGGCAGAGATAACACCCTAAAAACTATATTATTGCTGCAGAAAAATAAGGCCGTAGAACCCCCAGTCCTACTCCTGTCGATAGACGCTGAGAAAGCATTCGACAGGGTGGACTGGGGATTTATGATGGAAACTCTGCAATATCTGGGGATGATGGGTCCTAGAATAATATTGGATACAAAACTTATATAATAGACCAATGGCAATGGTCAAGGTCAATGGCAAAGTGTCAGCCCCCTTTGAAATGTATAATGGGACTAGACAAGGTTGCCCACTTTCTCCACTTCTATATATACTAACATTAGAACCCTTTCTGGCAACCCTGCAAAATAATCCTAGAATAGAGGGGGCGAGAATAGGCGAACAAGAATATAAGGTAGCGGCTTACGTCGACGATATCTTAATGTATATGTCAAACCCAACTACAACCCTGTTGAATATAGCTAATGAAATAAAAAAGTGCGGAGAACTTTCAAAGCCTCAAAATACACCCTATAAAAACAGAAATTTTAAATATCGGCGTGGAGAAAAAAGAAGAGCTCGCTCTGCAAAAACAACATGCATATACGTGGGTAAAAAGAGAGTTAACTTATCTGGGGGTTAGATTGACATCCTCAATAGATGGTTTGTTTTCTGCTAACTTTATTCCTTTGTTAAATGAGGTAAAAACAGATCTAAAAAAGAATACAACCAGAGCTCTTTCATGGTTAGGAAAAATAAATGCCTTTAAGATGGCTACCCTCCCAAAAATAACATATACATTTCAGATGTTACCCATAGCAATCCCTCAGAGTTTCTTTAAGATCATAAAAACAATGTTGATAAAATATATATGGAATAACAAAACACCAAGGGTGAATTTTGGAATACTTACAAGAAGAAAAAAATATGGCGGGTTAGCAGCACCAGACATACAGAGATATTATAGAGCCACGATTATCGCATGAATGGTAGAATGGGGTAATAAACACAAAGAGAAGGAAAAAAATGGATTTGAATAGAAAACAGTATAAGTAAAACAGCATTGTATAAAAATGTATGGATACCACGAAAATATAGAGAGTTGAATGGAGACACGCACGGATTAACAAAGAATGTTTTTCAAGTATGGGATGTTTTACACAAACAGAATAAATGGATCTATAATTCACCTTTAATTTTACTTAAAAACACTAATTTTTTTATACCAGGAAAAGAAACATGGTTGGGAAACAAAATGGGGTCAGCACAAATAAAATGTATTATAGAACAGGGGAAGATAAAAATACTCCAGAAGATAAATGAGGAAAACAGGTGGGATATCAATCACTGGGAATATTTACAACTAAAACATCTGACAAAGTCAATGCCCACACCATTAAGAGACAAAAATAATTTAACTCCACTAGAAAAATTGTGTTCTATACAAACACCAGTAAAGCATGTGATATCAAGAGTCTATCAAATACTGACAGATGTAGAGACACAAGAAAAACCTGGTTTTATATCCTGCTCACTTTGACCTCTCCCAGGACCTTCCTACCAAACTTGCAATCCCTTCTAGATACCTTTGCTTCCCTTTCGGGGCTCCGGGTTTTCTCGCTGCCCTATTTGGGAATCCACCTTACCCCTACGTATTCGGGACTTTACCAGGCTAACTTCCCACATTTGTTCAGATGACTTACGGACCTGTTGTCGTCTTGGTCTCATGTGCCTTTGTCTTGGTTTGGCAGAATAACGGCCATCCATATGTCCTACCTCCCGAAACTATTGTATTTTTTTTGTGTCTTGCCTGTCCTGGTTCCCTCACACATCCTTCGTATACATCAAACGTAGAATTATGCAATTTTTTATAGGGTTCTTCCCGCCCTCGAATTGGCAAACAGGCTTTGTTTGCTAGACCAATTAATGGTGGTCTTTCGGTCCCTAATTTACGAGCCTACTATATAGCAGCTAGCATAGCTCCACTTTCACGCCTTCATGAGACCTATCAGCTTCCGCTTTGGGCTATGCTCGACCTGGTTGATATCGACCCTATCCCTATCTCCTCATTGCCCTGGCTCCCTCCTGTGCATCGCCCGGCAGCATTGGGCCCCTGCTTGGCCCACTCCTTGCGATTGTGGGACTCTGTGAAGTATTCTACTGGGTTGATCTCTCCTCATCCCAATTCTCATGGTGGATAGCGAACAGGTTCACAGATGTTCACTCGCTGTTGAGACCTACTGGGATTTTGACATTTGAAGCTTTACGCTCCTCCCACACCATTCCCTTGCGAGAACACTATTGCTATTTGCAACTTCGCCACTTTGTTTTGGGTCTTATTAAGACTCAACCTACCCTTATACTTTGACCCCCTTTGAGAGCCTCTGTAGAGCCAGACCCCATTCTTCAGGCTTAATATCGTTGGTATATTCGGCTGTGATATCCTCTAGGAGACCCCCACTGAGGCCTTACCACCTCCAATGGGAGAGGGAGTTGGGGAAACAGTTAGACCCTGAGGACTGGGTGATGACACTAACCTTGTCCAAGTGCTCACGTAATGTGTTGATTTTGGAGAATGCTTATAAAGTATTGTATAGGTGGTACTACACAACGGCAAGGTTGGCCAGCTTTATCCCAAATTACTCCCCGCTCTGTTTTAGGGGGTGCTCCATCGCGCATATTTGGTGGTCCTGACCGCGGGTGTGCAGACTGTGAATTAGAGTATATACTCTCCTTCGTAATCTGTTTCAGATTAACAATAAAAGGGACCCTTTTGTAGCACTCCTTGGTAAGGCTATCATTAAATTACTGCGTCCTGAAAGGCAACTAGCCCAGCATCTCTTTACTGCGGCTCGGCTGACGATTGCCAGAGCTTGGAAGACCCCCACACTTAGCTTTGAGGCAGTCAAAAACCGTCTGAATGATGTAATGGTTAATGAGAAACTGACGGCTGTCCTTTCTGATACGCATGACAAGTTTCTCAGGGTTTGGCAACCTTGGATCACATACTACCACCCTTCTAGGTTTGACACTGCATTACTGTCGATATAGGATTTCTCTCGCGCGCACCCCGTGGACCTTCTACCCCCTTCTCTTTTCTGTCCCACCCCACCTTCCCTTTTTTTTCCTCTCACTCTGCTCCACTCTTTTCCACTCCATTACAGTCTCCTTATTGGCTGTTATCTCTTTGTATTTTTTCTAGAGGATGCTAACTTTTAGATCTTTATGTTGATGAGAATCGCACACCTATTTTACAGGTTTACAGACAGCCGGGCGATGCCCGGACTTTAGACCATTTTGTTCTATTGACTTTTTCATCTTTTTTTCCAATAGAGTATAGCATAAGACCTTGCTTCCTGTATGCTGATGTGGGCTCTCGGGTCCGGATTTACTTTATATCTTGTATGCTATAATACTCTTGTGAACCTGTACTGTTGGTTAATATGTCAATAAAACCTTTGTAAAAGAAAAACCTGGTTTTATAGAGAAATGGGAAACAGAAATAAATAAGAAATTTGAAGATCAACAACTTAAAAGTATAATAGCATCCGTACATAACACCGCAACAGACATAAATACAATCGAAATGAACTACAAATGTATTTCAAGATGGAATAAGACACCTGAAATGATAAACAAATTTAATAAAGATAACTCCCCATTGTGTTAGAGGGAATGTGGACAAATTGGAACAACCACACACATATGGTGGGACTGTCCTAAAATAAAGGAATATTGGCGAGAAATCCAGGAAGTCGCAAAATAAATAACTGGGGAGGAATTCGATAATAGTATTCACGCCTGTGTGTTTCACGATGTAAAAGGTTCCAATAAAAGATACAGGGTAACATTGTTCCCACAACTAATAAACGCGGCTAAAGGGCTAATCCCAAAAAACTGGCTAAATAAAAACAAACCAGATATAAAAGAATGGTTTGCGCGGATTGAAAACTATAACAGACTGGATTATCTTTGTAGCTGCGATGAAGGCCAACTTGAGAAACATATTAGAAAATGGAGATGGTGGGAAGACTTTAAGTTGTCGGAGGAATATATGAAGAAAATGTTAAAAGAAAGAAAAACTTAGGAACAAACCACGGGGAGGGAGAGAGGGGAGGGTGGGAGGGAGGGGAGGGGGGCGACAGAGGGGGTGGGTGACGGGAGGTGTAGAGAGGGGAAAGGGGAAGAAAGAAGGTAAAAATTAGGAAGAGTAGAGTAATAGGAGAAAGAAGGGGGGGGGGAAAGATTTATTTTTTTAATGAATGAAATAAAGTTAAAAGAAACAAATAAATATAGTATTTAATCACAAATGATGTGAAACCAAAGTAGAGATAATGGCTCTTCTCTACAAGTGAAAGTACGATCAAGTCTTTGGACATGATGTGAAAAAAAAAAGTAGATCGCACACACAGATTATAGGATGAGACCTACTACAAACATATATTTAACATTAGAAAAATGATGACTAGCATCCAGTAGGGTAGCTTAGTGTAGTTAGTGTAGGTACTGCCCTAGAAGAGTCTACCTTGCCGTGGTGGGCAGGCTTGGAATCTCTTGGTCAAAAGTGTGTCAGCGAATGGGTGAGAGGATGACTAGATCTTTACTTATGGCCAATTGATTTTACCAAAGGACTTTTGCTTAATCAGAGTATTTATAGTTGGAAAAGGAAAAAATGTGTATGGGTCCATAATTATACTTTCATAAACACACAAAAAAAATTGTTATACCGTATATAAGTATAAGCCGACCCGAATATAAGCTGAGGCACCTAATGTTACCACAAAAAAAATGGGAAAACGTATTGACTCGAATATAAGCCTATGGTGTCCATCTGCATGCCTCACTGTGCCTCACTGTGTCCATGTGCATGCCTCACTGTGCCCATGCCTCACTGTGCCCATGCCTCACTATGCCCATGCCTCACTGTGTCCATGACTAGACTGATGTTTAACATGGGAGTCTATGAAAGGGGTGCCCGGATTTAAAAAAAAGGTGCTCCCCGGCCATAAATCCCCCGGAAAACAAACTTTGCACACTTGTAGAGGAAGAGTTGCTATATGTGTGCCAAGTTTGGGGTCCAGGGGACCTACGGCTGGCCGGTACCTGGTCCCCAGGAGATCAGGTGCAAAAAGGTGACTCGAGTATAAGCCGTGGGGGGCATTTTAAGCACAAAAAATGTTGTGAAAACTTGGCTTATACACAAGTACAGCCCTCAAAAAATTTCCACTAGCCTACTAGCATTTGGCGAGTGGATTTAAGCTAGGGGCGAGTGATGACAGGGCTACATGACCAATCTCCCTCCAATCTGTGCCTACACTTAGAGTCCCGATGAGATTGGCGGCCGAAGAGGAAAGGTGCATGCTCGGGAAAAGTAGTCTGGTGAGTACACAGGTGCTCTCCTTACAATTCTCATTAAGCCATTGGACCTAACAGTATGAGCCTGCCCCCTCCTCCGACCAATGTAGCTGGAGAGCAGAAAGTAATGAGTGAGGTGGAGGATTGGGAAAATTACCACTCCGGTGCAGCACTCACTGAAAGTTGCCCTGACATGAGAGCGGCAGCCTTTCAGTTTGTGCAGTTTTCTTCTCCTTGTGCTTTATGTAAGTGTCCAACAGTTCAGCCTGAGCACTGTGAACAGACTGGTCTCAATGTGTGCTGTGCTGTGTCAGTGTGTGCTGTGCTATGGTGTCAATGGCTGTGCAGTTGTGTGGATCTCAGCGCTGGATTGTACTCCCTCCCGCTGTGCTGCAGCTCCTCTCCTCAATGCCAGCCTGAATAAAAGGGGGAAGTGGGGACATGCAAGCGTGAAGCCACACACACAGGCTCCTGATGATGAGATGAATGGGAGAGAGAAAGAGAGAGAGGGAGAGAGAGAGAGAGAGGATGGATGGGAGTTGCAGAGGAGACAGCAAGAGAATGGGGAAGAGACCCAGTTCTAGTGCCCTGTCCCTCTGGTCTGCCCCCAGTGCCCTGTCCCTCTGGTCTGCCCCCAGTGCCCTGTCCCTTTGGTCTGCCCCCAGTGCCCTGTCCCATTTTGTTAAAGTTGTTGTTGGTAATATTTAATTTAGTAACTTGATTCTTTATAAAACATTTAACAGTGTCATTCCATGAGATAATGGATAATCTACGAGGGCGTGTTTATGGGTGCAATTAGGCGCAGGGCAGTGTATGAATTAGGTGGGGCAACTGGTGGCGAGTAACTCTTGAGGCCTGGCTAGTAGCTCAGGACTTGAAATTTTGAGCCCTGCACAAGTATATACGGTATTTACATTTGAATCGCTTCCTCTTTTATTTAATCCTTTCACGACCGGGGGTCATTACCGCTTGGATGCACAGGCCCACATTTGCAAGACTGGAAAGGGCTCTATGGCTACTTCTTCCACTCTTGGTGTGTGTGGGGATGTGTAATAGGTGTTTATGTATTACCATGTGTCCTAACCATGTATATATGTATGTACTGACAAGCCCCTTATGTGACAGTAGTGTAGCACTACCCCCGAAGAAGCTGCTGGTTTATATTTTGGGTTTGCACATTACCTCTAAGTTTGTTGTCTAGAGGAGGAAGTCTGTAAAACCTTCAACTGTAGGCTTTATTTTTGTTGCATAAAACTTGTAAAGGAAGTAGAGAGAACTGATAGAAGGGTAAGGTTCAGGCATGCAGTACAGAATGCACAATAGTAATAAAAGTTCCAATATTCGCCACTCACTGAGTGGGTATTGCTCAACAGGATAGACCCCTCTCACATGGCCTAGCAGCCGGAATGATGCACGGACAGTATAGAAACAGTCTCTGCCACAGACCGCCTGTGAACACGGAATGGATAGTAAGGAATCCTCTGCCACAGGGTTTAAAGTCCCGAACTTCCTGCCTTACAGCCAAATAGCCTTTAAGCCAACCTGGCGGACTGTAAGGTATCGTAGGTTACGGTGTATCCTTCAATAAGTTACCAGGCCTCTCCCAAAGTACCAGTCTTTCGCTCAGACCTTTTGGGACAGGTCCTCCCATGGCTTCCTTCATTGAGTGGCTTCTTCCCACAGGACAGACAGCACAGGATCACCTTCAAAGCGTAGGCCCCAGCCAGGATAACTGGGTCCCCATTGAAGAGGTTCCTCTCACTTCCTGTGGTGTCAATAGGAAAGGAAGTGAGCAGAATATCTAATAAACTAAAAGAAAAGGGTAATGTGCAGGTTTCAAATTTCTTGCAAACAGAAACCTGGCCAACTATTGAGTCCCTAATGAAATCAGGGGGAACTTTTGAATTAGGTTTATGGCAGGCGCTGTAAGGTACCTGTAAAAGGTAGTGTCCGAAGTGGAACAGGTATGCTGGAGATCCAGGCAAAGCGTCGTCAGGCAGATACGGTTGGCAACGGATCAGGCAAATAGTTCACAATCGGATTCCGGAGAAGGGTCAGGCAGGCAAAGGTCATACACGATCTGGCGGTAAGGTACAAAATCAGCAGGCTGTAGAATAGTCGGGATATCAGTCAGGAGTTCAATACAATGAAGATCACTGAGGACAAAACACCCAGGAAGTAATCCAAATAAACGGGCGCTGAGTGATGACCTCACTTCCTATTTAAAGACTGTCCAGAATGAGAATTGTCCACAGCTGGCAGCAGGTGGAGCTAGTGAGTCCGAGGTGTGTGTTGAACACAATAAGGATATTCCCAAGGTCTAGATCTACTCTGTGGCACATCAGGAAAGGCTATGGTTTAAGAGACCAGGAAGACCCAGGTTTGAATACACCCCGGGACATGACAGGCGCTCCAAGTAAACCACTTTCTGAGATCCCTGGGACAACCGTCTAACTTCCGGCGACAGTTAACAAAATTTGAGGCGTACTGTGATGATGAGGAACCACTATCTCGAGTGGTTTCCAAGATGTATGGATGGCTGAATTCCCCTCAGTGGGATTTTGTGATGCCAGGAATTAGTAAGTGGGAAAGAGACTTGGGGAGGACTTTTACGCCAACCCAACGTAAACGTATTATTCACTTGGCATTGAATTCCTCAGTTTGCACGCGAACCCAGGAATCCAATTACAAACTTCTAACCCAATGGTACTATACCCCAGTAAAGTTGCATACATTTTCTATAGAAAATTCAGAACGCTGTTGGAGATGGGGACTAGAGCAGGGAACCCTGTTGCACATATTCTGGTCTTGTGAAAAAGTAAGACAATACTGGCTGGAAGAATTTCTCAAAAATGTATAGAGTTTCCTATACCAGACGACCCTGCTTTTTTCTTGCTCCATTGTTCACAGATCCCAGTGCCAACATATAAAAAATCAGTACTGTGTCAGCTGATCAATGCTGCTAAAAGTGGAATTACCCTACAGTGGAGAGATACTAGAACACCCTCCATCATGAGATGGCTTAATAGAGTTTGAGAGATAGGAGCTATAGCAGATCTGGTTCTTTCAGCCCGAAATAAAAGGGAACAGTATATCGAGACATGGAAAGAATGGAATTTATTTATGCTCTCCGAAGAAGTATTTTTTTTGTTTTTTTGGGGTAGGAGGGGGAGGGTTTTTTTCCCCTTTTTTTTGGAGGGGGGGAGGGAAGGGTGGGGTATATAAGGAAGGGGAAATAAAGAGATTAAGGTGATTGAGAACAACAGTAAAAGTTACATTTAAAGATATGGATAAGACAGTTTAAGATGTTCCGTTCACTAGTAAAATATCATAGGGAAAGAGATATATAGATATGTTTTTTTTCTTGGCTGTTTCTTTTTGCCCTGCGTGGCAATATGAATGTGACTATGTACCTCTTTTTTTTTTTTTGTTATGATCATTTCTCTTTGTTTCCTTGGATATAAAAATAAAAATAAAGGATACGAAAAAAGAAAAAGCCCTGTGTTCTTTTTACTAAATGCATAGCTTTCTATGATGTGAGGAGGGGAGCATGAATGAACAGTCATAGAAATTCTTGCATTCAGTGAAAAGGACACAAGGCATTTTATGAATGGAGGAGGTTCCCGGTTTTCCCAGAGTCCAGCTTTAAGACTAAATTTGTGTTTGTTGAGGTTCAAAAGCCAGTGGAAAGGAGGTTGTGGTTTATGGAGACCCTTGCTAATGGGAAAAAGAGTCTGCTTGTATGAATGAAGATGCAGCTGGGAAGGAAACACTTTGGCCTTGTACACACGATCAAATCTGTCTGCTGGAAACGGTCGGCCCGACCGTCCCAACAAACAGATTCGACCGTGTGTACGGGCAAGCCGACGGATTTGGCCACCTGACAGATTTCAAAGCATGCTTTGAAATCTGTCGGCTGGGAACCCATCCGCCCGACATGTCTGTTGGTTAGTATGATAACCAGCAGACATGTCTTCTCGCACACGCGCCAAATGATTTTGACGCATGCGCGGAAGTGTTTTACTTCCTGGTGCGGTGACGTGGCGGCGTCAACGTCACTGCCACGTCACCGACACGTCAGCGCGCTGTCTGCTGTCGGGGATTTTGGTTTGCTCGTGTGTACACGCGAGCAAACCAAAATCCAAGCAGACAGATCTGTTCAAATCGGTCGGTCCGACCGATTTGAACAGATAGATTGCCTCGTGTGTACAAGGCCTAAGAGCTCTGACTACATCCAAACAATGGATGGAAATCTCCCTAGGATATACAAGAGTCAGACAGAGGGATGGGGGCAAGGCTGTATCTTAGCCTAGGCCAACAAGGCCCAAGCCTAGAGCAGCACTTTGCAAGGGGCAGAATGAAAAGAGTCCCCGCTGGCTTACGCTACACGTTTAGTGCATCACCAGTCTTATGAGGTGGACTGGGCTGCAAGACAAATCGGTATGGCGCCCCCATAAAGCATCCGCACTGCTGCCGGTATTATAGGGATGGCGCAGACACAAGGGAAACTGACATGGTCACCTCTACCTGTCAGGTAGGTAGTAGGACAACACTTTTTTTTCCATTTTGGATAGACTAAGGGATGGTTATAGCCCTTGTTAATTATTTTTTTGCCATCCGTTCATTTCCCTTCATTTCCTGCCCCATAGCCAAACAGGAAATGAGAAGAAATCTCTGTAGATTAAGCTGGGATTTCAGGGCACGTCTTAAACAGGAAGGGGTGTGACCTTGACTGGAAGGGGTGGATCATATTTAAATTAGGCGTTGCACGAGTTTAGTCAGGCCTAGGGCAGCACAAAATCTAAATACACCACTGATTCACTGACAGATGGAGTTGACCTAAACCTTTTTTTTTGTACTGTACTTGCATTTAATCTTCTGCAAGCACATTTGTTTTTTTTTTAACAGTGAACTGCAAGCACATTTGTAATCGATTTATACTCTCATTGACCTTGTATGGGAATTCAAAACCTGATTAAAGCAAACAAAAGCCCATCAACACAATCCCTTAGGCAGCTCTATTTTTCTTGTATTTAGAACATAGAGGAACAGTTCCCCATGTTTTTTTTTAGCAGCAAATGATTATTCAATATTGAGTAAAATATACTGATTTTATTGATAGAAAAAATAGCAAATGACACCTATAACCATGTTAACATTTATGAGCTCTGGTAATGACAAAAAAGCGAATGAAAACAATGGGCCAGATTCAGATACAATTACATTGGCGCAGAGTATCAGAGATACACTATGCTGCCGTATTTTACCAGGCTGTACGACGAATCCTGGTAGATTTTGTCCCTTACGGTACGGCGGCGTAGTGTATTTCTCGCCGCGTAATCGAAATACGCGATTAGGGGGCGTGAAGCATTTAAATTAGGCGCGTCCCCGCTGCGATCGAACTGCGCATGCTCCGTTCAGAAATTTTGCCGCCGTGCATTGCGCGAAATAACGTCGATACGTCATTCGTTGTTTGAGTTTACGGACATTCCTATTCCCAGACGTTTTACGTCAAAAATAAAAAAAGACGTCGGAAAACGTTGACACTCAACGCGGGAACGATGGCCATACTTAACATGGGCTGTCTAATATTAGACCAGCAAAAAGCTGGTATAGTTTTACGCAGCAAAAAGATGACTAAAGATGCCGTAAGAGATTGCGATAGACGTTCGTAATTTCGTGGATAGTCGGCAAAGGCTCATTTGCATACCCCGACGCGGAAAACGACGGGAACTCCACCCAGCGGCCGCAATTTTATTGCAGCGTAGATCCGAAGGCGTACGAACACGTAAACCAGTCGGATTGAAGCCCGCAGCCGTAATTTCATGGTTTGAGGTTTCAGAGTAGTGAAAAAACGCGCGTATTTCGAAAGTACTCCAGTCTAACGCGAGATAGACAGGAGTAATCGCTCTGTGAATCTGGCCCAATGGTTTTACAAGCAGATGCACATGTGATGTTTGATTTTAGCAAATCAATTTCAACGCAGTTTGATGCACGAAAGAAGGCCCCAATCCATTTCGACCTGTAAAATTCTAAGTCCTCCTCAGTGGGAATCTTACATTTCTATTTCTATCAATAAATCAGTATATTTTATTCAATATTGAATAATCATTTGCTGCTAAAAAAAAACATGGGGAACTGTTCCTCTATTTTAGTACCTAAATCGGGGTGTTCAGCCCTCTCAGACCCCCATATGTGTCATCTCATGTTATAGTTTTCTTGTATTAAACTTTAATTTTTTTTTATTGATACAGGCCATATTTCTATTGCATTCTCTCCAGGACAAATGGCACATTTTAATTTAAATGTATAGGTTTCTCTCTAAAGCCTTTGAGAGGTGGTGATCTACCTGAACAACATGAAAGAGTTCAAAGATCACCCGGGTTTAGCTTCCCATTAAAAAAATAAAAATAACTAGCAAGGTTTAACTAAATAGTAAGGGAAACTTAGAAAAATCAAATAAAACAAAGGTCACTGTAAAAATATAGACTACTTTAAAAGTGGACAGTGTCAGTCAGTAGAGCAGTGGATAGTGTCAGTAGGGCAGAGGACAGCGTTAGTAGAGCAGTAAAATGTGTCTAGGGCAGAGGATGGTGGCAGTAGGGCAGAGGATGGTGTCAGTAGGCAGTGGATGGTGTCAGTAGGTCAGAGGTTTGTGTGAGTGGGACAGTGGCCGGTGTCTGTAGGACAGAGGATGGTGTCAGTAAAGCAGTGGATGGTGTCAATAGAGCAGTGGACGGTGTCAGTAGGGAACATGATGGTGTCAGTAGAGCAGTAAAAGGTGTCTGTAGGGCAGAGGATGGTGTCAGTAGGGCAGAGGATGATGTCAGTAGTTTTAACTGCTTGCCGACCGCCCACCGTCATATTACTGCGGGACGGCGGCACTCCTGGGTGAGAGCCCGTAGCTATACGTCCGCTTTAAAGCGGCCGCTAGGGGGCGCACGTCCCTGCTCGCCCCCGAGTCCCGCGCACATGCCCGGCGTGTACGATCGCCACCGGGCACCCGCGATTGCTTGTTACAGAGCGGGGAACGGGAGCTTTGTGTGTAAACACAAAGCTCTCGTTCCTGTCAGCGGGGGAAACCCTGATTTTCTGTTCATACAATGTATGCACAGAAGATCAGTGATTTCCCCTAGTGAGGCCACCCCCCCATACAGTTATAACACACCAGGAACACACTTAACCCCTTCCCTGCCCCCTAGTGTTAACCCCTTCACTGCCAATGGCATTATTATAGTAATACAAGTAATATAGTAATATAGTAATACAAGTAATATAGTAAGCCCAGATGGGTGGCCACATGCTCCAGGAATAGCCCTGCTGGGTGGCTTCAAAAATGCAGTGGGAGAGTGATGAGGGCTTTAGGAACACCCCAGGATTCGGTGACCCCTAGTAAATCATTATTTGACCCCTGAGGGGGTCCCAACCCCCAGGTTGAGAACCACTGCTTTAGAAAGTCCTAATCCTTGCAAATAAATTTATCAAGGAGGTCATTGATGACGCTTTGAGGGAGGGTGAAATGCGTTGACGTAATTTCCGGTGTTCGAGTTCAATGTGGTTCTCTGTCTGTACCCTCCTTTCTTCTGAAGGTGGTGTCACCTTATCTAGGACATTGTTCTGCCTTATTTGTGTCCACGGTCTTCAGACCCCAAAGAGGTTGCATTGCGCTCCTTGGATGTGGTCTATCCGGTTTGTGTATATTTGTCTGCTACCGCTGTCTTCTGGAGGTCTCAGATTTTCCTTTATTCCCTCACAAACAGCCCAAGGAAAGGCCTGGCAGCCTTCTCTACCACTATTTCCCAATGGATCAGCAGGTGATTGTTCAGGCTTATGCCATTATGGTTTGGGCTCCTCCCTTTCCTGTTACGCACACTCCACCAGGGCGATTAATGCCTCTTCTGAGCATTCTGAAATCAGGCGTGTGTGTCTCAGGTTTGCAAGGTGGCTGTGTTGATGTCTGTGCACACTTTCACCAAATTTTACAGAGTTAATATGTTTGCATCTTCGGATGCTTATTTTTGACTCAAGTTTTTTGCAGGCGGCTGTTTGAGGGTCCTGGATTCCCCAGTGTGGAGTTTCTTTCAGTACACTGCCGTTTTGCCTGGTGGCTCCTGTTTTTGTTTCCCACCCCTTGAGGCACTGCTTTGAGACGTCCCTATGGTCAAGATGAAAGAGAAGCTGTGTCCCTCAATGAACATAAAAGAAAACTTTTTTTATTCACCTTTATATATGCGTTCATTGACGGACATTAATGGATTGCTGGAACTTTGACAAAGTTGGAAATTTGACTAAGTGGTGAGTTAAAAAACCGAGTTTAATACAGGAGTTTATAAACAGGCGTCTTCAAACTTATATGTGACAACTGACATTTCCTGTTAGGAATATTAATATGGTAACTAGGATAATGAGTGCTAGCAAGGCAGAAGGTTTTGTGTATACAACAAAAGAGCAGGTAGTAAGTAGGGTTGATGTTGGAGGTGGATAAAAGCGCACTATGCTAAAGTTAGTGGGAGAATGGGAGAGTTATGATGCTCCCATTCCTAATTTTTGCTAAATTGGGCTGCTGTCAGCCCTGAATTATCCTGTGGGTCATTCTGTGCTCCAGGGATGCAGTTCCATCTCTGAACGGCAGGTGGCGCCAGAGGGATTCAGGCAGAGCCACTTTTCCCCAGCAGCCAATTGGGGGAGTTTTCCCTCGCAGAGCATGCTGGGGGAGGGTATATCTGTGTTAGACATCATTTTTTGGGGTTCTTCGCAGGTTCCAGGTGCGGCACCCACCTTCAGGGTGTGCGCACCCAACGAACCCCGGCGATATGACCTACCAGGCCGGGGTCGCATGCTACGCGGAATTCCCTGCTGATGCTGAAAGTGGCCCTAGCGACTTGCTGGGGGCCCCACTTCTACTAAAGAGATCCTAAGCTGTGTGCTGTTCGTGGGGGATCGGCTTGAGGAGAACCCGGAGGCAGGTGATCCAAAAGGGCTTGAACAAACCATTGGGGATCTGGTTGCCAGGAACTGACAGATAACCATAGACTGTCAGCTGGTGACCCCTACTGAAAAGAGAACTTTCTGGGAGGATTCGCTCTACAGTCGAACATTGGGCTTGTGGCAGAAATCTGTCCCGAGGCACTCTGCCCACTCTGGCTAGAGTGGTGAAAAACTGTTCTACTACAGAAGGCAGGACTTCTTTCTTTTCATCCAAGGCCTGATACCGCAACATTCTCTCCTTTCATCAACCCTTTCTCTGTACCTCATGTTGATGGTGGTCGTGTTGGACCAGTAAAATAAAGCATTCAGAAAACTTCAGCAGCAGGTTTGGACATTCTCTTATTGCTTTTCTCACTGCAATCACCCCTAGACAACATACAGAGGTAACTTAATACGCCGATCCCAAATCAATCAGCGGCTCCTGAATGGGGTAGTGCTACATCAGATAGGAAGATGGGTTAGTGTAGTCAGAGGGAATGTTAGGGGCTCACATAAAAGGAAGGCTAGCCCTGGGTTTGAGCACCCAAACAGAATTGCCAAGTTAGGTGAAGATGTGGGGGTGGCAGCCCTTGATGTCACTGCTACCCCTAACAGCTGGAAGAGAAGCCCATCTACTAGGTGTGGTGAGGGTAGAGTAGGAAGGCCTAGACTAGGGGTCTGCAACCTTTAAGACATAAAGAGCCACTTGGACCCGTTTCCGAAGAAAAAAAAAAACTGGGAGCCGCAAAACCCAAAATTATCCGATATTATCAGCTAAGATTCTACCTCCACATGCCCAGCAAATGCATTACTGTACAATATCGGATACGATTCCACCTCCACATGCCCAGCAAATGCAATACTGTACAATATCAGATAAGATTCCACCTCCACATGCCCAGCAAATGCAATACTGTACAATATCAGATAAGATTCCACCTCCACATGCCCAGCAAATGCAATACTGTACAATATATGATATTGTACAGTATTGCATTTGCTGGACATGTGGAGGTGGAATCTTATCTGATATAATTATTATTGTACAGTATTGCATTTGCTGGACATGTGGAGGTGGAATCTTTTCTGATATTGTCAATATCAGATAAGTATCCACCTCCACATGCCCAGCAAATGCAATACTGTACAATATCAGATAAAATTCCACCTCCACATGCCATACTGTACAATATCAGATAAGATTCTACCTCCACATGCCATACTGTACAATATCAGATAAGATTCCACCTCCACATGCCCAGCAAATGCAATACTGTACAATATCAGATAATAAGATTCCACCTCCACATGCCCAGCAAATGCAATACTGTCTGTCTGTAGTACTATATTAGATGAGATAATAAGATTCCACCTCCACATGCCCAGCCTGGCCCCAGCCCCCAGCCCTAGACTAGGCCGCTCCCCCCCCCCAGTCCCAGACACTTCCAAACACATGCCGGTCCTCACCTGCGCTGCTCTTACTGCTGTCTGTGTCGTCTAGTCTCTCTTTCTCTTCGCACTGGGGCCACGGTCGGTGCTGATGAGCTCAGCTGAGTCTTTTGATCCAGAATGGAGCCTCCGTGGGGGAGACGTCGATGGCTGAGCTGAGCTGAGAGCTCTCGTCGTGACAGGCGGGCGGGAGACTCCAGGCGCGTGCAGCTCTGTGGCCAGTTACATGATGCGCCGTGATCGAATCACAGGCCAGCTCAGGCCTGTGGCCACATGACCTCCCCTGCCCCCCCCACTGTAATTGCGGTAACGCCGCCCAAGTAATGGGAATGGCGTTACCGCAAGGGTAAGAGTAATCAGGTAGATTACTGGTTACCCTCAAAAGGTGCATCTTTAGGTAACTGCGTTTATTTTAACACCGTTACTTACAACACTGGCCTCCTCCCCTCGCTAGCATCCGCCCTGGAGCTGCGGCAAAGGTTCAAAATAGCCGCATGCGGCTCAGGAGCTGCGGGTTGCCGACACCTGGCCTAGACAGTTGATGATAATAGGGGATTCTATAATCAGAAGCACAGATAGAATAATTTGTCACAAGGATCGCCTCAACCAAATGGGTTGCTGTCTCCCTGGTGTCAGGGTTCGGCATATGGTAGACCAGGTTGATAAATTACTGGGAGGGGCTGGGCATGACCCAGCTGTCTTGGTCCATGTTGGAACCAATGAGAAAATACATGGAAGGTGGAGGCTCCTTAACCACTTCAGCCCCAAGCCTCTTTCTGAGATTTTGTGTTTACAAGTTAAAAAACTTTTTTTTGCTAGAAAATTACCTAGAACTCCCAAACATTATGGCCCGGATTCAGAAAGGACTTACGCCGACGTATCTCCTGATACGCCGCGTAAGTCCACGGATGCCCCATCGTATCTATGTGCCTTATTCTTGAAATTAGATACGCCTGAATTTTGGCTTAATTCGACCAACGTAAGTCTCCTACGCCATTTAATCTTGGGCGCAATTTTACGCTGGCCGCAAGGGGCGCTTCCATAGATTTACGCGTTGAATATGTAAATGAGCAAGATACGCAGATTCACCAATGTACTTGCCCCCGTGGCTGTAATCTACGCCGTTTACGTAAGGCATACGTCCGGTGTAAAGTTACCCCTGCTATATGAGGCGCAGGTAATGCAAAGGTATGGGCAAGGGAACGTTGCCGTCGAATCTTACGTCGCGTACGCCGTTTACGTAGTACTACGTGAATAGGGCTGTGCGTAGGTTACGTTCACGTCGTAGGCGTATCTTAGGCAGCTATTTCGACGTAACTGTGTGCATGCGTACTGGGATGCGTCCAAGAGCCGACGCATGCGCAGTTCGTTTTTTGAAGCTCAGCCCATCATTTGCATGGGGTCACGCTTCATTATAATGTATCACGCCCACTTCCAGCCCACTTCCACCTACTTTGATTACGTCGGCTTACGCGACAACTATACGCTACGCCGGCGCAACGTTGAGCGCATATTCTTTGAGAATAGCATGCTTGCCTCTTAACATTGTGCCGGCGAAGCGTAAAGACGATGTGCTACGCCGGCATAACGATACGCTGGAGGCCATCTTCCCCTCACTCGTCTCCATACCGCACAGGAGACAGGTCGCGATCACCTCTGCCGGCGGGTCCGGTAAGCGGCAGTGTGGCGAAAAGGGGAGGGGACCCTCTCCTGCCGCTGATAAAAGTGATCTTGCGGCGAATCCGCCACAGAGACCACTTTTATCTGAAAGCGGACCGCCCACTGAAGAAGAGGATACCAGGGTTTAGGTAACTAGGTTTGGGTACCTTGTACAATAGACATTCTTAATATATAATGCTGTGTATAAGCTCATGTTTGCACTTTTCTGTATAATTTTGAACAGTGTTATATTCCCCCGACCAGAGCTCATATTTTAATGTCAATGTGTCTATGTTATGCCATTAATTTTTCAATAAATCATTTTTTAACAAATTCACTTTCTCTAATTACCAATTCTGCTGTGGAAAACCCCCACTGGGGGAACTTTCCTATATTATATCCTATTTGGAGTGGCAACACTAATATCACTCTTACCATGTGTCCTTCCCATGCTAGGTGCTGCCATAACAACAATATTCCTCTTCAAATTACCGACATATAATGACCGCGGGCGATCCATAAGTGATTAGGAGATTTAGGAGATTAGAGAGCTGAATGCATGGCTAAAAACCTGGTGTAAGAAGGAAGGATTTGGGTTTCTAGAGCAGTGGGCTGACTTTTTATCGGAGTGCAACCTATATGGTAAAGATAGTTAGCACCTAAATGGAAGGTGGATTACTGTGCCGGATGAGAGGTTCATGGTAAGGCTCCATTCACACCTAGGCGTTTTTACGCCTGAAGCGCGACGCTACAATAGGCCGGAGGGTCGAAATTGCATTGTTCTCTATGGAGACTGTTCACATCTCCTAAGGCAGAACGCTGTACGTCGATAGAACGCCGAACGAAGACTTTCAAACAAGTCCCGGACCCTTTTTCGACGCGCGGTTAAATACGACGTGTTTTGTCGCCGCAAATCGCCGTACAAAACGCTTATTTTTTGACGCCGCAAATCGCGGTACCTCACGCCGCAAATCGCCTAGGCAAAGGTGTGAATGCAGCTTAAGGCTGAAGGAGTATTTCAACTAGGGGAGAGAGAATTAGATGTCAGACAGGAGTCAGTCCCTATTGGTGGGTGGAATTGGGAAATGTGAGGGGAAGGCTATGGCAGGTGATAAGAAGGTTCTCATGTTACAAACAACCATTGGAAATGGTACTATTTGTTCTAAAATTAAAAATATGCAAAAGTGTGCAATATGTGATAATTAATTAAATGAATGAATCTTTGTTTACCAATGCCAGAATAACTCCTGAACCTATGCAGGTGGATGCTATTAAAAGATCTATTACTACTCAGGAGAAAGAAAGACGATGTTCAGAGAACTTATGCCTTTATTGTGGAGACTCTGGACATTACGCAGTTAATTGTCCCAATAAAATGTAAAAGAACAATTGCGGCAACGGATGTTACAGTATCTTAACAGATAAACTAAATTTCTCAGTCTATCTCTCCTTTGTTTCAGGAAGCAAATAAAGTTAATTATTTATCAACTAATTTTGTCAACCCTATAAAGCTTATCATTGAAAGCGATGAAATACCTTGCTCTGCTATGCCGGACTCAGGGGCCAGGGTAAACTTCATGGATGAATTTGCCCAAAATAATAACATTCAAATAAGAAATAAACTTTCCCCTATTGATATTGAAACTGTGGATGGCTCTCCTTTGTCTTTAGGGCCTGTTACCCATGAGACTTATGGCCCATACACACGATCCGAATATCGGCCGACGGATCGTACGACTTTTTCGCTTAATAATCGCGAGTAAAATAAAATAGGTTTTAAACTCACGAAAATTATCGTACGATAGAAAAAAACGATCGGAAGTGATGTCACGTGTTGTAATGTATTTGTATTGTATTGTCGGACGACGGCTGTACTGACTAAACGAAAATCGGACGATCGGACATCGGACGAGAACATTTTTCGCGCTTGTCCGATCGAATTTAAGCGGATGAACGGTCGTGATCTGCTGTCGAAAGTAGTGTACACACGATCCGAAAATCGTACGATCCATCATCGGACAATCGTTTTCGTCCGATATTCGGATCGTGTGTATGGGCCATTAAACTCCTAATTAAGACTGACCATCAGGAGACCACCAGCTTTCAGCTGATCACATCACCCAAGTTCCCTATCATTTTGGTAATTCCTTAGTTCTCTATCCATAATCCCTCCATCAACTGGGAGACACGATCTTTAAGCTTTACATCTGACAGTTGCAAAAAACATTGCAATGAATCTTATCAAATAAGCCCTCCACCAACACAAGATTTACAAGCAGTTTTGTTAACTATCCAGTCAAACGACAAGCTACCTCCACAATATCTTGAGTTTTGGGACATTTGTGATAAAAAGAACATAGATTAGCTGCCTCCTCATCGCTCTTATGATTGTCCCATTGAATTTCTTCCAGGGGCAGAAATACCATTCAGGTGCTTTTATTCTTTATTAGAACATGAGCTGAAGATAGTGGGAGTGGATTAACCACTTAACCCCCGGACCAAAATGCAGCTAAAGGACCAGGTCCCTTTTTGCAAATTGGCACTGCGTCGCTTTAACTGACAATTGCGCGGTCATGCGATGTGGCTTCCTAACAAAATTGGCGTCCTTTTTTTCCCACAAATAGAGCTTTCTTTTGGTGTTATTTGATCACCTCTGCGGTTTTTATTTTTTGCGCTATAAACAAAAATTGAGCGACAATTTTGAAAAAATGCATTGTTTTTTACTTTTTGCTATAATAAATATCCCCCAAAAATATATCATTTTTATTTTTTCCTCAGTTTAGGCCGATACGTATTATTCTACCTATTTTTGGTAAAAAAAATCACAATAAGCGTTTATCGGTTGGTTTGCGCAAAATTTATAGCGTTTTCAAAATAGGGTATAGTTTTATTGCATTTTAATTTTTTTTTTTTTTACTACTAATGGCGGTGATGAGCAATTTTTTTCGTGACTGCGACATTATGGCGGACACTTCAGACAATTTTGACAAATTTTTGTGACAATCGTCATTTTCACAGCAAAAAATGCATTTAAATTGCATTGTTCATTGTGGAAATGACAGTTGCAGTTAGGGAGTTAACCACAGGGGGCGCTGATGGGGTTATGTGTTCCCTAATGTGTGTTTACAACTGTAGGGAGGTGTGGCTGTAGGTCTGAAGTCATCCATTGTGTCCTCCTATAACAGGGATGGCACAATCGATCCAGCCGCCACAGTGAAGCACGGGGAAGCCGTGTTTAGGAGAACAAAGAGTGGTACATACTAAATTGTACCATAAGGGGTTTTAGTACTTCACAAATGTAAGGGTTAGGGGCGCAAATGACTTGTTTTGCCTTGGGTGCTGACAACCCACGCTACAAATTTTTTTTACTGTTAGGGGTCCCCACAACTTGGGAAACTTTATCAAGGGGTCACGACACTAGAATGGTTGAGAACCACTGATCTAGAGAGAGGTTTTACGAGACACTCAACCTCTCTTGCTGGGGCAGCCTTATTCTTTGAGGCAAAAAAAGGACTCCACCCTGCGTCCGTGTATTCAGCTTTGCCAAGCTCTTTATCAAATTAGATTTACGGGGGGGCATAAAACCTTGTCTGCATTCATTCCAGAGATGAATGGAAAACTGCTTTCAGAACCAGATATGGACATTTTCCTTATCCGCAAAGAAATGCCGCTGTAACTTACGGCGGCGTAGCGTAAATGGGCCGGCGTTCGCGGGTGTAATTCAAATTTACTATTTTTACTATCCCATTTATGCTACGCCGCTGTAAGTCACAGCGACGTTTTCCTTATCCTCAAAGAAATGCCGCTGTAACTTACGGCGGCGTAGCATAAATGGGCCGGCGTTCGCGGGTGTAATTTAAATTTACTAGGGGGGGCATGTTTTATTATAATTATAATTGACCCGACGCAAACAACGCTTTTTTTACACTGCGCATGCGCCGGCCGTGGACGCATCCTAGTGCGCATGCGTGAAATCACGTCGCAAATAGTCAATGAAAACAACGTGTACGTAACTTACGCAATTCCCTATTCGCAAACGAGCTACGCTTACTTAAACGACATAAAAGGAACGCACCGGCCGCTCGTACGTTTGTGGATTAGCGTAACTCGCTAATTTGCATATTCGATGCAGAAATCCTACGGGAGCGCCCCTAGCTTCCAGTGTAAGACTATAACTAAGATACGACGGTGTAATATACTTACGCCAGTCGTCTCTGAGGCTGCGTACACACGATCCAATCTGTCTGCTGAAAACGGTCCTACGGACCGTTTCAGCAGACAAATTCGATCGTGTGTACGGGCGGACAGACAGATTTTTCCAGCAGACAGATTTTAAAGCATGCTTTAAAATCTGTCTGCTGGGAACCCGTCCGTCCGACATGTCTGCTGGTTAGTACACTAACCAGCAGACATATCTGCCCTCGCATGCGTCGAATGGATTCGACGCATGCACGGAACTGTTTTACTTCCTGGTGATGGTGATGTGGCGGCGTCAACGTCACCGCCACGTCACCGCGCTGTCTGCCGGCGGGGATTTTGGTTTGATCGTGTGTACACGATCAAACCAATATACCGCAGCAGACAAATCCGATCAAAACGGTCTGTCAGACTGATTTGATCGGATTTATTTGGTCGTGTGGATACAAAACAATGATATGCTTGCGGGAAATTAGAATTATGCCGGTGTATCTGTAGATACACCGGCGTAATTCTTTGTGGATCTGGCCCTTAGTGTTTGGTCATGCCCCTTGGACTTTGCAATGCTCCCTCAACTTTTCAACATTTCATTACTGATGCTTTTCGAGATTTGCTTAATCAATTTGTAAAAGCATATTCGGATGAAATTCAAATTTTCTCTGATAATTTGGAAGAACACCACAAGCATGGCTGTATTGTTTGAGAGATTAAGGGGAAATCAACTTTACATCAAACTAGAGAAATGCGAGTTTGAACAAACTCAGATCCAGTTCTTGGGATACATAACTTCTTCTGAAGGGGTAAGCATGGATCCTGATAATATCAAAGCAGTGGTGGATTGGCCTGTCCCTAGGAATGTTAAGGAGATACAGCAATTTGTTGGATTTGCCAACTTTTACAGAAGATTAAGGGCTCATTTACACTGGCGTTTTTACAGCCACTTTTCTGAGCATTTTTTGCAGCTTAAAAACGCCTGTCCATGTTAGTCTATGGCCTCATGCCCACCATGACGTTTTTGAGCTGTAGATGGCTAAGCTGCAAAAAAAACGCGGGACCAGGGCGTTCTGAAGCTCCAGCAATAGAGCTGTAAAAACGCCAGGCATTAAAAAATGCTCAAAAACGTGCGAAAACGCTCAAAAACGCGGCCGCGACGTTTTTAAAGCTCCAGCTAAAAAAAAAAACATTTTTTTTTTTTTTCCTAAAGTAAACATGGACAGGCGTTTTTAAGCTGTAAAAAACGCTCAGAAAATTGACTGTAAAAACGCCAGTGGAAATTAAGCCTTATAAGGAATTTCTCCAAGGTAATTGCTCCAATTACACAGCTGACAAAAAAAGGGATGCCCTTTTTGTGGTCACCTGAGGCACAGGCTGCCTTTGGTAAACTGAAAACTCTCTTCACTTCTGCACCAATACTGGAACGTGCAGATTCAGAACTACCTTTCATTGTAGAAGTTGATGCTTCTAATTCTGCTGTGGGAGCTATCCTTTCTCAGTGAATTGGAGAAAAAATGCAGCATCATCCTTGTGCTTATTTCTCTCGACTGATGTCTTCAGTCGAGAAGAATTATGACATTGGAAACAAGGAGCTTCTGGCAATTAAGGAAGCATTTTCTTAATGGAGGCATCTGGTGCAAGGGGCTAAGCACTCTGTAACCTTTCTCACCATTTAATTTATTGGTTCTGCTAAAAGGTTGTCATCTAGACAAGAACGTTGGACTCTTTACTTGTCCAGGTTCAATTTTGTTATCTCATACCGCCCTGAGTCAAGGAATGGTAAGGCTGATGCCCTATCGTGTATGTTGTGTGGGCCTCTCCAGGAAAGCAATTCTGAATGTACGATCCTGCCTCAAAATAACTTTCTAGGTGCCACGAGTTGGAAGACATTTCTTAATCTTCTCAAGGAGGGGTATGAGAATGACCCCACTTCTTAATAATCCTCCTAAGGAAATTAACCTCACTTCTTAATAATCCTCCTAAGGACATTTAACCTCAAGTACAACAACGATTTTTGGACTCAAGCGCAATGCCTCTATGTACCTGACTCAGTTTGGGTAGAAGTCCTCAGGTTGGTTCACGACTCTAAACTTGCTGGTCATTTTGGGGTTTCTAAGACAGAAGAACTCTTATCATGTTCCTTTTGGTGGCCTGGGTACAAGAAAGATGTAAAGATTTATGTGGCTTCATGTCTAACCTGTGCTCGCAATAATCTTCTCCTCTGGGGTTACTTCTACCACTGCCTGTTTCATTAAGACCATGGGGGTCAATTTCTATGGACTTTGTGTTCGACCTTCCTCTTTCAAAAGGGATGACTACAATTCTGGTTGCCGTTGACTGTCTCACTAAGATAGTTAATTTTGTTCCATTTACGGGGACGTTTTGGAGAAGTTTTTGCTCAGCTTTGGGTGTAAAAATTAATCTGTCCTTGGCTTTTTATCCGCAGTCTAATGGTCAGACAGAGAGGACCAATTAAATTCTGGAGCAATACCTTTGATGTTTTGTGAGTTATCTTCAGGATGACTGGGTGGATAACCTTCCTACGCAAGAGTTTGCTTATAATAAGTTTACACGAAGCCCATTTTTCTTTTACACCGGGTATCATGCAGTTTTTACTCCTGATCTCCCTATCCCAACAATTCCTGCTGTTACCAACAAGAGATCCAGGAGAAATTGAATGATATATTGAAGGAATATTACAAGAAGGCCGCTGACAGACATCGTAGGTCTATTCCCACCTTTCACCTAGGTGACAAAGTTTGGTTGAAGAAAAGCTGTGTCCCTCAATTAACTTTTTATGGTTAGTAACAAAAAACTAAAAATTTTTTAGCCAAGAATCTAAAATTCTGTTTCTTTGAGTCTTATATGTAGATACGACGTACCTCGAGTGATGAATCCGGTACATCACAACTAGGGATGAGCCCGCGTTCCATTCACACCAGGACCGTCGAACAGACTGAACATTTAGAACCCCATTGAAGTCTATGGGACTCGAACGTTCGAATTCAAAAACGATCATTTTAAAGACCAATATTCAAGTTATTGTTGGAAAACCCGGGTCTTGCCCCAGGGAACATGTATCAATGGAAAAAAGTTTAAAAAACGAGAGTTTTTAAAACTTTTTTTTCCATTGATACATGTTCCCTCGGGCAAGAACCGGGTTCTCAAACCGGGTTCTCAAAGACGTTTTCACAGGCAAACTATAGACACCCAGCAGGTACAATATTTAAAGGAATTTTTCATATTTTTTTTTTAAGTTAAGCATGGAGCAGTGATTTTATTGATACCTGTGATAACGTCTTTAAATAGCACAATCACCTGCCTGCCAGTAAATTAGGAAGAACTGATCTATCTAAGCTATACAGTGTATAAATATATGTACAACTCCTAGGGATGTATATATATATCCTATACACACTGTAAATTAAGCTAAACTGACTAGCCTGCCTGCCTGCTCTATCTAGCTATCTAAAAAGACAATCTCTCTGTCTCTCTGACTGCTTTCATTAAGAAGCCGAAACACACTAAACGAGGCCGCCCAGCAGGCGGCCTTATATAGTGTGGGGCGTGTGCTAAAGCCCTGAGCCATAATTGGCCAAAGCCACCCAGGCTTTGGCCAATTATGGCTCTTCGTTTTTTGCGCGCTGTAATTGGCCAAGCATGCGGGACATACAGCATGCTTGGCCAATCATCAGCACGCAATGCCGCAGTGAATTATGGGCCGTTTTGCGTCACTCGAATATTGCGCGAACAACTGCTTTTGTTCGAATTTCGTCGAACGTACGAACAGACAATGTTCGAGTCGAACGTTCGTATCGAACGCGAAGCTTATACCTAATCACAACCAAGCTTCATCACTTGAAGTAAGCCTTTGTCTACATATAGAATTTATGAGGACCATCTTTTCATATGAGATTTTTACTGTTTGGGTGAAGCGGTTCTGGTGTCCTGAATATTGTGAATTGGTTGATTCCCTGGACGTCCAGCCATTGCCATTAGGCCAGTTTGACTGCTGTTCATTTGGTGGTCAAAACTATGTCGATAGAGGATTTCTCTGGTTCATGTTACACTCTTGGAGCACCTCTTTTTCAGGCTGATTCTTGTTTTTTCATCATTGGCCACCTTAAAAGGACTGCTAATGGACTTGCTGTATATACGATCTCTCAAGTGTTTGCACATTTTAGATTCACTTTGGTGTGAATGATTTTTATTTTATAATACTATATTTGCATTTTGTACATTATGTTTAGTGCTGCACACATCTACCTTAATTTCTTTTAATTTGTTGCATGCAAATTGTACCAGCTGCCTTATAATTTTTTTTTTTGCCCTAAGCGCATGTATTATTTGTTTTTCTTTTGTTTTTTATAATGCATTATGTTTGTTTCACCACGCCTCAACCTTAATGATCCTTACTTTTGAGTTTCAACATCTGTTTTGGTTTTGCTTTGTTCATTTGTCCACAAACATGTATGTGAGGCATTCTAGATTAAAGTGACTCTAAATCTTTACTTTTTATTATAAATAACAAGTATGTTATGCCTACCTGATCTGTGCAACAGCTTTGCACAGAGCAGCCCCAATCATCCTCTTCTGGGGTCCCTGCTGTTACTCCTGACTCCTTCTGCCTCCCAAGTACACTCCCTAGCAAGCAACTTGAGCCGAGTTGCCTGTGTCCATAGACATAGACATTTGCTCCGCCCCCCCCCCCCACTGCCTTATCATAGGAATTGATTCACAGCAGCAGGAGCAATGCTATCAATCTGCCCTGTGAGGAGGGAGCGGAGAGAGCTGCTGCTCTCGTGCACAGCGCTGTACTGAGATCAGGCTCAGGTAAGTATAGGGGGGGGGGTGTTAGTTGGTGTAACGGTCACCACCGCTTACGATCTTCCATCCATCCACGACAAGCTTATCTGACACACTGCGACAATCTTGCATACACAATCCATATCCATTCTCATAAACAAGACGAGACTCAAGCTCTGCACTTGCTTCAAAGATATGACAATTTATTGGTATTTTCTCAGCTTCTTATACAGTCTCAAGCATAATGCAGTTAGTCACAGGACAATGTAGTCTCCACCCCCCTTCACACCATGGGGGGCTTCAATCATACTCTAAAAGGCATTCAGGTAAGCTAACCATGTAGACTTGTCGGCACCGCATCTTCAATAGTGTTCAATTAACCTTGAATAATACACAGACATCTAGTTGAATAAGTTATCTAGACAGCTTTATCACACAATGGCAGAGTCTTGTGAGAGAGGGTGCAATCAACACCTTCAACGGAATGTCTTTACAGTGAATAGCCAACACCTTAAGATATTTCAATAGCATATTATACAAAGGTATGACTCACTCTGGTCTTGTAGACATGAATTAACACCTTTCAAAAGCATGTGTGCCCAGATTGAATAGCCAACAGCTTTTGATATTTGAAGACATCCTGCAAACACGAATCATTATTAATGTCCCATCTTCTGTAATGAATGAATTATGATTCTTTGTCACCCTATGGCCCTAGTGGACATAAGGTGACCCTAGACATAGGAATATCTCAGTCTGTCACGGGCCATTCCGTTACATCTCTCCCCTTTCGGTGGGAGACGGACACAGGTGGTAACCCCAAACGGGTTGACTCCGAAGTCCGTCAGTAGTTCCAGTCCTCCAATGCTGGTATCCATACTGTACCCCAAATAAATGGCTCCAAACTGAGCATTACTCACCCCGCCAACCTCTGCCTCTCTCAGAGAACACGCCTGCCGCTGGGGAGAAGGCAGGGTGGCTGGGCTCAGTCCATCATGCTGTTGGGGGTCTGGGCCAACTGCCCCCCCCTTCCTGGGGTATACCAGTGGAGACTGAAGCCCCATCCACTGGTGCTTGGTGAAAACCCCCGGTGCTTGCAAAGCAAAGCCGACATCCTCCTGTCCCAGTCCTGTACCATTTTCTGGGGTTGTGCCAGTGGAGACTGAAGTCCCATCCACTACCACAGGAACCCCCTCTTCTGTTAGTGAGGAGCAGAGGCCTATGACACTCTGCTCTGTTGCCAGCTCTTCCGCTGGGTTGCTGTGAGTGGAGACCACAGTCCCATCCACTACCACAGGGTCCCCCTCTTCTGTTAGTGAGGAGCAGAAGCCTATGACACTCTGCTCTGTTGCCAGCTCTTCTGCTGGATGGCTGTGAGTGGAGACCACAGTCCCATCCACCACCACAGGGTCCCCCTCTTCCGTTAGTGGAGAGCAGAGGTCCGTGACCCTCTGTTCTGTTGCCAGCTCTTCAGCTGGGTTGCTGTGAGTGGAGACCACAGTCCCATCCACTACCACAGGGTCCCCCTCTTCTGCTAGTTGGGAGCAGAGGCCTGGGGCACTCTGCTCTGTTGCCAATGATTCAGCTGGGGGTAAAAGCTTTACCACCTCAGCTTGTTGTTGGAGAGAGAGGTCAACCGCCCCGGCTCTCTGGAACTCCACACCATCCGCTTCGGCTATAGGGATGGCAATCTCCATTTTTCCCACTGCCGATTCATCAGCCAGGAGTTCACAGTTGTCATCTGAACTTCCCTTATAGTCCCAGGCAATGGGAGCCCCACCCTGCTGCTGAGCCGAGTCTAGCAGCTGTCTGTAGGCGACCTCCAGCTCCCATTCTTGAATGGCCAGAAATTCTAAATCTTCCTGTGACCAGTGGCCTCCCGAGATATTTAATTTTTCCTCTCTGTACTCCATTATGTCCTCCAAGCGCCACTCCTGATCATCCCCGAAGTCTGGATCACTGGACATCCTCCAATACAATAATCCCAGGCCATCATAGTCATGGCCTTCTGTGGGGCTGTCATCTGCTGGCCACGGGCACTCTTGGGCTACATACCACTGGAGGGCTCTGTAGCTTTCATCCAGCTGCATCTCTGCCCGGATCAGCCTGCTTAACTCAGCTGTCCATTCCTGCTTCAGTTGTTTCCCCAACAACAGCATTCGTACGTCATACTGCGGCCAGTACCTTGCATAGATGGAGGGCAGGACCTTTCCTTGGTGTTGCTGCTCCAGAGCTAGTGCTTCCTTCCAGAGTTGGCACCGAATCACATTCGACCATCCCAACAGGACCTCCTCTGATACTGGTCCTCTATGCTGTATCCGCATGTCTTGTAACCTTCTTTGGAATTCCTCTTCCATGGAGACTGGTATCTGCACCTCTCCTCTCCCTTTAGCTGGTGCTGCCGTGACTTCAGCTGCTGCAGCACTTCTTCGCTGTAGCAAGGTGGCATTCAGAGCCGCAATAACTCGGTCCCTGATCTCCGGTGGAGGGTTATGACCATAATGTGCCAGTCTTAGGTTAACAGCCCGATCAAAACTTTCTTCCTCGGGTGTCCTTTCCGTTACGGCGGGCCTTTTAGCTCTATCCATTTTGACCAGTTCTGCGATAATGTCCCTTTTCTTACGGTTGCTGGCCGGTCTGCCCCGGCTCTCCAGTAAGTCCATGAGGGAAGAGAGCTTCATCCGTTCATACACCGTCTCCATTGTCATGTGCCCTTGTAGCCGTCCTTCTGGTGATGGAATCATCCCACTGCTATGCCACCAAATGTAACGGTCACCACCGCTTACGATCTTCCATCCATCCACGACAAGCTTATCTGACACACTGCGACAATCTTGCATACACGATCCATATCCATTCCCATAAACAAGACGAGACTCAAGCTCTGCACTTGCTTCAAAGATATGACAATTTATTGGTATTTTCTCAGCTTCTTATACAGTCTCAAGCATAATGCAGTTAGTCACAGGACAATGTAGTCTCCACCCCCCTTCACACCATGGGGGGCTTCAATCATACTCTAAAAGGCATTCAGGTAAGCTAACCATGTAGACTTGTCGGCACCGCATCTTCAATAGTGTTCAATTAACCTTGAATAATACACAGACATCTAGTTGAATAAGTTATCTAGACAGCTTTATCACACAATGGCAGAGTCTTGTGAGAGTGGGTGCAATCAACACCTTCAACGGAATGTCTTTACAGTGAATAGCCAACACCTTAAGATATTTCAATAGCATATTATACAAAGGTATGACTCACTCTGGTCTTGTAGACCTGAATTAACACCTTTCAAAAGCATGTGTGCCCAGATTGAATAGCCGACAGCTTTTGATATTTGAAGACATCCTGCAAACATGAATTATTATTAATGTCCCATCTTCTGTAATGAATGAATTATGATTCTTTGTCACCCTATGGCCCTAGTGGACATAAGGTGACCCTAGACATAGGAATATCTCAGTCTGTCACGGGCCATTCCGTTACAGTTGGGATCCTCATTACAAAAGTCTGTTTTAACCCCTAATCACCCCTAAGCCCCATAGGCGGCGTACACATGGCATAGAACCGCGACGGGCAGAACACATCGTTCCGCCCGTCGAGGTTCTCTGCCGGCTGTCAGATTCGGCGACCCGCCCGTCGGGAATGGCAACCAGCCGTTCATCCCGACGGGCCGTCGAGCAAATAGAGAACATGCTCTCTATTTCGGCTCGACAGCATTCCCGACGGGATGTTCGCCGAGAGCGTACACACGGCCGAGGTTCTCGGCAGAATGCGGCTCCCAGCGAGGTTCTCGCTGGTTTCTGCCGAGAACCTCGGCTGTGTGTACGCCGCCTTACACACTATCAGTTTTCCTGCAGGTTTTTCTCTTCAGGTTTACCAAAACCATCTAATATAAGGTCAAACCTCAATGCCGCGTACACACGATAGTTTTTGGGCATGAAAAAAACGGACCGTTCTCATCGGATGGACTGATCGTGCCTACACGGCCTTCAGGGGAAGTTCCATTCAAGCTCCCGTCTCATAACTTGCTTCTGAGCATGCGCAGGTTTAAAACGTAGTTTTAGCCCACACACGATCATTTTTTACAACCCAAAAAAATTACATTTTTTAAAATGACGTTAAAAAAATGCAGCATGTTTGAATTTTTTTTTTTTTCGTTTTTCAGAACAGGAAAAACGTTGTGAAGCCCATACACGATCATTTTAAATGACGTTTTTAAAAAAAACATTTTTTTTCATGCCGAAAAACAATCGTGTGTACGTGGCATAAGAGTTTCAATTTGTATGCAATCAGGCAGGCCCTTGCACTACATGGTTTTGGTAAAGGGAAAGGAGTCACCGCTCCAGGTGGGTCTCATGAGCAATTAGGAACTTCTCAGGAAACCAAGGGTGCTGGCAATGCACTAGGCAGATGCAAAAATTCAAAAGGGATGGACAGCCGCACTCCAAAGAAACTTCTTAAGTTGTCTTTATTGATTAAAAAAATAGAAATGCATCACAAAATACAGCCAAAACAAATCGGGAAAAGGGACAGCCGACGCGTTTCACACTATTCAGTGCTTAGTCATGGCTAATATGTAGCTAAAATACACTAAAATATATATGATTCCTAAAAAAGCATGTGGCTGCTGTAAACCAATGGTTTACAGCGGCCACATGCTTTTTTAGGGGTGCAGACAGGTGGACATGAGAGGGGTGTGCACCTAGGTGGAGGGATGTAGCCAGGTGGAAAGGAGAGGGGAGGTGCAGCCAGGTGGGCAGGAGAGGGGAGGTGTCACCAGATGGACAGGAGAGGGGAGGTGGACATGAGATAGTGGTGCAGCCAGGTGGACTGGAGAGGGGAGGTGCAGCCAGATGGACAGGAGAGGGGAGGTGCAGCCAGGTGGACAGGAGAGGGGAGGTGCAGCCAGGTGGACAGGATATAGCAAAGTGGATAGGAGAGGGTGGTGCACCTTGGTGGAGGGATGGAGCCAGGTGGAAAAGAGGGGGGTGCAGCCAAGTGGAGGGGGTCACACACCAGTGATAAGGTCTGACTGGAAGCCCTCAGCCCGGCGCTTCCCCATACCACCTGACAAGTTCTTACCTTGGGGCACTTCTTTCAGCTCCCTCCACATGCCAGGCAGCGGTCAGCAGTTAGTGTCACCAGTCACGTACGGAAGACATCCTCCAGCTAGGTGGTGGTGCTCAAGGCCTCTTCCTTTGCTTCCCCGTCCCTCCTCCATTTCTGGTGTCCTGGTTGTCAGGTGACCATCGGCTGCGCGCAATCGCGAACACCGACATCCTGTATAGCGGCGGCCTGGGTTGCCATGGAACGGCTCCTCCCACCACCACCCAGCATATGCAGACGTCTAACGCCAGCCCTGCATTTTAGAACTCACGGCCGGCTCTTCATATCCCAGACACCAAGACATGCAGCCCAGCAGCCCGGAGAACCCGGCCCACCGGGCAAACACCCGGTCTGCCCTATGGCCAGTCCGGGCCTGGTTGGACTTTAATCTTTCACATAGCATGCTTGTAATTAGGTATGGAGAAGTTCAATGGTGTGTGCTACCACAGCAACTAATTGTATGTTGTGTAGTAGAGATTTTATGTTCTTCTGCACATACCTGTGTTTAGTTACAGGTTAATTTTGTACTATACTGCTATTTAAAATAGTGACAGTGACAGAAATTACTTAGGCTTGTAAATATGTAGTCTTTTGACCTATACAAATTACATTCTTTGTGGGCATATGACTTTCAATAAAGTACACTGGAATTCACGTCTGTGTCATCTTGGTGAGTTTAGCTATCTGTGGAATTTTTATCAAACCAGCTGTTTTGAAGGTAGTGGGTCCTATATGCCAACAGGCTATTGTAAGCTCTAAGACAGGGATCTCCAAACTACGACCTTCCAGCTGTTGCAAAAAAACACATCTCATGAGGCATTGTAAAACTCTGACATTCACAGAGACCCCTGCTCTAAGTATTGCTAAAGCTCATGGGCTCCGATAAGAGGTGATAGGCTGTGCTTTAGAAGGCTCCCAATTTGAAGCCCTAGCTTACACCCAAACTGGCAACAGTTGACAGCAGGTGGAAGTGTGGTTTAAATTTGAAGGGCAAGGTAATCTTCAAACATAAAAATCAGGGCTGGTGGTAGATAGCAAGGATCTTCAAGCAACAGACAAAGATAGTCAATAGGCTTTAGAACTGAAACAGAGTTCAAAGTAACAGTAGTCTGGGAATAGAGGAATCAGAGAGGTCTTTTTTCAAGCACCCACCGACACTTCGCAAAAAAAAAGGGTATGTGTGAGAATGCCTAAACAACAACTGAATATTTTTTGTTGCACAGGTATGAATGAACAAGAATTAACTATGGGCCCCAGGTGATAAATAGCAAGCAGATCCTGTAGAGACTCAACCGAAACAGCAACAAGAACAGCTGTGGATAGTGACACAGCCACAGCCACTGATTGGTGAATTCTGACGGCTGCCGCTGTCAGAATACAATGTCTCAACAGAGGAAATTTCTCTATCCACCTGGTTTGTGTGAATGGGGTAATCTTTTTTTTGGTTTTGCCCCATGCACCTCTCCAGGGCACAGCTAATCATAGATCGGTGTAAATAGCCAATCAGAGCATCTCTTTACCACATGATCAGCTGTGTCTAATCATAGCTGTTCACAATGTAAGCACACTTGTTTGTTATAGGCATTCCTTTCCTCACGCTGACATTGTTAGGTGAGGTGAGAGCCGATAACTGGCAAGTGTGAAAGGAGACATCTACACTGATAATCAGGGCACTGATAATCAGTGTCTTGATTATTAGTGCAGCCCCAAAAGTGCCAATCAGTGCTGCCTATCATTGCCCATTAGTGCTGTCAATCAGTGCCGCCTATCAGTGCCACCTATCACCACCTATCAGTGCAGCTTCATCAGCACACATCACTGAAGGTGAAAATGCGAGGTTACGTTCACCACTCTTTTCCATTGAAGCTTGCTTCATAACTAGCTTCTGGGCATGCGCGGGTTGAAAAACGTCGTTTTAAACAACGTTTTTTGTGAAACAAAAAACAACGTTTTGAAAAACGACACATAAAATTGAAGCATGCTTCAATTTTTTTTTGTCGTTTTTTACAAGACATAAAACAACGTTTTCCCCCTGTTTGTTTAGCAAACAAAAAAAAAAAAAACCTGTGGTAATTAAATAACACGAAAATAAAGCTCTATTTGTGTGAATGAAAAATTAGAAAAATATCATATGGGTACAGTGATTCATGACTGCGTAATTCTCATGAGTAGGAAGGGGTTGAACTGAGATCAGAGGTTTGCTTGTATTGTAAAAACAACAGCAGGGAGGATAGTGTATTTGTGGAGTCTTGTTTATAAATGTCATTGAAGAAAATCACACGGACAACAAGTGTGTGGCCCCAGCACAACCGGAGAGGTCTCTTAATTCATAATCGGAACCCTAATGTCCAGGGGCGGACTGACCATTTAGGCACTCGGGCACTGCCCGAGGGCCCTATGCCACTAGGGGGCCCCATCAGGGGAGCCAGCCTTAGTAAAACCAGGGACAGTATGTAAAAATATGTTGTTTTTTTAAATTCCAAGATTATAGCTGCCCCCCTTTTCCAGTATCTTTTTAGTGTGTGTATGTATACTGTGTATGTATTACTGTGTGTGTGTGTGTGGGTGTGTGCGTGTGTGTGTGTGTGTGCATACTGTGTGGGACCATAATCTATTTCCCGGGGGCCCCATAATCTCCTATTGCCCAGGGGCCCCATGAGTTGTCAGTCCACCCCTGCTAATGTCCCGTACACCCAATTGGAATTTCCATCGGGATAAACTCTAAGCTGTCTTGCATACACACTGTCACACCAAATTCCGACCATCCAAAACGCAGTGACGTACAACACTACAACGAGCCGAGAAAAATGAAGTTCAATGCTTCCGAGGATGCGTCCACTTGATTCTGAGCATGCGTGTTTTTTTCTCCGTCGGAGTTCCACACAGACGATCGGAATTTGCGATAGAAGTTTTTTTCTTAGTGAAAAAAGAGAACATGTTCTTTTTCTAAGGCCGTTGGAATTTCCGATGGAAAAAATCCGATGGGACACACACACGGTCGGAATATCCGATGAAAAAATTCCAGCAGGCTTTTTTCATCGGAAATTCCGATCGGGCATTAGTCATGACTCCCTTTCAGTCAGTGCCAGACATTCTCCTTCTTTGACTTAGATAATAAGGGAAAATTTATTATCAATAATTACCGTAATGTTCCTTTCCTGATGGACTCCATGGCAGCCCACGTTTGGGTTAATCCCGCCTCCTCTCCAATGCTATAGGACCCCATACCCATAAAGCTTTGCTCACCCTTAGTACTGGTGTTCCGTAAGTAGCCGACTCAATGCTTACTGGGTGGGTACTCCGTCTGCCATGGAGTCCATCAGGAAAGGAAAATTACGGTAGTATTGATAATAAATTTTCCCTTTTCCTGACAGACTCCATGGCAGCCTACGTGTGGGAAATAACTAGCCAAAACACACGGGCGGGTATGCTGAACAAAAATGTAGTTTTAATTTGCCCTGTCGGCCGACAGGATTGAAAGGCCAAAGTTCACAGAGGAAAGAGATGTGGGCTCAACACAATAGTGGGACATAAAGGTATTTATAAAAGACCAGGAGGCCGCTTTGCAAATGACGTCTGGTGCCACATGGTGGGCTGCCGCCCAGGAAGCCGCCATCCCTCTCGTAGAATGCGCAGTCACCGCCTGCGGAGGAGCCAAGCCCTTAGCATTGTACGCCTGCTGAATTGCGTGGATGATCCACGCCGCAATCGTTCTTGACGAGGCCTTCCTTCCTCTGTTAATGCCCGAGTGCAGAACAAACAAATGATCAGTCTGTCTGAAAGTAGAAGTCACTTGGAGGTACTCAGTAAGGATTTTCCCTAGGTCCAACGGGTGAATCTCCTCGGACCCCGAGGTCTTGAAGGTAGGAAGGACAATTTTTTGGTTGGCATGGAACACTGATGTCACCTTGGGATTAGTGTCCAGCATGGGTACCAAAACCACCCTCTGGAAAGAACGTTAGGAACGGCTCTTTATAACCAAGGGACCCGATCTCCGAGACTCTTTTAGCCGAGGTGATGGCAACTAAAAAAAGGCGACTTTAGCCGAGAAGTCCTTCAGGGAAGATGGAGAAGAAACTAAAGTATTAGGTCCACTCAGAAAGTCAAGTACTAGGGGAAGATCCCACTTGGGGAATCTTGGCTTCCTTTGAGGTCTTAGCCTTGAAGCTCCTCGGAAGAACTGCTTTACTAGCGGGTGAGTCGCCCATGAGATTCCAGAGAAGGCCGATATGGCTGATGTTTGAACTCTTAAGGAACCAACAGATAGGGGAAGGTCTAACCCCGTTTGCAGGAACTTTAAAATGTCCTGTACTTCTGGATTCATGAATGACGTGCCTGAGGACGAAGAGAATTCAACAAATTTCGCCCAAATTCTTCCGTAGACTTTATTCGTACTTGTTCTTCTCAAACTCATCAGTGTTGCGATCACCTTAGGGGCGCAACCTAAAGCTTCTAACCTCTTCCTCTCAAGAACCAGACCGTTAGATTCAACATCGCCGGAGTCGGGTGTATGAATGATCCCTGGGAGAGAAGGTCCGATCTGACTGGTAGAGGTACTGGGTCCTGGTAACCCAACTGGACCAGAAGAGGGAACCACGGCCTGTTTGTCCAGTAAGGTGCCACCAATGTTACTTCTACTGCCTCCGATTGGAGCCTCCCTAGGAACTTGAGGATGACTGGAAACGGTGGAAAGGCGTATGCCCTCTTGAAACTCCACTTGTCTGTTAAGGCATCCGTCCCAATTGCCTGACTGCAATGGCCCCTCATGTAAAACGTCCTCAACTTGTGGTTGTAAAGAGAGGCAAAGAGATCCGCTTGGGGATTGGTCCCCAGGGACAAGATCCACTGAAAAGATTCCTTGTGGAGAGACCACTCGTTTACATCTACCTGGGTGCGAGACAGGAAGTCCGCCTGGGAATTCTGGCTCCCGGGGATTAAGACCGCTGACAAGTTGGCCAGATTCCTCTGGACCCACTCCAGAATAGGTTCGATCTCCCGTAGAAGAGCTATACTCTGTGTCCCTCCTTGCCTCTTGATATAGGACACCGCCGTAGTGTTGTCTATCCTCAACAACACTGACTCCCCTTTCAGGCGCTGGGAGAAAGATTGTAGGGCACACCAGGCCGCTCGAATCTCCAGGATATTCGAGCCCGGGTTGTGAAGGCAGGCGTCCCACTTGCCCTGTGCCATTTCTGTGCCGCAGAGGGCTCCCCATCCGGAGCCGCTGGCATCTGTCGTCACTGTGACCCAGGACACTGGGGCAATGGAATGACAATTCTGTAGGTTCTTTCGTTGAAGCCACCAGAAGAGACTGTTCCTCATGGACGAAGAGATGAGGATCCGCTGATTTTTGTTTCCAGACTTCCATTGTTTGAGGAATCCGAACTGGAAGGGGCGTAGCCTCCACAATGCCCACTTCACCATGGGAGATGTTGAGACCATTGTGCCAATAATCTTCAGGCATCCATTGAGAAGCCCTCAGATGATGAGCGACCAGGGCTTGTGAAATCCTTTCCCGAACCACAGGGATCTTTTCCGATGGGAGAGAGATAGTTTTCTCCACTGTGTCCAACTGTGCTCCCAGGTATATCAGACGTTGTGATGGCTCCAGGTGGCTCTTCTCCAGATTTAGGAGCCAGCTGAACTCGGACAGGATCGAGATTACTTGATCCCTCTGTGTAAGGAGATGAGCTCTGTCTTGGGATAAGACGAGAAGGTCGTCCATGGAAATAAGCGTACATGCTTGCCACCGGCGCATACGGCACGTCACGACTTGCCGAAAGAAGCCGAACGTCGGTGCGCAGGCGCCATATAGAGCTGACCTGACGTTCGGCTTCTTTTGGCAAGTCGTGATGCCGGTGGCAAGCATGTCAATCAATTAGCATGTGAATAGGAACGCCCAGTCCCGCGGGATTCACTACCCGGAAGCCGCGGTGAAAATATAAATAAAACGGTATGTACGGCAAGAAAAAAAAAGGTCAGCATCATTTAATTATCACAACTCGGCTCAATGTAATGTTAGATTTTTTTTTTAGGGTGAACTCCGGCTTTAAAAACGACAATGTTAAAAATGTAGTGAAAAAATAGAGCATGTTCGAATTTTTTTTTTGCGCGTTTTTTAGAAACTCCAAAAATGCTCTGAAGCCCACACACAATCGTTTTTAATGACATTAAAAAAACACGTAATTTTTTAGAAGCTGAAAAATGATTGTGTGTACGTGGCATTATGGCCTTATGAATATGTGACAGGATTATCGGTGATCTAAGTGAAAGGTATGACATAGATGCAGCCTGCAGTTACCTGTATCAAAGAGGAGACAAAAAACACTGTTGCTCAATTGCTTCCCAAGTTTAATGTAAACTTGTTGGTTGAGCTGATCTAAACTTTGTTGAACTGATCTCCTGAAGTCACACTACAGTTCCCGCTAGCTGCAGCCTAGGAGGTTTAGTTATTTACTTGCTACATACTGTACTTCCACTGTTTAAAAAAATGTCTCCTGGCATTTAGTATAAATGAGAAATATTTGTAGCCTCTATCAACTAGATAACTTTCGTCATATGTTCCTGGCAAGAAATATGAATATGAGGGAATTGCAAAAATTTGAGTATTTCTCTTTCACACCTTTTTCTATCTGTTGACAGATATTGCTGTAGGTAATTTCAGAGTCCCAGTCTTATATTTGTCTCATAACATTATAACTCCTTTCTTGTCCCTTAAAGTTTTTTTTTAAAGGTTCGTTTTTTATTTTCTAATCGGTGCCTTTAAGCTTGTACATTGTTGGTTCACTTTGATTTCCCTTCTAAATGTTTTTTTTTCTTTGTTTTTTTTTTCTCTGAAATTCTCACTTCCTGTTCCTCCTCAGTAAGCTGTTCAGTAAGCTGTTCTGACTGACTAACCACCACTCCGATGACGGGGCAAGCTTACTGAGGAGAAACAGGAAGTGAGAAATTCAGACAAAGAAAAAAACATTTAGAAGGGAAATCTAAGGAAAAGGTAAGTGAACCAACAATGAACGGAACCTATTTAGAGAAAAAAAAAAACTTTACAACCCATTTAACTGCTTGCCGACCGCCCACCATAGATTTACGGCAGCAGGTCGGCTCGGCTGCGCAAAATCGGGTCCTTCTTGCTGCTTGCCATGGATACGAGTGATTGTAAGATGGCCCCCACCCGTCTCCATAGCATAGCAGGGCGGAAGCGACGTCAAAACGTCACTTCCGCCCATGCGTTTTAAAGGCAAATTTTTTTGTAGTAATTTTTTCAAATGACAATTATTTTTTTGCATTTTAGTCTAAATATGAGATGTGAGTTCTTTTGACCCCAGATCTCATATTTAAGAGGACCTGCCGTGCTTTTTTCTATTACAAGGGATGTTTACATTCCTTGTAATAGGAATAAAAGTGACCCATTTAAAAAAAAAGAACACTGTAAAAATAAATATAATCAAGTAAAATAAATAAGAAAAGCAATTTATTTTTAAAGCGCCCAGAAGCTAATGTATACTTGAGTAGCTCCCGCTGTTCGATACAAGTGAGGTATTGCCGTAATCGTTTGAGCGAGAGCAATAATTCTAGCCCTAGACCTCAAAAGATGCAACCTGTCGAATTTTTTTTGAAACGTCGCCTATGCAGATTTTTAAGGGTAAAATTTTGACGCCATTCCACGAGCGGGCACAATTTTGAAGCGCGACATGTTGGGTATCATTTTACTCGGCGTAACATTATCTTTCACACTAAAAAAAAATGGGCTAACTTTACTCTTGTCTTATTTTATGAATCAAAAAAGTGCGCTTGTAAGACCGCTGCGCAAATATGGTGTGACAAAAAGTATTGCAATGACCGCCATTTTATTTTCTAGGGTGCTAAAAAACGTATGGAGCTGCGGTGGCTCAGCGCGATTGGCACTGCGCTGACAAACCGTTTACCTCTGCAGCTAAGGGTTCGGATCCCAGTCTCGGCAGCATGTGAATTGAGTTTGGTGGTCTCAGCCCGGCTTCCAGTGGGTGCGCTATGCGAGGTAAGCCTGCGCTTAGTACGCCCACCCCCCCACAAAACCACCACACTTGCACACACACAAAATTGGGTTAACATGCACGCACTTTGGCCACGTGGTCTCTAAAAAAGAGAGGCGAAGGGCTAACAGGGCTGGCTGAGCGGGCTAGATCCTCTCACTCCCTCATAGGGGAGTCCATCTGCCCTGTTGGGCTTCAAAGCGGAGCAGGTAGGGCCATTGCCACCCGGGGGCACGGAGAAAGATGGCAGATTGCCTCTGGGGAGGTCTGCCTACTCCCAAGTCCGGCTCCTCTTTTGAGTACATGCACAAAAAAAATACACTTTGAAAAAAAAAAAAAAAACAATATATAAAGTTTGGGGGTTCTAAGTACGTTTCTAGTAAACTTGTAAACACAGAGTCTGAAAAACCGGCAAGGTCCTTAAGTGGTTAAAGGAACCTATTTAGAAAAAAAAAAAACTTTTACAACCCCTTTAATCAACTTGTTGGTTTCAGTCTCCTGAAGTCACACTACAAATCATTAGTGTTCCCTCAAGCTACTGTACAGCCTAGTAATGGCATTACTTGGAGGTTTATTTATTTACTTGGTGCTTAAAAAAGCTTGTCTACATGTAGTTTATGCAGCGCTTCCAGCAGGTGCATGTATATTAGCAAAGGAAAACGTTTGTTTTGGACCAGTTTTCAAGTTAACCACTTAACGCCCGCCGCACGCCTATTTACGTCAACAGAAGGGCTCGGACATGCAGATGGACGTAAATTTACGTCCCTGCCTACTAGCGGGTCGGGGGTCCGATTGGGACCCCCTCCGCTGCGTGCGTCGGGCGGCTTACCTCCAGGAGCAATCCGACTCGAGGGGGCGGCGGTTCGTTTCTGTCCGCCCCCTCGTGATCGCTCCCAGCCAATCCTGTGCGCCTGTGCGCCTGTGCGCCTGTGTGCCTCTGCCTGTAAAATGTAAACATAGGCAGAGGAAGTGATGCAGCGCTCGTCTCGGCGGTATTTTCAAACCGCCAAGATGAGAGAAGAGGCACAGTAAGTCTGCACCAACACTACACTGACACCAGTACACGCAGGCACATTTAACCCCTTGCGATCACCCCCTCCACCCCCTGTCACACTGTCACTGAATGCAGTGATCATATGATCACTGCATTTAGTATCAGTGTGACAGGCAGTGTGACAGGCAGTTAGTGTTAGGTTCAGGGTAGCCCCCGTACCCCCCCCTAATAAAGTTTTAACCCCTTGATCACCACCCTAGTTAACCCTTTCACTCCCTATTGCCAGTGTCACTAAGCGATAATTTTTCTGATCGCTGTATTAGTGTCACTGTTGCTGCTAGGTAGCTAATTTTTTTTTATTGCGATTTTTTTTACTAAAGACATGTGGCTGAATACATTTTGGCCTAAATGTTTGACTAAAATTTAGTTTATTAAATTTTTCTTACAACAAAAAGAAAAAAATATTGTTGTTTTTTTCAAAAATGTCGCTCTATTTTTGTTTATAGCGCAAAAAATTAAAATCGCAGAGGCAATCAAATACCATCAAAAGAAAGCTCTATTTGTGGGAAGAAAAGGACGCAAATTTTGTTTGGGAGCCACGTCGCACGACCGCGCAATTGTCTGTTAAAGTGACGCAGTGCCGAATTGTAAAAACGCCTCTGGGCATTTAGCAGCATATTGGTCCGGGGCTTAAGCGGTTAAATCAAACCTAGAGCTAAGCTTCAGGCTGGGTTAACACCACTGCGAATTGGATGTGGGTAGAAGATTTTGACCGTTTCACATATCTCCGCAGCGGGTCCAGGGCGATTTGCACAAAAACGCTGTGTGTCTTTTGGTCCATTTCAGGTCAGAATCAGTCAAAAATTTCGGGCTGAAATCAGACGTGAAGCGGTGAACTGGGATGCACCGAACCCCTGCTGTGAGCCGCATGCAGCTCATATTTAAACCCAGCCTTAAAGTCATACTCTTCTGCACAGGATGCTTAAAGGAGTTGTAACGGAAAACATTTTTTGGGCTAAAATGAATGTCTGCAAGGTAGACAGACAGAATAGTGTAATGATTCTGTTAAAAAATGAGTAAATATCTATTTCTTCATCTATATCACCTCCGGCGTTCTAGTTTCTGTTCTCTCATTCACTTCCTGGTTTGCGGCGCTCATTCATGTAAGAACTACATTTCCCAGTATGCATTGCAGCACACCCAGTAATTCACACCTCCTTGAAGTCTCTAACACATAGAGAGCGTCCTGCCGCACAGATATAGTTCCCAGGAGGGGGCGAGCACGTTACTGACCACCGCAGTAAAGCCTCCCTTTACAGACAAGCAGGAAGTGAACAGAACAGAGAAGAAATAGAGCAACTTCTGAGCAAAAATGAACAATGAGGAAGTAAGAAGAGGAATGTCTGCAGGTAAAGGATGCTTATTATGAAAAAAAAAAATTCCTTTACAACCCCTTTAAGGCTACCATATAGGCTACAATTCTTTACCTGGTTAACCCAGGTAAGGATACAGTTTAATGTGATTATCTTTTGCTATTACAGCAGAGTTTAGGCAAGGCCCTCTAAATGTTGCATCCCCCTTCTAATGATTGAAATGAAGTAGATTTAGTAATTAACACCCTCCATGCCTGCTGGTTTTGAGCATTTGTTTGTAACGGTAAATTAACTTACTATCTGCTACCATTTGTTTCACCTATTTTTACATTTGTTTGGTAGCATTTGAAATCACAGCACATTGCTAGGGTTCTGCAAGTATGTTTAGCTATCAGAGCATTCTTAATATGTTTGTTCAAACAAGGGGTCTCCTTCCTCCAGGTAGTGTGTCATTCAAAATATATGGAGACTCATTTTTGTGGGTATGCAAATTTTTCTGACTAGTTATGGATGCTAAAGCACTTTTAATTAGTTGTACCTTAAAGCATAACTCCACTTTTCTAAAAAAAAAAAAAAAAAAAAAAAACATTTCCCCTGGGAGATCTATGTACATTGCAAAGATTTTACCAATCTTTGTTGCAGATTCCTACCTTTTTGTTATTCTGAAGAAATCCCTGTGTTTCTCTGTGCCTCTGTTCTGGGTGGGTCTAATGGGAGTGGTTTCATAATTAACTGTCAGGTGTGCAGATGCAGAGCACTAATGAGGAAATCTGCTGGTCCTGCATCCCTTTAGAAGTGTTTCTATTAAAAGTATCTCTCCAAAAATGACATTTTTGTTGCAGGGGATGCCTGAAATCTGACTTGTATCTTAGGCAGACTTCTGGAAAAATTGGTGAGGCAATTGCACAAGCAGGAAATTATGTTTCTAGGGAGTGGTCAGTACATGTCTACAGAACAATTCCAGGTAGCCATAGTGCAATGCATTCTAAGAAAATGTATCAGTTTCGCAATTATATGCGCTATATAATTTTTTTTCTTTATTTGCCATTTTTTTCCTCCATGAAAGTAGAATTACCCTTTAAAGTATTAAGCTATTTCTCCTTTCACAAGATATAAGCCTACCTCTTTGAAATCCTTGTCGGTTTAAATTAGTTTTCCAAAGCTCAACTTAGACATTGACCATTCGCAAATATTTCATAATTGTAAAATGCATGTGTGGCATTATCTCCAGAGGAGCCGCTGTTGATGATAATGGATTCTCTGTTTTGCCATGGCCCTTTAAGCTGCTAGGTCCACACTGACACACCTTGTATGTTGGAGGCTGCTCACGCTTGTGTTACTTAAGCGTTAGTGTGCTACACAATTGTAGCAGATCACTAAATCTGTCAACTGCTCAGGAGGAGTAACTTTCCAAGCTGCTCACTTATCTTTTCAGATAGCAGGGTCACTTCCACTTTCAGTGAAGTTATTTCTGAGTTTAGCTAATGCTGCTTCCCATGGAAATGAAGAAGGATAATAATAAGATCTTACTCTAGGCCTGTAATTCTTAGGAATAACTCACTTAAACCTGACCAAACAAGAGTCTAGTAGACATCCCGGGTATGACTTTTTTTTAAAACAAAATTATAATATAATAAATAATTATAAAAAAATATAACAAATAATAATATAATTATAATAAAAATGATTCAATAATGTAATCAACTCAAAATCACTGAAATTTGCTCAGTTGCAAAATTGTCGCTGTCATTACTTTAATTTTTTTATGACCAATTTCCCCACAAATCGCTATCACTTAATTCTGCAAGTGATTATAATTTATTATCGCTGTTTTCTAGCTGCTCTAAAATCACTTTTGACATAAAGGGACACTTTTGGTTGCTATGGACAATCTACAGTTTGCAGGCAGAAAGAACCGTTTTTATTATACAAAAGTACATGTAGGGCACTGGGCAGACCACTAGGGACAAGGGGGGGGGTGTATTTTTTACATACAGTACTGTAATCTATAAGATTACAGTATAAGATTACAGTATACTGTATGTAAGGTGTTTGTTTACTTCTTTGAATTTGGCGCTGTTCTCCTCCCCTATGCGTCGTAACATCGCAGGGAACGGAGATCGGCGGCACACGGGGAGGTATCGCTGGATCCATGGAGAAGGTAAGTTAACCCTGCCTGTGGATGCTGCGAGACGAGGCCGAGTCTGGCTCGGGGTTACCGATCGCAGCACAAAAATTTTACCCCGAGTCAGACTCGGGAATACCGCCAGGAGGGTTAAGGGCAAAACTTGTTTTTTTAAGTTTTGTATAGAGGGGAGATGGATTAGAACACCTGTCAGTTTTTGTTGCTGTCGGTACCTCCGTTTTACCCTCTCTATTTGTCCTGTTTACCAATAACATTGAAAGTGAAAGTTGTCCCCAGAAAAGTTATAGAGGGGAAATATTCCTATGGGCATGCTAGTTCTGATGACCTGGGGGTCTCCAAGGAATTCCCTTAACCACTTATCCCCCAGACCATATTGCTGCCCAATGACCAGAGCACTTTAACTGACAATTGCGCGGTCGTGCGACGTGGCTCCCAAACAAAATTGGCGTCCTTTTTTTTCCACAAATAGAGCTTTCTTTTGGTGGTATTTGATCACCTCTGCGGTTATTGTTTTTTGCGCTATAAACAAAAATAGAGCGACTATTTTGAAAAAAAAAACAATATTTTTTTACTTTTTGCTATAATAAATATCCCCCAAAAATATATCAAAAAAACTATTTTTTTCCTTAGTTTAGGCCAATACGTATTCTTCTACATATTTTTCATTAAAAAATTGCAATAGGCGTTTATTGATTGGTTTGCGCAAAAGTTATATCGTTTACAAAATAGGGGGTAGTTTTATGGCATTTTTGTTAATATTTTTTTTACTAGTAATGGCAGTGATCAGCGATTTTTTTTCGGTACTGCGACATTATGGCGGACACTTCGGACACATTTTTGGAACCATTGCCATTGGATTTTAATTTTTTTAAGCATTATCTAGTGTACATGTTATATTACACTGGCACATTTATGCAATATAAAGTACATAATAAAAAAATGTTCCATACCTAAATATACTGTATATACTATACCTCAATAGTCAATTTGTCTTCAGCACATCATTGTGACAAAACAAAATAAACTCTCATGATACCTGTAAGTTACAGCAAGAAACACCTGCAACATGCCACTGTATGGCTGGCTTTTGATGCAACATATATCACAATCTCAGCAAAAGCCTGATAATGCAGAATAACTAAATATGCTATTGAATAATTAATGCATTTTATTAGTATTCAAGTCTATAGTTCTTTAGTTAATTGAGAGCTTCTAGTTATCGAGTTGGAATTTCCTTGTAATTAAACTCTATTTCTACATGCCAGTGACAGAAGAATTTACTATCGGTTGTTGGAAGAAGTTTAAAAAAAGATAAGCAATGAGTGACACTTATTGGTGGAATCAGGGAATATTCAGTAGAGGGAGGAGTTCACCTTCTTAGCTGTGTACCCTCTCCTGTATAAAAACTCTGAGCTGAGATGTGAGCACAGTATAAAGATCCTGATTGATTCTGGCTCACAGCATCACTTGCTGGTAGATTTGCAAGAATGACATTCACCTATTTGTGTTTTTTCCTCACTCTGCATGTTATCATTGTGATATCATCAGAAGGTAAGACGACTCTTTTCATCTGCTTACAATGGTGTTCTTTGCAAAATGATCTGTATGCTCTTTGTAGGAACAGAGGACAAACTCAAACACATAACAGGATTCCTATATTGCTTTTTCACTCTATTTCTTTTTACAGCTACACTACAAAAAAATGCTGAATTCCAGTTTGTGTGCTGGAGAGGCTATTGCATGCATGTTCTGGCCTCCTAGCATTCAAATTCTGAGATTAATTGATCAAACAACTAATACTGCTTTAGAGTTTTATTTTAATTCAGTTACATACATGCAATTTACCCAGAACCTTGCTTTTAAACAGCTGTTACATTGTAAAGATGAGCTCTGTTAAACTGTATATAGTTTGTTAGAACACAAAACTTGTGGTTTCTTCTGAATTGAATCACAATCAGGGGTCACATGTTTATTAGGCTCTCATGGATCATATGAATTAGAGAATCATGCTTACCTATTGACTAATTCAATTTTCTGGTAATAATTATTAGACATTTACAGGGCTTTTTTCCAGCAGGAACGTGGGGGAACGCAGTTCCGGCACCTCCCAAACTGAATGTATGTAATGGAAAGAGGTGCTGGGGTGTGCTGGAGAGTCTATTGATGCTTGCTGCTGGGGGATATATTGTTGATGGAGGGGATCTATTTTTGTGAATGGGTTTATTTTTGTTGCTCTTGGGGATCTATTGTTGCTGGGGGGTCAGTCGTTGCTAGGGGGGATGTACTGTTGAGGGAGGCGTCTTTGTTGCTGGCTGCTGGAAGGTCTGATGATGCTAGAGGGGATCTATTTTTTACCGGGGGTTCGATTGTAGCTCGGAGGTGGGTAGGGGGCAGAGTCAAGGGTGGCTTGGAAGGGAGGAGTTCCTGCACATATTCTCTGAGAAAAAAGCCCTGGGCATTTATATTCTGAGATGGAGGGGATAGGAAACAAAGGGAAAGAAATAAAAAAGAAAAGGAAATTCATTTGTTTTAAGTTAAAAAAAAAAAACATAGGAGCTATACTGCTATGCAAATACTATGGACATTTGGGTTCTCTTGAGGTTACATTTTATATGGTTGTGCAGTAACCCACAGCAACCCTGTGAAAATGCAATTGATTGCTTAGGGGTGTCTCATTAGCAGCCCAAGTACAGTAAAACCTTGGTATGCGAGCATAATTTGTTCCAGAAACATGCTTGTAATCCAAAGCACTTGTATATCAATTTTTTTTTTTACAGGATATAAAAGGGAAGAGGGGCGCCTCTAAGTGTAGCAATAAGTTGATAAATGTTGTACCTTCATTAAATGTAACCATATTGCTACACTTAGAGGCTCCTCTCTTCTTTTTTTATACTCAGTTGTGACATGACGCTACTCTTATATCAAGACATCGCTTGTATATCAAGGCAACTCAAACTCTCTCTCTCTCTCAAACCAAGTTACTCCCAAACCAAGGTTTTACTGTATTAGAATAAAATGACCCGCTGTAGTTTAGAACTAGTGTTAGTCTTTATACAGTAACCTGTCACCTATTACAGCATATTCGTTTAAAGCGTCTCTTTTTTTTTTTGGAAACCTGTCAGGGCTTCTTTTTATTATCTGTGGGGTTGATCTACTAAAGGTAAATAGACTGTGCACTTTGCAAAGTGCAATTGCACTCTGCAAGGGCAAGTGCTCCGGAGATTAGTAAATGAGGTAAAGTTTCACTTTGAAAAGAATACCCAATCAGGTGCAAGGAAAATTTAAAAAAAAATGTTTTTTTTTTTTTGCTGCACATGATTGAATGATGCAAGTCAATTTACAAAGTGCACTGTCTATTTGCCTTTAGTAAATCAACACCGATGTCTCATAGAGATCATTTCTCTTTGCTTCTTCTTCCAGAGACGCAAAAGGCAGTGAGAGGTAATCTCTCCAAAGTGAGGGGAACTCCCTGCCTAGACAGTTGGCACTGTTGGCACTGTTTCACTTTCGAAACTGCCATTGTTTGTGTATGGTCAGCATTATGGTTTATAATAGTAAAAACAACTGCATGGAATCATTTCTATTTTGTACAAGCCTTCAGCCTAATGTGTTTAGACACAATTAGGTAGGATCGGAGTCAAGATATGCAAAGCAAGGCAATACTTCATAGATACCATTACGTTCCTTATCTATGTACCCTGAAAAAGATGCCATATTTTGTATTTTGTGACCTCTCAAGTATCTTTGCTCACTAAAACAGAGAGTGCCTTACTAAAACAGAAATGATATAGTTGTCATGAGTACATATCTTAAAGTTATCTTTCAGCAAGCTTGAGGGACCTCATTTTAATGATGCCGTGCAATAAAAAAATACCCTCACTTCTGCATAAGTCCTTTAATAACTTTCCCAGAGGGTAATTGTCACAGAGATCATGCAAAGTTCACAACATATCTCCAGATTACTTGAGGAAGTAAATGTCATCATCATTAAGAATTGTAAAAGTTTTTCATAACTAACTTTGGTATCAGAACGGCACTAGTTTTAAACAATTGTTTTTACATTAGCATTATTGTGTATAGACAACACACATTCACAAGGAGCACCACAAAGTCTTTGACTAGTTTATTGGGAGCCTTTATTAGGCTAGGAACTAAAAAGTACAGTTGATATACAATGACATAGATCATTCTATTTGTGGATACGTTGTTTAAAAATTAACATCGTTTTTTGGGATAACAACGTAGACATTTAGTGAAATTGCTGGTATTCAAGAGTGCCAGAAGCATGGGTGGTGGAGAGGAGTGGGGTTGGGTGTAATGTGTTATGGACGAACTGGTGGGCAGAAACATCAGTGGGGTTGATTTACTAAAAGTGGAGAGTGCAAAATCTAGTGCAACTGTGCATGATAGCCAATCAGCTTCTAACTTCAACTTGTTTAATTAAGCATTGACAAAAAAGCTGGAAGCTGATTGGTTTCTATTCAGAGCTGCACCAGATTTTGTACTCTCCAGTTTTACTAAATCAACTCCTGTGATATTTGTCATGTCTATTGATGAAGACTACACCGAATACCCATAGACTGGCAAATTTTGGAAGAATTAGCGATCAGCCAAATTAGGATCATTTCAGCCAGGCACTATTGTTTTCTTGTGAAATAAGCCACCCGTGAAGGTGCTTGGCTTTCCTCTTACTCCTTAAATAAACATGTAGCTCAGGAAACGTGCATGTTTATATTACGGTAATTAGGAAAAAACAAAAACAAAGCCTTAGGGTTGGATTATATCTGCAGATCGGACAGCCCTCTAATGTTTTTTTTTTAACGTAGGCCAGTTGCACACTGCTGTGTTGTGGCTTGGCCACAGTGTGGGTGTATCCATGTTTTTCAAGCATTTAACCTGCAGTTTTAGCCGCGGTCTCATGGAGTTTCTATTAGGTTAAATGTTTTTGGTGTTTCCCCCAAAGCCCCCAAAGTCCTGCACATTGCATCTTAAGTGTGCTTGCCAAAAAAACACAATCTCATAAAAATTCTATGGGGCCGAGGCTATAACCACAGTAAAAACTTGTGAAATCTGTGGATAATCTCGCAATGTGGCCAAACTGCAGTGCAGCAGTGTGAAACCAGCCTTGGGGTCAGTTCATGTCTGTGTGGTGTGTTTTTGGCACGTTACTTTTTTGGCCCATTTTAGGCACACTGCCATAGAACTCTATAGATTGTTGATGAAAGATGCTGTATGCAGTACTTTTTTTTAATGCAGCACACTTAAAATATATCAACCGCACATATGTTAATACGGCCTTAAAGCGAAACTCTAGGCACAAAAACATTTATTTAATTAAATTTCCTATACAAGGGGTATCAATTCTGGAATTTAGCATTAGCCTAGGTTCAAACTGGTGCAGTGTGGGGAACCACATGTTAATCGCACAGGAATCTAACCACATTCCAGTTCAAATCACATGTGATTCTTTGCAGTTCAATTTGAGCCCATTTATTTTGTATGGTTCAGATCTTACTGCACCCGCACAAAAAAGGGTGCACTGCCGCACTGGAATCATATTGCATGGGTGTTCACACTTCGACTTAGCCATTTTTGGGGTGTCATTAACTTAACATTGACATCCACAGTGGTTTGCATGAATGGAGTGCGACTGTGATGTGGTGCAGGAAATGCACAGGAATCGCTGTAAATCCCGCACCACATCAATGTGAACCCAGGCTTAAGGTGAATCTGTACTAAAGAGAAACCAGGCATATTTACTTAAAACAGTGTCTCCAACTGACTAATTCACCACCCTGGGAGATCTCATCCTGGTTAAAACAGGCAATAAAACCACTGAGATACAGTATTCTGACCTCAGCTTCTGCAGTTCAACCTTAAATCTACACATTTTCTAAATGTAATTCTTTCTCCTGTGTGAATTTGAACACCTGTATCCAGTTTAAATAACATCTCATGTTTTTTCCCCCTACCAGTGTAAATTGTTAGGTAAATAGAGCTTCAGAGCCATGGCCTCCTCCAGTGATTACATCCATTTCAATTATCATTTTTAATGTGGTCTGACTTTCCTTGACGTCGTAGCCCTACCAAGGGCCCTTTATTGAGAATTCCATTATTAGCAACTAAGACTGCACTCCTGTCATAATTTAAAAAGAGCGTGGCTGTGCGGGACTCTGCCCCCTGGCCGTGTCATTCATTCACAGAGTTTTGTGAACTAGAAAACTAAAATTATTGTCAAACATAGCAGCTGACGGCTTGAAGTTTTCAATGAACTACAAGGATGCTGGTGAACGCTCTAGTAGTTTATTGATTCTTTCTGCCTATCAGTAACTGCCTGCCTGCCAGTACAGCTACATAGCTCCCAAATGTCCCTGATTTTATGGGACTGTCCCTTATTATCTCATTTGTCCCTCATCTTGGTCTGATCCAAATAGTTGTATATAAAAGGCACATTTTATCTTTCAAAAAGTGTTTTCCAGTGCTAAACCTTTCATCCAATTTCTAAATTGCTACATTTGTACATTTTAAAAGCCAATATAAAGGAAAAGTAGTGGTAAAAAAAATCCCTTGTGGATTTAATTAACCTTTTGTTTTGTTAATTCTCCTTTAAGGGGGTGTGGCAGAGGGGCGTGTCCTATGCCTACGTACGTTTGTTAGTAGGTTTCCCCCATTCCCATCTCAAAATGTTGGGACGTATGCCGCAAGTTTGCAGGAGCTGGACACTGCACCTTCGATCTGCTGATTGTGGGTGCAATGATTTACAGGCTCCTAGTAAAAAAGTAAATAAATGCAATTTTTTTTACCTGCAAAAAGGTGTGTATTTATTATTTTTAAGGTCAACTTAGCCTTTATCCTGGGGTCACACTATAGAGAATACAGACATCGCATGTGATTCACCCCCACACTGCTGTGCCTATTACATGCAATGTCTGTGCAATGCTAGTTCAGCCATACAGCTTGTATGGCTGCACTTGCATTGAATTCACATAAAAAAGGTGCAGGGACTTTCCCTGCACTGGAAGCGGATCGCATGGGTGTTCATGCCAATGCAATCTTTAATTCCTGTGTGAGTTCACAGTTCACAGTGTGATATGTAAATTGGTCTGGGGATGTCATTAACATTTTATTGACACCTGCAGAAGGCAGTGTGAACTGCCTGCGGGATGTCAATGTGAGAACCGGTGCTGGAATCAAGCTGGTTCCCGCATCGCTATAGTGTAAACCCAGGTTAAAAGTGGTTGTAAAGCCTAAAAATGTTTAGATCAAAGTACAGTGGAACCTCTGATTGCAAGTAACGCGGGTTAACGAGCGCTTCGCAATACGAGCACTATATTTTTTTAAATCGCCACTTTGTTGACTCGCAAAACGGGCACTATTCAGGCCAAAGCAGTGTGCAGTACCACTTTTGGCCTGAGGGGGAGAGCACTGGAGCCGAGCAGAGGCGAACGTCGCTGATCACAGATGATCAGCGCCGTTCGGAAATGCACAGAAAGGCCCGAGGAGAACACGGCTGGCCTCTGCAATTCTCGGGAACAAAGTCTTTCTGAGGTTTGCTGAAAGTCAGCCGAGGTGTCCTCTAGGCTTTTTGGAAATTTCTGAGGCTCTCCGGCGCCCCCTGCCTTTGGCCACATGCAGTATTGCATGCTACTGAAGTCAATGCGTAATGAATTATTTTAGTTTCCAATTACTTAAATTGGGAAACTCACTTTGATATGCAAGTACTGTGGATTATGAGCGTTCTCCTGGAATAGATTATGCTCGTAATCCGAGGTTCCACTGTACCACCCCCCCCATCAATACTTACTTGAGCCCTTACTCTATTCAGTGCAGTGCCTATCTGCAGTGGCTTTCTCCTCTTCTCCTTGTTCTCACAGGCTTGGCTGAGAGCAGGGAGAGCCATTGCGTCATACTACTGGCAGTTAAATTCTGTGACTACTAAGCAGGGGGTAGGGCCTGAGCCTCGCTGTCTGTGTCAATGGACACAGGCAACGACTTCTTATGGTTTCACACCAAGAAGAGGAGGAGCCAAGAGCGCCAGTGAGGGACCCAAGAAGAGGAGGTTTCGAGCCGCTATGTGCAATGGAATTGCACAGAGCAGATAGGTATATTGTTTTTTGTTATTAATTAAAAATTACATTTTAGACTTTACAATCACTTTAATTGAACAGGCTGAAGTTATAATCTGATTCACGGCTGCACTTTGGTAAATAAACCCCAAACTATGTGAGAAATGCTTCTAAACAAGGGTGATACTTCAATACAATAATGTTAAAAACGCATGATGTTTATAAATTGTTCTTAACCCATAAGTCAAATAGATTTCAGTTTCTGTAGTTATCTCAGTTAATGATAGCATGAAAGCAATATGAGTTTCCCTGCAAACATCTGTAAAAAGATTTTTACAAGCATAAAGCATGAATCCACGTAGTTAACTAATTGGCACAGCCAAATAAAAATTCACATTCATGGATTTAATTACCAAGGCTAAAACTCGAATAAATACAAAAAAAAACTGTATATATGGAAAGATTTACATACTATAACTATTTGCGTTTCGTTTCATTTCTATTGATAGGCAAAATGTAGAATAGACTTATTATAGATTTAATATATTTAAAATATGCCCTAAAATAAAATGTAGCGCAGTTGTATAGTAGTAATAGTGGAAATTGACTTGCAGAATGTTGACCGGTCAAACAGAATAAGTCAAATTAGATCAAACTACAGAAATCTCTAAACAAAGCACAAGGCTAGCTAAAAATAGAAAATGCTGCCTTGTTTGCTCCAGGTGATGTTATTTTTCCCCTAAAGAGTAGAATCTTTTAAATGATCTTGTATAGCATTGAGAAAAAAAAGAGCAGAAATATCATCCTTGGTGAACTTGAGAAACTGACCAATACACAATTCAGAAAAATCAGATTTATACACGTGTCAGTGACTGCCATTGTGCCTAATAAAAGCGAATGAATGACAACACATGTTTAATAATAATTATTTAAGTGTTAAGGCCATTGATGCCAATAAATGTATATCTTCAAAAAGCTACCCCAGCAGGCTCTGTGTTTTTTTTTATTTTTATGAATTGCTATAAAATTAAAAGCCAGCTTACATTCATGTGTAGCGCCCCCTTTACTTTCAGTGCGGGCACTAGTCTAAATTTAGCAAGAATGGGAGAGTTACCTTGCTCCCATTCACACGATTGTTAGGATGGTGACCCCTGTTATTTCAGAAGTGTCCTCTGGGCCAGTCTGCCCTCTAGGGATGTGTCGTCATCCCTGGTCAGCAGTTGATGGCAGAGGGGGTTCTGACAGAGCAAGCTTTCCCCAGCAGCCATATGGAGGAGTTTTCCCTTGCGGGGCATACTGGGGAGGGATATATCTGTAAAAGGTGTCATGTGCTCAAGGCAGTTCTGTGGGGTGCCGGTTCCAGGTGCGGCATCCACCTTCAGGGTGCGCGCATCCATGGACACCACCAGCGTGGCCCACCTGGCCAAATCCACAGGCTATGCTGGACCTCAACCGGAGGTCGAAGGGGACCCCAGTACTCTACTGGGTTCCCAGTTCTTTTGATGAGATCCCAGGCTGGGTTTCGTGCGATTGGGGGAACTGCTTGAGGAGAACCCGGAGGCAGGTTGTCCAACAGGGCTTGAATGAACCAATCGGGGATCTGGTGACCGAGATGCTGACAGGTACACTTTGCTGTTACCCCGTGACCTATACTAAAGGAAATTTACTGAGAGGATTTGTTCCGTTCACCCATCCAACTTACTAAAGAAATTGGCCGGTTACAGAGGCCATAGAGCCAGGTCTGACCTAGAGAGAGATCTATTCCTCTCAGCGATCCGAAGTGACACCTCGGTTGCCAGGTTAGTGTGAGGAACCTGCCCGTGGGCACTTTACCCACTCCACTCAGGAGTGGCGACGAGTTCAACTATTGCTATTGTCGAGGGCAAGCCTGCCCTGTTCACATCCAAGCCTGATATCACAAGGTTCTCTTATCCTTCTTTCATCAATTTTCCTTTCCTTAAATTGAAGATGATGTTTGCCTGTTGGCTGAAAAATAAAAAGGCATTGAAAGAAACTTTATTGACTGTCTGGACATTCGCTCATTGCTCCGCCACTGGTATTTCACCCCTAGACATCACCAGGGTAACTTGGTGTGACAGTCCCAGTATAAAACCAGTGGCTCTTTCGGGGATAGCGCTACACGTGCAATGCAGTAATATGCAAGTTACTGCAATGTGCACAATGCATATTATATGCGTTGACACATTGTGGTGCCATTCATTTTAAATAGCAACCTAATAAACTGAGTTAGAGCACGTGCATTGCACGATAATGGGTTGCAGTGTGTTAACCATTCTGTGGCTCATCTGATTTTCACGTGTTTGGCCTCGTACACACAACCGTTTTCCTCAAAATCTATCAAGAAAAATGCTGGTAGAGCATTTTTGCTGAGAAAAAAGGTTGTGTGTATGTTTTTTGTCGAGAAAACTGTCGTGGATCTCGACGATAAAAAAAGAGAAAATGCTCTCTTTTTTTCTCGTCGGGAGTCTCTATTTCCTCTTCGTGTTTATAGTCAGGCTGGTTTACGATGAGAAACACGTTTATGTGTATGCTTAGAAACCCGCGCATGCTCAGAATAAAGTATGAGACGGGAGCGCACCTGTAAAAGTAGCGTTCGTAATGGAGATAGCACATTCTTCACGCTGTAACAGACTGAATCGTCTCTCAGCAAACCTTTACTTAACACACAGTAACATCAGATTAGCAAAAGCCACCCCATGGGTGGCGCCAGTGAAATTTAACTTCCCCTTTATAGGGCCGTCGTACGTGTTGTACATCACCGCGTTTGAGAACGGTGAGATTTTGTCTTGTGTATGCAAGGAAAGCTTGACAAGATTCTCGTCAAGCCTGACAAGAATCTTGTTGAGGAAAACAACGTTTCTTTTACAACAAGATTCAAGGCCTGAAGCCACGTACACACGGCAGAGATCCTCGACGGGCAGAACACATCGTTCCGCCCGTCGAGGCTCTCTGCCGGCCGTCAGATTCGGCGACCCGCCCGTCGGGAATGGCAACCAGCCATTCTTCCAGGCGGGCCGTCGAGGAAATAGAGAGCGTGCTCTCTATTTATGCTCGACGGGCTTCCCAACGGGAAGCTCGCCGAGACCGTACACACGGCCGAGGTCCTCGCTGGAATGCACATTCCAGCGAGGTTCTCGCTGGTTTCCAGCGAGAACCTCGGTCGTGTATACGCGGCCTAAGAGTACATTGAGAATCCATTGACTTCAATTGCTGGCGTAATGCAATGTGCAGTAAGGTGAATCGCAACGCATGTTAACGTACCACACAAATGTAAATAGACACTAATTATATTTTGTGTGGTGCAGGTCTTAGGTCTCGTACACACGATCAAATCTGTCCGCTGGAAATGGTCCGGATCGTGTGTACGGCCGAGCCGACGGATTTGGCCACCCGACAGATTTCAAAGCATGCTTTGAAATCTATCGGGTGGGAATCCGTCCGCCCGACATGTCTGCTGGTTAGTACACTTACCAGCAGACATGTCGTCCCGCACCGCAGCCGCACCGCCGCCGAATGGATTCGGCGCATGAGCGGAAGTGTTTTACTTCCTGGTGCGGTGACGTGGCGGCGTCAACGTCACCGCCACGTCACCGACACGTCAGCGCGCTCTCTGCTGGCGGGGATTTTGGTTTGCTCATGTGTACACGCGAGCAAACAAAAATCCCAGCAGACAGATTTGTTCAAATCTGTCGGACGGACAGATTTGAACAAATCTATTGCCTCGTGTGTACGAGGCCTTAGCCTTTCAATAAAGGGACAGCTCACAGTAATACAGTATGTGAAAAAGTCAGCAAAACTTTTTACGGTACACCCAAACCAGTAGTTTTCATTTCCCCTAGTGCCCCTAATAGTATTGTATTGGCAAAACTTTTTTACTCGATTTGAATAGCGTAAGGGAGGGTTATAACGCCTGTCACATATTTTTTTTTTGTCATCTGTGCCCCGTCACAGAGATTTACCTTACTTCCTGTCCTATAGCCAAACAGGAAGTGAGAGGAAATCCCTGCTAATTAAGTGAACTCTTTGGGGACCCCAGGTCAGCAAAACTAGTGTCCCCATTGGAAGATTTCCCCTCTATTACTTTTCTGGGGATAACCCAAAATGTGTGTTTTTTTTTACATTCACTTTCAATAATAGTGATAAACAGGACAAACAGAGAGGGTGAATCTCCTTACTGGGAACACAAACAGAAATAAAAACCTGACACATGTTCTAATCCATCTCCACTTTATCCAAAACGAAAAAAAAAAGTTTTGCTTTTATATACTTTAAAGGTCAACTCCAACTTCTGAACTAAATTCCTAGACTTTTTACTTCCTTCTCCCTGCCTCTTCACACTTCAATTAAATTGCAGGTGCATTGTGTGTGGTTACATGGCAAGCACCGTCTCTTTTCCTCTTCTCCAGCATCAGAATGGGGGCAGGTCTCAATGTGTATAGTTTTTCCGTCCTGTGCAGCATTACCCTATGAGCCCAGGCTCTGTGATGATATAACACTAATGCCGGTACACACGATCTGATTATTGGACGAATGATCGTCCATTTTTTTTTGCATTCTAATCTCATGTCGAGTCTGATGTGTTTACTAAAGTCACGAAAATTCTTGTACGACAGAATAAAAATTCAGAAGTGATGTCATGTGTTGTAATGCATTTGTATTGCATTTTCGAATGACAGCTGTACTGATTAAACGAAAATCGTATGATCTGGCATTTTAAGATTTTTTCCATGCATGTCCGATAGAATAATATAGGATGAACTGTCATGATTGGCTCTCGAAAGCTCTGTACTAACGATCCGATTATTGTACGATGAATTCAAAAGCGGAATTATTCGTACGATTTTCGGTTTGTGTAAATGGGGCATTAGGCATTGTGTCCATGACAGTCAAGATCACAGTAGAGCTGGCCATACACTAGTAGATTTACAAACGGATGTTCGTATGGTCAATATGATGACTTGACAAATGTTGTTAGAAAATACTTTAAAATGTTGTTTATTTATAAAATTCAATTTTGGAGGGAATGTAAATTCCTGAATAAAAACCATATACAATGTTAGAAACGTGTTTGTTCAAGAAACTTTTTTCATCCTGCTCCTCCGAATTTTCTTGCTACTACAGTTAAAAACAAACGATTTACCCAATTAATGATTTAGAAATCAAACCAATATTCCTGAAAACAAAAGTTTCAATTCAATTCTTCTACCGTATAACTAGCTTAAAGTCTTTGATAATGCACGGTTTTACTCCACCCGATATGGCGACCATTTAAAACTTTTTTCTTTTCAACACTAGAGGGCAGAAACATCTTACATCTTACACGGTTAGGAGCATGTTACACCCATAATTTGGGTAAAACTACAAATAAACTACAAGTACTGTTGCCGGTTGGGGCAGGTGACTTCTCAATGAACTGAGAAGACACTTGTTGGTGCTCTCGTAGTTCATTGATGTTTTGAACTGTATGGGCAAACAGCTGTCTGAGTGTCTGGAGGATACTGGCAATGCTTTAAAGGCTGCAAAAAAATAATAAAAGCACATTTTTATACCTGCAAAAAAGATGTGCATTTTCTTTTTTTAATAACAGGTAAACTTATCCTTTAAATAAATAAAAAAAACATGTGGATAAACTTTAAAAATAATGTCTCATCTGGTTGTCACTGTGAGTAGTCACCTAGTTGAAATGTTTTGTTTCATTTTTCATACCTGCACTGTCAGAAATAACAGTTAGAAGCTAAATGCTTGCTATGGGCAGCAAACAACTTGGCAAATGAAGAGCATTTACTTACCTTCCACTACCTTACTAATCTGTTTCTAGGGCTACTAAGATTATTTTGTAAATTTTCATTTGCTGAAGAAAACTACACACACTTGGGCCTGGCAATTCACCACTTAGGTACCAAATGTTGTATTGAGGAGGCACACTTGGAAGTTCTATGGGCTTTGGCAGTGAATTAGTGGGCTGGTTTTTAATTAGTCTGCCCAATGGATATTTTGTCCCAAGTAGCTATAGATTAATTAGAAATATAGCAAAAAAGATTTGCTTTAGGCCTTTCTTAGGAAAATTGTTTATAAGTATGTATCTGACCTTAAGACCAACTGATGGCTGACTTCAAGGCTCCTACTGTCGACCTCCACATCATTATAGGACACAGTAGTGATGCGGAGGTTAATTGAAGGAACAAATACCACTGTGATTCCTGCTTCCAGAAGTGTTGGTTTCTCAGCAAACTTCAGACTTATCTTCAACTAAACAGCATTCAGCAACAGAAAAAAGTACTGTAGGTATTTACTCTCATTTTTGAAGGAACCAGCAATTCATTTCCTAGGCATCTACACGTAGCATGACCAGTGTGTAAGGATGAGTTTTATGTTTGGGACGAACATAAGTTCAACTCGAACATTGGCTGTTTGCCAATTCTCTGAATAGCGAACAATTTGGGGTGTTCGCGGCAAATTAGAAAGCCGCGGAACACCCTTTAAACGTCTATGGGAGGAATCAAAAGTGCTAATTTTAAAGGTTTATATGCAAGTTATTGTCATAAAAAGTGTTGTCCCCCAGGGGACATGTATAAATGCAAAAACTGTTTTAACCACTTGCTTACTGGGCACATAAACCCCCTTCGTGCCCAGGCGAAATTTCAGCTTCTGGCACTGCGTCGCTTTAACTGACAATAGCGCGGTCGTGCGACGTGGCATCCAAACAAAATTGGCGTCCTTTTTTTCCCCACAAATAGAGATTTCTTTTGGTGGTATTTGATCGCCTGTGCGGTTTTTATTTTTTGCGTTATAATGAAAAAAAGAGCGACAGTTTAAAAATATATATATATTTTTTACTTGTTGCTATAATAAATATCCAATTTATTTTTTTTTTTTATATTTTTTTCTCTCAGTTAAGGTCGATACGTATTCTTCTACGTATTTTTGTAAAAAAAAAAAAAAAAAAATCACAATAAGTGACTGCTTTGCGCAAAAGTTATAGCACCTACAAAATAGGGGACATAATTATGATTTTTTTTTTTATATTTTTTTTTTACTAGCGGCGGCGATCTGCGATTTTTATTGGGACTGCGATATTGCGACGGACACATCGGACACTTTTGACACATTTTTGGCGCCATTCACATTTATACAGCGACCAGTGCTATAAAAATGCACTAATTACTGTATACATGTGACTGGCATTGAAGGGGTTAACACTAGGGGGTGAGGAAGGGGTTAAATGTATTGCCTGGGTGTGTTCTAACTGTGTGGGGGGAGGGGGGTGACTGGGGGAGGTGATCGATGCTGTCTCCCTATGTACAAGGGAAACAGCATCTGTCTCCTCTCACTGACAGGACGTGGAGCTCTGTGTTTACACTCAGAGCTCCACGTCCCTGCTCTCTCACCGACGATCGCGTGTACCTGACGGACATCGCGGCCGCCGGGTACACGCATCGGATCCTCGGTGATGCGTCGGGACTGTTTTTCCCCGCCGTGCGCCACCCTGTGGCGCACGCGGGGAATTACAAGTAAATGACGTCCAAAGACGTGACCCCCGGCGCCTCAGGTCCGCGCTGTTCACGTATTATGTCAATAGCGCGGACCTGAAGAGGTTAAAAACAGAAGTTTTTTTTCCAGAGCAGTGATTTTATTAATGCTTAAAGTGAAACAATTAAAGTGAAATATTCCTTTAAATTTCGCACCGGGGGGGGTGAATATAGTATGCCTGTAAATTTAGGTCCCCCAAATTCTATCACCAGGCGCTTCAGGTCTGGTATGGATATTAAGGGGAACCCTGCGCCAGATTAAAAAATACCGTGGGGTTCCCCCCAAAAATTCTTACCAGATCCTTATCCGAGCACGCAACCTGGCAGACCGCAGGTAAAAAGAGGGGTCGAGAGAGAGCGGCCCCCCCTCCTAAACTGTATAAGGCCACGTTCCCTCAACATGTGGAGGCTATCCCCCATGTTGATGGGGACAAGGGCCTCATCCCCCACAACCCTTGCACGGCGGTTGTGGGGGTCTGTGGGTGGGGGGGTTATTGGAATCGGGAAGCCCCCTTTAACAAAGGGAACCCTCAGATCCCGCCCCCCTATGTGAATTGGTAATAGGGAAGGGTCTGGTATGGATTTTTGGGGGGACCCCACCCTATTTTTTTTATTTGGCGCAGGGTTCCCCTTAATATCTATACCAGACCTGAAGGGCTTGGTAATGGAATTTGGGGGGACCCCCATGCATTTTTTTCTTAGTTTGGGGTTCCCCTTAATGTTCCCCTTAATGTTCATACCAGACCCAAAGGGTCGTTTTTTCAATGACTTTTATCTGTATTGTCGTGACCCGACAATTCATTATAGCTGCGAGTAGTTTTAAATGACGTATTTTCCTTTAGAAATGTCATTTTGTGCAGGGACTGTTATAAACATGGGAAACATGCACTACTTTACAGGCATACTGTAGACACCCCCCAGGTACGAAATTTAAAGGAATATTTCACCCAGGTCCCCCAAGAACTTTTTATGACAATAACTTGCATATTAGCCTCTAAAATAAGCACTTTTGATTTTTCATGTTCGTGCCTCATAGACTTTAATGGTGTTTGCCTGTTCGAACTAATTTTTGCCTGTTTGCATGTTCTGCTGCGAACCAAACTGGGGGGTCTTTGGCTCATTCCTACCAGTATAAGTGGGACCTATTCTTTCTGTTTAATTATTTTTAACATTTAATGAGTCACTTACCCCCAGAAGCATATTTGACTGGTCACTTCATATGCACATACTGATTCAAGGTCAATGATTCGTCAGGTAATGAAGAACGGATAAAGTTGATAGCCCTAAAAAATGCACCTCCACTAACATGTCAGCAATGGCAATTGTCAGGTGCTTCATTTACAGACAGTTTCTAGGAAGAAACACTAAAGCATACATTTAAATATTAATTTGTTCTTTGATGAAATTGGCTAGAATTCTCTTGTCCTCCTGCAAAAAACAAACAGTGTTTGAATTGTTCTTCCTGCTATGTTTTGTACAATGAGCCTTGTTTTACATGGCACATTTTCCCCAAGGTAAGAGAAGCACAGGGGATGCTAGGAAAGGCTTATCTGGAGTGAACTTGTCACATTTAATCTTTGGCCATCAAATCACCATTAATAAAAACAGTACAAGGTTATATTGGTTTAATGCAACTAACTAAATTACTATGAAGGCTATAAACTGGACAAAGTGCAAAGACTAACATGAAACATTTCCACGTAATGAACAAATCATTGTATTTGTTGACAGAGTTGTGACTAATGTGCATACAATAATGTCATCTGAAACTCAATAAAGAGGGTTGATTTTACATCACTGTTTAGTGCATAGTCTCAAGATCCCATAATTCAGTCACTGAGAAAGACACTCCCTTTCTAGAGATCGTTGTACTATAGGACTGGCAGATGATTAATTCTGTCTACATATCTCCTCAAAAGTGTTTCACAAAGGATTTTAGTAAAACCAAACTTTTGAAATTTCTCACATTTTGTTGCCCAATTGTAAATTTCTTCTAGCAGTTATTTCAGTACGGTGGCCCAGTCACATAAGCAGCACATTGTGGTAATACACAATTGTTTAGTCCAGTGTTTCTCAACCACCGAACCATGGTCCAGTGTTGCAGCCTTCCTTATGTGCATTTCAATAGCTAGTGGTGGATTTACATGTGTGCCAGCAATGACTTTTCTTTCCATCCCCACTTCCCTCCCCTTCAAGCCTAGGCTTGATGGCTACTGCTGTCGCAGTCTCTGCATCTGTGCCCATGCATCTGTGCCCATGGGTTAAGTGGCGCCTACCCCACAGGCTGCTAGACTGTGCACTGTAGCTGCCTCTAAAGTGTCAGGCCTAAAAAGTGGCATTAGAGTAAGTAAGCAAACGCCGTGGTGCTGCAGAAATTGTGACAGCAGTAGCTCTCAAGTTGCGGCTCACGGGGGAATGGAGAGCTGGCAGAAAGGGCAGTCCTGCACGGGGCCCCATTGGTCACCAGGAGTAGTCTTTTACTTATTAATTTACTCCATTCAGGAGAAATATCTGGTTGATCATATACGTCCCCTTTCTTCCTTGTTGTAAACTGACCATGCAAAGCATAGGACAATTGATAAATTCATTGCAAAATCAATTTCACCAAAGAGATTCTACCCATCTCTATCCTTCAGTGCCGACCAGCAAATATGAGCCCATGAGCTCAGAGAGCACACAAAAATAGGTAACATATAATTTCCCTGCCAGAAGCCATGCAATCCAAAAAGGCATGGTCATAAATACAGTGGCTGTCATTTTACAGAACTTTAAAGAAGAACTCAGAGCACAAAAACATTAATTTAAAGGGGTGTTCCACCTCCCCCCAAACAAATGAAAAGTCAGCAGCCACAAATACTGTAGCTGCTGATTTTTAATATTAGGGGACTTGCCTGTCCAGGAATCCAACGGTGTCCTTACCCAAGCCAATTCTTTAATCGTCTACAGGCACACTGCACTTTCTGAATAGGCTGGCAGGGAAGCAGGGGAGTCGAACTTCCGGCTCAGTTTGCCGTGGCAAACTGAGCCAGAAGTGGGAGCAGGTACCTGTCAAATCCAGGTACTCACTCCCCCCAAAAGATTCCCAATGTAGCAGTGAAGGGGGGGAAGAGACAGACAAGCGGAGCTTCCCTTGAGTGGACCTCCGCTTTAAATATATTATTCAATAAACACAAAGGGGACAAATCCACATGATATGCACCAAATACTTTTCCAAATTAAAATACTGGATTACTTGAAGAAATACACAAAATACACCAAGATTCAAATACATGTCTTTTGTATTTAGACAAAAATGACTCATCCTGGGGTTGAGCTTTAATGTAAATGACAGGTCTTAGGTAATAGTTATTCTTTAAACAAGAATCAGGTCTGAATCAAATTATCAAAAGTGTACTTTTAGGTTTAGTTTCTAGGTTTTATTACTTGGAGTAAAGTCTGTCATACACTTTATCACCAAGATTGATCCTTTTAGACAAAGTGGGACTCCAAATGGGTAAGCTTTACTTACTAAGGTACTATGCATTGCATAGGGCACAGAGTGATTGTATTATGAATGGAGTATCTATAATAGGTGTCTTTTGTTTTTTGCAATATGAAACAGCCTTTATTGTTATGAATTGTGTATACTTACTATTCCAGTGACTACAGTTCCACAAGCACAATACAGGTTGCAAAAAAAGCTAACATGGTTTTTGCCTTCCTCTACACTGCTAAACTAAGCATTTTTATTTCTGTCTGTGTTACTTTTGCAAATTTTCCCTTACTTCCTGTCTACTGAAACTGTTGTTGCTGGAACAGGAAGTGAGGGCAAATCTTTTTTAATCCCACATGGCAGCTAAAACCTACAAGGGGTTTTAACACTTCCCACTCTGTCCAAAAAAACGTTTGGCACATATTTTAAACCATCATCTGATTTGTAAGTTAATGTTTTGCAATTTCATCATTTCATACTCATTCTAATTTCTCTTTTCTATCTCAGCTGCCACTTTATGCACTGACTTACCTCCATAGATCTCAGTCTGTCCGGACAGTGTGACCACATGCTGATTTAGCAGCCTGAGCCCTGGTTCACATTGGGCTGCGGGAGTGAAATTGCGCGATTTCAGCTGAACTCGCGCGATTTCACTCCCTCTGGCAGTCCCGATTTTGTCGCAATTTAGGAGACATCTGTGCATGGTTCTACACAGATGTCAATGTAAATCGCGTCCTGAAATCGCAAAAAGTGGTACAGGAACGGTGCAGATGCGGCATCACACTGATTAGAAAGGTGTCATTGCTGGGAATTGCTGCCGATTTGAGATGCGATTTCACATGTGAAATCACATCTCAAATCGAACTAAATCGTACCCAGTGTGAACCTGGGCTTAAAGTGGTTGTAAACTCAGAAAAAAACACACCCTGCAAGACAAAAAAAATGCACAATAAGTGGGACACAGCATTCTCCAATACATATTTCAGAATCCAGTAATAATTCTATTAGCAATTTCCGATTATGCGATTTTCTTAGAAGCAGTTGTCCGCTTATGCGATTTTCTAACATTCCTGTTCCAATGAACATCTGTGTGCTGAGAGAATGACTCTGTAATCTGAAATTGAACACTTAAATAAAACAGTCTGAATTCAGCACGAAAACGGTGTCTGTATTCATGACAAAGATTTGTGCTACTTTTGGAAGAAATAAAGCAGGTTCCTCTTCAGTAACAAAATGACTAAGTAGTTGCCAGGATATAGTGTTTCAAGCTCAACTAGTTTGTAAATAGTCTTTCTCTCTCATGAAAGTTTTTTTTTTTTACTCGTAAAGTGAGTTAACAGCAAAGGTCAAATCCACCAAACATATTGTTTAATTTCCAAAAGTGTTTTAAATTGTGGGTTGATCCTGTTAGGTTGAATCATTTTCTGCTTTCCTACTGTGTTTGAGATTTTGCTAAGGTATCCACATTAGACACAAGTTGCCCTATTCCATGTCTATAGGAGGTCCTGGATGCTACCAGCTGCTGTGAGATGGAGAGAGCAATCGGTAAAAAAACATTATAAACGTATTTCCTTCTGCCTCTGGTCTTTAGCCCTCCCTTCTCCGTTCACAGACAGCAAGAGGGATCAGGTTATTCATTTATAAATGATTGTTCTGTAAAGAATAGGTGAAAGCAAATAACAGAGCACCAAATTATTGTTTTAAGAGTACATAATTAATTATTGCTAGTGATACTTTAATGCCAAGAAGAAAATCTATGGCCAACATGTTTCAGGGCAGGCAGAAACCTTGACTGCTTATATGCATTACATGGGTGGCAAGAGGTTAAGAATTTCCTGAAGGAGCCGAGTAAAATTGCACCTGACACCAGCATCCCTACTATATGCCCATTGCAACAACTCAATCTATAGTCTCGACAGACTATCCTATAGGAGTTTCTTAAATAGAGTACAATTTTAATTGCTGGTGCATTAAGCCCCAATGAACGACAATTTTTCTGCCCCTGAAACGAGCTTAGTACAGGTTGTCTTCCTGCTTTTAGAGTTTCATTGGCAATAAAGAATTATGAACTTTTAAGACAAACTTTTGGAGCTCTGTTACGGCATTTCATGTGAGTTTCTCAATTATGGTGGCACCTCTACCTGCATAAAATGTTCTTATCCTAAAAAAATAAAAGCAATGCAGCCACCTGGTAAGCTGCAATATATATATATTATATTTTATATTAATTATAATTATATTATATATTATATTTTCTTTCTTGGGTTTAGATATGTTTTGATTGTCTTTTTAAAAACAAATTGTCTGTAGTTCAGTTTTTTAGATTACAATCTTTTTTTAAATTTTCTTTTCAAACAGTAATTGAAATACAGTTTCTCAGATACAAAAACCATAAGTCACAAAGATAGTAGATAGAACAAGTAGAAAGAATACTCATAGAACACGTACACCAATAGTATAAGACCCCTTTCACACTGAAGCACTTTTACAGTGTTTTAGCGTTAAAAATAGCGATATTAAAACGCTCATAAAACGCTCTCCATGCATCTCAATGGACCCTTTCACACTGAGTCCTGCAAGCCGCATCTTTCCATTGAAATTATTTGAAAGCGCTGTAAAAACGCCTTACCCTTTCACACTGAGGCACTGCAAAAATGCCCTAAACGTTAGGGATTGCAGATGAGGCTTCGCTCGAATAACGCTTGAAAAACGATTAAATAACGCGTGAAAAACGCTTGAATAACGTTCGAAAAACGCCCCAGTGTGAAAGGGGCCTTACAGAAAAGTGTGATCATTTTTTGATAACCATACATTCTGCCTATCATGGGAATTTCAAATGGCTTTAGTAACAGACCATTCAATAACAGTTATTCTGATGAATAGTTCAGCTTTTAATATTGCTGTTTTATACTGTGTTTATAAATGAGCTGTTAGCAGATGTTGCAGATTGCTTTACCTTGGACTTACTTATATGATTTGATAGGAGTCTTCAGACTAAGTAAGCAGCATATTTGGAGTCCTGGAAAATAATGGTAGACAAGACATACTCGTATTTATCAGCATATAGGTGTCCTTTTATGAAAGTGCGGTAAAATACCGCTATTCAGTTCTCAGGCATTCTCAGGGTAGATCGCTCTCCTCTGAGTGCCTGTTTATGAAACTTTGTAGATCGCTTCTCATGTTGAGATGAGGAGCGATCTACAAACGGCTGGAAACTCCTGAGAACGGCTTCTCTCACTGTAATCTCGCGTGATTTAGCGGGATTACAGTATGAGGAAGTGCAAAATACACGTTGAACACGAATCAGCACACATTACACACCACATATTAATAAAGTTGCATTCCCACCAAACAATATACATTAACCTAATTATTAAAAAACATTGTTTTTTTCAATATTTAAAGCTCATACATGTGCCTATTTAAATGTGAATGGTGTATAGTATATTAATGGAATCCCACATATGTAATGCACCATGCATATGCTATACACCATTCATATAAATGAAAAATACATTTATAATCATTTTTTTTTTTTTTTTAAGTATACAAATATAAACCCTGTATAACTGCAATAGAACAGTTCATGGGTAAAACCATATTTTAGGGTTTACATTTTTTTTTTTTTTACTAATAAATTAAAAATGATATAAAAATTACTTTAATAATAGCATTTTAATGCAAGTAGAATTATATATATTTATACACACACATATATATATATATATATATATATATATATATATATATATATATATATATCTGTGTGTGTATGTATATATATATATATATATATATATATATATATGTAGATTTAGATATATATATATATATATATATATATGTATGTGTGTATATATATATATATATACATATATATATATATGTGTGTGTGTGTGTATATATATATATATATATATTAATAAACATAGAAATAAACACAAACACATATATATGCTATATGATTATATATATGATATATTATATATATATATACACACTATAAATCTCTAACCTGCTCATTTTGGGGTGTGTAATGGTGGGGAAAATGTGTTCTGACTCTATGGCTGCTTGTGTGTGAAGCATGGAAGTCAAAAGACTTCCTTCTTCCTCCACAATACTCAGCCAGCTTCGTGCTTCTCTCTCTGATTCTCCACCTCTGAGATGGTGAATCAGAAAGTGAGAATTCTGTCACAGATCGCCAGTGAGGTGCCGAGATCGCACCTTCATAAACTGGCCGTTTCTGTGACAGTCAGTTACAGATTCTCACTGTGCTGAGATAATCAGTGGAGAACATGTTCTCATCTGATTACCTCAGTTTCATAAACTGTGTATGACCTGAGATCAGCGGTGAGAGCCGGGATCGCCGCTGATCTCACTTTCATAAAAGGACACCATAACACGCAAACCAGGCAAAAACGGTAGGGGAGATTATTTACAATCTAGGGTCCCTAGCTCACATTCATACTAGGGCCAATTATTCTACCAGCATGTCTTAGGAGTGTGGGAGGGAACACACGCAGGCACAGGGAGAACATACAAACTTCACTATTAATTGGGCATTAGAAAGCTGAACACAATGCTGATAAAAGATCCACTGGAATATGTATATAAACGACTTTACTTCCCAAAAGAGTTGTGATTCTGTGCAGTCAATTTTGTGATCCTGGTACTCCAGCTAGACAACACAGACAGATCGCCAAGCACCACTACAACAACTATGTTACTTGGTCAAAAACACTGTTAAAACACACCCTTTAGCTGACTTTACAATAAAGCAGCGGCTACAGATTGAGGTGGTCATCTCATTCTTTTTAGGTGGCCATTCTTCTTATGATGGCCATTTTATGGGCAAATTAACCAATTTCATGGAACTCTGCCTAGAGCTCTGGACCTGCCCCCTGAAACATGTGACAGGAACTTCCCAGGATGCAGCTGTGAACCCCTGGTTATATCACCAGTGCCCCACTCTACCAGGATATGGAAGAACAGTAACTGCTTTGTAAAAAAAATGTGTAACTAATTAATGAGAGAAGATTTCAAATCAGCATGCAGAGCTGTATGCTGATGTGATTTTTAGTGAAAGGGAGGAAAAGTTGCTAATTTATGAATTAATCTGATACACACAGCCACTGTATGTTGGATGATTTCTGCATGGTCTGTAATCTATCTAAACTCATTCATTGATACAAGCAGTGCTTTAAGTGGGCCAAAAGAGGTGCCGGTACTCTATTAGGCGCCGGTGACCCCCCCCCCCAATACTGAACATGAAAATACCCTTCAGAACCTGGAGGCTGACAGAAGACAATAATCAGCTGCCAGGTGACTCTGATCACAGGGGGGGGGGGGGGGCAAAAATAAGTGAGCTTCTGTGACCCACATAAAAAGTAAGGACAAAAGAGCTTTGGCTATTCTTCTACTATAATCTTGACACCAGTTGTCACTCCTCCTCAGGCAGGACTGGGAGCTCCCCGGCATGTATAGTGTTAATGAATGGGTAGGTGGGATTAGAGAGAGTGTACACCACGTGACACGTGAGTTGTGTAACGCAACACAGTCAGTTACACAAGATGCCCGGTACTGAACACAGCGCCCCCTGCAGTCCATGAGAGGAGTGCGCTACTGAGGGGGAGAAGAGTCCGGTCACAGGGGCGCACCAAGTTTGGAAGGAGGAGAGGAGAGAAGAGAAGAGGGGGGTTCCCGTTCATCACCATGGGGATGGAATAGGCGGGAGGAGGGATATAGCCCTATAGACAGTCCGTGCCCATCACCTAGATTTGTATAACATTGCCGCGTTGAATAAGCGGCTGGGCACTCTGATTCCCGCTCCCAGCTCCACTCTCCGGAACCCCTGGAAATGGAGGAACATCACAGTACTTACAGTTCTGAAGGCAGTTCTTCCTCTCCTCTCTCCAGTCTCACGGACGGTAAGAGTTCTGGCGCTCGCGCTGATACATGTCCCGCCCTCCTCCTCTAGACCAGCTTGTGTGACAGACAGCACACTGGCTCTATCACACGAGCTAGGAGGAGGAGGAGGGTGGGACATGTATCACAGCCCTTTTTTTTTATGGCCGTTTTAAAGTCTACCGCGGCCGGGAGCCGCGGGCTGCCGCTCCCATGAAAGTGCCGCCTGGGGCTCCGTTCCGGTATGGGAAACGCACGTCCTGGGCACACGGAGAGGTGATGGTACTCTCCAGGGCCATTTTTGGAAGTGGCGGTACTGAGTACCGCCGCGTTCTGGCCCACTTAAAGCACTGGATACAAGGCTTAACCAGATTCCTACATCATTTTATGAAGTATATTGAGGGTTTTTTTTCCAATGCAAGCTTGCGATTGGTACTTTGTTGATGGTATAGATGTGTGCACACTGAAATAAAAATGAATGCATTCAATATACTGAACTCCTAACTACGTTTAAGGATGCCTATATTGGAAGTTGTTGCTGTTGTGTTCTGATTTTTATTTTACCTTTTTCTATTGCAGACCATTGGTGTTATGAAATTGTAAAGTCATCTACCTTCCATTGCCCAGGTAAAAAGACACTATTAATTATGGGATTGCTTGATAAACTAATCCAAATATAACGAAAAGAGCATGTCACATCTGGGCTGTTTTTTGTGCTTCTGAACATTTTTGTGCCCAAGACTAGACACCATGTTACTATTACACAGCAATTAATGGGGTAACAAAATATGCAATCAAATTAAACAGTTTATGACAGGTCTACATCATAGACTCTATAGTGCATTTATGAGCTACAAACAACTATATAAAGATATGTGACAAATACTTGGTGATATACATGGCAGTCTAAATCATATTAATAAATAACATCCATGAATATGTGGGCACTTTATTACTTGCTGAAGGGTTAAAGAGAGCAGGAGTATTTGTGGGAGTTTTCCTGCAGTCCAGGACGGATTATGCCAGTAGAGGAGAGCTTTTTACAATGCATATCAGACATCTCTGAGTTGTCCTTTTTCCTGGTTGGTGACCTCTGTACTTATGGTCTGTAAACTATATTACTCTGAAGAAAGTCGTTTTTGATTAAGTCTTCTTCTGCCAAAGCAAAACCATTTTCATGTTTAAGGACAACTTAAGCTTTTGTAAATTTGTCCTTTAAATCTTTGCCACACCAGAAATAGAAGCCACAAAGCTAAATACATACAGTACCTTCATCCTGCTCCTGAGATCTTAATTGCACAGCCCTGATTGGCATCATATAGCTGTGCAAAAGTCCCAGCTAAACCTAGTTCCTACAGTGCATGCACATCACTGTATATATTCATTCCTACCCCTGGGGTCATATTTTGCCCACATGACTATTGAAAAGGCAAGGTGCTGTAACCCTTAACCAATCAGATTTTAGTGATTGTTTTAAACTGCGGAAATCTAGTTGGATGTGCATCATTGTTCTAGGTCAGGACTGTGCCAGTACCATTAGACACAATAGGCATGTGCATATAGGCAGCATAGCTAAAAGAGGCAAACCTCCCACACCCACCCTCAACAGGAAAAGTCGTCTCATGCCATATTATCCCAGCTGATTAAGGTTACTTGTGTGCCCACAGTCTCCAATGATGAGAATTTGGGCCATGTTTTGTAGCATGTTATTAAATTAAATATTTAATTTAGCAGCTCTCTCAAAATAAATTTTAAAAACATACACTAGCAAATGTGCACTATCCTTGCAATTGAGGGACATACGAAATGTAGAAAAAGTATTTCCCATATTTTTGATACACTGAAAAGGAGATGTTTTTAGTTAACAGACTGATATCTAGCTCCTTTCCTGCTGTGATTGACACAATATGAAAGCCCTGAGGTTTGTAGCCTATGGTTGTACAGTATGTACTAATTAATCCAATATAATATTAAGAATGGGATATTAGGGTCAATTTACTAAGCCACATGAGTGATTTTTAACCGCATTCTTTCTTACACCTCTTACGACGTTTCTAATCAAAATGTTCATATCGCAAACATTTATACCATTCGTGTGGATTCAGTTTTTTTTTTCACATTAAATGAATATTGAAGTACAGAGAATTCTTAAAATTTAGTGGAAATTTAGTACAACTACTGTATGTCTCTTCTGCATTAAAGTTTCTTACCTGCATGTTCACACTGTACACTTAAATGCAAACAAGCACACATAGGAGGGGGATTTATGGATACAATTTCCTGGTTAGTTTTCTTAGGATGTCTATTACACCCCATCATATTATATTTCTGCACCATTTTAATGTCCTGTATCTACATCTCATCGGAGAACCTTGTTTTCACCTAAAGCCTCGTACACACGACCGGTTTTCCCGGCAGGAAAACTGCTAGGAGAGCTTTTGGCCGGGAAAACTGGACGTGTGTATGCTTCCTTGCAGTTTTCCCATCAGGAAAACAGCACGGGAATCCCGACGGGAAAATAGAGAACCTGCTCTCTATTTTCCCGTTGGGATTCCCAGCCTTTTTTTTTCCTGCCAGATCTACTACTTACCTATGGGAAACACTGCGAGGCAGTGCCAATGGAACATACACATACAGCCAAAGCTCCGTGGCAGTTTTCCTGCCGGGTTCTCAGCTTTTCCCTTGGTTTTCTCAGCTGACTTTTTAACTTTTTACCACTGAGAAAACCGAGTGTGTGTACAGGGCTTAACTGTACCTTTTAAAAACTAGTGGAGGTTTATGGAGCACTCTATGACCCACTTTTAATGAATTAGAAATCTGCCTTCTTGGTCTTGTATAAAATCTAGTGCAGCTTTGCATGGTAGCCAATCAGCTTCTAACTTCAGCCTGTTGAATTAAGCTTTGGCAAAAAATCTGCAAACTGATTGGTTTCTTTGCAGAGCTGCACCAGATTTAGCATTTTAGTAAATCAACCCCAAGGTCTCTCAGATCTAAGGTCTGGTATGTAATTCTCATAACACAGTTTCATAGAAAAGTAAGGGAGACAGATCATTGATTATAACAGAGCATATCATATATGTATTTGTCATTTAATTGTGGATACAGTATCCCTTGTGACTTTGTATTTTATTGTATTTTCCTTTATAAACAGGACCAAGGGAATGGAAAACACTAGGCTCATGTGGTAACAAAGAACAATCTCCAATAAACATTGTTACGAAAAACACTGAATTTAAGAAAACTCTAAACGCATTTCATTTTAGTGGATATGATGCTGAAAATGATTTGACTATAGTGAACAATGGCCATTCAGGTAAGTTTTCCTGCAATGTATATGTAAACAGTGCTGTTCTTTGCATATTAAAACACATGACAAAACAAGTGATGCATAAAAAGCTGTGCACTATATTACAAATCACAACTTACTTATGGGAGGAAAGCGTTTACATCTTCTTACATCATCCTACATCTTCCTACATCATCTTTAGCCTTTCACGGTAAGTTAAGTCACTTTGACCACATTTAGATTATCATCTGGTATGGTGATAGATGTTTTTTATAGAAAATAAAAATATTAAAATGCATACTTAAATGATCCTGTGATGATTACAAACCTGCCTGTTTCCTGACCAGTAATTATGGAAAGAAGGGATTTCATTATTCCAGATGATGTGTAAAGGGGACAGTAGCGATCTCAATATGAATGTCCAGTCTAATTAGTGCACTCCCCTCCACAGCAACATTCTAATTATGAATTCAGACCACTCAGAAAATACAAGGATGTTTTACAGCACATACACAGTGGAAAGCTGTTTTTTTTCCTGCCTAATTGCACCTTGAAAGCTCTACACAGTATGGTCATGAAGAATCTTGGGTAAAATATCTGAAATATATATGAGTGACCAGTTCTGGACATTTGCCCTGATTAAAAATGTTCTATAGCTTGAGATGCACTTGCAGACATGAAAATTTCCATATTTGTGGATTTCAGCGGTCATTTTTGCCCATCTTTTTACAAATGAGCAAACTCAATAAGCTGAGCTCCAACCATATAGTAGTTCTACCCATCCATGCCCATTAACCCTGCAGGCAATTACCATGCTGAGTAGTCTCCTGAATTGCTGAAACTACATATGTATTTTCCAAAAGATAATATAGCTGGTATCCCAAGTTGTTTTAAGTACCATGTTCATTCTATGTGAGGTCACAGATCACAATCTAGAATCAGAATGTACAGTATCTATCAGGGCGATTTAGTAACACATTTCAGGAGCAATTTTCACAATTTTGGTGCAGCTGATGCCCCAATTTATATTTATCTGGCATATTTTTATATTGTTTCTGAAATGCATACACCTATGACCTTTTAAACATGACCCCTTGGCGACAGCTCCTGCTGGCATTTTAGAGGTTATTGAAAGACGCCAGGAAATGTCCCTGATAATGTGATCACTGTGATTGGCTCTGGCAGAATTCACATGATCGGGAGCCCTGCATAACTGATTCTTGATCCTAAAGGTGACCAGCAGCTGGCAGTGACAGCTCAGTTTATGTGCTGATAGGTGTGCAGTGAGTTTGCTCACAGAACAGTAGAGCCGGCTGAGGCATATATTTGTACAGCCGACATTACAGCCCACCTTGCTGTGCTGAAGCATACATACCTTACACCAGCAGAAAGAGATTTTAAATATACATATAATATACAGAAGATTCTCGAGCACACTTACCAGAGATTTTTGTTGCATACAGCCTTTGTGTTTATTCTGCCTTATAACAATGTTTTTTGTTTCCTTTACCTTTTTTATGATATTAAATTAATTTTGTTTGCTTGTTCTATATTTGATATATGAATATAATTAGGGAAATATTAATATTTTATTTTAGCTCAGTTGTCTTTGGAAGAAAAAGGAGTTACGATTAGTGGAGGAGGACTTGATGGTACATACAACGCTTTACAGTTTCACTTTCACTGGGGTAGCATTGAAATGCATGGATCTGAGCACAGCATAGATGGCGAAAGATATCCGGCCGAGGTATGAAAATCCTAGCTCACCTATTTTTTATGCAAATGCTAAACTCTGTCTTTTGTGAACATACCATACAAAAATGATGCAGATATCCGAAAGAAATTAACATTCTAGCACATATATGTGAATGTGCATAAATGCGTGTGCAATACACACATGTGGCTGTTAACACATTTTTTTAGATGGCAGCTTTTCTCCTGTCTGAAAAAGTAAAAAAGGCATTCAGAGGAGCTCAGTGTTCACAAGACTTAAGTGATTCTTGTATCTGATTTGCACATGAGTTCCTAGGCTGATCTATATGCAAATCCCATTTTCTTATTTAATTACACTACATTACCTTATGGTGGCTGCAATAACAGGATTTGGTACCTATTTTTTCCAGTGTGCTGCATTACTGCACATGCATTTTAGCATTGCATTAAGAATAGGCAGCAACACATCAAAGATGCTGTATGCCACACTTTTCTTAAAGCAACACACATCTTGCATATCTGTGCGCTGTGGTGCTTTACAGCACATATACGCTACACTCTTGTATTGGTTTATTGGGGTGCTGTTGAAAATTAATGGCAATACAACACATCACACTGCAGAAAACATGTTACTTGTAACTAAAACTGTATGGGCTAGATTCACGTAGCCCGTCTTATCTTTGTGCGGGCGTAACGTATGTCATTTACGTTACGCCGCAGCAACTTTTTCAGGCAAGTGCTTCATTCACAAACCACTTGCCTGTAAAGTTGAGGCGGCGTAGCGTAAATTACCCGGCAGAATTCAAATTCGGCGGATAGGGGGCGTGAAGTATTTAAATCAAGCGCGTCCCCGACCCGAACGAACTGCGTATGCGCCGGCCGTGACCGAATCCCAGTGCGCATGCTCCAAATCACGTCGCTAATTGTCAATGAAAGTGACGTGAGCGTAACTAATGCACAGCTCCATTGTGAATCGATTTACGCAAACGAGGTAAATTACGTCTGTCCCGACGTCCATACTTAACATTGGCTGCGCCTCACTATAGCAGGGATAACGTTACGCTGGGTGTAAGTCTTACGTAAATGACATAAGCAGATACACCGGCCTGGCGTACATTCGGGAATCGGCGTATTTGCTCATTTGCATATTTTACAACGGGAACACCACCTAGCGGCCAGCGTAAATATGCATCTAAGATACGACGGTGTAAGTGCCTTACGCCGCTCGTATCTTAGCAACATTTAAGCGTATCTCATTATGAGCATACACTTAAATTTGCGCGGGCTGAGATTAGGACTTACGACGGTATATCTACTGATACGCCCGTCGTAAGTCTTTGTGAATCTAGTCATATTTGTTTATATGTGATTTATCAAGTGTGAAAAAGGTATTATAGTGATTCTTTTATATACTGTTTGATATGAGATCACAGTCTAAAGAAGATTAAAACAATGCAAAAGTTTGAAAATCAATAGTTAAGGTGCCATTTATTTATCTAGCTCAAAAAAATATTGTAGTTTACCAGTCCTTAGAAGTAGTAGATATGTTATTTTTTTGCAGGCTCTCTTTTTCTCTAGTTTCACATGGTTATCCTGTGAATAAAACACTTCCTGACCCTCATTTCTTCATTGTATCTATGAGGGTAGCCATGTTTGGCAGCCAGGTTGGACTTCAAATGTTACAAAGACAGAGCTGTGCCGCTCCAGGTGGGAACGATTGCTCCCTTCAACTTTGTCCACAGCCTGAATAACAGCCAATTGTTCAAGAAAGGTTTACCGCACTTCCAGGTTTGAATCGGTGATGATTACTTTATTGAAGATAAAAATCCATCAAGATTAGGGTTGCCACCTGTACGGGATTGACCCGTACAGTACGGGATTAGAATCATCTGTCCGGTTTTCAGACTGTCTCAAACCCGGACAGACCATTTTTGCTTCATGGGGGAGCTTTATGAGCATACTTGCCACTGTGGAGAGTGAGACAGTCATAGCAGCAATATCATTTCACATACACACTGTGGTGATGTGTGTGTTTTGTATCTTAAGCTTGGTGTCTTTCTGTCCCCCCCCACCCATGCTCCTGCAGTCTCTGTCTCTCTTATCTCTGACCCCCCCTCTCTCCAATCACTAATGGCGTGTTCCAGAGAGAAGAGGGAGGCGGAGCTGTGGAGATCACTGTAGCTGCCGAGGCTGCCCTGCTCACTAGGACTAGGAGGTAGGAAATGTCTTTTTTTTTTTACTTAGGAAAGTTTTCTAGAGTGCAAAGTTCCAGTAAGATTTTTTTTCATTGAAGTATTAAGATAAGCAGAATCGGAGACAGCAAGCCAGTGTGTGTGTGTGAGGGGGAGGGCAGTCTGCAGCCCGATGATCACAGCCCAGCCAACTCACAGTATCTCACAAACAGCACTTATCTATGTATACAAACTTTCCCCATCCTCTGTCAGGATTATGTGAAGTCATTTATAACCATTTACTTACCCCTGTGTGCATGTGATGAGTTCACACCTCTGACTGTCCAGCCTCAGACCCTGGAGAACACAGAGTGCTGGCAGCTTAACAGATTGTTTTCATTGAGATGTATTGCTGTATATTTTAGAGGATGAATAGCTTTTTTTTGTTATAGACATTACTATCTGACCACTTGTCAGTCCCCCACTTCCACCCACCTAACATCACCCCAGACCACTTGATACAGACATCACTCAGCTGCTTTCCACCCCCCCCAGTTAAGAGGCATCATTCCATGGTCACTTTCCTTCCCAACATTACTCCCTGGTCACCCCACAGACACTACAAGTAATCCTTCACCATACTGCCCCCCACCATCATACCCTCCACACTACTCTCATGTACATACTGCCCCCCACCATCCCCTCCGCACTCCTCTCCTGTACATACTGCCCCATCATACCCTCCGCACTCCTCTCCTGTACATACTGCCCCCATCATACCCTCCTCAATCATCTACATACTGCCCCCATCATACCCTCCCCACTCATCTACATACTGCCCCCATCATACCCTCCCCACTCATCTACATACTGCCCCCATCATTCCCTCCCCACTCCTCTCCTGTACATACTGCCCCCATCATACCCTCACCACTCCTCTCCTGTACATACTGCCCCCATCATACCCTCCCCACTCCTCTCCTGTACATACTGCCCCCATCATCCCCTCCCCACTCCTCTCCTCTACATACTGCTTCCATCATACCCTCCCCACTCATCTACATACTGCCCCCATCATCCCCTCCCCACTTCTCTCCTGTACATACTGCCCCATCATCCCCTCCCCACTTCTCTCCTGTACATACTGCCCCTATCATACCCTCCAGAAATTTCATTTCATCACAAAGCTATATGCATAGTGTAAATGACATAAAAAAATTGCCGTTCGTTGCATTGTACAGAGGTAATGAATTTAATGTACTATAAAATAAAAAAAATTGCCATGCGCTGCTAAAGTGTTCGGGTTTGGCTTGAAGAAAAGTTGGCAACCCTAATCAAGATACATCATAAGACATCATGGGACCATTATGCAGGCATGGCAAGATTAATGCGTTTCACAAATCAAGATTCGCTTAGTCATAATCAAGTAAGATTATGACTAAGCGAACCTTGATTTGTGAAACGAGTTTATCTTGCCATTCCTGCATAATGGTCTCATGATGTCTTATGATGTATCTTGATGGATTTTTATCTTCGATAAAGTAATCATCACTGCTTCAAACCTGGGAGTGCGGTCAACCTTTCTTGAACTATTACACTTCAAATGTGTCTACTTTCTTCACCTCTATTACATAGAGGATCGATAGGACTAGTAGTACACAGAAGAGAGATACATTTTTTTGTGTTTTCTTTAACCACTTAAGGACCGCCGCATGTACATTTACGTCGGCAGAATGGCACCGACAGGCACATCAATGTATATATACGTTGGTGCCTTGGGGGGGTTCGGGGGTCCGATCGGACCCCCCCGTACATGCGGCAGTCCGCGCGGCTGTAGGAGCGATCCGACAAGAGGGGGCGGCTATTCGGTTTTGTCCGCCCCCTCCGGATCGCTCCCAGCCAATGCGCGCGCCTGCCCGCCCTGTCACTTCCTCCTCCTGTGTAAACACAGGAAGAAGGAAGCGATGTGATCTCTCCCTCGGCGGTTTTTTCAACCACCGCTGAGGAGAGATCACAACACAGTAAGTCCTGCACTAACACTACACTGCACTAACACTACACATAGTCACATTTAACCCCCCCAATCGCCCCCCCTCCCCCCTGTCACAGTGTCACTGAATGCAGTAATCATACATGTATGATCACTGTATTTAGTGTCAGTGTGACAGGCAGTGTGACAGTCAGTTAGTGTTAGGTCCAGGGTAGCCCCCGTACCCCCCCTAATAAAGTTTTAACCCCTTGATCACCGCCCTAGTTAACCCTTTCACTCCCTATTGCCAGCATCACTAAGCGATCATTTTTTCTGATCGCTGTATAAGTGTCGCTGTTCCCGCTAGGTAGGTAGCTAATTTTTTTTTGCGATTTTTTTTTACTAAAGACATGTGGCTAAATAAATTTTGGCCTAAATGTTTGACTAAAATTTTTGATTTTTCTTATAACAAAAAGTACAAAATATTGATTTTTTTTTCAAAAATGTCGCTCTATTTTTGTATATAGCGCAAAAAATAAAAATCGCAGAGGTGATCAAATACCACCAAAAGAAAGCTCTATTTATGGGAAGAAAAGGACGCGAATTTTGTTTGGGAGCCACGTCGCACGACAGGGCAATTGTCTGTTAAAGCGACGCAGTGCCGAATCGCAAAAACCCCTTGGGTCATTTGGCAGCATATTGGTCCGGGTCATAAGTGGTTAAAGCAGAACTTAACTGCATCTGAGCACCATAAACGTAATACATTATTTATTTCATTGTTATTATTCAAAGACAACTCACCCGTCCATCTACTGTGTGTCTCCATGATTTATTTTGTTGAGAAATCACTTTTAAAAACATTGTCCTAGCATCTCTAGCCATAGCAATTTTGAAAAAGGGCAGAAAAAGTGGAAAATTAAAGAATAAATGTAGGAGCATGCTGTAAATCAATATGTGCATAGTCCTTATGTTTGTTTTAAACATGCAGAACACCTGGAGCTTTCAAAACATGACATTGATCAGTATACGGACAGTGATGATAGTTACAAAAAAACAGCCATAGTTACATTTATGTGACAGTATATTTTTATTGTGGACAATGACTTAGTGGAAACATGCCCATCGACACTGGATAAAGATTTAATGAATTTGTTTTTAAAAGGTTATCCCCAAGTAGAAATAATGTCATTGCAGGATGAAGGAGCAGCCAACAATTACACGACTAGTGTGGGGCTTTCTTATTATTATGTTCTGCAGCTTGAAATCACTCCGTGTTTAATGTTTTTTGGTAAAATATGAATTTTTAAACTTAAAACAGTATTAAACCCAAAGCATTTATCATATTGTAGCTTACTTATTCTTAGATGTTATGGCGACATTCATTTTCTTTTTTATGCTTTCTTTCTTCTATTTTCAACTGGTGATCCAGACAGTAATTTTGTTGTTTTTCAAAAGAACAAGTTCATGTGCAGTTACAGGGATGATACAAACCATTACCACTGATAGGGGTGCTTCCAATGATCAGCTTTTATTTATTTATGGATTTTTTTTATCCCAAATAAAAAAACAGTTTGCTGTAACTGATTTAATCATTAGCTGGAGTTCAGCTTAAATTTGGTATTAATTTGGAGAGTACACTCCCCTTCCCCCAGACTTACAATGTTGCTGTCCAAATATGCCCCATGTGCTCATTCATCCAGAGCATAGTAACTGTAATGCAGTGGCTGTGTTATCAGTCAGATCACTATGGCAAAATAGGGGGAAAAAAGCTTCAAAAGGAAAATTAATGCAGCCACCACATCTAATGATTGGTTAGCTGCAATATATTACATCGTTGGTTTTGGGCTTAAAACTGCTTTACAACATACAAAAGTTTTTAATTGTATAGTCACTGTAGTTTTCTTTTACATTTTTAAATAAATATTGGAAGCTTTTTGCTCACAAAATGAAATAAAGACATTTTGTAGCATTAGCGCTATAAGTGAAATTAATGTAATACAATAAAATACTAATTCAATGCTGTCTCTGTGATTTAGCTTCATATAGTTCACAAGGCAGCACCCAGCAGCCGGACATCAACTGGTGCAGAAACTACTGGGAGTGGAAGAACACTTGCTGTACTTGGATTCTTTATTGAAGTAAGTTTGATATATACATTTTTCTGATATATAAACTCAATAAACAATTGATAATGCATAGGATGCATTAAGGTGAAAAAACACAAAGATTTACAACCCCTTTAACCTTTCAATTTATCGTTTGTTCAGCAGAAAATTTCCAAACGTGTCTTTTGTTTTTTTGGGCTCATAAATATCCCAACTTTGAGCCCATTAACTGGCCGAAAAACAAACAAACTTTTTCGTGTAGTGGCTAGCATTAGATGCATAAGTAAAAACTGATCTCTGTGATGGTGCTATACTTGCCAGTCACTTAAAAAGACCCTTGCAAGTCCTCTAGATAATTCTGTCCTTTGACTTTACTAGCAAATAAGACAGAATAAAGGGCAGCAGAGTGGCTAAATGTTCTTTTGGACCTTATTTGCCCCCCTTTTTTTTTACAATACTATTTCACATGGCACATCCCCCTTTCTTGAGAAACAGCATACAGGGTAAAAAGCTGGTATTTTTATTTTAGGAGGGCTGTCAAATGTGCAAGAGCATGCTGGATTGGTACCAGTCTGTATGCTGTTAACACCTATTTTAAAGAGGACAACACCAGACTATTCTAAACTTTTGGTGGACAAGAAGGTAGAGTGGGAATATAGATCGTTTTTGCCAACTTACCTGAGTATAGTTACTTTTAACCATTCCTTGTCCTGCTAATTTGATAGCTGATCATTTCTATCCCTTATCAATTCACAGGGCTAGATTTATATCTTCTTCCTCCAAAGGCAGCTCTCTCTACTACTCCTTCTATCCCGCTGGCACGGTTTTCACACTCTGCATCAGTACATCTAGAACCTACCACTGGACAAGTAGGAAAAGCTGTTGCCCTACTCTGCTAACAGCTTGGCCTACAGAACTGCAGTAGGCAAGCTGTAAATACACAATGCTATTACTAAAATGCAAAGGTTTTTCAGGGGCAACAATAGCAAGAACCCAGGTGGATGGCACTGGCAGGCAGTGTAGTAGTCTGGAGCCCCACATGAGAATGTATTTCTGACTGTATATGACTGGATGCCTTCTACAGCAGACACATTACTGTAAATATAGGCTGACAAATGGAACCTGAAGAAATTGGAAATATGACATTTCAATGATCATTTAAAAAATTTCTCATTAAACATGCTAATAGGCTGGTATTAACCTGACAGGAGGTAGCACATTTGGCATACTAGCCTGTATGCCTTCTGAATAGTCTGTGAACCATACCCATTTTTTATTGTATCAGTTGTTTACTAAGAATGATATACTTGTATATGTGCATAGAAACATGACACTGCAACAAGAATATGTACATTGAAAAAACAAAACGCAAAATATTTTTTAGCACATTTTCCTTCTATACCTATAAATTTCATAAGATTGTGTCAAAAGCCTCATGGGCTAAAGAATTCCTCCAAGAACACTTTACCTTGGTGCCAAAACCAATTTAAATGGTTGTAAAGCTATGTTTTTTATTTTCTAAATAGGTTCCTTTAAGCTAGTGCATTGTTGGTTCTCTTACCTTTTCCTTCGATTTCCCTTCAAAAATAATTTTTTTCTTTGTATGAATTTCTCACTTCCTGTTTCTCCTCAGTAAACTTGACCCCATCATCCCACCTGTTCTGGCTGGGGGTTAGTCAGCCAGAACAGCTTAATGAGCAGGAACAGGAAGTGGGAAATTCAGACAAAGAAAACAAAACATTTAGAGGGGAAATCGAAGGAAAAGGTAAGTGAACCAACAATGCACTAGCTTAAATGAACCTATTTAGAAAATAAAAAAACATCCTATTCGCAGGAGATGGTTCCCCCCTCCCCCACTCGTCCTCCCACCCCCCCCCCCTCACTACCTCCTTCTACTCTGACCGCCTCTTTAACTTCCACACGCTACTCCCACTCTTCTCTTCTATTTCTGATATTCCTCACCCTCACCCCCATGTTGGGGGGTCTTCTTTGTTAAACAAAAAATGATGGGATCGGGCACATGGACCCTGACACCTAATACAGATACTGATCGGCAGGTTGGCTCCTTCCTGTGTGTGGGAGTTATCCCTGCCTGACTGTCATGTTTTTATTGTACTGTGAGCTGTAATATATGATTGGTCTGTAATTATGCACTGTTATATGCCATGTTGGGCCATGTCGGCCTTGTCCCTGTTATAAATAATAAAAAAAAAAACTTTACAACCCCTTTAAGACCTAATGAATGATACCTGAAAATCTCTGCCCATTTTTGAATATAGCTTACAATATCTTTGAAAACATTTAACAGCCCATTTAGCAACAAGATAACCCCTCCCTTATATCATCAGACCTCTTTAGATGTGGGTTCATACTATCATGGCAGCTAACAAATAATAGATGCATCCTTGATATAATTTCCCATACCAGACTCATGATCACCCCAGTTCTGATACTCAACCTAGACAGCTATGTTTTCAACACTATCAAAAGGGGGATTTATGGAACATGTTCTCCCTAAACATGGACTTTCTGGCAGCTTCATTAAAACCTTACAAGCAACTTACAGTAACTCTTTCACCCAACTGAAATTGAATTCACAACTCTCTTTACCCTTTATGACGAACCAGACACTAACCCTGAACATTCCCTATGAAATGTAAACACTTCTGGAACAGAACTGCAACTTCACCTGACACCAAAACAGTCTAAAGTATTTGACTATAATTAGAACTGGAGGAGTGGTCCAGATATTGTATATTGGGTTTGTCATACTAATTGTAGTAAAAATAATGATCCTACCCAAAGAAATGTTTTCTATTCAGAACTCTATAATATCAACTATAATATTCATTTGAAAAGCCAAGGGCCTCAGATTGAGAAAAAGCACACTTTAACAGCAGCCAACACTGCCAGGAGGCTTGAATTACACAAATCTACCCTATCTGTATACTGTCATTCAGAGCTTTTTTTCTCAGAAAATAGGTGCAGGAACTCAACCACGACCCCGTTCAGATTTCACAAACAGTAGAAGGGTCTTAAAGGGGCATTAAATACCAGAATTGCACTACATACAGAGTGCAGAGTTCAGGGGGCTTACACACAGAGTGCAGAGCTGTCACTTGTAAAGACAGAAACCAGACTTCTGTGTTTACAAGTGATTGTGGTGAGGAGGCACCAAAGGGTCTGGGCCAAAGGTGGTGGAACTGAGTTCCCCCAAGTTCCCCCAGAAAAAAAGCCCTGCTGTCATTCCTCTGTGGAGACAGCATCTTCCACTCACCACCAGCAAATTGATTACATTTTAATTAGCTCTATGGTCTGAATAGAAAAATAACCACCCCAACAAAGTATCTTTTGTGTCTCTTTTTGGAAATCATAGAATTTAAAGCTAGGACTTTTAGGTGATGGAATTTACAAGAGGCAACATGAAGACCACTGGAGGCAAAATATCCCCTTATTTTTTTCTCATCCATAGGGAAAATGGATATGCCCAATTAAAACATGTTATTTCTCAGTCCCAAGAGCTAGTTAATTCACTTACTACAGTGCCTTGAAAAATTATTTACACACTTTGAGATTTTCCACATTTAGCATGTTACAACCAAAAACAGAAATGTATTTTATGTGATAGAGCAACACAAAGTGGCACATACAGTGAATTGTGAAGTGGAAGGAAAATCATAAATGGTTTTCCAAATGTTTTAAAAAAAAAAAAATCTGAAAATAGTGAACAAACATAATCATGAAGGCCAAGGAACAAACCAGACAGGTCAGAGATAAAGTTGTGGAGAAGTTTAAAGCAGCGTTAGGTTATAAAAAAAATATCCCAAGCATTAAACATCTCACAGAGCACTGTTCAATCCATCATCTGACAATGGAAAGAGTATGGCACAACTTCAAACCTACAAAGACATGGCCGTCCACGTAAAATGACAGGCCAGGCAAGGAGAGCAATAATTAATGAAGCAGCCAAGATGCCCATAGTAATTCTGGAGGAGCTGCAGAGATCCACAGCTCAGGTGGGAGAATCTGTCCACAGAACAACTATTAGTTGTGCACTCCACAAATCTGACTTTTATGGAAGAGTGGCAAGAAGAAAGTCGTTGTTAAAAGAAAGTCATAAGAAATTCCGTTTACAGTTTGCGAAAAGCCATATGAGGGACACAGAAAACATGTGGAAGAAGGAGCTCTGGTCAGATAAGACCAACATTTTACTTTTTGGCCTAAAAGACTAAGTGTGACAGAAAACTAACTCTGCACATCACCCTGAATATCATTCCCACTGTAAAACATGGTGGTGGCAGCATCATGTTGTGGGGATACTTTTCTTTAGCAGGGACAGGGAAGCTGGTCAGAGTTGATGGAAAGATGGATGGAGCCAAATACAGGACAATCTTAGAAGAATCTTAGAAGAAAACCTGTCAGAGTCTGCAAACGACTTGAGACAATTGGGCAGAGGTTCACCTTCCAGCAGGACAACGCCCCCAAACATACAGCCAGAGCTACAATGTAATGGTTTAGATAAAAGCATATTCATGCGTTAAAATGGCTCAGTCAAAGTCCAGACCTAAATCCAATTGAGAAAGACTTGAAAATTGCTGTTTACAGACGCTCTCCATCCAATCTGACAAAAATGTCGCTCTGTAGATGTGCAAAGCTGTTAGAGACATATCCAAAAAGACTTGCAGCTATAATTGCAGCAAAAGGTGGTTCTACAAAGTATTGGCTCAGGGGGGCTGAATACAAATGCACGCCACACTTTTCACATATTTATTTGTAATACATTTTGAAAACCATTTATCATTTTCCTTCCACAATTATGTGTCACTTTGCGTTGGTCAATCACATAAAATCACAAAAAAATACATTTACATTTTTGGTTGTAACATGACAAAATGTGAAAAATTCCAAGGGATATGAATACTTTTTCAAGGCACTAACAGCAGAAGAAACAACTCTTATGCCGCGTACACACGATCACTTTTTGTGTTGAAATAAAACAACGTTTTTCATCATGAAAAAAAACGAAGTTTTTCCAACTTCATCATAAAAAACGACGTTGCCCACACACCATCGTTTAAAAAAAATTATGAGCAAAGCACGGTTGCGTACGAAGGCACTTTAAAGGGGAAGTTCCATTCAAGCTCCCATCTCATAACTTGCTTCTGAGCATGCGCAGGTTTTAAACGTTGTTTTAAATGTCGTTTTAGCCCACACACAATCATTTTTTACAACACTCAAAAATACATTTTCAAAAACGACATAAATAATTGAAGCATGTTTGAATTTTTTTTTGGTTGTTTTTTTGAAGACAAAAGCCCACAGACGATCATTTTAAAAGTCGTTTTATTTCATCACAAAAACAACTGTGTGTACGCAGAATTACTGCTTTAGAACACCTGGCTGTCTGGGTATAACCTATGTATACAAACCATCACCACTCAAACATGTTCAGAATAAAATAAGGTAATTATATACAGTATATATTTTATATACATATTATTATATTCTTCCTAAATATTGCATAATTAAAATCTTGCAAAATAACCTCAAAGAAGGCTCCCACAGAGTACTGTGCAGGAGGTATCTTATACCACATTCACCAATCTCTGGTCTGAATGCTTCAGGAGCTGCACAGGTTACTTCTTACCATATTTGGTGGTGATGCCTGATCACCACCCATTTCTGAGCCACAATATTTCAATAGCTGTCCAGGTAAATGGCAAACAGATAAAACCAGTACCATGGACAGCATTGTTAAAAGTGATTTCTCCTGTTCTACCTAAGCTACAAAGAAAGCCTAGGCTCTTCCTATTGGCAAAGACCAATTAAACAAAATAATTAGAAGAAAGACAAGCTACCTTGTTGATACCAAATAAAATCTACAAAATATATACAGACGAAAGCATCCAAAGCATACTTTCTGATACTCAACTTAAATTTGTGAAAAACTGGAAACCCTGGATACAACACAAGCATTAATTTCTTTAAAAATCACATACATTCTACTGCAATGCCTTGAACTCTGACCTAAATCCCACAAAATATAAAAACTCTTCCCACTTTGTCAGCTGGCCTATAGATTCCATCTGTCTTCTTTAATTAGCTTCCATGAGAACTACTTCACAGATATGTAAGTTTAAACCTTAAAAAATTCTTATCTGATTCTATTGGCACAGTTTTAAATATTATAATGCTATGATTTTCACGAAACAAATTAAATTTACTTTCTGGTTATTTTATCTTGCCCCCCCCCCCACTGTAATTCCCAATTCCCCCTTAATAACACCAGTTGAAAAAAAAAATTGACATACTAGAGTTTATTAATGTTTTAAAACTTAAGATCACAGAAAGGGATTTACAAAATGTTTGACTTATTAGACTTATTAGAAAGAAAATGTTTTGGTTAACAAAATATATTTCTAAATTTTCTCATTTTCTTTACAGGAAACTTCTGAAAATAATGCCAATTATGACAGTATAGTTGCAGCACTAAATAATATCAGAGCAACAGGTATGAGACAATTGACTAATAGGCTTTAAGTATTACGTTTATAATTATTAGAACTAGTGTGCAAAATGTGTAACTAATTTGATAATTTTTAACCCTTGCTGCAGTAAATACTAATGCTAAAAAATAAAAATAGCACTTATTTAATGCTGTTTATGCAACCTGAGGTGCCGTACACACGGCAGAGAACCTCGACGGGCAGAACACATCGTTCCGCCCGTCGAGGTTCTCTCCCGGCCGTCGAATTCGGCGACCCGCCCGTCGGGAATGGCAACCAGCCATTCTTCCAGGCGGGCCGTCGAGAAAATAGAGAGCGTGCTCTCTTTTTCGGCTCGACGAGCTTCCCGACGGGAAGCTCGCCGAGACCGTACACACGGCCGAGGTCCTCGCTGGAATGCACATTCCAGCGAGGTTCTCGCTGATTTTCAGCGAGAACCTCGGCCGTGTGTACGGGGCCTGACTGCATTAAAGTGATAAAATAGGAAGGTTAAGTTTGGCTTCAATTACTTCAATTTCTCATAAAGTGGAAACATCTGTTTACATGTTACAATTTTCTGTAATTGTAAAACTTAAAAAGAAAAAATACTGGCTTCTGCCTCAGGTTTAACAACCATACAATATAAAAAGATTGGTTCGCTTATGGTACATTTCTAGTGTCATTTACACTTTGAAGGTTTTAGTTTCTTCACTTTAAGGGCTCATTTCCACTGGCGTTTTTACAGCCACTTTTCTGAGCGTTTTTTGCAGCTTAAAAACAGGTCTCCATGTTAGTCTATGGCCTCATGCCCACCATGACGTTTTTGAGCTGTAGATGGCTGAGACGTTTTTAAGCTGCAAAAAAAACCCAGGACCGGTGGGTTCTGAAGCTCCAGCAATAGAGCTGTAAAAATGGCAGACATTAAAAAACGCTCCAAAACGCTTTTTTTTTTCTAAAATAAACATGGACAGGCGTTTTTAAGCTGTAAAAAAGGCTAAAAAAAAGTGGCTGTAAAAACGTCAATGGAAATTAAGCCTAATTGTATAAAGAAAAGTACTATTAAGCCTTGGCTAGAACGCTCATTGCCATCTCAGTGCCTTGGTTGGACAGACGATAAAATAAATAGATAAAGATGTGGGCCTAGATTCACAAAGCGATTACGCCTGTGTAAATGTTGTTAGACTGGAGTAATTTCGACTTACGGGCGTTTTTACGCTAGTCGAAATCCTCAAACCATGAAAAGACACCTGCGGGCTTCATTTCGACTGTATTACGTGTTAGTACGCCTTCAGATCTACGCTGCCAGAAAATTGCGGCCACTGGGCGGACTTCCTGTTGTTTTTCACCGTCAGGGTATGCTAATGAGCTTTTGCCTGCAATCCACAAAATTTCGCACTTTCAACGCAATCTCTTACGGCACCTTTAGTCATCTTTTTTTTCCGTTTCACTATACCTGCTTTTTGCTGGTCTAATATTAGACAGCCCATGTTAAGTATGGCCGTCGTTCCCGCGTCGAATTTCAACGTTTTCCGATGTCTTTTATTATTTTTAACGTAAGTCGTCCGGGAATAGGAATGTTCGTAAACGCCGCTACTCAAACAACGAATGACGTCACGACGTGATTTCGCGCAATGCACGGCGGGAAATTCCTGAACAGAGCATGCGCAGTTCGATCGTCGCGGGGACGCGCTTAATTTAAATGCTTCACGCCCCCTAATCACGTATTTCGATTGCGCGGCGGAAAAAAAATACGACACAATAGCGTACGCGCAAAAAAACTACCTGAATTCGGTGTAGAGTCTGGTGAAATACGGCAGCGTACCGTATTTCGATTACGCAGCGGAATATTACGTCTTTGTGAATCTGCCCCGTGGTACCTTTCAACTAAATCAAAAAGAGTCATCAAGTATGATTCTCAGGAGACATCTCCTGCAGAACAATCCTCCCAACTAGGAGTGTTTTCTTTTCTTGCACATATAATTTAGTTCTACTGAAACAGACCCTTAACACTAACTAAAATATAAAAAATATAAAGTCGCACTAAACTATATAGAAAATTATTGAATATAAACATATGCACAGTGTGCAAAATTAAATAAAACTGGCAAATATTAACCACTTCCATACAGGGCACTTACGCACCTTCCCGCCCAAGTCAATTTTCAGCTTTCAGCCATGTCGCAATTTGAATGACAATTGCGCGGTCATGCTACACTGTACCCAAACAAAATTGGCATCCTTTTTTCCCCACAAATAGAGCTTTCTTTTGGTGGTATTTGATTACCTCTGCTTTTTTTTTTGCGCAACAACTAAAAAAATCTAAAATTTGGAAAAAAATGGTTTTATTTTTTTCTGTTATTTTTTTTTGTAAATAAGTAAGTTTTCTCTTTCAATTATGGGCACTGATATGGCGGCACTGATGGGCACTGATGAGGTGGCACTGATGGGCACCAATAAGGTATTACTGATGGGCACCGATGAGGTGGCACTGATAGGCGGCACTGGCTGGTATGCGGCACCGATGGGCACTCATAGGCGGCACTGATAGGCGGCACTGATGGGCACTAATGGGCGGCACTGAAGGGCACTCATAGGCAGCACTGGGCACTCATAGGCGGCACATATGGGCACTCATGGTTGGCACATATGGGTGGCACTGATGGGTACTTATAGGTGGCACTGATGGGTACTTATGGGTGGCACAGATGGTCACTGATAGGTGGGCACTGGGCATGGATTGGCACTGTGGGGTGGCACTGATGAACACTGTGGGGTGGCACTGATAGACACTGAGGGGTGGCACTGATGGACACTGAGGGGTGGCACTGATGTATCCATGTTGCCAATCAGTGTCCATTTGTGGGCACTGATTGGCATCTTTTTTTTACTGTCTTTTTTTTTGTTTTTTATATTTATTTATTTATTTTTTGCCCCTTTTTTTTATTTCCTAGTGGTCTAGTGTGGGCTTCCCTGGTGGTCCAGTTTGGTGATCCGAGGGGGGGCTGCGCCGATAAACAATCAGCGCGAACCCCCCTGTCAGGAGAGCCGCCGATCGGCTCTCCTCTACTCGCATCTGTCAGACGCAAGTGAGGAAGAGCCATCAACGGCTCTTCCTGTTTACATCGTGATCAGCCATGATTGGACACGGCTGATCACGTGGTAACGCGCGCATCACCGGGGGCGCGCAGCAGCTCAGTATCCTGAGGACGTCATATGACGTCCAGTCAGGAACTAGTAACCACTTTGCCGCCGTCAATCTGTCATTGGCGGGCGGCAAGTTGTTAAATAGTGAAAAATTCTGGATACAGGAATAAATTAACATAGTCTGTAAAGTGAATCACAAAAATAGTTATTGAATACATAAAGAGTCCACAGTGATCCAAAAACAGTACAACATGAATGATCCTTAAACCATGAATCAATTGAATCAATATTCATCCATCCATGCAAAAATCCTTAAGTGATAAAATCCACACTCTTCAGCCATGGAAAATGCAACCAAATGAGTGATATCTTCACCAATAAGCCAAAGGGATCTGCTTACCAGAACCCTGTGGTCCCTTGTTATAGAGGACCCGGGGGGGGGAGGGGGGCTTTGAAATATGAACACTGCTGGGCTAGATGGCTCCAAGGACCCACCACTCCATTGGTCCGCACACTCCACAGTAATGGATGCCAAACGATGTGAATGAGGTATAAAAAACAAAAAAAGCCTTGAATAGTGTACATGGAGGGCGGCAGCAGCAGCAGCAGCAGCAGCAGCAAATGAATATTTGCTTAACAGCCTCTCGCTGAAGCCTGGCTTTGCGGGGGATTGGGGGGGGGGGGTCCGTCCGTCAGCACACCCTGGACACGGCCGCGGCGCTGATAATTCTCAGCTGTGACTGTTACACAGTCACACAGCCAAGCAGACCAAAGACGCCTCCCCCTCCTCTGTGTACTCTACACTACAAGTGCTGTGCACGGCGATCATCTGAGCGGAGGTACACAGCATTACGGGTCTGAAGGGGGGTGTCTTTATTGTAGAAGGGGTGTCTTTATTGTAGGGGGGGTGTCTTTATTGTAGAGGGGGGGTGTCTCTATTGTAGAGGGGAGTGTCCCTATTGTAGAGGGGGTGTCCCTACTGTAGAGGGGGGGTGGCTCTATTGTAGAGGGTGGGTGTCTCTATTGTAGGGGGGTGCATCAGGATCAGTGACCGGTGCAGTCACATTCAGTCGCCATCAGCGGCCGAATGTGCCTACGCTCATCTTGGTACACCCTACACTCCGCTGCAGTAAGCAGCAGCAGACATCTTGTTACACCCAGCCTGAGCTATATGGGCTGGATGTAACAAGATGTCTGCTGCTGCAAATTCAGTGTAATTTTTCGCAGCATTTCAGTGCCAGCCATCTGTCAGTGCAATCAGTGCCCACAAGTGCCACCGATCAGTGCTATCAGTGTCACCTATCAGTGTTAGCCACCTATCAGTGCCCACAAGTGCCACCTATCTGCTAACAGTGTCACCTATCCGTGCCAGTGCAATCAGTGCAATCAGTGCCCACAAGTGCCACCTATCAGTGCCAGCCACCTATCAGTGCCCACAAGTGCCACCTATCAGTGCTATCAGTGTCACCTATCAGTGCCAGCCACCTATCAGTGCCCACAAGTGCCACCTATCTGCTAACAGTGTCACCTATCCGTGCCAGTGCAATCAGTGCCCACAAGTGCCACTTATCAGTGCCAGCCACATATCAGTGCCCACAAGTGCCACCTATCAGTGCTATCAGTGTCACCTATCAGTGCCAGCCACCTATCAGTGCCCACAAGTGCCACCTATCAGTGCCAGCCACCTATCAGTGCCCACAAGTGCCACCTATCATTGCCAGCCACCTATTAGTTCCCATCAGCACCACTTAGTGCCCATAAGTGCCGCCTATCAGTGCCAGCCACCTGTCAGTTCCACCTATCAGTCCCCATCCGGCAAACTGCTAGAAGAGGAAATTCTGGACCACGTTTTGCAATACCATAGCAGAGAAGTATAACATGTTTGTTATTAACCACATCCCGACGGCCTATAGCAAAATGACGGCTGGACAGTCGCTCTTCTGTTTTGGCTGGATGTAAAAAATAAAAAACCCTAGCGTGATCATATACCACCAAAAGAAAGCTGTATTTGTTGGGGGAAAAAAAGATAAAAATGTAATTAATTGTATCCATTTTATTTAGTTACATGCGCCATCCAGGGCCATAAACCGCCCATATCAGCATATGTCTGTGGTGGGTATGACCTGGTGATTGTGATCTGCACATATCAATGGCAGGCTGAGCGGCTCTGCAATTGTCCACATTTAAAAGCTCATGGAGCAATTACCTGCGGCAAAGGACCGATGAGTGGCCTTGGATGCAAACTGTCTGCGTAAAGGGCCGCTCACCTGTCCCTAACTGCATGTAATGATCCCTGCCTGTGAAACAATACTACAAAAGCCGTGGACAGTGTAAGCTTATCATTGATTTGTGCAGGCTTCCTATCAACTGCTGAACATAAACACATTGTTGCATAGCTCCCAACTGTCCCTGATTTCGGGGGACTGTCCCTCATCCCTCCTCATTTGTCCCTCATTTTTTCTGATCTATATAGTATATAAAATGCACTTTTTATCTTTCAAAATGTGTTTCTCAGTGTCCTTTGCCTACATACGTTTGTTAGTAGGTGTCCCTCATTCCCATCTCAAAATGTTGGGAGGAATGTGGTTGTAGCCGCTGCAAGAAATACAATGATCTGGAGGGGTATGGATGTGAACAGCCATGTTCATGAGGCCTACCTGCTGTTGATGAAGCTATAGATGTGTATTAACTGTGAGGGGTATATTTATAAAGCAAACATTTTCTCCAAACAATTCTCTGGTGGTGAATCAATCATTAAAAAAAAAAACATACACCTGGTAGATTCATCAGCAATGTGTGTTTGCTAAATGTACTGTATATATTACATTTAAGTTTGATTCTGCTGACCTGGAGTTTTTAGTTAATTCAAGCATAAATATTCATTTTTTTTTATATATATATATTAGGCACCAACACAACTGTTTCCAAAGTGAAATTACAAGGGCTGATTCCAGAAGAAAAAGATCTAGAACATTTCTACCGATATGATGGCTCTCTCACCACTCCTACGTGTGATGAAACGGTCACCTGGACTGTGTTTCCTGAAACAATAAAGCTTGGGAAATCCCAGGTACTTTGTTTTATTAAATTCTCTTTCTCTCCCCTTCTTTTTCTCAATTTCCCTCTCTCTATGGTCTACTATAAGATCTGTTAATAGTAAGCCTGCATTCACAGCAGTGTATTGTGTGAATACAAGCAAAATCAAGCGTTTCTGTATGCATTCACAAAATCGTCAAAGAACTAGTGTTCCACCTGTGGCGTTGATTATTGTTAATGGCACCCCACATATGCTAAGCAAGAAGATAATTTTCGCATGTACAAGAACAAACAACAATTCTAGAAAAACAGGCATTTAAAATGTGCTAAACTCAAAAAGGTGCATGAGCTTTCATGCTTTGTTTGTTACTTGTAAGGTAGCCCATTGAAATGATCAGCCTACCCTATAAACGAAGTGCAACAACACGCAAAAAAACCTGCATATGCACAACAACTAATATAATAACACAGCAGGAAACAAAGGCGTGCCAGACTAAGTGCAGCGTTTAAAAACAAAAATCTAATAAAACCAACAAATGGCAACAACAAACAACAAGATAGCTGAGTGATACACGTATAGTATATACAAAGTGGGGACCTCCATCTTTAGAAGCCTTTCAAGCATTGCAGCTGTGGCATGTGTACAACTTTGATTGGCTGCATGCCTTTCTTTAAGTGGACAGTCGGGGCATTCAGTGCATTTGTTCCTGGAAGCATAAGACCTTATGGGCCAGTTTCCAAAGGAACACGCTGTCCCTGTGTTCTGGTGTGAACTGGCCCTTAATTCGAGAACCGCTCGGTAGAGTGCCCAGCCACTGTGTATTTAGGTCTGTCATAGATTTCGACAGGCTGCTGGCAGTGGGACTGACTCTGCACCCATGCCTGGATCTGGGCACACAAAAATGTCAGGTTTCGATGCTGATGGGTCACATGTGCAGAGTGATAGTTGTTTTTTTTATACAAATCATGGTGAATTTATGTACAAATGGAAAAATGTTTGTAAGCTTAATTTTATAACAGGAGCAACTGCACAGAGTAAAATTGCACTGTAAGCCTAGCTCCACAGCTGGTTAGAAATAATTTCAATATCAGCATTTCCATTCTAAATAAGTATTTGCATCCAGTCAGGGCAATATTGAGAATGCCTTGCTCCCCTGGCTCCATGCATAAGTGTCAGATGTAAACAAAACTTCCCAAAAACCACTGCTGATCCTTTGGCAAAGACAGCATTTAAAGGATCATCCTGATGTTTAAAATTTTGCCCGTTGCTTTCCTTTCACTGTTTTGTACTGAAACAAATAACAGGTTGAAATAGACAGAGGGCCAGATTCAGGTAGAAGTTACGCGGCTTATCTCTAAATAAGCCGCGTAACTTCTAACCTACGCCGGCGTATCTGTTTTCTATATTCAGAAAACAAGATACGCCGGGATTGAGTTTAGATACGAGCGGGGTAATTGTATTTCGCCGTCGTATCGTAACTGCAATTTTAAAATGGCCGCCGGGGGCGTTCTCGCTGATTTACGCCGAGAATATGTAAATCAGCGAGATATGGCAATTCACGAACGTACATGGGCGCCGACGCAGTCACTTTACGCCGTTTACGTAAGGGTTTTACCGGATTAAAGATAAAGCAACAAAAAGCAGGCGCATCCTATGTTGGACGTCGTGACCGCGTCGAATTTAAAAATGTTATCGTCGTTTGCATAACTCGTCCGTGAATGGGGATTGACGTCATTGACGTTCACATAGAAAACACCATCCTAATGTGGAGCATGCGCACTGGGATACATTGACGGCCGGCGCATGCGCAGTGCGTTTGCCGCGGGATCGCGCCTAGTTTAAATACTACACGCCCCCTACCCACCCAATTTGAATTCCGCCGGCCCATTTACGCTACGCCGCCGCAACTTTAGGAGCAAGTGCTTTGTGAATACAGTACTTTCTCCTAAAGTTTCGGCAGAGTAACGTAAATGAGAAACGTTACGCCGGCATAAAGAACCGCTCGCCATCCTGAATCTGGCCCAATGTATTTTACTTGTACTTGAGCAAACACCTATTTCGGGAACAGATGTGTTGTTTTTCAGACTTGTAAAGACTGTTTTAAAGGATAAGTCCACTTATCCTTTTCATGCCCTCTCCACCCCCTGACTAGAAAATACTCAGTGCTCTTCTGCCTGTTTTCCTTGCAGGGAATATTACTGTTGCAGGTTCAGAAAACTTTTTACAACTGCTATTGTTTTCACTTTGAAAATAAAATGTCGGTATTATACTCCAATTAAACTCCACACTATTTTTCCTTTGTCTTCCCCTTCTTGCTTCAGAGATTGCAACTCCTTGGGCTCATTCCCTCACATCTTCTGGTATTGTGACAAGGTCAAGGGCATTTGGCATCAATTGGAGAATTTTGCCTCCAAAATTTCTGACAATGCCATTACCCTTACACTACATAATTGCCTTCTTTTCTCCCCAATTACTGGTCTATCCACATCGCATTTGAGATTGCTTCACACAATGTGTGTCGCCATACACTGGTTAATAGCTTTCCACTGGAAATCACCTACTATTCCCTTAGCTCCTCTCAAATCCAGAATCAACGATATAAGCTTAATGGAAAAAATCTTCCATTGTTTCACTCTGCTCTGCAATACTATTATTCAGCTTAACATTTGTCAAAAGCTTATATTAGCATTCCAGGGAAATAAGACCCAGCATAGGTACAAGAATCTGTATAGAAACACCCTATCTACGTAAACACTGAACAATAAAAAATGATTACTCACTAAACATAATGTCGGCTCATATTTTAAACTCTGAAAATATTTTAAAAATATTTAAAAAAAAGACTACTACTCCTGAAATACTTAAAACATTTAACCCATTGTTGGAAGAGTAATGCTGGCCATACACTATACGAAAATTGGCCGAACCCATCGAAAAACGAACGTTCGGCCATGAGCGCAAATAATAGTGCCATCATGTAATGACCGATAAATTGTTCAGTGGACATAAATAAAAAAATGTTGTTAGTTTTTTTTTACATATGCCTAGTGCAGACAGTTCAGATGGGAAACACATTAACCTTTCAATTTATCGTTCGTTCGTCAGAAAATTTCCAAACTTGTCCTTTGGGTTTTCGGCTCAAAAATGTCCCAACGATTATTGATTTTGTGCCCATTAACTGTTCGAAAAATGAACAAACTGTCTAAACGACCAAATTTCGTCCGATTTTTCGTATAGTGTATGGCCAGCATAACTCCAAATTTTTGTCTGTAGCACTTGCTGCAGGTCAATTCATTGTAAACTCACTTTATATATGATGAAGTGTTTGAATCACATTGAACCTCTCGCCTTTCTTTCTACAGCTGGAAGCATTCTACACAAAACTTAACTACTCAGCAAATGCTGTCATGGAGGAGAACTTCAGACCAGTACAAGAACTGGGAGATAGAAAAGTCTATACCTCTGGTGTGGAATCAGTATTGTCTCACAGCAGACATTTGCTACTCTCGTTGATTGTGGCATATGTGGCATCAACATCTTAATCAATGCTTGTTAAAAGCTGTAAATTACGCTGATTTAGTACTGTTAAACATTGATTGGTATATTAGAGTGGATCTGTAGCTAATGCACTTTGAACATGGTCATTATATGGTATTGAGTCACTTTTTTTCAACCATGGATCCATGAAACCCTTGGGCTTCTTCAGAGGTTTCTAGGGGTTCCTTTAGCAATGGTTAATTTCAGACTTACAGATAGGTAACCACTGACACCATTGGTCAATTTAGCTATATGTTAGGAGGGATTTTTCCCAATGACCACAAATATGAGGAGCATTCTTCCCACTGACCATCACACTATACCATGATCTGTAGGTATAGTAATTATTAGCAGGGACCAAAATGTAATTTCAAGGGTTCTACCTTGTTAAAAAGTTTGCGAAATCTGGTATAGAGCAACACTTCAGGGAATAATGCTTTATATGTTTTTAGTCATAGCAGACCATTTTTGCAGTGCATTGGCAAAAGCCCCACTCTTAGTATAACTGAAATGAAATGAATTATTAGGAAGAGTACACATTAGTATTTATTCATAAAACAATGCAACGATGATATGGTAAATGCAGTAACCCATTGCAACCAATATGATTTCTGTATAATGTAATAAGCCAATGGCAATTAAAATGTATTTATGATTTGTGCTGCTATTGGTTACTGCATTAAGATAATTGATATTTGTCTTATTTAATAAGCCAGTTTTATGTTGATTCACAAGTTACAGAAGAGATACACTTCTAAAATAATCAAACTATTAGTCATTGAAATACTTCATCGCTCCATAAATTATAGAAAATAACATGCATCGGGCAGGATTTGCTCTATAGTATTGTAGTAATGTAATTTTTTTTTTTATTATTGTTCAAAAATACCTCCTAAGCCATTGGTTGATAACTTATGAGATACAAGAGCCTCGACTCTGGCCCTTAATGTCACTAAGGGGCTGCACATAATATTCTTTATATGTAATGTTACAGAGGGCTGTCATAGATTGCTGGATTGCATTTGTTCGAGGAAATGGTCAGACACTGTAAATAAGCTATAAATGTGGTTGAAGATGAAGTAGTCAGGCAACAATGAGGGCATGTCACATGAGGCACCTTCTTAAACCTGGTAACAAAAAACATTTCAAGTGCAGTTTTAAGCACCAAGGTGTGCACATCTCTTTCAGAATGCCATATATTCGCGTAACTGTTTCCAACTTACATTGTAATCAAAAGTATACATTTACTGTATGTTAAAACTAAACTTTAATCTTTATATATTTTGCCTTCCCTGGCACCTCCTCATCAACATGCCAATGAAATGTTTAAAAATATATATATATATTTTCATTACATACTTTATTTTAGACATTATCACTAGGCTTCTGTGCTTCTCTATACAATGCAGTCCCAATGCAAATAATAGACCTGCTCTTAGGATAAGTTGTGCAAATATTAAAATGCTTTGGCAGGTAGGTGCTAGTCTAGAGAAGTGGGAATTCCTAGGAATGCTGCATTTGGATGCAGACTTCTCTATGTAAGGCCACTTGCACACAATGCCAGGAGTCAGCCTGCTTAGCGGGGTATTTGTCCGCTGATACCCGCTGAGCAGAGTGAGTACAGACACAGCCCACTTTCCTCTATGGGCAATACCACCTGTCTGTTTATACCTGACTGCCATCTAAATGGAAATGGATCCCCATCCTCCTGTTTGTAGCGGATTGCATGGGACTGGATGTCGGCGCTTTATAGAGGACATTGGAAAGTCCACCTGAAAAACTGACTGGTGGACCAGATCGGTCCACTTGTGTGAAAGGGACCTAATGCACACATGTGATGCTAAGCCACCATGATTAAAAGAACTTAACGCGATTGATAAAAGGGGTGGGCCAGGGACAATAAAGCTAGGGAGGAAAAAGCAGATAATGCTGGATGTCCTCCATCCAGGAAATGTAGTTGGCTTTCTCTAATCTGCTGCAACTTTTACTGCACACTGTGATAAACTCATAATAATCAGTGAAATCAGAGTATGCTATTTCAGTACAGGAGAGGAGACTGTACAACTGTGCAAAAGTGAAGGTAAATTCAGCTTTAATGTATTATATGCTACATGTAATGTAAGGTATACTATGTATGTTTATATCTTCACACTATAGTTGTAAGTTTATTTAATTTAAGTAATATATACCTTATACAAAAACAGTTCTTTAAATTCTATGCCTAAATGGTTGTTTTAATTACATTACCACAAATATATTTTTTATATGGTAAGGTTGTGTCAGTGTATGTTGTACATAGCTCTATTTATAGTAAGACAGGTTGAAATATTGTGAATTTCTAATAATGGAAACACAGGTCGAAATATTGTGAATTTCTAATAATGGAAACACAGGTCGAAATATTGTGAATTTCTAATAATGGAAAAACAGGTTGAAATATTGTGAATTTCTAATAATGGAAACACAGGTTGAAATATTGTGAATTTCTAATAATGGAAACACAGGTCGAAATATTGTGAATTTCTAAAAATGGAAACACAGGTTGAAATATTGTGAATTTCTAATAATGGAAACACAGGTCGAAATATTGTGAATTTCTAATAATGCAAACACAGGTCGAAATATTGTGAATTTCTAAAAATGGAAACACAGGTTGAAATATTGTTCATTTCAATTAATGGAAACACAGGTCGAAAGATTGTGAATTTCTAATAATGGAAACACAGGTCGAAATATTGTGAATTTCTAATAACGGAAACACAGGTCGAAATATTATGAATTTCTAATAACAGAAACATAGGTCGAAATAATGTTCATTTCAATTAATGGAAACACAGGGTAGAATATTGTGAATATTGTGAATTTCTGCCACATTGTATCTTTACATGAAAACGTCTAAATACACTATTCTCAATCAACCAATTCTGTCTGCATACGTTTGGCAAGTAAAACAATAATAGTGGGAATTACTAACCTGAAGTCTAGACCCTGTGGCAGTAGATACTTAAGCCAAGTACTCACAGGCAGAATCAGACAGAAGCCGGCTGAGTGGCATGACTGAAAAAAGTCAGCAAATCGGCATCCAATCAGCGCTCTCAGCCAATGGCTAAAAAGTGCTGACCAGTGTATTTTTGGCAGGAGGGTCACCCCCCTGTCAGAACACGATAGCTAAGCAGAGAATATTACTGTACTAACATAGCAACATTAGTACAGCAGCTCCTTCTGAGCTATAGTTCAGCAGTATTTCTGTCCTCCAGCCTGGAGAATATCATACTCTTTCAATATACAATCTTTACTTAGAGGCAACACTAATAGCTCTCCAAAGTTACAGTCAGAGGACAATATATAATGTACATGGGAACATCTTAAAATAACATGTTAATGATGCACCTGTATGACAATGAGGAAAGGTATGTGTAGTAGTCACATGTAAAATGAAAGCCCATCAACAATTGTGCTGAAGGAGGTAATGTGAGACTCTGGAGCCGATGATTCTTATTATATAAGTTCATTAGTGGGTAGCATAAGGTAACTAAAAAGTAAAATCACTGGTGGTTATGGACCAGAAGAAGTGGTATGCTCCTTCATTTGTGCTGGATTTAGGGGAAAACGGACCAGGTGGATTGTGGGTGTGGGGTTGGGGGAAGAGTTGTAGTATTGGAAGGGAGTAGGGGAAGAAGCAAGGAGGGGTAAGGAGCAAGGGCCTGGCCATACCACATAAAGGAACAAAGAGAAGTAAAGAAGAAAGAAAAGAAAAAAGGTTGAGGGCAGGGTATGGAAGAAAGATAAAAGTGCAGACTGCAAAATGTCCAGTATGGGTGCTAATTTGGGTAAATCCCGGTCAGCATGCAGGGTATAGGATACCTTAAGAAAGAAGGTTCCTGTATTAATTTATTGAAGTTTATTCTGTCCAGTAGAACCAGGTGGTACAAGTTTTGAGGTTCTGTCATTTAGCTGGCAAGATGTTCCATTAACTTAGTATTGTTGATTCTGTGAAGGTGATGCTGAATTATAGAGAGGGTGGAGGTTTTCAAAGAATGTGGATGCAGGAGCGCACAGCACGAACCAAGTGGATTATAAATGGGTTGAAAAAAAAAAGTATACCTAAACAAACAAAAAATGTGCTCATTCACACACTCGATGTGGGCTGGGGAATCCCTCCTGCTGCTCCCATGTATTCTGACAGCAGGGAGACTTCCCCACTGTAAGGAATACACTGATCAGTACCACCAACAATACCCAGGGGTGCTAATCGAGAGAACATTTTCCAACATGCATAGATCGAAATTTAGGAGGTCCTGAATTTCGACCCATGTATGGCTGACTTAAAGGTGCACTCACATTGGCAGTCAGGGCTGCCGTTGAAAATCATAGGTCCGCATACAGCCTATGTTACAGCCCCCACCCTGAAAGTTTTAAAACAATATTTTCATTAAAAAGACACAAAAATCATTCTAATTGGACACGGACATAACATTACTTACAAAATTCCTGATAAATCTAAAAGATAAAACTGCATTGAACAGTCCTGTGTGTAAATGAGGTATTGGGGCTCATTCACATAGGTGCTGTGGCATGTAAAGTCTGAATCAAAGTTTTTATTTTTTAATAAGGCTATTGCTTTGTGAAGGTGCCCTATGTTGTGCTAATGGAAAGCAGTAGCTGTACAAACACAGCCGCATGTAGGTGTAGGTGGACCCCAAACACAGACAGTTATCAAATTAGGACCTGCGGCTGTGTTCATACAGCCACTGCATCCTCATAGAATTGTATGGGCCAGAGCCTGTGCGAATGAGCCCTTCTTTTTTTTTGTTTTTCTCCAATTTTTTTATTTGGTTTGTTTTTTAATTATTGTTTAATTTTATTTTACAACTGTGTGTGTGTGTGTGTGGGGGGGGGGGGTGTTTGTTCGAAATATCAGGGTTCTAAAGAGACACCCAATGAGACAGAGAAAGATTATTCAATTCCTTTCTCTGTAGCCTCAGTTGCACGGAAGATGAAGGAACAGGACACAGAGGCTCCTATCTATTCATAGATTAAAGCAGAGTAAACTGATCGCTCACTGTGTCCAAATCAGAAAAGGAAAGGGCCCCTTCCCCCACCCTCTATCCCCCTGTGTACCCGGTGAGAGAGGGAAGCTGGCCGTGATGCGGAGGGGGGGGGGGGCTTGAACACACAGGGGGAATCAAATGTGGGCAGCACCCAGAAGGACATCAGTGCAGCGGGAGTGGTGGGACAAATACAGAATGATGCACTGTGTCTGTGTCTCTCTCTCCAGCAGCTAAAAGCCGATGACAGGGAGACAGGGAGGAACTGTCTTTCAGCTGCTGGAGGGAGAGACACAGACACAGTGCATCATCCTGTAATTGTCCTCCTATCCCGCTACACCAATCCCCTTGCTTCACTGTGTACCTAAGCCCCTTGCAGGACTCCCGGTGGTACCCCCCTGTTGTTTGCCCTGCTTGCAGTGCAGTTTTATCTGACCCCAGGCGTGGTTCACCCCCTTGGTCCAGTACATTTGTGTAGTCTAACTTCTTCAAACTGTGTCCAGGAATGGCTAAGTGTACTGTGGACCCCCTGGAAGCGGTCTGCATGGGCACAGTTTACTTGTATGTTCATTATGATTCACTTTGGTGTGAAAGCAGACCACGCCTAGGCACATAACTCTCCATGTTAGCCCTAGGGAGAGGATTAGCATAGTACTAGAGATTAAGGTTAGCATAGTACTAGGGTTACGGATTACGGTAATCATAGTGCTAGGGTCAGGAATTATGCTAATCCCAAACCCTAGTACTATTGGTAACCCTAAAACCTAGTGATATGCTAACCCTAATTCCTAGTACTATGCTAACCCTAATACTATGCTAAAACTAATCCCTAGTACTATGCTAACCCAAATCCCTAGTGCTAGTCTAACCCTAATCCCTTGTTAACTATGCTAACCTTATTCCCTAGTACTATGCAAACCCTATTCCCTAGTACTATGCTAACCCTATTTCCTAGTACTATGCTAACCCTTTCCCTAGTGCTATGCTAATCCCTAATCTTATGATAACCCTATACCCCGGTACTTTGCTAACTCTAATCCCCAGTACTATGCTTACATAACTGTTATCCAACGCCTATGCTAATCATAGCCAAGCTAATCATTTTACCCAAACAAGACAAAACGAGAATTACCACTTATGTAGAAGTGCTCATCTGAGCATAATTTTCGAAAACTTTTCTGGGTGAACTTTTAGATCCTGGTATTATAGAATAAATCATCCTCTTGAGGAGTGTGACTGCATTGTGGGATGAACCCAATATCTACGTTGCTAACTCCACTTGAGAAGACGTTCCCAATATAGCAGCACAAAAATCACCATCAATGCTGAAAACTCCATATTTTACCTTCACAGATTTTAAGGAAATAAAGAGAAAGTGATGTAAAGGGGAAGGGGGGAGTTCAAACTGCCAACGCTTCAAAAACACTTCAAAACCACCCCATGCATTGCACCAATTATAACACAATGCATCAAAAATGCTCTTTTACTAGTTTTGATGCAAACCGGTGTGAATTAGCCCTAAATGAATGCCAAGTTATTTGGGAAAGGAAAATAATAAATCTTAATTAGTGCAGTGCTGCTTATACTCACAGTTCTCCTCTCTATAGTGGTAATATAATAAACAATCAAAGTAAAATAATACCTTACATCATGCTAACCAGTAGGCAATCTAAAAGGGGTAACTTAACCAATTAAGGACCGGACCAATATGCTGCTAAATGACCCAAGGGGTTTTTACAATTCGGCACTGTGTCGCTTTAACAGACAATTGCGCAATCGTGCGACGTGGCTCCCAAACAAAATTTGCGTCCTTTTCATCCCACAAATAGAGCTTTCTTTTGGTGGTATTTGATCGCCTCTGCGATTTTTATTTTTTTGCGCTATATACAAAAATAGAGCGACATTTAAAAAAAAATATATATATATTTTTTACTTTTTGTTATAAGAAAAATCAAATAAACGAAATTTTAGTCAAACATTTAGGCCAAAATGTATTCAGCCACATGTCTTTAGTAAAAAAAAGGGTGATCAAGGGGTTCAAACTTTATTGGGGGGGGGTACGGGGGCTACCCTGAACCTAACACTAACTGCCTGTCACACTGCCTGTCACACTGACACTAAATGTAGTGATCAGTACATATATGATCACTGCATTCAGTGACACTGTGACAGGGGGGTGGGGGGGGTGATCGCAAGGGGTTAAATGTGCCTACGTGTCCTGGTGTCAGTGTAGTGTTGGTGCGACTCACTGTGTGTTGTCTTCTCTCAACTCGGCGGTTGAAAATACTGCTGAGAGGAGAGATTACATCACTTCCCCCTTCCTGTGTTTACACAGCAGGAGGAAGTGACACGCAGGGGGAGCGCGCGGATTGGCTGGGAGCGATCCGGAGGGGGCAGACAAAAATGAACCGCCGCCCCCCTCATCCCGGATCGCTCCTGAAGCCACAGGGACCGGGGGGGTCCCGATCGGACCCCCGACCCACGTCTAGGCAGGGACATACAGGTACGCCAATGTGCCTGTACATGCCATTCTGCAGACGTAAATGTACATGCGGCGGTCCGCAAGTGGTTAAAGTGGTTGGTATTAAGATAAAAAGCCTTTTGTGTGCAGCAGCCCCCCTCAACCCCCCTAACACTTACCCGAGCTCCATCTAGATAAAGGGATGTTGCACAAGAGACTTGATTGTCTGGGACTCCCCTCCTCATTGGCTTAGACAGCAGCATGGCGCTATTGATGCCCGCTGCTGTCAAAGTCAGTCAGCCAATGGGAGATAAAGGGGGCGGAGCTGGACCGCAACTCTGTGTCTGAATGGACACACTGAGCCGCGGCTTGGCTCGGTTGCCCCCATAGCAAGTTGCTTGCTGTGGGGGAATTGAGCAGAAGGGAGGTGCCAGGAGCACTGCACAGAGACCCTGAGAAGAGGATGATCTGGGCTGATCTGTGCAAAATCACTACACAGGGCAGGTAAGTATGACATGTTTGTTAATTTTAACAAAAAAAAAATAATACTTTTGCATCACTTTAAATGTGCAACAAGTTCACTCACCATAAAACACTCTACCGTACTAGAAAGTAAATTGTATCCTAATATTGTCACTCAAAGAAAATTGTGTTCAGAGCAAATCCTTTAGAGAATAAATGTGCATCAATTCTCCCATTCACTATAATCCACTTAACTGTGCTGTAATTTAAAAGTCCTAATATTGTCACACAAAGAAAATTGTGTTCAAAGCAAATATTTTTGAGTATGAATGTGCCTCTTTTCCTCCACTGCAATCCACTTCAATTCACATTTTCTCTTTGTGATAAGAGTGCGCCCAAGATGTGCTCTCACCTTTGTTATATGACCCTTAAATTATAGAGGTCAAAATTTTATTTTTCTTCAAAATTGTCGCTCTTTTTTGTTTATAGCGCAAAAAATAAAAACCGCACAGGCGATCAAATACCACCAAAAGAAAGCTCTACTTGTGGGGAAAAAAAGACGTAAATTTTGTTTGGAAGCCACGTCGCACGACCGCGCAATTGTCAGTTAAAGCGGCGCAGTGCTGGAAGCTGAAATTTCACCTGGGCAGGAGGGGGGTGTATGTGCCCAGTAAGCAAGTGGTTAACCACTGGATGGGAAAAATTATTATTTTTTACTTGTTGCTATAATAAATATCCCAATTAAAAAAAAAAAAACATTTTTTTTCTCAGTTTAGGGCGATATGTATTCTTCTACATATTTTTGGTAAAAAAAAAAAAAAATCGCAATAAGCAACTGGTTCGCGCAAAAGTTATAGCGCTTACAAAATGGGGGAGAGAATTATTATTTTTTATTATTTTTTTTTTACTAGAAATGGCGGCGATCTGCGATTTTTATTGGTACTGCGACGTTATGGCGGACACATCCGACACTTTTGACCCATTTTTGGCACCATTCACATTTATACTGCGATCAGTGCTATAAATATGCACTAATTACAGTATAAATGTGACTGGCATTGAAGGGGTTAACACTAGGGGGTGAGGAAGGGGTTAAATGTGTATCCTATATAGTGTTCTAACTGTGGGGGGAGGGGGGGGTGACTGATCTGTGTCCCTATGTAGGAAGGAACGCAGATCGGGCTCCTCCTCTCCAGAGACAGGACGCTGTCTCTGTGTAAAACGGCAATGAGAGATGATCTATGAGATCATCTCTCATTCGCCCACAGATCGCATCGCAAACGGCCACTCTGATTGGCCGTTCGCCGCGATCTGTGATTGGCCGTGGCTGCATTGATGGGCAATGATAGGCTAAATTGATGAGCACTGATGAAGCTACATTGATGGGCACTGATGGACTGAATTGATGGGCACTGATGAAGCTGCATCAATGGGCATTAATGATGCTGCATTGATGGGCACTGATATTCTGCATTGATGGGCAATTATAGGCTGCACTGATGGGCACTGATAGGCTACATTGATGGGCACTAATAGGCGATTCTACATTTGGCCAGGAAACTGCAGAGAGGAGAGGAAGAGGAGCACTGTTGGATCACACAGAGAGTAGAGGAAAAGGAGAGCTGGCGGATTCACACAGATCTCCACTGTCGAACACTGAAGTCCCTCCTCCCTCCTCCTAAACCGGCTCCTATGATAGACAGCACACTCGCACAATGGCGGGAAATTTAATTAGTGTGACACCTATCATAGGAGCTGGTCCAGGAGGCAGGACTTTGTTTGACAGCAGCGATCCACGCTCTGTGTGACAGAGTGTTCTGGCAGGGGGGCTGCTCTGACATCTGTACTGTGGACAAATTAAACCCAGGCTGCAGTCTTCCAGGAAAACTGTGGATTGCTCCACCTTGCTGTGCAACTGAAATTTTACACATGCAGAGTGAAAGATCTCAGGGTTGCACATGTGTAGTAAGAACCGTGCTGCCGTTGTTCCATCAGATTAGGCGACACGTCAGATTTGGTAACAGCTCATGTGCAATGCGTTCCAATACGGTTCATTTTCTGATAGAACACAAAGGAAGCAGCAGCCATCTTGTTACACCAAGATCATGTTACACACAGTCAGCTTATATACTGGAAAAGAGTATTTTACATCTCTGAGACTGTTTTCATGTTAACTTTGGAAATCAGCGGCAAGGCCGCTGCCGCCTTTGTGCACTGTAAGATTAGGAAACTTGAAAAATAAACCACAATGTGAGTATGTAAACTAATAATAAAGTTCAGAGAAGCGAGTAGGCTTCAAAAAGTAATGTGAAACAAAGTCCATTAAGAAAAACACAGTGAAGAAGCTATCTGCCAAATTAGAGTGACCCGCATGCTTGGCCAATCACAACTCTGTCTGTACAGAAATACGTAGTTGGCCAAATCCAGGGTGGCTTTGGCCAATTATGCCTCAGGGGATTTAGTATACGCCTCACACTATATAAGGCTGCCTGGAAGTCGGCCTTGTGTAGTGTGTTTCCCGGCATGCTGAGAGATAGAGAGAGAGATGCCGCGTACACACCATCACTTTATGTGATGAAAAAAAACGATTTTTTTTGTGAAGTAAAAAACTACGTTTTTGAAACTTAAATTTTCAAAAACGACGTTGCCTACACACCATCGTTTTTTCACAATGCTCTAGCAAAACGAGGTTACGTTCACCACTGTTTTCCATTAAAGCTCGCTTCATAAATAGCTTCTGGGCATGCGCGGGTTGAAAAACGTTGTTTTAAACATCGTTTTTTGCTACACACGGTGATTTTTTGTAAAACAAAAAAAGACGTTTTGAAAAACGACACAAAAAATTGAAGCATGCTTCTAATTTTTTTTGTCCTTTTTTTACAAGACATAAAACAACGTTTTCCCCCCACACACGGTCATTTAAATTGACGTTTTTAAAAACAATTGTTTTTTTTTCATCACTTAACCACTTAAGACCCGGACCAATACGCTGGTAAATGACCCAAGGTGTTTTTGCGATTCGGCACTGCGTCGCTTTAACAGACAATTGCGCGGTCGTGCGACGTGGCTCCCAAACAAAATTTGCGTCCTTTTCTTCCCACAAATAGAGCTTTCTTTTGGTGGTATTTGATCACCTCTGCGATTTTTATTTTTTGCGCTATATACAAAAATAGAGCGACATTTTTGAAAAAAAAACACTATTTTTTACTTTTTGTTAAAAAAAAATCAAATAAACTAAATTTTAGTCAAACATTTAGGCCAAAATTTATTTAGCCACATGTCTTTAGTAAAAAAAAAAAATCGCAATAAAAAAAAATAGCTACCTAGCGGGAACAGCGACACTAATACAGCGATCAGAAAAATGATCGCTTAGTGACGCTGGCAATAGGGAGTGAAAGGGTTAACTAGGGCGGTGATCAGGGGGTTAAAACTTTATTAGGGGGGGTGGGGGGGCTATCCTGAACCTAACACTAACTGTTTTTTACAGTGCCTGTCACACTGACACTAAATGCAGTGATTAAATCACTGCATTCAGTAACACTGTGACAGGGGGGTGGGGGGGGGCGATCACAAGGGGTTAATATGCCTATGTGAGTGTGTGTCAGTGTTGTGTTGGTGCACACTTACTTGTGATGTCTTCTCTCATGAGAGAATACATCATTTCCTCCTTCCTGTGTAAACACAGGAGGAGGAAGTGACAGGCTGGGAGCGCGCTCCCATTGGCTGGGAGCGATCGCGGGGGGGGCGGAAAACACGGACATCCGCCCGCAGATCCCGGATCGCTCCCAGAGGTAGGGAGACCCCCGCACGCCGCGGAGGGGGTCCCGATGGGACCCCCGAACCGCACTCAGGCGGGGACGTAAATTTACGCCCTTGTGCCTGTACGAGCCATGTTGTGGCCGTATATGTGCGTGCGGGGGTCTTTAAGTGGATAAAGTGATGGCGTATACGTGGTAAGAGAGACAGTGTCATTTCATTTGAATTAGATAGAGCAGGCAGGCAGGAAAGTCAGTTAGCTGCAGTTACAGTGTGTAATGGATATATATGTATCCCAGGTGTTGTATATATATTTATACACTGTATTCAGTTTAGCTAGATCTATTCCTGTATTCTCATTATTATATACTGACAGGCAGGCAGGTGATTGTGCTAGCTGTAGTATTTTTTGTAGTATACTGTGTCCTTTGCACAGTTTGCACCTAACGCTTACCTGTATACAATTGCTGGTGTTCTCATACAAATACAGGCAGGGACCTCCAGTATTCAGTTTTAGTGTCCTTTGCACAGTGTGCACCTAAAGCTTACCTGAATACAATTGCTGGTGTTCTCATACAAATACAGGCAGGGACCTACAGTATTCTGTTTTAGTGTCCTTTGCACAGTGTGCACATAAATCTTACCTGAACACAATTGCTGGTGTTCTCATACAAATACAGGCAGGGACCTCCAGTATTCAGTTTTAGTGTGATTTGCACAGTGTGCACCTAAAGCTTACCTGAATACAATTGCTGGTGTTCTCATACAAATACAGGCAGGGACCTCCAGTATTCAGTTTTAGTGTGATTTGCACAGTGTGCACCTAAAGCTTACCTGAATACAATTGCTGGTGTTCTCATACAAATACAGGCAGGGACCTCCAGTATTCAGTTTTAGTGTGATTTGCACAGTGTGCACCTAAAGCTTACCTGAATACAATTGCTGGTGTTCTCATACAAATACAGGCAGGGACCTCCAGTATTCAGTTTTAGTGTGATTTGCACAGTGTGCACCTAAAGCTTACCTGAATACAATTGCTGGTGTTCTCATACAAATACCACAGGCAGGAATCTGCAAGTATTTTCACTTGGTGTACTGTCTCCTCTGCATTGTGTGCACCTAAAGCTACCTGACTACAATTGCTGGTGTTCTCATACTAATACCACAGGCAGGAATCTGCAAGTATTGTCAGTTAGTTTACAGTGTCCTTTGCACAGCGTGCACCCAAAGCTACCTGAATACAATTGCTGGTGTTCTCATACTAATATCACAGGCAGGGATCTGCAAGTATTTTTACTTAGTGTACTGTGTCCTCTGCACAGTGTGCACCTAAAGCTACCTGACTACAATTGCTAGTGTTCTCATACTAATACCACAGGCAGGGATCTGCAAGTATTGTCAGTTAGTGTACTGTGTCTTTGCACAGTGTGCACCTAAAGCTACCTGAATACAATCACTGGTGTTCTCATACTAATACCAAAGTCAGGGATCTGCAAGTATTTTCACTTGGTGTACTGTGTTCTCGGCACAGTGTGCAACTAAAGCTAACTGAAGAAAATTGCTGGTGTTCTCTTACTAATAATACTACAGGCAGGCAGTTAATTCTGCTAGCGCAGTATAATCAGTATATATATATACATCCCAGCTTTGTGCAGCTACATCTCCCTGCAGGCCATTAGTATGTCTGGAAGGACAACCAGGAGAGGCAGACAGTCACGAGCCGATTAAAGATGGCAAGCAGGCTCTGCGTCTAGAGGCAACAGAGCTGGTCGTGGACAAGGTGCATCCTCATCAGCAAGTAGCCGTAGGACACGCTTGTACTTTCTTTCGGCAGCTGGCCGTGTTAAGCCGCAACATGCCGAAGACTTGGTAGAGTGGATGACCAAGCCGTCCTTATCCTCCCCATCCTCATCTCACCCAGGCTCAGGGTACTTTGTCTGGCAAAGCAGCTGCCAATATGGCCTCTTCCCTCTGCTCCATGGCATCAGTCAATCCTTCCCTAGCCCCACCATGTCCTCCTGAGGGGTCCCCTGAACTGTTTGACCACAGTGTTGGGTACATGCTGCAGGAGGATGCTCAGCGTTTTGAAGGCTAAGATGATGGTACCCAGCTAGAGGAAGGCAGTAACTTGAGCCCAGAGAGAGGGGGTGCCCAAGAAGGACAGCAATCTGCCAGTCATGATCCCCCAGTTGCAGCATGCTGCCAGGTTTGCTCCAGTGATGAGGAGGGAGGGGATGATGAGGTCACTCACTCCACGTGGGTGCCTGATAGGAGAGGGGAGGAAGAGGAGGAGGAGGCACATCTCCAACGAGGCAGGATGCCCTCCAGGGGGCAGCTTAAGGGCAGCACACCGACTGCATCACACCGCAGAACTCCACATGTGCAGGGTGCTGCTGTCTCTCTGCGTTATTTGGGCACCACATGCTTGACCAGACATATGTCGACCTGCCATGCAGTTCGTTGGCAAGCGTACCTAAAAGACCCACACCAAAGAACAAAGCAGACCTCTCCTTGCTCCTCATCAGCTGGGATCTCCAACCCCACTAAACCTTCAGTCCTCTCTGAAGCCTGCACTGGGAGGAATGAAGGTGTAGAATTAGGTGTGTCACAGCCAAGTACTTGCGGGCAATGCGCTATTGGAACACTGACGTAAGATTGTACCAGGCAAATTTCCCTGCCCCAGCTGCTGCAGCGCCAAAAGATGTTTGCTCCCAGCTATCCACATGCCCAGCGGTTGAATGCTAGCTTGGCTAAATTGCTAGCATTTCAACTGTTGCCTTTTCAGTTGGTAGACTCTGCCCACTTCCATGAGTTTGTGGAATGTGCGGTACCTCAGTGGCAAGTTCCCAAATGCCACTTTTTCTCATGGAAGGTGATTCTGGCTCTCTACCAGCATGTGGAAGGCAATGTCCATGCCTCGCTGGACAGGGCGGTCAGCGGTAAGGTGCATATTACAGCTGACTCATGGTCCAGCAGGCATGGGCAGGGACGTTACCTATCTTTCAGGGCACATTGGGTGACTCTGCTGGCAGCTGGGAAGGATTCAGGACAAGGTACAGTAGTGTTGGAGGTTGTTCCACCACCATGCCTCCAAAATGCTACTACTGGTGATTGTGACACATCTCTCTCCTCCACCCCCTCCTCTTCTTCTTCCTCCATGGCCTCTTCCTGTGCTGATTTGTCCTCAGAACCAGCGGTGCTCCGTAGGCATTAAAGGGGCTACGCAGATACGCAGGCAAAGAGATGTCATGCGGTGCTTGAGCTGGTGTGCTTGGGGGATAGGAGCCACACTGGGGCAGAGGTTCTGTCAGCTCTGCAGGGGCAGGCTCAGAGGTGGTTGACGCCACACCAGCTTAAGCCAGGAATGGTTGTTTGCTTCAATGGCACTAACCTTCTCTCCGCCCTCCGACAGGGACAACTGACCCATGTGCCCTGTTTAGCTCACGAACTTAACTTGGTGGTGCAGCGGTTCTTGGGCAGGTACACAGGCTTACAGGATGTCTTGAAGCAGGTCGGGAAACTCTGTGTGCATTTCCAATGGTCATATAATGCCAGTGCCCAGCTGGCTGACCTCCAAAAGGAATACAACCTGCCCAAGAACCACCTAATCTGTGACATGCCCACCAGGTGGAACTCTACATTGGCCATGCTGCACACACAGCAGAGGGCCATCAATGAGTATCTGTGCCAATATGGCAACAGGACAGGGTCAGGGGATCCTGTTTCTTTTTCCCCACTCCAGTGGGCCATGATCAGGGATGCATGCACTGTCCTGTCACCATTCGAGGAGGCCACAAGGATGGTGAGCTGTGACAGTGCATGCATCAGTGACACTGTCCCTCTTATCCACCTGTTGGAGAACACGCTGCATGGAAAAATGGACAGGGCACTTGAGGCAGAACAGAGGGAGGAAGAGGAGGACTTCCTTACCTCTCAAGGCCCCCTTTATCCAGACAGTGTTCCTGCTTGCCCGCCTATAACACAGGAAGAGGACGAGTAGGAGGAGGATTGTGTCAGCATGGAGGTGGAACCTAGCACTCAGCATCAGCAGTCTTCAAGGGATCAATTACAGTCCCAAGAAACCCATGGACTTGTACGTGGCTGGGAGGAGGTGGCTGCGGATCATGTCGACCCAGAGGACTCTGGACCGAATGCCTCAGCAAACCTACGCTGCATGGTCTCCCTGATCCTGCAAAGCATGTGGAAGGATCCTCGTATTCGTGCTATCAAGGAGAGGGATCATTACTGGCTGGCAACCCTCCTTGATCCACGTTACAAGGGTAAGGTTGCGGACCTTATCTTGCCCGCGCAGAGGATGAAACATCTTCAGGAGGCCTTGTAGAAAGGTCTGTGCAACGCGTTCCCAAAGACTGGGAGGTTACAAAATCCTGGTCCTGGACAATGTGTTGCTGAGGCTTCGTTCAGTCAAAGAAGGAGCGGTGGAGAAGGTGGCCGTCTGACCGATGCGTTCAGACAATTTTCTAGTCCGCACCACCAGCTACCAAGCACCTGATGCTGATGTAACCGAATATTTTTTTTGGAAATGTCAGATCCCTTCAAGACTGCCTATGCTGATGCTGAGTGACTATCATGTTATGCTGCGTGACTATCCTCTTCCTCCTCAATGATCATGCTGATAGCTTGTAAGAACATTTTTGGTTCTGGGCACTGCCACCATTGGCTAAGGCCCAATTTTTCTGCCCCTGTTTAACAGGGGTGTGTAATTAAAATTGTTGCTGCAATACTTTGCAGCAGGGCTCATTCCTGCGCTCCAACTAGAGTATCTGTGAGGGGTTGCAGTGTTGTGGCACCAGCACCAGTGCCTAAGGCCCAATTTTTCTGCCTCTGTTTAACAGGGGCATGTAATTACAATTTTTGATGCAATACTTTGCAGCAGGGCTCATTCCTGCGCTCCAACTAGAGTATCTGTGAGGGATTGCTGTGTAGAGGAAACAGTGCCTAAGGCCCAATTTTTCTGCCCCTGTTCAACAGGGGCATGAAATTACAATTCTTGATCTAATATTTCACAGCAGGGCCCATTCCTGCGCCCACCAATAGTAACTGTGAGGGCTTGCAGTGTTGTGGCAACACCACCACCACCAAAGACCCAATTTTTCTGCCCCTGTTCAACAGGTGCATGTAATTACAATTCTTGATCTAATATTTCACAGCAGGGCCCGTTCCAGCACCCAACAAGAGTAACTGTGAGGACTTACAGTGTTGTAGCACTAGCACCACCACCACCACCAACAAAGGCACAATTTTTCTGCCCCTGTTCAACAGGGGCATGTAATTGCAATTCTTGATCTAAAATTTCACAGCAGGGCCTATTCCTGCGGTGCCGACACTCTCAGAAATGAGGACCATTTAGGCTATTGGGTAACTAGTTTGGACCACTGGATGGATTGCCCTGCATCTAGTAGTCTATCTTTGGGTGCCTGTGGCACTGGAGGAGGTTTTATTATGGAGAGGTAAATTTGCCAGTCCTCTGACATAGTAGAGCATCTAATTTTCATTAGCATGAACTAGTCTAGGATTACCAATGACTACAAAACCCCTGCTGCAGACTAAGGGCCAGATTCTGGTAGAATCTGCGGCCGCATAGCTTAAGCCATTTACACTACGCCGCCGCAACTTACTGGAGCAAGTGCCGTATTCTCCAAGCACTTGCTCCGTAGTTTGCGGCGGCGTAGTGTAAATGGCCCAGCGTATCCCCACGTAATTCAAAGGGGGCGGCTTGTATTTAAATTAAGCCCGCCCCCGCATCGATCGAACTGCCCAGTGCGCATGCTCCAGCTCACGTCGGAAAACGTTGTTGAAACCGACGTGAAAACGACGTGATCGTCACTTACGCAATGCCCTATTCGCAAACGACTTAGTAAAACGACGTAACCGACTGACCCGACGACATACTTAACATGGCATACGACGGAACTTCGTAAACCTACCCCTCATATAGCAGGGGTAGGTTTACGCTTACGGAAACAACGTAAACGACGACGAGGTGGCGTAAAAACGTTCGGGAATTGTCGTATTAGGCTCATTTGCATAGGCAAATGAGAAATCAACGTAAAGGCCACCTAGCGGCCAGCGAAGTAATTACATCTACGATCCGACAGTGTAAGTGTTTTACACCTGTCGGGTCTTCGCTGTATCTATGCGTAAATGATTCTATGAATCAGACGCATAGATACCCAGGGAAAAAAACAGAGATACGACGGTGTTTCCTGCGATACACCGTTGTATCTCTTTTGAGAATCTGGCCCTTAACCTATAAGTGTCATCCAACCACCTAAAATATTTGATACCCACCACTAGAGATCGGCCAAACAACCTCCTGTTTGGTTGGCAACAGAACTCCTGAACAGTGGAAAAGTTCTGCCCCGAATAGTGAACAACGTTAAAGACACCAATTTCCTTAACACTCATTCTACCAACGTACAATTCCCGGTATTTGGTATAGGTCAACGCCCCCCTTAAAGTCTATGGGAGCCGAACATGAGAAATCAAATATGCCAATCAAGTAATTGGCCATACAAGGGGTATGGGGGTCTGGGTATCGCACTGGGGGACATGTATCAATGCAACAAAAAGTTGTATGAATAAAAATTTAACAATTCCTTTAAATGTAGAGCCTACAAGGTTCCCTTAGTATGCCTTTAAAGTGGCACGTCTGTAGCATGTATAGAACATGCTGCAGCAAAAATGTCATTCCTAAATAAAACAAAAACACATTTAAATTGACTAACGGGCATGTAGCCTGGCAGGTCAGAAAAGGGCCACATGCCCTCAACAAAGGGGGGTGCTCCCCTTGTCCCCATATTGATGGGAAGAGGGTCTCTTCCCCACAACCTTGGGCTCTGGGGGGGCTTATCGGATCTGGAAGCCTGCTTTAACAAGGGGGCCCCTAGATTCTGCCCCTCCCCCCTATGTGAATGAGTATCCTCTACCCCTACCCATTCACCAAAAAGTGTCAAAAAGTAATACAGAGACAGTTTTTGACAATTCCTTTATTTAAAAAAAAAATAGTGTCCCCCGATGTAAATCCAATATCAATCACGGCGCCTGCTGCACCGCCAACCTGAATAAAGAACGCTCCGCTATCCGTGAAGGCAAACTGTCAAAAGGCTGGCTTGCTGTTTGACAGTTCTAATGTTTGTTGCAGGGTAAATACTGAGGTGTGTCTCAAAGTTTAATATCGCGTACACACAATTGTTTTTCGAGTTGTAAAAAACTACGGGCCAGATTCAGGTACAATTGCCCTGGCGCAGAGTATCAGAGATACACTACGCCGCCGTATTTTACCTAGCTCTAAGACGAATTCAGGTAGATTTTGGCCTGTAAGGTACGGCGGCGTAGTGTATTTCTCGCGGCGGAATCGAAATACGCGATTAGGGGGCGTAAAGCATTTAAATTAGGCGTGTCCCCACAGCGTTCGAACTGCGCATGCTCCATTCTGAAATTTCCCGCCGTGCATTGCGCGAAATTACAGCGTTACGTCAGATTTTTTTGGAGTAGCGTTGTTTACGTACATTCCTATTCCCGAACGAGTTACGTAAAAACAGAAAAAAAATTGAAATTAGAAGCGGGAACGACAGCCATACTTAACATGGGCTGTCTAATAATAGACCAGATTTTTGCTTCCCTAACTTTACGCAGCAAACAGATGACGTATGCGAAGGACAATCGTAACTTCGTGGATCGCCGGAAAAAGCTAATTTGCATACCCCGACGCGGAAAATGACGCAAACTCCACCCAGCGGCCGCAAAAAGATTGCAGCGTAGATCCGAAGGCGTACGAAGACGTAAGCCTGTCAGATCAAAGCCCGAAGCCGCCGTATCATGGTTTGAGGATTTAAACTAATGATACAATGCAGGTCATTTGAAATTACTCCGGTCTATCATCAGATAGACCGGAGTAATGGCTCTGTGAATCTGGCCCTACGTTTTTAAGGGTCTAAAAAAAACATGTTTTTTTCAACCCAATCATTAAAACGGCCTTGCCTACACACGATCATGAAAAAAAAAAAGCTCTAGCAAAGCGCGGTGACGTACAACACATACAACAGCACTATAAAGGGAAAGTTCCATTCGGGTGACGCCACCCTTTGGGCTGCTTTAGCTGATTTCATGATAGTAAAAGACGATTCGCGCTTTTCTGTCTGTTACAGCGTGATGAATGTGCTTACTCCATTACGAACGGTAGTTTTACCAGAACGAGCGCTCCCATCTCATAAATTGCTTCTGAGCATGCGCAGATTTTTTTACGTTGTTAAAGCCCACACACGACCATTTTTTACAAACTTAAAAACGACAGCATGTTCGAAAAAAAAAATGGATGTTTTTCAGAACCCGAAAAATTCTCTGAAGCCCACACGTGATCGTTTTTAATGACATTTTAAAAAAACTCAATTTTTTACAACCCGAAAAATGAACGTGTGTACGCGGCATAAGGCTTATTCCAGTGATCCATCAATGTAAAGATGTCACATGCCACACGGTGTAAAAGAGCCACACACTGTGGTTGATTCACTAAAACCGGAGAGCGCATAATCTGGTGCAGCTGAGCATCGTAATCGATCAGATTCTAACTTAGGCTTGTTTAATTAGCATTGAGAAACTAACCTGGAAGCAAATTGTTTTTTTATGCAGAATTGCAGCTTTGCTCTTAGCAGAAATTGCACTGTGAAAATGTTTCCAAGCTCTAGATGTTGGTCTCACCATTTTACTGAGAGGAGAAAAGGAAATAACAAATAACTGACCAGACTATAGGAAAACACTATGATGTGATGGTGGAGAAAATTAATAGGAATCATTTAAAGGTTAAAAAAAGATGAACTAATTTGTCAGACAAATCTTCCCTCTTGCCTGTCAATTAAGGTCAATCATCCTCTTCTATCCCAACAATCACCCAATTGTAGGAGGTACAAGATGGAGCCCACAAGCAAACAAAACTGGAGCCTTTCCCCTGTAGTGCCCCCTAGAGGCAGAAATACAATTTTTCTTGTTTGAGAACTGTATTGAGAAGTACAGTGTTACTTGAACTGTATTCCAGGATTTGATCATCTTTAACTATGAGACCTTGCAATATTTAAGACATTACATAATGTTTCAGGAATCTTTTATTAAGGTCTTCTTGTTATGTCGTTTGAATATCATGTCATATTACTTATCATCATAAAAAAATATATATTTCACACTTATTTTTTTTCCAATAAAAAAAAAAAACAGCTTTAAAAAAAACATAGAAAAAAAAAATATTTTTTGCCAATTTTTCTGGGTCTTCCCATTTAATCCTGATCAAGCCTCATTCTGACAGATTTTACCCAAAAAGGGCTTAATCATAGAGATGTGGGGAAAGAAATTATTTATACAGAATTCACAAATAATGGTATTTTCAAATTCTGTTGCGATCCAATAATATGATTACGTGATCACAAAAACAAAAAAAAAAGTAGTGGGGGGTTGGCAGACCTGGTACCCTGTAAATGTAGCCATTGGAAATAGCAAGTAAAAAGCAGAGGAGAAGCTGCAACGCATGCAGAGACACAAGGAGGTTGTAGGAAGAGCTGGCTAGCAGACAGGCAGAACCCACCACATAAAACAAGGTTTTTTTAAGTAAGCTTATTTTGTCAAAAATATCTGTTGTTTGTATAGCCATCATAATGCTGATATTATAGAATGAAAGTATACCATAAGCTAAGCTTAAAGGGGTTGTAAAGGTAACTACACACAGTAATGCGAGGCTCTCTCCCTGGTGTGGAGAAAGCCTCTTGAGGGGGGAGGGGGCGAGCAGGAGGGTCAGGACACTCTACTTTGCAGATAGAGAACGGAGCTGTGTGTTAGTGGGCGTCTTGACACTCCTGCTCGCCCCCTCCCCCCTCAAGAGGCTTTCTCCACACCAGGGAGAGAGCCTCGCATTACTGTATGTAGTTACAGACAGAGGAACAGGAAGCAAGTATTTCTCAGAAGAAATAAGGACATTTAAAAGCAAAATGGAAGGATGAGGTAAGTAAAGGAGGACTGCACTGCAAGGTAAAGGAAGCTATTTAGGGAAAACAATTATTTCCTTTACAACTCCTTTAAGTGTGGTATTAGAGATCTAATTTCCAATCTCTTCTTATTGGACACTTTTGGGACCTTCAACTATTGTCCCTATAGTTCCCAAAATATAGGCAGTTCACTGCATCAATATTTCATATTGTAGAAAAGCGCCATGAAAAACACTCATAATTGTGTTTTTGTGCTAGCTTTTAGCAGTAGTTAAGAACTTTCATCTTTTATTTCTGCTGGCAAATTGCTGCCAAAAAATGCAGAAGAGTTTTTTTTTTTCTGATTTTGTAGGTTGAAGCAGAAAAAAACAGAATTGAAAACAAAATTGTTTTAAACATCACCATGCACATAGATGGCACTACTAGTTCTCCAGGTATCAACTTTCTCTGCAACTTGTCGAATTGGAAAAGGAGTGAAACAACCTCCTGTCCATTAACTTGCACCACAATCATGAGGGTTAACCCGAACCACATATTTATGCAGGTTTGCTATTTTAGTGGTCCATGCTGCATAAACACACATGGAGCATTACCGCTCCAAGTCCTATTTAATTACCTTGTCCTTCTTTGGGCACTGAGCTGCCATATGACAGGTACAACAATGAACCTGTTAGGCTTCTCTATCACCCGACAAATTTTAGAAGGATTAGGTGGTGGGGTTCTCTTTGTGACTGTTTTACAGCCCAGGTCAGACATACGGCAGTCCTTCACCAATAGCTTGGGTATGAAGTGCACTGTCTTGCTTCAGAGCAGCTCTATGGATGGTAAAGGTTCCCCTAGGACCCCCTCCATACAGTTGTTCCATCCAGGCACAACCCACTTTCTGTTTTTTCTCTGACCAGTAGCCTAGGCTTATGACACCATTCACAGCTCTCTCTCTCACTCTCTCTCTCAAGAGGGCCATTGAGAGCTGCAGGGCTGCAGAGCTGGAGGTGTGCCTCTGTGTGTCTGTGTAAATCTGGGAAGTAAACAGGCAGCAGCTTCAGCTGCCCACAGTTAAAATGGCTGCAGCCAGACTCAGTGGAGGGAGATTTCTGCAGCATATTTAGCAAGTACAGAATTACAGTATATATAAAATAATATGCAAGTGGTTAGAGGGAAGCTTCAGAATGACAAAGATGTTTTTATTAAAAATTATGTGAGCAGACTGCAGCTCCTCTTTAGCCTTTCTCTTGTGCCATTCCACTCAAAAAGCACCAGACAGTGGCTGAACTATCAGGGACGCAGAGGTCACACTTGGGACCGGGCCTTGGCATTCTGTTACTGTCAGGGGGGCCTAGAGGCATAGCTGCAGCAGGGCTCTGACCTGAGAGAGTCTCTGTTATACAGCCCAGAGCCTGCACTGACAGTTCCCCCTCCCTCCTCCCTTGCACGGATGGAAGAGGAGATCTGAGCCGATCTGCTCATTCTCCTCCGGTCCCTCTCCTCCTGTTTGCACCACGGGGAGTGTGAAGTTAAGCTGCTGAATTTGATTATTTAGCTGCTGGGGTTCACAGTAACCAAGGTGCACACACAGAAGGAGATGAGCGTGGGGAGAAGGAGCAGATCATCTCTCTCCTCTTCCATCCACACAAGGGAGGGGGGACTGTCAGTGCAGGCTCTGGGCTGTATGAGAGACGTTCTCATCTCAGAGTCCCACTGAGGAGACACTGATGAGAAGGCACTGATAGGCGGCACTGATAGGCAACTTTAATAGGCAGCACCGATGGGCAGCACTGATAGGTGGCATTGATGAACACTGATAGGCAGCTCTGATGAGCACTGGTAGGCGGCATTAATTAGCACTGATAAGCGGCATTGATGAGCACTGATAGGTGGCACTGATAGGCTTCATTAATGAGCACTGATAGGCTGAACTGATGGGCACGGATGGGGCTGCACTGATCATAAGGGCACTGATGATCAGTGCCCTGATGATCAGTGTAAACAAAGTAAACATAGACACAGTGTGGGAGGAAAGGACTACCGATAACCGGCAATTCTGTTTACATGTGATCAGTTGATCACATGTTAAAGGGCTGCTGTGATTGGCCCTTCACCGTGATTTGTGACGGACCGTTTCAGCAGACAAATTCGATCGTGTGTACGTGTGTACGGGCGAGCAGACAGTTTTTTTTAGCAGACAAATTTTAAAGCATGCTTTAAAATCTGTCTGCTGAAACCCGTCCGTCCGACATGTCCGTCTAACGCCTAACCAGTACGCCTAACCAGCGGACCAAAATCTCCCGCATGCGCCGAATGGATTCGAATGCATTCGACGCATGCGTGGAAGTATTTTACTTCCTGGAGTGGTGACGTGGCGGCGTCAAGGTCACCGCCACGTCACCGCGCTGTCTGTCGGCGGGGATTTTGGTTTGATCGTGTGTACACGGATCAAACCAAAATCTCCCAGGAGATATGTCTGATGAAAACGGTCTGTCGGACCGATTCATCGGACATATCTCCTTGTGTGTACGAAGCCTCAGAGACTTCAAGGAGGTGTGAATTACTGGGTGTGCCGCAATTCATACTGGGAAATGTAGTTCTTACATGAACAAATGATGCAAACCAGGAAGTGAATGAGAGAACAGAAACTAGAACGCTGGAGGTGATATAGATGAAGAAATTTAATAGGTATTTACTCGTTTGTTAACAAAATCATTACTCTATTCTGTCTGTCTACCTTGCAGACAATGGGCCAGATCCACGTACATCGGCGCATATATAGACCGGCGTAGCGCATCTCATTTACGTTACACCGGCTCAAATTAGAGACGTAAGTGCCGTATCCACAGAGTATTTGCGCCGGCGCAACCTTAATTCAGAGGCGTAAGGCAGTGTAATTCAAAGTGGGAATGATGCGGGCGTGTTCCATTGAAATGAGCCGTGACCCCATGCAAATGAAGGGCCGGCCAGACTGGGCATGTGCATGACGCTGACTATTGTCAGAGCCTCTCTGCACTTGCTCACTACTCGGCCCGGCTCAATCAGTGAGATAGGAACTAGGCCCGGCGTACTTAGTGAGATACGCCCAGTGCATAAATAGGCCCAGACATACGCCCTTCCATTGCAAAAGTACATCCATTTTTTCCCTCCCTGAAGCAAGGTGCTTTTGTTCCGTTGTCTGTTGCTGTTTGTAGGTTTCTGTCGTGTCGGCGTGTTCCATTATTTTGAGGGCCATCACCCAATTTATATACACACATACATATATATATATATTAAAAATAATGTTTTTAATAATAAATATTATAGTTCATTCTGATTTTATTATATTATGACAATACATCAAAGAATATGATACAGACATTGATGTGTTCAGATAAGTAATATAGTTATTTCATCTAATCAATTTCTGATATATTTTTGTTTCCATATATTGTTCAAAAAGACTATACAAAACAGGACTGGGCAAGACAAGACTAGACATGACAAGACAGGTCAAGACAAACAAAACTGGACTAGACAAGACAAGACAACATACCCAAATACAAAAAAATATATATATATATATAAATAATAAAAAAAAAAATTAGGGCAAGGTTAAGGATTGGTAGCAACAACCCCCACCACTCACCACTAATTTGTTCTGTTCCTACAAGTAATTTCTAAATTCTTGTTGTTTCTCTATATACTCTCCAGGGGACCCAAGTCCGAAGGTGCTCCTCATATGTATCCAGTTCAAGTGCTAAAAGTGATTCCATCTTTTCTATACCATCCATTTCACTGGCCCATTCCTTAACTGATGGAGTTTGTATTGAGCGCCAGTGCCGTGGTATAACTAATCTTGCTGCTGTCAACCAGTGTCTCAAAAGACCCCTTTTAATATTCTTATATGATCCTGGTAGTATTGAGAGCAAAGTGATTTGTGGTATATTTAATATTGGTTCCCCAGTAACTAAAATATAGAGCTGCATAATTTTTTCCCAGAAATTTAAGATTGGGGGACATTCCCACCAAATGTGTAGCAATGAACCTTTAAATATATGGCATCGCCAACATATGTCTGATTTATCTGGGTATATACGCTTTAATGACATTGGGCTCCAATACCACCTGGAAAGAAGTTTGTAATTTGTCTCTTGTGCTTTAATTGTTAGTGACATACAATGTGTTAAATTAAATGCTTTCTTCCACTCTGCATCTTCAATTTGAACATTTAACTCATTCGCCCATTTCCTTATGTATTCAGGGGGTTCAGGGTGTTTTTTTATAGCTAATATCTTATAGATTGAAGATAAGACATGTTTTGGTTTTGAGTCTTGTAGCAACAGAAGTTCAAACTGAGTTGTGTCTCTATACAAAAATTTATTTGAGGGAAGAGAGGACAAGAAAGATAATAGTTGCCGATATTCCAACCATTGCATAAGTGAGGGCTTCGATGTAAAGATTAGGTTTAGTATAGGTGGGAATGCTGCCTGGCAAGTAATCTGGCACACTCTACGATGTGATTCTTTGTTCCAAATGAGGAAATCTTTACGTTTTAAAGCCGGCGGAAATCGTGGGTTACCAAATAAAGGTGTCATAGGTCCTACTAATGAGGAAAGTTCTAATTGTAGAATTGTTTTGGTCCAAATTTTTAATAGGTGGGATGTTAGGGAAGGCATAGTAGAAGATAAATCTTGATAGATATCACTATTCTCAAAATCTAACCAAGGGAGGGCGGTAAGATCAAATTGATTTAGCCATTGCTCTATTAGTACCCATTGTTTAGTATTGGAAGAGTGGAACCAGTTCACTATCCTTGTTAATACTGCCGCTACATAATAATGGTAAAGATCAGGTGCACCCGCTCCTCCGTTCACTTTGGGCAGTGATAGTAATTTCTTTTTCAATCTATGTTTTTTATGGCCCCAAATAAATTTTGTAAAGGCCGACTGTAAAGTAGAAAAATAAGATCTAGGGATAGAGACAGGCATGGTTTGGAAGAGATACAAAAACCGCGGTATTATATCCATTTTTAGAATATTAATCCTCCCAAACCACGAATATTGATTGTGATCATATTTTTTTAAATCCTGTAAGGTTCGTTGCATAAGAGGAATATAATTTGTTAGAAATAAATGGTTCAGGTCAGAGGGGATGAAAATACCTAAATATTTTAATACCGAAGAACCGATTTTGAATGAAAAACTATTTTTCAATACCGCCACTTGTTGTGGACTGAGTGACACATTGAGAATAACTGATTTTGATATATTTACTTTAAAGTTACTAAGGGTACCAAAACTTTTAAATTCTGATAAAATAGCCGGTATGGAAACCTGTGGATTAGTGACATATAGCAATAGATCGTCAGCAAACAAGGCTAATTTTATTTCCGTTTGGTTTATCTGTATGCCCCCAATTAAAGGGTTCTGTCTAATTGCTATTGCTATTGCTAGATGCTCCATTACCAGGACGTAAAGTAAAGGTGATAGTGGGCATCCTTGTCGGGTACCATTTTGTATGGTGAAACTTGTTGATAACGATCCATTGATCTTTATCCTAGCCTCAGGTTTAGTATATAATGCCAGAATCTTGTGAAGTAAATTTGGGCCCAGACCATTATAATAATATTTAAAATATTAAATATATATTAGATATAAAAAATAAAATTATATATTTATTATATTAACTAATTTAAAATATATACTAAACAGAAAAAATGTATATAAAATATATATTTAGCCATTAGGATAAAAAGAGCCACTGGAAAGGAAATGGAGTGTTGCCAGTACCTTGCCCAGTAACGGTCGGCAGATGCTCTTGCGTGCCCTCCTCCGTGCCCTCCTCCTTCTGCGCTCATCTAAAGTCAGTAGTATAGCTATGAGCAAGGATGCCCCTGGCATGTTGGCATACAGATTGTTGTCCTGCAAGTATGGCTGCCCAGCTCGTCCCTAACGATGTTGCTTTAGCTGACATGTAGACAAATTGTTCAAATTTAAACCTGCTTTTATAAGGACTAACTTTAGACCAGACGTGCAGCTGATGCGCACAGCGCTACGAAGGAACAGACGCCGCTCAAGACAAGAACTCCCCAGTGGTATCGTGTTTGAGTGCGGCTGTCCATCTCCTCTTTTTCTCTTCGTTGATGCGCACAGTGTGTAGCCTGCGCCAGACAAACTTACTTTTGTGGATCACCGTATCTCCACCATTTGCATATTTGCATAGAAAATCAATGGTGTGGACAGAACAAATTCGCACCTAGGATGTGCAGGCGTAGGCAAGTTAGGCCGGTCGGGAATTGCATACATGTTCTGTTCGAATTCTGTTGGGATGGGGCTCTGATTGTATATGTAGCTGTCGTGGCTGGATCCAGGGTGTTTGGCACGGACGTGCCATATGAGGCATTTGGCATCGACTATCACCTGTACGTTGATGGAATGGCAGTGCTTCCGATTGCGGTATATATGCTCTGTCTCACGGGGGGGCTGGAGTGCCACATGTGTGCAATCAATGGCCCCCACGGTGCGTGGGAATCTGGCAATTCTGTAGAAATCTGTCATTGCCTTCTGTCGCAGGTCCTCCTGGGCGGGTTTGATGATTTGGTTGGCCATGCGTCTGAGAATTGCAGGGATAACCTGGTGCACACATCTGCTCATGGAGGATTGTGACATCCCAGCCACCACTCCACTTGTTCTTTGAAAAGAGCCACTGCCAAGGAAATGGAGTGTTGCCAGGACCTTGACCAGTGGCTGCACTGCATGTGAGCGGTGTGTTGGGCTGGTGATGTCCTCCTGCAGGGTTGTGGTTAATTTCATGATGGCATGAGGGGTGAATCTGAAGATGCGAGACACCTCAGAATTACTCATGCCAAAGAGGTCTATGCGTTTGCGGTATATCCTCTCCCGTGCCTCCTCCATGCCCTCCTCCGTGCCCTCCTCCTTCTGCGCTCATCTAAAGTCAGTAGTATAGCTATGAGCAAGGATGCCCCTGGCATGTTGGCATACAGATTGTTGTCCTGCAAGTGTGCCTGCTCAGCTCGTCCCTAACGGTGTTGCTTTAGCTGACATGTAGACGGATTGTCTAATTTTAAACCTGCTTTTATATGACCTAATTTTAGACAGGACGTGCAGCTGATGCGCACAGCGCGTAGCCTGCGCCACACAAACTTACTTTTGTGGATCGCCGTATCTCCTTCATTTGCATATTTGCCTAGCAAATCAATGGTGTATCTAGCGTATTTTTTGCGCGCACGATGCGCCGGTCTATCGAAATTACGTTGGTCGAAAATTTCTAGATTTCTGGCGTATATCGTTTTGAGGATACGGCGCATAGATACGCAGGCGCATATTCACAATTACGCCGCGCATCTCCTGAAATGCAGGCTTAAGTGCTTTGTGAATCTGGCCCAAAATAACTGGATGCACTCAGAAAGAAGAAGGAAGAAAAAAGGGGAAAAAGACAGAAAATTAAAAAAAAAATTTTTTTTTTAACTTTGCGCTATGATAAATATCCCCCAAAACTATATATATAAAAAAAAGTCTTCCTCAGTTTAGGCCAATATGTATTATTCTACATATTTTTGGTAAAAAAAAAAATGCAATAACCCTATATTGATTGGTTTGTGCAAAAGTTATAGGGCCAGATTCACATACATCGGCGCATATATAGACCGGCGTAGAGCATCTCCTATACGTCAGACCGGCTCAATTTCGAGCCGCAAGGGCCGTATCCACAGAGTATTTGAGCCCAAATTTGCGCTGGCGCAACTTAAATTCCGAGGCCTAAGGCAGTGTAATTCAAAGTGGGAAGGACGTGGGCGTGTTCCGTTGAAATGAGCCGTGACACCATGCAAATGAAGGGCTGGCCAGACTGGGCATGTGCATGACGCTGACTATGGTCAGAGCCTCTCTGCACATGCTCACTACTCGGCCCGGAGATAGGAACTAGGCCCAGCAGACTTAGTGAGATACGCCCAGTGCATAAATAGGCACATACATATATATATATATTTAAAAAAAAAAAATAATAATAAATAATATAATTATAATAATATTTAAAATATTAAATATATATTAGATATAAAAAATGTTATTATATATTTATTATATTAACTAATTTAAAATATATACTAAACAGAAAAAATGTATATAAAATATATATTTAGCCATTAGGGTGAAAAGAGCCACTGGCAAGGAAATGGAGTGCTGCCAGTACCTTGCCCAGTGACGGTCGGCAGATCCTCTCCCGTGTAAGAACAGGGGAGTCCGCGCTATGGTGAATAAAGTAGCTGCTGCCTCCCAGTAGGATCCCTATGTGGGGACCTAATATATATATGGATAGGAGAAAGGTAAATGGCGCTGCTAAATAATACCTTTGTCGGGTATATCGGCAGGGTGAGCACAATGGTAATAGGCCCCCATTTTGGCTGGAATTAGGGTGCAATTGGAGAGATACCCTGTGTTAATAGGAGGGTAGATGTTGGTTCCTCAGCTTCCACTAATTTCAGTGAAATTGAGTAAAGGTGGATTAATTAGGTCAGGAGCCTGTGCGGGCCAGCAGGCCCAAAGATTAATAAAGAAAAATGATCCTATGCTGCTATAAGGATGCCAGTTGTGATCGATGCACCCTAAACCATATAAAACAAAGAAAAAAATGTGTCTCTACAGTCTTATAGGTAGGAATCCCTACTAGTGTGGTTAATTACACTAGTAACCACACTAGTAGGGATTCCTACCTATTAGACTCTAGAGACACATTTTTTTCTTTGTAAGCGGCACTGATTGGCACTGATGGGCACAGGTGGCACTGATTGGCACAGGTGGCACTGGCACTGATGTGGCAGTGTTGTGGCACTGTTGTGGCACTGGTGTGCACTGGTGTAGCACAGGTGGCACTGGTGGGGCACAGGTGGCACTGGTGGGGCACAGATGGCACTGGTGGGGCACAGATGGCACTGGTTGGGCACTGGTGGGGCACGGATGGCGCTGGTAGGGAACAGATGGTGCTGGTAGGGCACAGATGGTGCTGGTGGGGCACAGATGGCACAGATGGGGAACAGTTGGGGCACAGATGGGGCACTGCTGGGCACTTCTGGGCACTGCTGGGCACTTACGGTTTGTCACTAATCTCTCTCCTCTTCTCTCACGCTGCAATGGTGTGAGGAGAGGAGAGAGATGACCTGCAGGTGACCCATGCTCCCGGGTTTGTTTACATTTGTGATCGTGCCGTCATTGGACGGCGTGATCACGTGGTAAGGAGCCGCTTCCATTGGCTCCTTATCGCGATCCTTGTTGCTGCGGGTCTTAGGGAGTATTTCTAATTGTGGGGGGATGGGACTGACTGGGGGAGGTAACCGATCATTGTTCCTAAGCAGTAGGAACAACAGATCAGTCTCCTCACCCCTGACAGAACAGAGATCTGTCTGTTTACATTGACAGATCTCCGTTCTGTCCTTCTTAGGCGCAATCGTGGGTAACCGGAGGCCATTGCGGCCACTGGCAGTGTTGTAAGTAACGGAGTTACGCAACGCAGCCCCTTTTGAGGGTAACGAGTTATCTACCTGATTACTCTTCAACTCACGGTAACACAGTTCCCATTACTTGGGCGGCATTACCGCAATTACACCTACCGCCACTAGATGGCAGCAGATTAATTGCTTCTGCTGGTGCTGTGTATATAAATATGGGTGGAACTCCGCTTTAGAATCATGTGACCGCTGTGATGGCCTGTCACAGCGGTCTGAAAACTCCCAATCGCAAGGAGCCCTGGATACAATGAGCTCCACCCGCCTCAGACTGACCTATCACCAGGGAACAACTCACATCGATCACACACACTGTGTGCACAACCTGATCAATGATCCGGGGAACACATGGCCGGAACAAAATGTTCCACAGAACAAACGTTCCCTATACAACACAGTGTACACAGCGACATCTAGTGGTCAACATGGTAAGTGCAGGACACCTATACAGACCAATGATCAGCAGGTTATTTTTGGTCAGTGATTTCATCTCTTCATCAGACAACAAAGAAAAATCTGACATCCCCATTCCAGATCCCTTGCATCTAATAAAGCTTATATAAGATAAATAAAATAATAAACAATAAACTATAGAAAATTCTAATAAAGCCTAATATAAGATTTTAAATTACAGACTCTGTAAACGTCAAGGGAATGTATATTATAAACATACATTTTAATCCAGCTTATAATTTGGATGTAATATATAGCAGATGGATAAGGGTTTTAAGTCCTATTAGCTGCACATACATGGTGGGATGGATGCACCTAGGGTGGAATATACACGAGATCACCATTTGTTTCTGGTTTTCTTCTCTCAAGGATCTGGCATTCTTTTGTCTTGGAGTATTAACTCACTGCTCCCTGGCAAGCACCCGTCATCTGCTTCTCAACAAAGCAGAATATAAAAAAAAATCAGTTACTTTGCTGAGTAACTAATTACTTTTTCAATGTAGTAACTGAGTCACTAACGCAATTACTTTTCCGGGGAAGTAATTTGTAACTGTAACTAATTACTTTTTTAAAGTAAGATGAGCAACACTGGCCACTGGCCATGCGCATTGGCTCCTACATCACATGGTGCGCGCGCACCCTTTATACTACTTAAAGTCAGGGCTTTTTTTCTGGGGGAACTTGGGGGAACTCAGTTCCACCACCTTTGGCCCAGACCCTTTGGTGCCTGCTCACCACAATCACTTGTAAACACAGAAGTCTGTTTTTTGTGTTTACAAGTGACAGCTCTGCACTCTGTGTGTAACCCCCCCTGAACTCTGCACTCTGTATGTAGTGCAATTCTGGTATTTAATGCCCCTTTAAGACCCTTCTACTGTTTGTGAAATCTGAACGGGGTCGTGGTTGAGTTCCTGCACCTATTTTCTGAGAAAAAAAGCTCTGCTTAAAGTGCATCCCATACAGCTACGGTGATTCACGCAGGAGTGCCATTCTGATGATGGAGGGCGGACGGCAAGGGATAATGAATAGAATGCATTAAGATAAAAAACCTTCTGGCCCAGATTCACAGAGCGATTACGCCTGCGCAACTGGTGTTGCGCGTGCGTAAGTCTAAATGTGCGCGTGCGTTTAGATGCGCGCGATTCAGAAAACGATTTACGCCAGAAATCTACTTTTTTTTGTCCAGCGTAATTTCGTTAGACAGACGCATCCGTCCGCGCAAAAATGCGCTAGACACACCATTGATTTGCTAGTCAAATATGCTAATGAGGGAGTTGCGGGGATCCACAAAAAAACGCAGTTGCTGCGCAGGCTACGCGATGTGCGCAACAGCAAAATGTCCTGTCTAAAGTTAGAGCACATAAAAGCTGGTCTAAATTTTGAAAAAAACGTCTACATCTCACAGAAAGCAACACCGTTACTGAGGAGCAGACCACACACACGTGTTGCACTACAATTTGACTGCCAACATGCCAGGGGCATCGTCGCTCATAGCTGCACTAGTGAATTTAGATGACCAAAGAAGGAGGAGGGCACGGAGGATGGCACGGGAGAGGGTATACCGCACACGCATAGACCTCTTTGGCATGAGTGATTCTGAGGTGTATCGCATCTTCAGATTCCCCCCTCATGCCATCCTGGAATTAACCACAACCCTGCAGGAGGACATCACCAGCCCAACACAACGCTCACATCCAGTGCAGCCACTGGTCAAGGTACTGGCAACACTCCATTTCCTTTCCAGTGGCTCTTTTCAGCGTACAAGTGGAGTGGTGGCTGGGATGTCACAATCCTCCATGAGCAGATGTGTGCACCAGGTTGTCCCAGCAATCCTCACACGCTTGGCCAACCTAATCATCAAACCCACCACTGAGGACCTGCGGCTGAAGGCAATGACAGATTTCTACAGAATTGCCAGATTCCCACGCACCATCGGGGCCATTGATTGCACACATGTGGCACTCCAGCCCCCCCATGAGACAGAGCACATGTACCGCAATCGGAAGAATTGGCACTCCATCAACGTACAGGTGATAGTTGATGCCCAAGGACTCATATGGCACGTCCGTGCCAAACACCCCGGATCCACCCATGACAGCTACATCTACAATCAATGCCACATCCGAATGGAATTCTATCAGAACGTGTATGGGAACACCTGGCTGGTTGGTGAGTGACATGGGAGTCAGGCATGACTATCCCCTCCCGTGATGCACACCTCACAAGTGGCACATGCATGACTAACATTCTCCTGTCTTTTCCCTTCCAGGTGACTCTGCATATGCACTGGGACCCCATCTCATGACTCCTATCCGGAACCCCCAAACCCAGGGGAGGAAAGATACAATCAAGCACACATCAAAACCCGAGCAGTGGTGGAGCGCACCTTTGGCCTCCTGAAGTCACGTTTCCGATGCCTGGATAAGTCTGGGGGTACACTGTTGTATTCCCCAAACTTCGTGTGCCATATCATCGTTGCATGTTGCATGCTGCACAATCTCGCAGTGAGGAAGGGCCTGCAGGTTGAGCTACGTGATGACCTGACCCCCCAACCAGACAATCAACCCCTAACCGAGGATACCCCATCTTCTGAGGGAAGAGCAGTCAGGAGACAGCTCATATTGGGCATCTTTGCACGTTAAACACACACATTAATCATGGCACAATGAGAATGCATGCATGCACACCACTGTAGTCCCTATCACACACACTCCACATCCTCATCAAATTGGATTGGCACCAGTCCACCATGCATGACTGGTGAGCAGTAACGCCACGTCAAGGCTCCAATTATGTCACTGTACATTCATACACCATTCACACGGACCTGGGAATCACTTCTCCCTGGTCCTGGGGAACCCTTCTCCACCAAAATTGAGGATGACACCCCTTTTCCAGAAGGAATGTCACCCCCACATTCAAACAGCATGCACAACCCAAAATTTAAAAAAAATGTCATAAAAAAAAAAAAAAACAAATGCCAAAAATGTCAGCCAAAAATAAAAAAAAGGGGAAAAAAAAATTATTGCTCTCTGCGTGAGCCACGCCTGGGGCGCCCCCGGCCACGGCCCCGGCCCCTCAGGGGAGACTCATGGGGGAGGGGCAAACCCGGGGAAGGAGGAGCAGCCCCTGATATATGCCCACCTGGCGGCCTGCCCTCCAAGGCCACGGCAATTCTGTCCAGGGAAGCACCAAGTGTTGCCGTGTTGGCCTGGATAGCCTGGGTAAGGGCCCTCACATCCTGCCCAATGCCTGCTGCTGTAGTCTGCAGTTCATTTAGGCAGGTTGTGAAAGCCCGGGAGTGGGAGTCCAGGTTACCCAGCGTATCCTTCATGGAGGACAGGCTCTCCTCCACCCGCCCAAAAGTCTGGCAGAGCTGTCCCAGATGGCGGGTCTGGAGGCCCTGGTCCCTTCGCAGACTGGCGGGCAGGAGATTGGGCGCCCCCCTGGTGCTCTGGGATGACATCCTGCCTCCAGCTGATGGTTGTGGGCGGGGAGAAGGGGAGGCCCTTGTGAGGGGAGCCATGTTGGGGGAGGAGGGGGGGGCTCCCCCTTAGGGAGGGCAGGCTTCTGCCAGCCAGAGGGGAAGAGTCCGCACAAACCACTCGTCCAGTGCCTGACTCCTCCTCCTCATGATCGCCCTCCTCATGATTATCCTCCTCCTCATGATCGTCCTCCTCCTCATGATCGTCCTCCTCCTCTTGTTCCTCCTCCGCGGACTGTGGCCTTGTTGGGGGGGCCTTATTAGGCTGCTGTCCTGGTGTTGGAGCGGTCAGGCCAGATGGCCCTGCACCCTCCTGCACATCTGTGGATGACACAAACCATTCACAGGTTGGAGGATCCACACACTTGGCACATATTCCCTTTCACCCCCTCCCCCACACATGCTACACACCTGATAGAAAAAAAAACCTTACCTGGCACCACGGGGACCGGACTTGTGTCAAAGCCTGGCAGGCCCTCCACTTCATGCCGGTGAAAGGTCAGGGCCACCACATGCTCCGTCGCTGTAAGCCTAATACGGCATGGTGGGCCCCCTCCTGTGCCCCTGGCATGGGCATGCATTGCGGCCAGTTTTTTTTTCACCTGACGCCGGAGATCATTTATTTTTTTGTCAATCCCAGACCGGGTCCGTGTCTCCCCCTCCCCCGATGAATTCACCTGCTCCGTGATCCTATCCAAAATCTCCCTCCTCCTGGCCGGGGTGGTGGTGGCACTCTGCGGGCCGTGGAGAAAACGCCCATACTCGCTAATGGCCCGGGCAAGAATTCTTTTTTCCCCCACAGTAAAATTCAGCTTTCTTTTTCTCTCTGTCATACTTCCAAACAAACTCACTACCAGTCACCAAAAATCAGTCACAAATACAAGCACAACCAATCAGGCAAGAACACACACAAAGAGAAAACGAACACCCAAAAATCACACTAGCACTCAGCAAGAAACAGTCACAAAAAAATAAAAAATAAAAAATAAAGCAAGAAAACAAACGCTCAGAAATATATCAATCAAACAAACAGTCTCTCAAACACTTATCAAAAAACACTTTCACAAATATACCAACAAGCACTTGATCACACAGAACACTAATCTGACAACTACAAGACACACTGCAACGAACAACAGGAACAAAAGCACTTGGTTAAATGGGAAGGGACACAAAGGGATGTACTTTTGCAATGCAAGTGCGTTTGTGTGTGTCTATTTATGCTGTCTGCGTAGTTCACAACGTTGCCCTAGTCCATTTCCAATTTCACTGATTGCGCCGCTCCCGAGATGTGAGCATGCGCACAGCGGAGCTGACATGGTCTCCTTCACGCGCGCATGCGCGAGCCGGCCGGCCCTTCATTTGCATGGGGTCACGGCTCATTTCAATGTAACACGCCCACGTCCCTCCCAATTTGTATTACTCCTCCTTACGCCTCTGGAAAAAACCTTACGCTTGCGCAATTTCCTGCGCAAAAGCTACGTGAATCGGGGGATTACGCGGCTAGATGGCGCAAGTCTAACGTAATGGCGGTGCGCTACGCCGGACCGATAATGCGCCGATGTACGTGAATCAGGGCCTCTGACTTTAGAACCATTTTAACTTCTCAGTGACAGGAGGTACATCACTCTTCAACCAGTCCCCAAAGCATAGTTCCTCAGTGGCAAGCCTTCAGCTCTGAAAATATAAGTCCCACCCCCAGCACATGCACATTAAAGTGCAAATCCTTATTTACTGTCACAATGACAAGAGTTTCATGAACTACAAATTGGCGCAAAAGTTACAAAGGGGATGCAGATAATAATAAAAAAAGCCCTCCCCATTCTGCCAAAAAAAATAAAAAATGTATTTCTATCTGTTACCAATAGTGATTTTTCCTCAGTTCAGATTGGCAAAATCGTTGTCAATGAAACAGTAAGTGAGCAGAAATCTGTTTAACAGAATCAGATAGAAATAAAAAGTTTGCATGAATTGTAATCACTTCTGATTGTAACAAAAAGTGTAAAAAGAGTTATGACTGCACTTGCACTTTGAACTTTGATTAACCACTTACAGACTCACACTTTAATGACCAGGCCATTTTTTTGCGATACGGCACTGCGTCGATTTGTCACAATTGTGCTGTCTTGCAAAATGCTGTACCCAAACAAAATTGATGTCCTCTTTTTCCCACAAATAGAGATTTCTTTTGGTGTTTTTTGATTATCTCTGCGGTTTTTATCTTTTGTGCTATAAACAAAAAAGGAGCAACAATTTTGAAAAAACAATATTTTTTTTACTTTTTGCTATAATAAATATCCCCAAAAAAATAAATGAAAAATTCTTCATCAGTTTAGGCCAGTATGTAATCTTCTACATACCGGTATTTCTGGTAAACAAAAATCACAATGAATGTATATTGATTGGTTTTCACAAAAGTTCTAGCATCTACAATATAGGGGATAGATTTATGGCATTATTATTATTATTATTATTATTATTACAAGTAATGGTGGCGATCTGCGATTTTTAGCGGGACTGCAACATTGCAGCAGACAGATCGGACACTTTTTTGACACCATTGATATTTATACAGCGATCAGTGCTATAAAAAAGCACTGATTAAGTTTGATGGGGAGCTGGTTCCTCCCAGCAGGTGGAACGTACTCTACGGCCTAGGACTGACAACAGGCTTGAGGCCATAGACATGGTAGCACTGTATACAAACTATGATTCGTATTGAGAAAGGCATGTGTAGCACATTCTTTGAGTAAAACGTTTCTGCCAACATTAGGAGGTGCGATTGGCTATGTATGCAAGAAGAGGAGGATTCCTTAAGTTAATTGAAATACTTATTGTTTGGTTCTCAAAATTTGTTGTATACTTCTTCATGTAAAGCTGATATCTTTGTTTAGTATTTGCCTTTTTTTTTATTTACTTTTTGTACAGCAAAACTTTAATAAATAGTATTGAAACATAAAAAGCACTGATTACTGTGTAAATCCCACTGGCAGCGAAGGGGTTAACACTAGGGGGCGATCAAGGTGTTAAATGTGTTCCCTGGGAGGTGTTTCTAACTGTGGGGGGAGTGGACTGACTGGAGGAGGAGAGAGATCACTGTTCCTAATCACTAGGAACAGCAGATCTCTCTCTCCTCCCCTTTCAGAATGTGGCTCTGTCTGTTTATTGACAGATCCCCGTTCGGGCTCTCGTTCCCACAATTGCAGGTGGCCAACCTGCCACAGTGTAATGACAGTGACTGAACGGCAAGTGGTAAATTAATAGACCAGGGCAGGGTGTTTTCTGGGGCATGCAAGAAATAGATACATGTTAACCGAGCTCCAGAGCGAGAGACTAAAACCCTAAGAATAAATAGGTAGCAGCTATTGACTGCAAAATGGACAAAACAGGCTGCCAAATACTTTCTACAAAACCCCCAGCTTTCAGCTAGGCAACAATATATTTACTGATCGCGGGTCAATGCTCTGCAAACTCCTAAGAATTTTTTTCTATAAAAGCTGATTTTTTTACCTGCAAAGAATGTGCATTTATTATTTGTTTTTAAAAAGTGAAATTATCCTTTTACAGTGCAGAAATGTAATTTTTTAAAACATCATTCTCCAAAACTGCAGGGGCTTATGCCTTAAACCGGCTACATGACAGGAGTATGTCCCATTGATAGCAATTCTCCTTCTGTCGGTTGACCATCAGCATTGACCTTACTGAACTGCTCAGTACACCCTCTGCAGCGACTATCACACATTGCAGCCTCTAATAGTTTTTCCAACTGAAAACTTCATGAACCCACACTGGACATCTCCCCTTCATGGCTGTTCAGTGGCTGATGTACAGTTTGACTGAATGGGTATCTGAAAATCAGGCCAAGAGAAGGAGCTGAATGTGTGCAAATTAGTTGACCCTGTTTTCGGGGACACACAGAGAAGGAAATCATATAGGGCCATACCCATTATTAGAGGAGACAGCTTTTAATGGTAAAGTTAACCTGTGGGCAAAGGGGTATTGTTGTAGGAGTAAGTAAGGAATGTTTATTGCTCTCACCCATAGAATTATCTACAAAACTAACAAAATATTCTCAACAGGAAAATTATAATACCCAGCTTATAGGGGTAACTTTTGTCATTTACTTCCATTGTCCTACACATACACATAATTGTATACGTGTGCAAGATCCCTGTGTGCAAGCCATGCAGACTTGTGGGTCCCCAAGAAGTGAAGACACAAACAGGAACCAGTCAAATTACTCATATCCTAACACAGGAAGCTTTGGGGCTGTCTTACTCCTATCCCCTTAGAACCATTATCACCCTGGATATTATGACATTGATACTCATTCTCTCCAAGCTAAAGCCATCTCCCGAAACCAATGGGTGGTGCCTTTCCCTGAGGGCCACCACCCAATATGTGGCTATATGGCACCTAAACAGGTTCTCTCATATTCTGAGCCAAACCTCTAATGCCTAAATGTATGCTGTGTGGGTGCAAATGTCTTTGGTTGCTAAGATGCAAGTGGTCGCTTGCCCCCTAGCAACCAGGGACACTGCACAGGACAGCCACAACAGGTTCACGGGTTCAGTGAACACATCTAAAAATTGCAAACTTTAAGTCCATAAGTGTAAAGTTAATAATTTCTCTCTATTTTCGAGGGATATAGGCAAGGGATTGTCAAAAAACGGCCATGGAAAGCTACCAATGCAAAAAAACAATATTGAAAAATGGTGTTTGGCTGGGTGCAGTTCTTTTAAAAAGGCGTAAATTGAATCATTAAAAATGCACAATTTCTTTACATAATGTGTGGTGCTGTGCGCTGCCATGTTGTGACATGCTGTGCCTCTGTCTGCATTGTACCACAGCTCACCACACCTCCTGGCTGCATTACAGTGTGGACTGAGCACATAGAAGAAAAAAAATCTGAGAACCCGTAGAATACAAATTGCATTAAAATATATGGGTGGTGAATGTTGTTAGTAAATTCTGGCCATTTGTAGGGCTTATAGATGAGATATTTTCAAAAACAGGTATGCTAAGCTGGACACTGCCACAGGGAATTTGTTACATCTATTAAATCTTCTGCCCTTGTTGTTTTAACTTTTGGTTGTAAAACATTTTTTTCTGCCAGTAAATACCATATACAGCCCACTTCCTGTTTCTTTTCTGGTAATTAGTATAGGCTTATGACACCAGAAACAGTTCTCTCTCTTACTCTGGTGAGAGTTTGCCAGGAAGGGAGGGGGATGAGTCATAAGAGGGCCAATCAGAGCTGCAGAGCTGGAGGTGTGCCTCTGTGTAAATGCAGAAAGTGAACAGGCAGCAGCTTCAGCTGCCCACATGTAAAATGGCTGCAGCCAGACTTAGTGGAGGGAGATTTCTGCAGCAAATTTAGCAGGTACAGAATCACAAATCTGCCACTTTACAGTTAAACTAAGGGGAACCCCCAGGCACTATATTGGAAGAAATGTTTCATTTTTAGGCTCCCATTTTAAAAATCAAAACATCACTGCTAGAGTTGAGCAAACACCGGGATGTTCGGGTTTGACGGGTTCGGCCGAACTTCAGAAAAAAGTCCAGGTTCGGGACCGAATTTGACCCGAACTTGACCCCAAACCCGAACCCCATTGAAGTCAATGGGGACCAGAACTTTTGAGTACTAAAATGTCTCTAAAAAAGTAATGGAAAGGACTAGAGGGCTGCAAATGGCAGCACAATGTTGGTAAGAGCATGGCAAGTACTCTGCAAACAAATGTGGATGGGGAAATAACTTAAAATAACATAAAATACATAAAAAAAATAAAATCTTGACCTAGGAGGACGAGGTCCATATGGAGTAGGGGGTTGAGGTGGCAGTGGATGTGGCGGTGTAGGTGGAAGCGGCGGTGGAGGAGGACGAGGTAGCCAACACAGGTTTTTGTTTTTAATTGATTTATTTTTTTAATTTAGGGTACACCCCAAAAGAGTGAGAAAGATCAGAAATACAAGAATGGCTGGGTAAGGCCAGTATACGTGTCTATTCCGCACAAAGTACGGCGAAATCCTGTGGGATCCATGCCTGGTTCATTTTAATGAACGTGAGCTTGTCCACATTGGCTCTGGACAGGCTGCTGCGCTTGTCTGTGATAACTCCCCCTGCCGTGCTAATTACACGTTCAGATAATACACTGGCTGCAGGGCAGGCCAGCACCTCCAAGGCATAAAGGGCAAGCTCAGGCCAATCTGTCCAATTTGGAGACCCAGAAGTTTAAGGGGGCAGACCCATCATTCAGTACGTGTAGGCGTGTGCACACATACTGCTCCACCATGTTGGTGAAATGCTGCCTCCTGCTAAAACGTTCCATATCAACTGGTGATGCTGTTTGTTGTGGCGTGCTGACAAAGCTTTTCCACATTTCTGCCATGCTAACCCTGCCTTCTGAGGTGCTGGGGGTGCCCTGGCTGCGTAGGCGAACTCTCCCTCCTCCTCTGCCTTCGCCTTGTGCTTCCACTGTGCCCCCGCTGTCAGGTAGGAATTCCACCAGCAGCGCGTCTACCAGCGTGCGCTTGTATTCACGCATTTTACGATCACGCTCCAGTGAGGGAATTAAGGACGGTATATTGTCCTTGTAATGGGGATCCAGCAGCATGGCCACCCAGTAATCAGCATCTGTTAAAATGTGGGCAACTCGGTGGTCGTTGTGGAGACACTGCAACATGTAATCGCTCATGTGTGCCAGGCTGCCCAGAGGCAATGAAAAGCTGTCCTCTGTGGGAGATGTATCGTCTGTGTCCTCTGTATCCCCCCAGCCACGCACCAGTGATGGCCATGAGCTGGTCTGGGAGCCACCCTACTGTGAACATGATTCCTCCTCCTCCTCCATCTCCTCCTCCTCATCCTCCATCTTGTCATCCTCCAGAACTGTGCCCTTGCTGGACAATTGTGCACCTGGCGTTTGTTGGTGCAGGAACCCACCCTCGGAGCCACTTGTGAATGACTGCCCTGAAAGCTTTGGAAATGATCCCGATTCCTCCTCCTCCTTCTGTGCCACATCCTCTTTCATCATCGCCCAAAGCGTTTTTTAAGGAGGCATAGAACTGGGATAGTAACGCTGAGAACAGCATCATCGGCACTGGCCATGTTGGTGGAGTATTCGAAACAGCGCAACAAGGCACACAGGTCTCGCATAGAGGCCCAGTTTTTGGCGGTGAAGTGGTTCTGTTCCGCAGAGTGACTCACACGTGCGTGCTGCAGCTGAAACTCCACTATCGCCTGCTGCTGCTGGCACAGTCTGGCCAGCATGTGCAAGGTGGTGTTCCACCTTGTGGGCACGTCACATATGAGGCGGTGAGCGGGAAGGCCGAAGTTACGCTGCAGCGCTGACAGGCGAGCAGCAGCAGGGTGAGAACGCCGAAAGTGCGCACAGACAGCCCGCACTTTCTGCAGCAGCTGGGGCATATCGGGGTAAGTTTTAAGGAACCTCTGCACCACCAAATTCAGCACATGCACCAGGCAAGAGATGTGCGTCAAACCGGCTAGGCCCAGAGCTGCTACGAGATTTCGCCCATTACCGCACACCACCAGGCCCAGCTTGAGGCTCACTGCCGCCAACCACTCATCGGTCTGTTTTTCCATGTCCCTCCACAACTCCTGCGCGGTGTGGGTTTTTTCCCCCAAACAGGAACGTTTTAAAACTGCCTGCTGTCGTTTACCCATGGCTGTGCTGAAGTTGGTGGTGAATGTGTTAGCTGACCGGATGACGAGGTGGTAGAGAATGATGGAGTGGAGTAGGAGGAGTTGGCAACAGGAGGCAAACTGAAACGCCCTGCAATCCTCGGTGGTGGAAGATCATGCGCCAAACTGTTATCCGCCTCAGGCCCAGCCGCCACTGCATTTACCCATTGTGGTGTTAGGAAGATATAACGTCCCTGGCCGTGCTTACTGGTCCACGTATCCGTAGTTAGGTGGACCTTGCCACAGATGGCGTTGCGCAGTGCACTCCTGATTTTGTCCCCCACTTGGTTGTGCAGGAAAGGGATGGCTCGCCTGGAAAAGTAGTGGCGGCTGGGCCACGACATACTGTGGGACAGGCAATGCCATCAGGCTTTTAAAACTCTGCGTCTCCACCAGACAGAATGACAGCATTTTAAAGGCCAGGAATTTTGAAATGCTGGCATTCAGGGCCAGGGATCGTGGGTGGGTAGGGCGGTACTTCCTCTTCCGCTCCAGTGTTTGGGAGATAGAGAACTGAACGCTTCCATTGGACATTGTGGAGTTGTTTGGTGACCCATGTGGTAGTGTTGCTGGCAGATCCTCTGTTTGCGGGGTGGCAGGTGCCACTGTCACTACAGGGGTGGATGAAGAGGCCAAGACTGAAGCAGAAGAGGAAGCAAGAGGAGCCAGAGACCTTTCTTGGTTTTTGAGGTGTCTACTACACTGCAGCTCGTGCTTTGCAGTTAAATGCCTGGTCATGCAGGTTGTGCTCAGGTTGAGAACGTTTATGCCTCGCTTAAGGCTCTGATTGCACAGCGTGCAAACCACTTGTGTCTTGTCATCAGCACATTGTGTGAAAAACTGCCATGCTAGGGAACTCCTTGGATCTGGCTTTGGTAGGCTCGGTCCCTTGCTGCGTTGGGCAGTAGCAGGCGTACTGTGTAGGGGACGGACGCTCCATTTTTGCACCCTGCTCCCTCTTCTGCTGTGCTGGTGGCTCTGTGCGACCACCGCCTCTTCCTACGAACTACACTAGTCATCTGCATGATGTTGATGCCATGTGGGGTCGAGGACCTCATCGCCCTTCACATCATCTTTCAACTAGTCTTCACCCCTGCCCTCCTTGTCGGTCTGCACAATTGCGAAAGCAGCAGCAGTTTGCAACTGTGTTTCTTCATCATCCAAGACGTGCTGTGATGGTCACCCCATGTACTCATCTTGAAACATACGTGGTTGGGCATCGGTGCACTCAATCTCTCCCACTTCTGGGGCAGGGCTAGGTTGATGGCCCTGGGAAACGCTGCTAACAGAGTCATCAAAAAGCAGAAGAGACTGCTACATGATTTGGGGCTGCTTGGCTGATTTGTAAGGGGGTGAGGTGAAAGACTGATGGACATCGGCTGCAGGTGCCAACTCTGATCTTTCAGCACAAGACTGGTTGGGAGACAATGTGAAGGAACTGGAAGCACTGTCAGCAACCCAATCTACTATTGCCTGTACTGTTCCTGACCTCAACAGAAAGGTGTTTCACTTGTGCGTGTAGCTGGCACAGATCGGCCACGTCCTCTCCCCGCAACAAGAGCTCCACCAGCAGCACCACGACCGGGGCCATGTCCCTTATTTGACATTCTCCTCATATTTCTCAAATGTAGGATCTTGCCCTAAATGGGTGTTGTTTGAATAGCACAATAGAAGAACAGTATCTCAGGCCACGTACACACGATCAGACATGTCTGATGAAACATGTCCGATGGACCATTTTCATCGGACCACGCTGAAGTGGTCTGTTGGTCTGATGTGCGTACACACCATCGGACCAAAATCCCCTCGGACCAGAACGCGGTGACGTAGAACACAACGAAGTGATGAAAAAACGAAGTTCAATGCTTCCAAGCATGCGTCGACTTGATTCTGAGCATGCGCGGGATTTTGGTCCGATGATTTTGTGTACTAACCATGGAACCTGTCCGACGGACAGGTTTCCAGCGGACAGGTTTCAAAGCTTATTTTGAAACTTTGGTCCGCTGGAAAACGGTCCGATAGGCCGTACACACGATCGAACATGTCCGCTAAAACTGGTCTGCGGACCTGTTTCAGCGGACATGTTCGATCGTGTGTACGCAGCCTAAAGTGTTTATCTCACATGTACAGATATGGAGGAAACACTGCAAAATATTTGTTTTGACCTAAATGGGTATTTTTTGAATAGCACAATGGAAGAACAGTATCTAAAGTGTTTATCTCACACGTACAAATATGGAGGAAAAAAAAATTTGCCCTAAATGGATGTTTTTTGAATAGCACATGTGAGGATGGGACCCTGTGCTGTGTGAGAAATGGCTCGTTTACGCCAGATTCAGGAGAAAAAGACACACTAATTGGACAGCTGTGTGTCCAGGTATATAGTTCTGACCTGAACAGCATTCAGGGCCTCATCCCACAGACAGGAGGTCTGTGCTAGGAGTCAGGTGACTCCCAAACCTCTGTGAGAGAAGACAGAGTGTGGATGCGTCTCTCTGCAGGAGGCAGAGGTCATTAGTGTTGGGGCAGCTAGAAGCTGTGTGCTTCAAGTAAGCTCAAACGCTGTGTGCGACCAGTAAGCTCAAACGCTGTGTGTGGATAAGTCACTGTGTGCAAACAAGTCGCTGTGTGCGAATCAAACGCTGTGTGCGGATAAGTCACTGTGTGTGAACCAGATGCTGTGTGCGACTGTGGAATTTTTTGCAAGATACAGGAATGATGGAACCCCCCTGTGAGGGCTGCTTTTGTATCTATGAACTTTGATGCTTTTAAATAAAAGTGGGCTACCAGGCTCTTAAAAAACTCAGTTCTGGAATTATCTACTCACTGAAGAACGCACCTACCATTGGAGTCTGATTCCCCAATCTTACACACAATAGAAGAAAAGTATTTAAAGGGTGTATCTCACACGTACAGATATAAAGGCAACACTGCAAAATATATTTTTTTGCCCTAAATGTGTGTTTTTTGAATAGCACAATAAGCCGCGTACACACGGCAGAGAACCTCGACGGGCAGAACACATTGTTCCGCCCATCGAGGTTCTCTGCCGGCCATCAGATTCGGCGACCCGCCCGTCGGGAATGGCAACCAGCCATTCATCCAGGCGGGCCGTCGAGCAAATAGAGAACATGCTCTCTATTTCTGCTCGACGGCATTCCCGACGGGATGCTCGCCGAGAGCGTACACACGGCCGAGGTTCTCGCTGGAATGCAGCTTCCAGCGAGGTTCTCGCTGGTTTCTAGCGAGAACCTCGGTCGTGTGTACGCCGCCATAGAAGGACAGTATCTAAAGTGTGTATCTCACATGTACAGATATGCACGAAACGCACCAAAAAAAATTATTTGCCCTAAATGGATGTTTTTTGAATAGCACAATGGAAGAAAAGTATCTAAAGGGTCTATCTCACAGTAACATATGCAGTGCTGGTGTAATTTGATTTCTGAAGCAGGACAGACTCCTACTTCTCTCCCTAAAAAGAACAGCAGCAAAATGTATCCCTAAAATATCTAAAGCAGAGTGCTTTGCTGTGCTATGTATATCGCTGAGTAATTTGATTTCTGAAGCAGGACTGAGTCTGATTCCTATCTAATTCTCTCCCTCAGAGCACCAGCAGCCAACCTTTTCCTACCCTATCTAAAGCAGAGTGACTTACTGTGCTAAATAGATCGCTGAGTAATTTGATTTCTGAAGCAGGACTGAGTCTGATTCCTATCTAATTCTCTCCCTCAGAGCAGCAGAAGCCAGCCTTTCTCTACCCTATCATATGCAGAGTGACGTGCTGTGCTATGTGCCTCTAGCTTATATAGAGGCTGGGTCACATGCTGGGTCACATGCTGCGCTGGCCAATCACGGCCATGCCATTAGTAGGCATGGCTTAGATGGCTTCTAAGTCACACGAGTTAAACGAATGTTGATTGGCTGCCCTGCAGCACGCCATTACATTGCCAAACACCGAACCTGAACCCGAACTTACAGTAAATTGTTCGGGTTCGGGTCCGGGTACCAAAAATCCAAAAGTCTGGTACGAACCCGAACTTTACAGTTCGGGTTCGCTCAACCCTAGTCACTGCTCATTTTAAATAATGTTTTTCACAAACTTTTTTTACTGATACATGTCCCCCAGGGCAGGACTCAGACCCCTATAACCATTGTATGCCCAATTACTTGCATTTAAGTCTTCAGAATGGGCACTTTTGATTTTTGACATTGGAGTCCCATTGACTTTAATTGGGTTCATTGTTTGGGTCCGAACCGAACAGGGGTCCGTTCGGCCCATTCCTACTGGGAATCACTACTTTAGTAAAACAGTTCAGAACACAAACAGCTACTGTACTTGCGCTTATACTCATACAGTAAGTGGTGACTTTCTCAATGAAGTCCAGGGTAGCTCAGGTAAAACAGGTCAAGCAGTTGAAAGCATCCTGAAGCCCAAAAACAAAGCACCACCCTACCTGGGTCTTCTGGATAAGTGCATGCTATTAGACACTAGCCTAGCTGCCTGCAAGCTGGTTTTGACAGTGCAGGGCATCTCTCCTGGCTGCAGATAATTCTCTGAGCTGCTGAGGGATGGAAGCTGTGGAACGCAGTGTTTCCCTGGGTGTGTACAGGTACTCAGAAAATTGTGGGAAAAGGAAATGGAACTGTGTCTGCATCTGTGAATGATGAGTAAGTAGGCACTCTACTACAAACTACCACAATTAAACACAGGCATACAAATAAATGTAGTAATTACATTGAACTGCTAAATGCATTTTAAGACATCTATCTTGAAAATTCTTACTGCTGTGTTTTGATTTCTTTTTTTTATCTTTTCTTCAGTAGGTAAACCATGGTGTTATGAAGTCCAATTGTCACCTTTGGAAAACTGCAGAGGTAAAAAGACATATATAGTATTGATAAATGGTATTACTGTATAAATCAATCCAACTGGTGCCCTAAGTTACTATTAAACATCAATTAATCATGTACCAAAATAAGAAATAAAATTGGATTCATGAGCCACAACCAAGGAAACCAGATATACTGTATGAATGCAGGTGGTAAAACAGCAGTTGCATTTGATGAAAATGTTTTTTATTATTTTAAAGTGGTTGATACCTGACTTATGAGCTGCATCACCAGGTGAAAACAAAGGGGAAAAAGATTTAAAAAAAGAAAACGAATGCAGCCATCACATCTCATGCCAGTACACACGAACGGGATTCCCAACGTGAAAAGGTGCATCAGAAATCCAGAGGGGAAAACCGCAAACCTGCTCTCAACTTTTCCCCTGTACAGACGATCGGTTTTCCCATCGGGAAAACTCTAAAGAGAGCTTTTCCTCGGAAATCCCGAACGTGTTTATGCTCCATCTGAGGCGGCGTACACACGACCGAGGTTCTCGCTAGAAATCAGCGAGAACCTCGCTGGAAGCTGCATTCCAGCGAGGACCTCGGCCGTGTGTACGCTCTCGGCGAGCATCCTGTCGGGAATCCCGTCGAGCAGAAATAGAGAGCACGCTCTCTATTTGCTCGACGGCCCGCCTGGATGAATGGCTGGTTGCCATTCCCGACGGGCGGGTCGCGGATTTCGACGGCCGGCAGAGAACCTCGACGGGCGGAACGATGTGTTCTGCCCGTCGAGGTTCTCTGCCGTGTGTACACGGCCTAAGTTTTCTCCACAGGAAAACTGCCAAAAATGTCCAGTTTCTGCTACACATGGCCAGGTTTTCTGATGGCAAAAAAGTCCATTGGGAACCCCGGCGGGAAAAAAGAGAGCTGGTTCTCTTTTTTTGTCTGGCGGGGTTGGCAGTTTTCCCAATCGGAAAAACTTGCGAGGGAGCATACACACGATCGGGATTCCTGGCCAAAAGCTCTCCTTATCGTTTTCCCGTTGGAAAACCTGGTCGTGTGTACGGTGCATAAGAGTTGGTAAGCTGTAATTGAATAGATTTTTATTTTTGGGCTTAATACCACTCATAAAAAGAGCTTTAACCACTTCCCAACGGCTGCACGACTTTGTACGGCCGAAGGGATGTCCTGAATCTCTAACAGGCCGTGTTTTTACGGCCTGTGCTCCGACAGGCCACTGGGCGGCGCGCGCGTGCCCGCCGCATCGCTGAAATGCCGATGCGCGTGCCTGGCGGCCGTGATGTCCGCCAGGCACTCGGGATCGGCGGCTGCAGGGACAAGACGTGGATCTCTGTGTGTAAACACAGAGATCCATGTCCTGTCAGGGGAAAGAGGAGACCGATCTGTGTCCCTTGTACATAGGGGCACAGCATCGGTCACCTCCCCCAGTCACCCCCCCTCCCCCCACAGTTAGAACACAATTTAGGGTACACATTAACCCCTTCCTCACCCCCTAGTGTTAACTCCTTCAATGCCAGTCACATTTATACAGTAATTAGTGCATATTTATAGCACTGATCGCTGTATAAATGTGAATGGCGCCAAAAATGTGTCAAAAGTGTCCGATGTCTCCGCCATAATGTCGCAGTCACGAAAAAATGCTGATCGCCACCATTAGTAGTGAAAAAAAAATAATAATAATAATTCTGTCCCCTATTTTGTAAGCGCAATAACTGTTGCGCAAACCAGACGCTTATTGCGATTTTATTTTATTACCAAAAATATGTAGAAAAATATGTATCGCCTAGAATGAGAAAATTTTTTTTTTTTTTTTAAAATTGGGCTATTTATTACAGCAACAAGTAAAAAATCTAGTTTTTTTTTTTTAAATTGTCGCTCTATTTTTGTTTATAGCGAAAAAATAAAAACCGCAGAGGCAATCAAATACCACCAAAAGAAAGCTCTATTTGTGGGGAAAAAAGGACGCCAATTTTGTTTGGGAGCCACGTCACACGACCGCGCAATTGTCAGTTAAAGTGATGCAGTGCCACAAGCTGAAATTTCACCTGGTCAGGAAGGGGTATATGTGCCCAGTAAGGAAGTGGTTAAAACAAGCCCTTGTGGCCTCTGCATCTAAAGGCACTGTCGAGAGATCGATCTTCAAGGTTTACAAGAGAGGCATTGTAATTGCATCTCCCTTTCTCTTATTTTCTCTAGTAGCCTGCCAGCCTCCTAATGTAAGCAAGCACCAGGTATTGCACAGGTTCATACACAACATTTAAATCTTGAATGCATACATTTTTATGTTTGTCTGATTTTAAATACATTTCTATTAAGTGCTCCAACCCTTTTTGCTGAAGTTGCTTTGTATTTTTTTTTTTTAACCACTTCAGACTTAACCAATAAGAGACACGAGACTTGCTCACGTTTAAGTTGCTTATAGGGCCAGATTCACGAACAGTTAGGCTGGCGGATCGAGTGATCCGCCAGCCTAACTGTGACTTTGAGCCGGCGTTTCTGTTTTCTGTAACCAGAAAACAAGAAACGCCGGGTTGAAGTTCCGATGCGAGCAGCGTAACTGAGTTTCGCCATCGCATCGTTACTTCAACTTAAAAATGGCGCCGGGGGCGTTCCCGCCGATTTACGCTCAAAAAATATGTTAATGAGCGGAAATCGGCAATTCACGATCAAATTCCGGCGCGACGCAATGACGATACGATACGTTTCGGGCGGGATACGGGATACGCGGCGCATAGATATACCTACATGGGGTTGGAGTATCCTATGTTAGGTATAGGCGTCGTCATCGCGTCGGGAAAAAAAAAAAAAACGTCGCTTGCGTAAAACGGTCAGGAATGGGAATGTGACGTCATTGACGTTCATTCACAGATTTTGGAGCATGCGCACGGGGATGTTTTGACACTCGACGCATGCGCAGTACGTTGGCGGCGGGATCGCGCGTAGTTAGCATACTACACGCCCCGTACCCGCCCAATTTGAATTCCGCCGGCTCATTTGCGATGCGCTGTCGCAACTTTAGGAGCAAGTGCTTCGTGAATGACAGCACTTGCTCCTAAAATTTCTGCAGCGCAACGCAAATGAGAAGCGTTACTCCAGAGCAAAGATGCTCTGGACTACCTGAATCTGGCCCATAGTGTCTATCTATGGTTTCGCATCATGTGTGTTTTTTTTTTTTGTATATTCTTATTTTTTGTATGTTTTCTATCTTGAAAAAAGAAAACACTATTCTTTTTTATACAGATCAACAATAGTAGTAATCTACCCCATTTCCTCAGGGCAAAGTACCTCTTAAGTTTTAAGTTTAATCTCTCTCCAACCCCACCAACCTCCCCTCCTCCCGCCCTCCCTCCCGTTGCTTTGTATTAAAGCGGATGGTTCACCAGAAAAAAATATTAAAAGCCAGCAGCAACAAATACTGCAGCTGCTGACTTTTAATATTAGGACACTTACCTGTCCTGGAGTCCAGCGGCGTCCGCAGCAGAGGATGAGCGATCGCTCGTCACCCTGCTGCTCCCCCCTCCATCCACGGTGAGGGAACCAGGAAGTGAAGCGCTGCGACTTCACTGCCTGGTTCCCTACGGCGCATTCGCGCGTCGCGCTGCGCCCGCCGATTGGCTCCCACTGTGTGCTGGGAGCCGAGAGTTCCCAGCACACAACGGGGGGGCGACGGGATGTCGCCAAAAAACCCGACTTTTGCCCGAGACTGCGGGCCGGAAGTGGTTGCAGATACCTGTCTTTAGACAGGTATCTGCACCCCCCTCCCCCCTGAAAGGTGTCAATTGTGACACCGGAGGGGGGAGGGTTCCGATCAGCGGATCTTCACTTTAGGGTGGAGATCCGCTTTAAGCCACTAGGCAAAGCTCTGGTTTATTATACTCAAGGTGAGGTGAATGACAGAAGCTGCTGAAGTACAAACACTATAAACACTATTCCTTTTTCCTAAAAGTTTTATCATTTTTCAGCCTCAAATTGGCCTCAGCCTAAAGCCAGGCTGGATATTGGGAGACAGTTGCTGGTTAAAAAAAAACAAAAAAAAAACAAACGAAATTTGGTCCGTACGTATGACGGTCTGTCCATTTGGGCGACTTCTGACGGTCAAGCATGCTGATTGGAGGAAAGACACAAACCCCCTCTTCTCATAGGCAGGAAGAAAAGGAAGAAAAGAATGTTCAGATGTCTGCGCTTAGCCGGCAAGCTTACCGATAATCTATTCATAGCAACCTCCCCCTGACATACACTTCTATCTCCCGCCTCGGAGAACGTGTGAGAAGTTATCAGGCTTATTACAGAGCTACTGAGAAAGAGACAGCTATGAGATATAGTGCTTTGGAGAGAGATAAGTAAACATTACAGATATATGTGGCCAGTTCAAATTTCATGAATCAGGTTTACATCCACTTTAATCACTTGACCACTGGGCACTTAAACCCCCTTCCTAACCAGACCAATTTTCAGCTTTCGGTGCTCTCACAATTTGAATGACAATTACTCAGTCATACAACATTGTACCCATTTGAAATTTTTGTCCTTTTTTTCACACAAATAGAGCTTTCTTTTGGTGGTATTTGATCACTTCTGGGTTTTTTATTTTTTGCGCTATAAAAGAAAAACGACTGAAAATTCTGTAAAAAATAAAAATAAAATCTTGTTTCTGTCATATTAGCGGCTTATTTCTCACACACAGCATATGCATACCACAAATTACACCCCAAAACACATTCTGCTATTCCTCCCGAGTATGGCAATACCACATGTGTGCGACTTTTACACAGCGTGGCCACATACAGAGGCCCAACATACAGGGAACGCCATCAGGCGTTCTGGAACACCCAGACCAATTCTGACATTCCTCTCCTACATGTAAAAATCATAATTTATTTGCTAGAAAATTACATAGAACCCCAAAACATTATATATGCTTTTTAGCAAAGACCCTAGAGAATACAATGGCGGCGGTTACAACTTTTTATCTAGCATGGTATTTTCATAGAAATTTTGTGCTAAAAAAAAAAAAACAGTAAAGTTAGCCCAATTTTTTTTCATAATGTGAAAGATGAAGTTACGCCGAGTAAATAGATACCCAACATGTCACCCTTCAAAATTGCGCACAATGATGCTTTAATTACTTTTATTGGTTACATGTTTTTAGTTACGGAGGACGTCTAGGGCCAAAATGATGGCTCTCGCTCTAACGTTCGCAGAGATACCTCACATGTGTAGCTTGAACACCGTTTTCATATGTGGGCGGGACTTACGTATGCGTTCGCTTCTGCATGCGAGCACACGGGGACAGGGGTGCTTTAAAAAATGGGTATTGCAGAGTATTTGGGTATTGCAGAGTATTGGGGTATTGCAGAGTATCGCGCAGGGTATTGGGGTATTGCAGAGTATTGGAGTATTGCAGAGTATTGCGCAGGGTATTGCAAAGTATTGGGGTATTGCAGAGTATCGCGCAGGGTATTGGGATATTGCAGAGTATTGTGCAGGGTATTGAAGAGTATTGGGGTATTGCAGAGTATCGCGCAGTGTATTGGGGTACTGCCGAGTATTGGGGTACTGCAGGGTATTGGGGTACTGCAGGGTATCGCGCAGAGTATTGGGGTACTGCAGAGTATTGGGGTACTGCAGGGTACTGGGGTACTGCAGGGTACTGGGGTATTGCAGAGTACTGGGGTATTGCAGAGTACTGGGGTACTGCAGGGTACTGGGGTATTGAAGAGTATGGGGGTACTGCAGAGTACTGGGGTATTGCAGAGTATTGGGGTATTGCAGAGTACTGGGGTACTGCAGGGTACTGGGGTACTGCAGAGTATTGGGGTACTGCAGGGTATTGGGGTACTGCAGAGTATTGGGTACTGCATGGTATTGGGGTATTGCAGGGTACTGGGGTACTGCAGGGTACTGGGGTACTGCAGAGTATTGGGGTACTGCATGGTATTGGGGTATTGCAGGGTACTGGGGTACTTCAGAGTATTGGGGTACTGCAGGGTATTGGGGTATTGCAGGGTACTGGGGTATTTCAGAGTATTGGGGTATTGCAGGGTACTGGGGTATTGCAGAGTACTGGGGTACTGCAGAGTACTGGGGGATTGCAGAGTACTGGGGGATTGCAGAGCTGGGATGGATGGAGGGATGGCTGGATCTGTGACTGCATTTGTCACAGATCCAGCCACAGCACAGCTGCTGACACCCCGCCCCCCCCCTCTCCTCGCACACTGTACCGAACGGTACAGAGAGGAGACGCAGGAGAGGGAGGAACCGGCGTCATCAAATGCTATCAGCGGCAATTTACCGTGATCCGTGATGCGACGGGTCTTCTAGACCCAGCGAGCACGGACACTTCCGCGAGCGTGTTCCAGGGGACGCACAATCGCGGAAGTGAAGGACGACGTCCCAGGGACGTCTTCCCAAAATAACTCCACCGCGCTATAGCAGTATTTTTGCTATAGTGCGGTCAGAAAGAGGTTAAAGCTGAATTTTAGGCCGACCTAACAAACACAAATGAATGCAGCCTGTATTAAATAATACATTATTACATTTGTTTGTATTTTTTTTTTAAACCAGTGTAAGTACCTGGATTTGGATTGATATCAGCCTCTTGCAATAGAGCTCATACTGGGAATAGACGCTGCACAAGATGCCGATCTTGTGCTGTAATATGCATGTGATAACAAGGAGAATACATTTAGCCTTTAAAGTGGTTTTTAACACTTACTGTACATATAACAAGTGAAGTGACTGACCTCAGGTGATACACAGAGATGAAACCCTCCTATATAAGTTGTACCTGTTTATCTTCATCGTTTCTCTACATATATTCAAAGTTTAGAAGTTTTACAGCTTGTCTGAGCTTTCATAAAGCAGGGAGCAGAATTTACATGTAGATAAAAAAAGCTTGGGAATCAATCACCCTGTCCCTGAGGTCCCTACATTGGCTAACTGTAAAGGATCGGCTTACATTCAAGACCTTCTGCCTCACTCACAAATGTACACAAGGAAACGCTCCTCAATACCTATGCAAGAGAATAAAACACTACACCTCTAGTTGCGCCCTCCTGTCAACTAACCAAAACCTCCTCCACATCCCCAAGACCCGCTACAAATCTAAAGGAGAACGAAAATTTGCAGTCCAAGGACCACGGCTGTGGAATGCTTTACCCACGGACATCTGTATGGAAGAAAACCATCGGGCCTTCCGAAAAAAAATGAAGACCTGCCTCTTTTGAAGGATCAGGACGACACTGGATGCAAGCGCCTTGATGTGATTTAGTTTGCATTTGTAGTGCTATATAAGTTACTCACTCACTCACTCACTCTGAGAGCTGATTTGAGGGAAGGGGCACACCCTCTTCACACAGCATACAGGAATAGAGCTGGAGCTGTTCATCACAGGCTGTGTGCTGGAGCTCTCTCCCCTGTCACCTTTTTACTCCTTGGTATCAGGAAAATGTGTCAAAAGTGAATCCTGAAGATAGAAGAGGAATGAGACTTGATGTTGAGTTATTCACTTTGGGTCATCACAGAGGACAAGGGGGCACTCTTTACGTCTAGAGGAAAAGAGATTTCATCTCCAAATTTGGAAAGGTTTCTTCACATTAAGAGCTGTGAAAATGTGAAACAGACTCCCTCCAGAGGTGGTTCTGGCCAGCTCTGGCCTTTAAAAAAAGGCCTAGATGCTTTCCTAAATGTACATAATATAACCTTTATACAGTAGGTAAAGTTGATCCAGGGAACATCCGTTTGCCTCTCGGGGGATCAGAAAGGACTTTTCCTGACGCATTCATGGCAGCACACACTGGGTTGTGACTCCGCCCCCACAACCTGACAGGATTGGTTAGCTATAAATTTGAAGGGGAGACGCCCCGCACCATTCTCTTTTTTTATCCTCACCTGACAGATTGGATGAACAAGCAAAAAGCATGCCTCTTACAGCAAATCGCCCCAGCAGGTTCAGCCTCTCCTGTTTGGAAGTCCCTCCTGTACAGTCTCTAAATTAGCTTTATGGTGGGAACCCCGTTCTGGTGGTCTCAGGGGCTTTGGAATTATACTGGCATCTGTAGCAAGCTTTAAAGAAGCTTCAAATCTCGCAGTGGCCCCCACTTTCGCTCTGTCTTTCCTTCCAGTGCAGTGTGTGCTTCCACAAAGGTATTTGTATCATTACATTTACCACCTAAGGTTAGTCCGTTTTGTACCTTTGTCTGCCTGTTGTTTTTTTCTCAGCTCTGCTGAGCCCTGTGGTTCCTCTGACACCCCATACTCTCGGGGTCACCGCTGCGTACCCCTTGGCGCTCTGCACATGCGCGCAGCTCAGTGATGACGCCGCCTGTCTCCTCTGCCCTCTTCCAAAATGGCGCCGGGCGAGCGGGGCGCTTCTGAGCATGCGCGTGTCATAAAAAAAAAAAAAAAGAAACAGTCCTATTGCTCTGTAGTTCTGGCTGCCGCCCTGCTGCTCTACTCTACTCAGAGTGAAGATTGCACCAGGTGTGTGCAGGCATGTCCCAGATCAGCCTGGGCTAATTGATTACACACACACAAAAAAAAAAAGAAAAAGGAACATATAGGATAAAAGATCTAATACATTTATATATTAATTTATAACATACCATAGGAGAAAGTGTATCCATAATTAAACAATTAATATAATCCAAAAAAAAAGGATAGATATATGTATATAAAATTATTATATTAATTTAATAAATAGAAATGTTGGGGGGGAACATATTGTAATGTTTTCCCTTCTCTCTTTTTTTCCCACCTTTTCGGGCTGTCTCTCTGCTATCCTCATGGGGGCCACTGCCCTCGCAGACCACCGTCAGCTGACCAGGTATAGAGGCCGTCCAGAAGGTGGTAAGTAGAGGGGAGACAAAAAAGAGAGCCTGGCCACTGACGCTACAGTTTTGGTAGCCCTATCGGGTCAAGAGACGCAAGTTTGCGGCACAGAGGGAGATTCCAGCCATGCTTCCGGCAGAAGGCGCAAGAAGTCACTCAAGGTTACCCTCTTGATTTCTTCAATCAAGGCATAGCCGCTCGCGTCAGAGCCACTCCCGTCATAGTCGGTCCCACCGCAGATGATTACCTTCATCCCAGACAGAGCTATCTTACCCGCACCACGGCAAATGTTTGCCAAATATGCGGGGCGCCAGCCTTGCCAGGGGAATTGGCCTGCCGCTCGTGCTTCATTGAAGTAACCAAGGATTCAGAGGCCAGAGTAGATACTGAACTCCTAGGAGAATCGCCACAGGGATCATATGTGGGCGATCCTTCCCCAAGCACATCGCCACCGTTACGCCAGGCTGCAGTAACCCTCTCTAAGAATGAGGAGTGTTAACAGGCGTCGGACTGTCCCTTTTTGGTTGAACCATTTGCCCATTCAGTCAAGGAAGCGATCGGCTGGGAGGAGGTTATGGCAGAACTTCTGAAGGTTCCGAAATATTTCCCGGTGCTGAAAAGGGGGTCCTGAATCATTTCCCTTCATCAAAGAGCTGGAAAACCTCATAAAGGATAAGTGGGGGGATCGCATAAGCGGCCCAGTATGAGCAACAAGTTTGCAGATTGTACCCCTTGTGGGATTCTAAGATCAATTCTTTTGATCAATGCAACTACGGTGGATTCATCTTTAATGCGACTCGCTAGAGACGTTTCTCTACCGATTGAAGACGCAGTTACCTTCCGGGACGCTCTTGATTGTAAAATCAATATAGAACTGAAGAAAGCCTGCTCCACGACAGGAGACGCTTGTAGGCCGCCTATCACCATGGCGGCAGTCGCTAAAACTATCGCTGCATGGGCGGCTAATGTTGAGAATTCCATTCTAGAAGGAGCCGACCAGGGGAAGATATTCTCCTCTCTGCAGGAAAATTAAGTTGGCTTACGGCTCCTAAAGGGGGCGACTTCATGGCTGGGAAGAGCCTTATGGCTGAGACCCTGGATAGCGAAGGCAGCGTCAAAATCAACTGGTGCAAAATTCCATATGGCGGCTCAAGTGTATTCGGCACAAAGATGGACTCGGCCATCTCCAAGGTTACCGGGGGAAAGTCTGGGCTGATTCCCTCCGATAGGAAACCAGAGCCCCAGAAGGGCCCCGCTGTCAAATACAGGGATGTTAGATCCTACCGCCCCGGCAGGGAATTTAGGAGGGACTGGAAGACTTGACCCTCCTTCATGTAGATACAGTAAGCCAATCACAGCTGGGGAACAGCAGAAGTCCTTTTTGAGGGTCCGTCTGCCCACCCAGCTCAGGTGAGCACCAGACTCAAGAGATTCGCTCGGATGTGGGCAACTCGTATAACAGATCCATGGACACTATCCTCTATCAAGACCGGTCACAATTGGAAATTCATGGGCACATTGCCAGGGAACACATTCCAGCCTACCAAGTACTTCCGCACCAGAAAGGGAGGGGGTTATATTCTCCTTTATTTCTGGTATAAAAAAAAAAAAAACGGGGATCTACGTCCAGTCTTGGACCTAAAGAAGTTCAACAGACGATCAAAATAGAGGCCCTCAGATTGGAAAAGCCTTCAGTCCATTTTGTTGTCAGTGGACGTGGGAGACTGGATGCTATCTCTAGATTTTTCGGACGTTTACCTTCACATCCCAGTTCATCTTAACTTCCAGAGGTCCCTTCGGTTCTCAATCGATCAATCCCATTTCCAATTTTGGTGCCCCCCCCATTCGGCATCGCCTCAGCACCCAGAGCATTCGGCAAGTTAGGGTGTTCCTAGGGGCAGAATAAAATACCAGGTTGTACCGGGTGCAACTCCCTCAAGAGAGGCTGAAGCCCTTGCTCCAGAAGATACAGAATCTGCTATAATCCAGACGTCTAACTGTCAGAGCCTGCCTCAGTACCCTGGGGTCCATGTCAGCATCCATACCCTTGATACAGTGGCCCCTGTGCCACATGCGAGTCTTACAGAACTCCTTTCTCAGGCAGTGGAATAGAACATCATTACTCCAAACCATTCACATCCCGAACTTTGGTAAAGCAATTAGTATGGTGGTGGACACACCCGTCCAACCTCAGGGAGTCCATTCCAAAAGTTCCCCCAAGTCCAGAAGTAGTAACATCGGACGCCAGCCAGGGGTGATGGGGTCCACACTATCTAGACTGAGTAGCCCAAGGACAGTGGCACTTTCGGGCTCAGGGCATAGTGTCAAATATTTTAGAGCTCAGAGCAGCCTTTCAGGCCCTCCTGGCCATTGCGCCTCTTCTAGAGAGGAAGAGTGTCCTGATCAGGATGGACAACAAGTAGCGGTGTCATGTATCCAGAGCCAGGGGGGCATCAGGAGTCGCACGCTTCAGGAGGAAGTTCGCCCATAATGGAAGGGGCACAAGTGCACCTGTTAGATCTGTGGGGAGTATGCGTCCCAGCAACACAGAATTCGTTGGCCAACTACCTAAGCCGAGAGATACTTTCAAACAACGAATGGTCCCTGAACCAACAGGTATTCTCCATTCTTACGAAAACTTGTGGAGTACCAGAAGTCGACCTAGCGGCCACGCCAAAGAACTCCAAGTGTCAGAGGTTCCTGTCCAGAGCCCACTTTCCATTACCTGAAGGGACAAACTGCCTAGTTCTTCCATGGAGCTGTGAGCTAGGGTACATTTTTCTTCCAACTTCTCGGATTACAAGATTCCTGTCCCGACTTCGGAAGTCCTCAGCCACGGTTATTGTACTAATACCGTTCCGGCTGAGGAGGCCATGGTTTACGACCCCGCTACAGCTAGGTACGCGGCCTCCAATAAATCTTCCAGTAACCTGGGATCTCATACATCAGAGGCAATTCTTCCATCCAACCAAGAGAAGCTGCATTTGCCAGCTTTGAAGCGGAGAGGGCTAGGTTAGGGGAACTAGGATACTCTCAGGAGGTAATATCAACCTTAGTACAAGCTCTAAGGAGCTCCACTGATGTCACCTATACTAGGATCTGGGAGAGGTTCGTGTCATCGCAGCAAAGAGATTGGAATCCCATCTCAAATTCTTGAATTTCTTCAGTCAGGGCTTAACAAGGGCCCGGGCTCGGGTACCCTGAAGGTGCAAATATCTGCCCTTTCAGCCATGACGGGTACTAGATGGGCTCTTCATCATCCGGTCACTCTGTTCCTCAGGGCCTACGTAAGATCAGACCACCTAGGAGGCCAGCCTTTCCAACAGGGGATCTCTGTGTAGTACTCGGGGCCCTGTCCAATCCACCTTTTTCTCCATTCAACTTAGTCTCACCGGTCACCGTGGAACCTAGCTCTGAAGATGGCTTCCCGTATTGCTATCACCTCAGTTAAGAGGGCGTCGGAGATACAGCACTTATGGCTACGGAACCCCTATTTAGTGTTCTTCCCTGACAGAGTGGTTCTGAAGCCCTCAGACCATTTTTATCCAAGGGTAACTTCCTCCTTTCATTATAACCAGGACATCGTCCTTCCATCTTTTACTAATGAGAGGGGCGAGTCCCATGACTAGGATGTCAAGTCTACCATCTCCAGTTACGTCACAGCTACATCTCAGGAAGACGGATTCTCTCTTGATTATCCCACACGGGAACAGACGAGGTCAGCCAGCTACCTCCCGTACCATTAACTCTTGGTTGTTAAAGCTATCAAAGAGACCTATTCCATCCAGCAACTTACGACTCCTAGAGGGCATTAGGGCTCATTCGACAGGGGCAGAGGCCACTTCTTGGGCAGCATATTGCGGGACTTTACCGGAAACCATGGGCAGAACAGCAACTTGGTCTACCTAACACATCTTCATTTCTCACTACAGAGTGAATTCTGCTCTCCTGGCTACCGTCGACTTCGGCAAATCTGTTCTTAGAGCCAATTCCTCAGCGCTATAAAGAATAAATATTACTGTTTTCTTGCACCCTCCCGACTGGCGAGTTATTTCCCAGTGTGTGCTGCCATGAATGCGTCAGGAAAATGGAAAATTGTATACTCACCTTTCCGTAATTTTCCTTTCCTGACGCATCTTCATGGCAGCACACAGATGCCCACCCTGCTGTTTTATGATGATATATACAGAGAATGGTGCGTTGCGTCTCCCCTTCAAATTTAAAGCTAACCAATCCTGTCAGGTTGTGGGGTACACAACCCAGTGTGTGCTGCCATGAAGATGCGTCAGGAAAGGAAAATTACGGAAAGGTGAGTATACAATTTTCCATTTTTCCCCTGCTGTAGCAAATTGGATCATGCTCTGATGAGGATTCCTCTGGATCAGCTGTGTTTGAAGTACTGTGTATAAGGGATTGTATTTTTTATTATATTTTTTGGTTGAACTAGATGGACTTGTATCTTTTTTCAATTTGACCAACTATGTAACTATCAGGCCGGATTCACACCTATGCGAATTGGTTGCAGCTTAAACCGCATCTAATACGCAGAACATTTCTAAATACATTGGGCCAGATTCACAGAGCGATTACGCTGGCGTAACAGGAGATGCGCGGCGTAAGTCTATTTGTGCGCGTGCGTTTCGATGCACGGCATTCCCAAAACGAGATACGTAAGAAATCTATTTTTTTTGTCCAGCGTAATTTCGTTAGACAGGCGCATCCGTCCGCGCAAAACTGCGCTAGACACACCATTGATTTGCTATTCAAATATGCTAATGAGGGAGTTACTGGGATCCACAAAAGAACGTTGGTGCAGCGCACGCTACGCGCTGTGCGCAACAGCTAAATGTCCTGTCTAAAATTAGACCATATAAAAGCTAGTATAACATTAGACAATTCGTCTACATGTCGGATAAAGCAACACTGTTAGTGAGGAGCTGAGCAGTCACACGTGTTGCCCAACAAACTGTATGCCAACATGCCAGTGGCATCCTCGCTCATAGTTATACTACTGACTTTAGATGAGCAAAGAAGGAGGAGGGCACTGAGGAGGGCACGGGATTTTTTTATATTTTTTGGAAAACTTTTTTTTTGCTTATATAAACTTTAAAATTTAATCTAATCTAATACAATATTCTTATCTGATACAAGCCCCTCACTCTTCACTCTTCACTCTTCACGGGAGAGGATATATCACACACGCATAGACATCTATGGCATGAGTGATTCTGAGGTGTCTCGCATCTTCAGATTCACCCCTCATGCCATCATGGAATTAACCACAACCCTGCAGGAGGACATCACCAGCCCAACACATGACACCACCCATGACACCCATGACAGCTACATATACAATCAGAGTCCCATCCCCACAGATTTCCAACAGAACATGTATGGGGACAGCTGGCTGGTTGGTGAGTGACATGGGTGGCAGGCATGACTGCCCCCCCCCCCCATCTCATGACCCCATCTCATGCCAGCTCACATTATGCATCTTTGCACGTTAAACACACACATTAATCATGGCACAATGAGAATGCATGCATGCACACCACTGTAGTCCCTAGCACACACACACCACATTCTCATCAAATTGGATTGGCACCAGTCCACCATGCAGGACTTGTGATCAGCAACGCCACGCCAAGGCTCCAATTATGTCACTGTACATTCATACACCATTCACACGGACCTGGGGATCACTTCTCCCTGGTCCTGGGGAACCCTTCTCCACCAAAATTGAGGGTGACACCCCTTTTCCGGCAGGAATGTCACCCCCACATTCAAACAGCATTCACAACCCAAAAAAAAAAAATGCCCAGCAAGAACAAAAAATTTCCAGCACCAAAAAAAAAATGGCAAAAAAGAAAAAAAAACTAGCCCAAAAAAAAGGGGGGAAAACTAATTAATGCCGTTGACGTGAGCCACACCTGGGGCACCCACGGCCACGGCCCCGGCTCCTCAGGGGAGACTCATGGGGGAGGGGGTAAACCGGGGAAGGAGGAGCGCCCCTGGTCTCTGCCCACCTGGTGGCCTGCCCTCCAAGGCCACGGCAATTCTGTCTAGGCCAGCACTTAATGATGCCGTATTGGCCTGGATAGCCTGGGTGAGGGCCCTCACATCCTGCCCAACGCCTGCTGTTGTAGTCTGCAGGTCGTTTAGGCAGTTTGTAAGAGCCCGGGAGTGGCAGTCCAGGTCCCCAAGCGTATCCTTTATGGAGGACAGGCTCTCCTCCATCCGCCCCAAGGTCTGGCTGACCTCTCCCAGATGGCGGGTCTGAAGGAACTGGTCCTTTCTCTAAGTGGCGGGCAGGAGATCGGCCAGCCCCCTGGTCTTCTGGGTCGCCTTCCTGCCTCCAGCTGATGCTTGTGGCTGGGGAGAAGGGGAGCCCCTTGGGAGGGGAGCCCTGTTGGGAGAGGAGTGGGGGGGGCTACCCCTTATGGAGGGCTGGCTGCTGCCAGCCAGAGGGGAAGAGTCCTCCAAAAACAAAAGTCCAGTGCCTGACATGGACTCCTCCTCCTCCTCAAACTCCTCCTCCTCAACCTCCTCCTCTTCAACCTCCTCCTCTTCAACCTCCTCCGAGGACTCCGGCCTTGTCAGGGGGTCCTCATCAGGCTGTTGTCCCTGGGATGGTGCGGTCAGCCCAGATGGCCCAGCACCCTCCTGCACATCTGTGGATGACACAAAACATTCACAGGTTGGAGGATCCACACACTTGCCACATATTCCCTTTCACCCCCTCCCCCACACATGCTACACACCTGATAGGGCCAAAAAACCTTACCTGACATCAGGGATGTATTCTGGCCTAGGCCAACAAGGCCCAGGCCTAGGGCAGCACTTTGTGGGGGCGGCCCTCTGTCCTCTTCCCACGGCGTCCCTCTCTCCTCTTCCCAGGGCGTCCCTCTGTCCTCCTCCCAGGGCGTCCCTCTGTCCTCCTCCCAGGGCGTCCCTCTGTCCTTCTCCCAGGGCGTCCCTCTGTCCTTCTCCCAGGGCATCCCTCTGTCCTCCTCCCAGGGCGTCCCTCTGTCCTCCTCCCAGGGCGTCCCTCTGTCCTCCTCCCAGGGCGTCCCTCTGTCCTCCTCCCAGGGCGTCCCTCTGTCCTCCTCCCAGGGCGTCCCTCTGTCCTTCTCCCAGGGCGTCCCTCTGTCCTTCTCCCAGGGCGTCCCTCTGTCCTTCTCCCAGGGCGTCCCTCTGTCCTTCTCCCAGGGCGTCCCTCTGTCCTTCTCCCAGGGCATCCCTCTGTAATCTTCCCATGAATATGACAGGGATGTGGCTTTGACAGGAAGGGGTGGGTCATATTTAAATTAGAGGGTGCGCAAGTTTAGTCAGGCCTAGGGCAGCACAAAACCTAAATACACCTCTGCCTGGCATCACGCCTTCATGACTTGAGTCATAGCCGGGCAGGCCCCCCACTTCTTGCCTATGAAAGGTCTGGGCCACCGCACGCTCCTCCGCTGTCAGCCTAACAGGGCATGGTGGGCCCCTCCTGTGCCCCTGGCATGGGCTAGCATTTTGGCCAGCTTCTTTTTGACCAGACGCCGGAGGTCATTGATTTTCTTTTCAATCCCCGACCGTGTCTGGGTCTCCCCCCCCCCCCCCGATGCATTCACCTGGTCAGTAATCCTGTCCAAAATCTCTCTCCTCCTGGCCGGGGTGGTGTTGGCACTGTCCGGGCCGTGGAGGAAACGCCCATATTCGGAAATGGCCCGGGCAAGAATTCGTTTCTCCCCAAAAGTGAAATTTATCTTCCTCTTTCTCTCCGTCATACTCAGACAACAGTCAGCAAAAATCAGTCACAAAAACAAGCAGGAAAAATCAGTCACAAAAACAAGCAGCAAAAATCAGTCACAAAAACAAGCAGCAAAAATCAGTCACAAAAACAAGCAGCAAAAATCAAGCAAGAAAACAAATGAACAAAAAACTAACAACCAAAAACTCTCACAAACAGTCACCAAAAATCACTTACAAATATCTTCTAACAAACACAAGATCACACAGTCCACAAATATCACAAAGACAAACCACAATGCAACTAGCAACAGAACAAAAGCACCTTGCTGTAGAGGGAGGGATACAAAGGGATGTACTTTTGCAAAGGAAGTGCGTTTGTGTCTGTCTATTTATGCTGTCTGCGTAGTACATGATTTTGCCCTAGTCCACTTCCAATTTCACTGATTGCGCTGTTCCCGAGTTGGGAGCATGCGCACAGAGGTGCTGACATGGTCTGCTTCAAGCGCGCATGCGCGAGCCGGCCGGCCCTTCATTTGCATGGAGTCACGGCTCATTTCAATGTAACACGCCCACGTCCTTCCCAATTTGGATTACTCCGCCTTGCGCCTCAGAAATAACGTTGCGCAGGCGCTAATTTCTGCCTAAAAGCGACGAGAATAGGGTGATTGCGCCGATACATTGCGCCAGTCTAACGTAAAGGCGATGCGCTACGCCAGTCCAATAATGCGCAGATGTACCTGAATCTGGCCCATTATTTTCAATGAGGCTGGTTCACATATGTGCAATGCATTCGCACTGCGCATTGCAGAAAAAACGTGTGCGGATTTTATGCCTTGCGGTGTGGCTCAGGTGCGAATTCAGGCCCATTATCTTCTATGGGTACACAGCTGATTCGCAGATGTCTTAATTTCTCTGCAGGAATTTCTCTCATTCAGCTCAATACACTTCTCCTCCACTCTCCTTTCCCCTGTAACTTCTCCCAGGTCTCCAAATTCACAGCTAAAACATTGCTAATCTGCTGAACACTTCTGTAATCTCCCTGCAAAGATAAGAGAGCTTAAATTCGCACTCCACAAGTGTGATTCCGGCCTGAGACAAGTATATACTATAGAGTGATATATTTATTTATTAAAATGCTTATAAAACAACAGCGGAGTCTTACACACGTGCCTTGATGCGCTGGCGGTATAAAACAGAACAGAAAAGGGGCAAAAACTACATTGACCAAACAAGTAACAATAAAACAATGAGAATCAGCGAACAAAAAAATATAAAAAACATACAGAGTTAAAAATATAAAATTTAGAGCTATTAGCATGTTTAATATTTAAGTCACCACGAAAGCCTGGATATATAGCCATGTTTTAACAATCTGCTAAACTTTAGGAGATCATTCTCAAGTCTTATGTGAAGGGGCAAGGAGTTCCAAAACTGAGGTTGCACTTCCAGGGTCCTCGCACCGCATTTGTTTTTGGCAAATTTGGGGATGTTCAACAAAGCCAAATTCTCAGACCGCAGCCATCTGGTAGGCACATGTCTGACAAATTTTTCTCTGAGATAGCCCGTTCCAAAACCATGGATGGCCTTACGCACAAGACACCCCATCTTGAACTGAGCCCGTTGTACAATGGGCAGCCAGTGCAAGTCCTGTAGGGATGGAGTGACATGACCATACTGGCCCACGCCCGTGAGTAGTCTGGCAGCGGCATTCTGCACAAGCTGAAGCTTGTGCAAGATGTTCTTAGACACACCCATATACAGGGCATTGCAATAATTAAGTCGACTACCAACCATTGCATCGACCATAGCGATTTTGTCGTAGATCTCAGGAGTTTCAAGTGGAATTGACATACACTTACCACTTGATTCACCTGGCTACGCAATGCCAACTTAGAATCAAGGATAACCCCCAGGTCCCTGACCTTAGAGTCTGGTACCAGACTCGGTTTAAAGGAGTCAGGCCAGTCGGGCAACTTACTAGGGCAATCATGGTTACTGAAGATCATAGTTTCAGTTTTGGAGCCATTAAGCTTGAGGTAATTGGCTCCCATCCATGTTCTAATCTCCTCCAAACAGGAGGCAAGATCCACTTGCCTCTCGTTGGTCCTGGGGAGGCGAAAGTATATCTGGGTATCGTCTGCATAGACGTGGAAGATAAGGTTATGGCGACATATGATGTACAACAATGGTCTCATGTAGATATTGAACAGGATGGGTGATAAAGCCGAACCCTGAGGGACCCCACAGGAGAGAGAACTGTCAGCAGAGTAATACGGTCCCAATCTTACCCGCTGAACTCTCTCCTGCAGGAAAGAGGCCATCCATGCCAAAGCAGTACCATCAGTGCCAGCCACAGTCCCTAGTCTTTCCAACAGTCCGGTATGATCGATGATGTCGAAAGCTGCAGACAGATCCAGAAGTACTAAGGCCGAGGTGTCATTCCTATCCAAAGACCAGAGGAGATCATCCTGGACTTTAACCAAGGCCGTTTCAGGGCCTCTGTCAGGTCGGAATAATGACTGGAGGTCATCAAAGATGTTGTTGGATTCCAAGTCAGGCTGATACTGCCATACCGCTGCTCTTTCCATGATCTTAGCAAGGAAGAGTAAGGTGGAAATAGGTCGATTGTTACTGAGCACGGAGTGCGGCAAGTTAGATTTCTTCAGCAGTGGTATATTAACCGCCTGCTTTAGAATACTTGCCACCACTCCAGATGAAAAAGATGTGCTTACAATGTCCGCTATAAAAGGGGCCATGGTCTCACAGGCGTCCTTCATCAGCTGTGCAATGCAGGGATCGAGCGCAGAGGACGATGCCCTGAGAGACTTGAGGATGATTTTTATTTCCAGGGGGGTGACAGGAGAAAAACTGTTAAAACGCTTGCCCCCATACACAGGTATAGACTCTGAGTAATCAATGTTTTCAATATTATCTCTAATACTCTGAATCTTATCCATGAAATAACACTTCTTCGGGAGCTTGGGTACATGATGGATTAGCAAGAGCTCTTGCGGTCCAAAAAAGCTCTGCTGCCGCGTTGTTCGCCTTTTTAATTTTTCCGGTAGAAAAAACTTTTTTAGCCTCGACTATTCCTAATTTATAGATTTTTAAATTAGTGTTATAGGCCACCTTGGACTCTGGGGTAGGGTTCTTCCTCCATTTTCTCTCACTAGCCCTGCAAGCCCACTTCAGTTCCCTTGTTTGTTAGGTAAACCAAAGTGGGTTAGCTTTCTCAGCTCTGAATATTTGTGATTTTCTTAAAGGCAACACAATATCAAGAGCATTGGCAATCGCACGATTAAAAATCTCTACTTTAATGGCAACGTCATAAGTCTTAACATATACTTTGTTGATATTTTGTATACTTTGTATACATATACTTTGTTGATACACACGATCGGATATGTCCGATGAAACAGCGGACATATCCGATCGTGTGTACGACCTAGCGGACAGGTTTTTCCAGCGGACAAATTTCAAAAAGCATGCTTTGAAATTTGTCCACTGGAAACCTGTGCGACGGACATGTCCGCTGGTTAGTACGCCTAACCAGCGGACATAAATCTCCCGCATGCGTCGAATGTATTCGACGCATGCGTGGAAGTATTTTACTTCCTGGTGTGGTGACGTGCCGGCGTCAACGTCACCGTCACGTCACCGCATCCTCAGTCCGAGGGGATTTTCGTCCGATGGTGTGTACATGCCATCGGACCAAAATCTAAGGAGACATGTCCGCTGGAAACGGTCCATCGGACATGTTTCAGCGGACATGTCTCCCCGTGTATACGCGGCCTAAGAGGTTTACAACTACTGTGCATTAATTATAATGGTATTTGTTGCATTTTGGATACAGAAATCCATTTTAGTTTAATTGTGCTTTCTATATTCTTTATAAACAGGACCAGGGGAATGGACATCAATAGACTCATGTGATGGCAATGAACAATCTCCAATAAATATTGTTTCAAAAGATGCTAAACCAGATGAAAGTCTAAGTCCCTTTCAATTTATCAATTATAATGCTGAAAATGACTTTGTACTAACTAACAACGGCCATTCGGGTAAGTTTCCCTGCAATGTATACAGTATTTATTTACTATATGAGGCTTGCGCATAACATAGTAACTGGATATGGTACTCATTTAGACTGATAGATAAAAGCTGTAAGTGGTACTTTAAATCTGAAGAGCAGGAAGGTCCAATAGACATTAACTACTTGACTTCCTGAAAGGGTGGGTTTTACCCCCTTTATGACCAGGACAATTAGCACTGTGCTACTTTAACAGGCAATGCTCAGTCACGCAACACTGTACCCAAATGATATTTATATATATTTTTTTTCACACAAATAGTTTTGGTGGTATTTAACCACTTAAGGACCGCCGCATGTACATTTACGTCGGCAGAATGGCACCGACAGGCACATCAACGTATATATACGTTGGTGCCTTGGGGGGGTCCTATCGGACCCCCCCCCCCCCCCGTACATGCGGCGGTCCGCGCGGCTGTAGGAGCGATCCGACAAGAGGGGGCGGCTATTCGTTTTTGTCCGCCTCCTCCGGATCGCTCCCAGCCAATGCGCGCGCCCGCCCTGTCACTTCCTCCTCCTGTGTAAACACAGGAAGGAGGAAGCGATGTGATCTCTCCCTCGGCGTTTTTTTCAACCACCGCTGAGGAGAGATCACAACACAGTAAGTCTGCACTAACACTACACTGCACTAACACTACACATAGTCACATTTAACCCCCCCGATCGCCCCCCCTCCCCCCTGTCACAGTGTCACTGAATACAGTAATCCTACATACAAATTTAGTTTATTGATTTTTCTTATAACAAAAAGTAAAAAATATTGATTTTTTTTCAAAAATGTCGCTCTATTTTTGTATATAGCGCAAAAAATAAAAATCGCAGAGGCGATCAAATACCACCAAAAGAAATCTCTATTTGTGGGAAGAAAAGGACGCAAATTTTGTTTGGGAGCCACGTCGCACGACCGCGCAATTGTCTGTTAAAGCGACGCAGTGCCGAATCGCAAAAACCCTTTGGGTCATTTGGCAGCATATTGGTCCGGTTCTTAAGTGGTTAATCACCACTGGGTTTTTTAGATTTGCTATATAAATAGAAACATACAGATAAAAAATAAAATAAAAAATTCTGTTAAAAAATGTTGCATACAAATAATCTTTCTTCATAAATGTTGGTTAAAATGTTAACATTTTATTCTAGCTGAGTTATTTCTAGAAGAAAACACAATTACAATTAATGGAGGAGGACTTCAAGGTACTTACAAAGCTAAACAGCTTCACTTTCACTGGGGAAACAGTGGCATGTTTGGATCTGAGCACAGCATAGATGGACATAGATACGCTGCTGAGGTAGGAACTCCTAACTCACCTTTTGCTTATTCAAAGGCAAAACTATTTTATGTGAATAAATCACTTATAAAAAATGGCACATATATGACATTAGATTACATTGTTGAATACTTTTAACCATTCTAAATGTAGCACTCCACCAAAAACGGCTACTTCAGTTATAGGCAGATGCTGGCAAGCTTAATCATCTATTGTCTATATCACTTTAAGCCCAGGTTCACACTGGGTACGATTTAGTTTGATTTGAGATGCGATTTCACATTTGAAATCACATCTCAAATCGGCGGCAATTGCCGGCAATGACACCGTCCTAATCGGTGCACCGATTTCAAAAAGTAGTTCCTGTACTACTTTTTGGGATTTCAGGAAGCGATTTACATTGATATCTGTGCAGAACCCTGCACAGATGTCTCCTAAATCGCGCGGAAATCGGGACTGCCAGAGGGAGTGAAATCGCGCAAAATCAGCTGAAATCACGCAATTTCACTCCCGCAGCCCAGTGTGAACCAGGGCTAAAAGAGATTTTGTGGCATGGCATTTGAAGTTCAGTTCCTAGGCCAAATCACCTGCAAATTAATTTTTTTTATATATTTTATATAACAGAGATTGCAATAAAATGATTTAGATTTACATGATTTACACTGGCGCGATGTGGGGAACCCTGCGATTCCAGTGCAGACCTGAATCGCAGGTGGTTTGCACTGACATCTGCGAACTGCTGGCGATGTCAATGTAAAATTAATGACACCCCTAAATCGGTTCGCATATCACAGTGTGATCTGTGAAATAGAGAGAAGGGGAATCACCGCTCCAGGTGGGTCTACTAAGCAATCAAGGACTGTTCAGGAAACCAAGGGTGCTGGCAATGCACTAGGCAGGTAATGAAGATATCAAAGGGATGGACAGCCGCACTCCAAAAAAACTCTTGAGTTGTCTATATTGATAAAAACAGCAAAAATCAGGAAAAGCGACAGCCGATGCGTTTTACACTGGCTCAGTGCTCAGTCATGCCTAATTTAGCCATGACTAAGCACTGAACAGCGTCGGCTGTCCGTTTTCCTGATTTTTGCTGTGATTCTGTGGTGCATTTTTTACTGTTTTTATCAATAAAGACAACTCAAGAGTTTTTTTGGAGTGCAGCTGTCCATCCCTTTGATATCTTCATTACGTGATCTGTGACATGGTACAGGAATTGTTCACACCCATGCGATCCAATTCCAGTGCGGACCAAAAATAGGGTCGTGCATCATTTTGGTGCAAATGCAATGTGATTTCAGCCATACAGTTGGTAAGGGTGAATTTTCATCACACAGACATTGCATGTGATGTGCACAGCAATGCGATGCAAATCCCATGCTATGTCTGGCATTGCACTAGTGTGAACCCAGCCTCTGTTTTGTTATTATCAGCAATAGAAAATCTGTGATTTAGGTGTATTTTATTGACAGTGTATGTAAAATGTTAAGTTAAAACTCTTTTTTTTTATAGCAAGGAGTAAAATGGCAAATAATTAGACCCTCTTTCAAGTTATTATTGGCTGTCCGTGTCAAAGCTGAGAAGGTTCACTCTTTTGTCTCGTACCATTTTCACTGAGACAGAAAGCAAGGGGAGATCCAAAAATTTAGAGTTGTCAACAGAGTGAGCGGAGAGCGTAATTCTTAAAGCTCTGGCGGTAATCCCCCCCCTCTCTTTTCCTAGTTTATCTCAAGTACAGAAAGTGAAGGTAAAGCCTAGTACACAGTACTTGTTTTTTTTTTCATTCAACCTAGTGGGCTGAATGATAAAAAGAGGAGGCACTGATGTACTAACTATGCAATGTTAGTACAGCGATCTACCCCACTGAGCTATTGTGTTCTGACAGGGGGAATGCCCCCCCCCCCACCAGAAAACACCAGTCATAAATTGTCACCAATGCAGTACAGCGTCATCATATGTCTGGTGTGGCGGTGATCAGGGATACTGACTGGTGACAGTGTGTGATAAAAAAAAAAATTGTTTAGTGATTTTTTTTTCCTTTTTTTAGATTTTTTTGTTGTTATTTTTTTACAATTTTTTCTTACATACTGTTATCAGAGTATTGCAGTGTCACCATAGTCTGGGGGGTGATCAGGGACTTTTTTTTTTATATATACATTGTGATTGCTTGTTACAGTGATGATCACTGTATTAGAAATTGTTTGAACTGTTGAATTGAATTGTTTGAATGGCATTATTTTACTATTGTGATGCTGTGATTGGCCACAGCTATCACATGGTACATGGTGCTGTGATTGGCCCAGGTGCCATGTGATCACTGGAGACCAATCACAGATCACACACAATAGAAAACAATGATGCCATGAATAGATTCCATTCATGGATGTTGTTTACTAAGTGTCATGTGGTAATTGGGCCACTCGCAGCTGTCTAATAGTGAGCACTGCAAAATGCTGAGTCCGGTGGACACATCGGTTGCCGACTGCACAAATGTGCACCCCAAGGGGCTCTCCAGTGCGCATGAGCGGGGTGATGTATAGGTACACTGCTGTGCCTGCTTAAGCCACTGGCCAGCAGTAAAATTACTGTTGGTTGGTCAGCAAGTGATTAAAGGCAATTTTTTTTATATATTTTATGTTTGTGTTATGCTTAGATATATTGCATATACAGTATGTAGTTCATATTTGTCTTATCCAGCCAGCGGGTGCCAATTATGAATTTGTTATTTAACCACTTAACCCCCGTACCATATTGCTGGTCAAAGACCAGAGCACTTTTTGTGATTCGGCACTGCGTCGCTTTAACTGACAATTGCGCGGTCGTGCGACGTGGCTCCCAAACAATATTGGCGTCCTTTTTTTCCCACAAATAGTGCTTTCTTTTGTTGGTATTTGATCATCTCTTCGATTTCAATTTTTTGCGCTATAAACAAAAATAGAGCGACTATTTTGAAAAAAAATTCAATATTTTTTAAATTTTGCTATAATAAATATCCCCAAAAAATATATATAAAAAAAAAAAATTTTCCTCAGTTTAGGCCGATACGTATTCTTCTACATATTTTTCGTTAAAAAAAATCGCAATTAGCGTTTATTGATTGGTTTGCGCAAAATTTATAGCGTTTACAAAAAAGGGGGTAGTTTTATGGCATTTTTATTAATATTTTTTTTTTACTAGTAATGGCGGCGATCAGCGTTTTTTTCAGTACCGAGACACATCGGACACATCGGACAATTTTGACAAATTTTTGGGACCATTGTCATTTTTATAGCGATCAATGCTATAAAAATGCATTGGATTACTATAAAAATGCCATTGGCAGTGAAGGGGTTAAGGGGGGCAGGGAAGGGGTTAAGTGTGTTCCTGGGTGTGTTGTAACTGTATGGGGGGGTTGACTCACTAGGGGAAATCACTGATCTCCTGTGAACAGGAGATCAGCGTTTCCCCCACTGACAGGACCGAGAGCTTTGTGTTTACACACAAAGCTCCCAGTCCCTGCTCTGCAACGAACGAGCGAGCGTGCCCGGTGGTGATCGCGCCCACCGGGCACGCGCGCGGGACGCGGGGGCGTAGAGGGAGGACGTAGAGCTACGTGCTCTCGCCCAGCAGTGCCGACCTGCCGCCGTAGAATGACGGTGGGCTGGTCGGCAACAGGTTAAAGGCTCTCTGCAAGTAGAGATGTTGCTTTCTAAATCTTCAGTATGCAGAAGCAGCCAAAAGGTACAGAACGAGCGCTGAGCTTTCTAAGCAGAGGCATCGGCATGCTCTGTATACAATTTAGCATGAAATCACTCTGTATTTGTAAAATATGGATTTCATAAATATTACAACACAAAATATCAGTTTATAAAATTACATATAATTATGAAAGAAGCTATTCAGCGCTGGGGGAAAAAACAATGGTAAAATACAAAATATGCTAGCCAGCGCTAAGGATAAATTCAAATAAAATTCCCAAAAATGCATAAATAGTGAAACAGTGCGGCGCAAACAAACAATATAAAATATAAATGAAATGTGAAATATCACAAGTCCATGAGTAATCATAGGTATTAGGAAATAAAAGTAAATATACATGGGCACTCACTTCCACATTTTTTGGGAATGTCCCCCTGTTAACCAATTTTGGCTTCAAACCCAGAAGCTGTTAGAAACTCTGATTGGTACTCCCATCCCTTTGAAGCCCATACACTGTTTGTTAGGTCTCCCTTTTCCTGGTATTTCTACGGCCCTGCGCCAACTGATGTCTTTCGTTTTTTGGCAGCTAAAAGGGTCATTCCTAGATTGTGGTTGTCCACCTCACCCCCAACCATCCCACAACTACTCACTACTGTAGCTGACATACGCAAAATGGAGCAATTGACGGCTACAGTGGAGGGTACAGAGCAGAAATTTTCTGAGACGTGGTCAGCGTGGGTAGTGTTGCTCATGAATATTCGCATTGCGAATATTCGTTACGAATATTGCATATTCGATTATTCGCAAATAAATCGAATATCGCGGTGAATATTCGCTATTGCGAATATTCGTATTTTTTTAAATTTATTTTTTAAACAGATCACATCCTAGTGATCTCCATCGATGTCTAAAAGCATTGCTGGTATGATTAGAGACCCTGGGCCGAGTAGCTGAGGCGATCCTTTTATGTTGGCGAATATTCGTATTACGAATATTCGCGAATACTTTCTCTGCCCTTCTGTGTTTTGTGTATAAAAAAAAAAAAAAATTAGCTTTAGTTTAGTCATATAAGTTTGTGTAAGTAGAGTTAGTGTTTAGTGCATATTAGTTTAGTAATCCAGGGAATGATCTCCGTTTTCGCGTGTTGACGAGAATTTCGCAATCAATTTCGCATTCGCATTAGCGAAATTTCGCAAATTTTTTTTTTTTTGATAAAATATCACGATATTAACGAATATTTCACGAATATTCTTCTATATATTCGTGAAATATCGCGAAATCGAATATGGCGTATTCCGCTCAACACTAAGCGTGGGATGAATCAGAGTATGGGTCTGAAGGTAAATGGTGCGAGTTAGATTTCATCAAGTGCTTACGTATACTTCTGAATGTATACGTTATCCATTCCTCTCTAAATGCAGTTTTTTTTTTGGTAGGTTTTATTGTTTGTTTACAGTATGTTTATGATTATGTGGCCTATATGATCCTTATCAGGCCAGGTTGGGTAATTTCAGTCTCTGTTTTACCTGTGGTTATCTTCTCTACTCTTCTTTAACGGATTGGTTTTCTATATCCCACTCAAGGTAACTGTTCATTCACATCGTCATTCATTTACTTGTACAAATTGTATGTGCTTGGTAGTTTGCTTAGACAATGTATACCTGCCATTGTTTCATACTGTTAATGATTCTTGTGTATATTCTTTTGTATGACTTAAAAAACTTAGAAACAAACAATAAAAAAAAAAAAAAAAGTAAAGATACTAAAGTCCATCAGTGATTGTGTAAAAGAGAAATTCAGATGAATTCCATTAAAACGGTGCAGATTCCAATCAAGTGACCAAAGAAAGATCCTCCACCAAAAGAAACAGATGGCCTCTCACCTCAATCATTCGACCCTCAAGGAGTCATAAAGTGTGGTATACAATCAAGAATCCCGATTCTAGCATTCAGCAGATCAATAGACAGCTCCAACTGTCATAGATATGTGCCATGACTAAGCACTAACATAGTGTGAAACGCGTCGGCTGTCCTGTTCTGTGGCTGTAGTGGTTTTGCATGTCCATTTTTTATCAATAAAAGACAACTTTTTTGGAAGTTTCCCTGGAGTGCGGCTGTCCATCCTTCCTCCTGTTTTCTGCGACTGTCATAGATAGGCTCAGAAGAATATCAGCAAATGTGGACATGAAACGAAAAAAAAGGAGAGATCTAATACTCTCAGAAGCAACAAATGCATGTTTAATAAAAGCAATAAAAACACTCACATTGTAGGGGAATCAAAACTGAGTGCTGGTGATCAAACAGATAACGCTAACAAGCGTATGCAGCATGAGATGGAAACGGTGATTGTGGGTGATGTCAGCACATAACTCCTCCCCCTCGTACATTACGTCCCATGGGCGGGACTTCATCAGCGTCAGGTATGGAGATAGTAAAGGCGTCCCGCAGAGTCAAGCATATATAACGTGCTGAGGTGTCGTTATGGCAACCACCATAAACCAATAAATCAAGCAAACCAAGCAGCCTGAAAACAGCCTGCATCGTATGCTCATAATAGCTAGAGCGCAAAGGCCACACCAGACCAGGCTCAATACATCAAGGATAAAGAAGCCAATCAATCTGGCCACTGACCGGACATAAGAATCCTTGAAAATATGTAAAAATGTATTTAATGATATTTAAAATTAAAGGTAAAGGAGACAAAATCTCCACGATCCACAAATTACATAGAAAATGCCAAAAATGTGATCAACCTCTAAGGAAAAATAGTTAAAAAAATCTAGTATCCAAATATGTCACATATATCTGAGCCTATCTATGACAGTCGGAGCTGTCTATTGATCTGCTGAATGCTAGAATTGGGATTCTTGATTGTATACCATGCTTTGTGACTCCTTGAGGGTCGAATGATTGAGGTGAGAGGCCATCTGTTTCTTTTGGTGGAGGATCTTTCTTTGGTCACTTGATTGGAATCTGCAACGTTTTAATGGAATTCATCTGGATTTCTCTTTTACACAATCACTGATGGACTTTTGTATCTTTACTTTTATTTCCTATGATCACTCATGGACTTGTGATATTTCACATTTCATTTATATTTTATATTGTTTGTTTGCGCCCCAATGTTTCACTATTTATATAAAATGACATATGTAAGTAAATGCAATATAATACAATACACACTAATGCAATGCTTCTCCTTTTTCTTTAGCTTCATATAGTTCACACGCTAATGTCCAGCAGCCGGTCAGATTCTGGTGGAGATATTACTGGGGAAGGAAGAACAATTGCTGTGCTTGCATTCTTCATTGAAGTATGTTTCATAAATACATTACCCTAATCTCTATGCGTTTTTAATGCAATAAAAATAAAATACACAGTAAAAACATAGTAAATATTTGAATAAGAATTAGGAATTTAAACTGACCTCAATGACGGTGTTATAAGTCCTATAGAAACTTTCAACCATATGTGTCTGTCTAATAATCTGTTTAATTTACTACTAAAGTCAAGCTATGGTTAGTGCCCGTTCACATTACCGCGACTTGGGATCTGACTTTTGTCGCCCCAAGTCACACAACATGAGAAATTACATTAAAGTGAATGAGAGCCATCATAATGTACACTATTGAAGTCGCTCCGACTTCAGAAAAGGTTCCTGTACTACTTCAAGGCGACTTCTAGGTGACTTGTACCCATTAATTTCAATGGAAGTTGCCTCCAAAGTCAGATCAGTGTCTTAACTGAAGCAACTTCACAGGAAGAGAAAATCGTTTCCTCCGGCGAACCCCTCCCTCCCACAGAGCTGATTATAGTTTGATTCGCAACTGGCAAAGTTGCCTGTCCTGGAGGCAACTTGAAGTTGCCTTGAAGTTGCCTCAAGTTGCCTCGCAAAGTCGTAGTCCTGACTTTCATGTCACTGCAGTGTGAACTGGCACTTAGTAGAATGGACATACCTTTGAGTAAACAAACAACAGACAAAGAGATCCACGCAAACTGAATTATATAGTGGATGTTTTTAAATATTGGAAGATATGCTAGACCTGCTTCTCATAATTCTATTTTTTAACATTACATTTTATTAGTATGCCCCCCTCTCTTCAGATATACCAGCACATCTGGTGCAAGGGCTGGCACCTCTATTGCAGAAGGGCTGGCATATGCTCAGATGCCTGCTGGACTGGTGCCAGTCTATTTGTCAGTTTGTACTGGACCAGTGTTTTAAGAGGAAGAATACAAAGAGGAAGGGTAAAAAATGTATTCCAAACTTTACAAAATACCAACCTTTATTTGGAGGGTCCTAAACTTGTCCACACTTCTTTTGCCCAATGATGTAGTAGAATGAGAATTTAGGTGGGTTTACATGAAAACTACCTGAGGATAAGTATGGCAGCCATTCCCTTCCTTGGTAAACTGAAAGCAGGTTATTTGTACCTCTTGCCATCCACAGGGCAGAATGTCTGCCTCCAGGATAATGTATTTTGCCTCCAACTACTATTTTACTAGGGCTGTGGGCAGAAAAGGTAAAAGGTAAAGTTTTCCTAGATTTTATCACCTATAACCTACCCCTATACCTAGATGAGGAAATATTGTTGCGCTACTCTGCTAGTAATTTGGTCATAGGCATGCAGAACCAGGGCAATGCATGCAGGGACATTGCCTCAACAGATTCAGCCTCTCCCAAGGTTAGAGGGTCCAGGCGACTTGAGGTAAATCTCCCTAAAAACTGGACACCCTGTGTGCCAGGATCCGTGGGCGATATGTTTAAAGTGCATGCTTTCATCTTAAATGTGGTGGCAAGATGCCTTTCTTCATCCTTTCTCTTCTTGTTTACTTCTCTTTCCCTGGAAGCTGCACCACTCTCATTTGTTTTGAAAGCTGGGAGTTTACATCCCAGGTGGGCGGGGAAGAGCGGCCAGCTACCTAGCAATGGCACAAGCTTTAAGCTTGTCAAGACAAAGACCAAACTCCCCGCTAGTGGCTGAGGTATCTTCAGGTTCAGCCTGGGTGACAGAGAACTTACAGAGCAGTCTTTTAATTTTCTGCTCATAGAACTCTACATCATGGCAGTAAAAGGGGCCATAGAGTGGGTGCAAGACTTTTAACCAAAGTAGGAGCCTCTTTTCCATTAATGACGGAAATTCAGGATTTGATAGAAAATAAATAAGAGAAGCCCGCAAAAACGTTAATATTCAAAATTGATTTAATGCCTATAGAGGCTTGTTTCTCTCCCTTTAGAAGTTTCTGTCACTTTTGGAGACCTGATGAATAGGCGGGCGGACGTAGACCTCAAAAGAATCTACTGAGTTGTGGGCACAGCTTGTCAGCCAGCAATAGCCCTGTAGAGCTCTTGAGGCATGGGTCTCAAATGTTGAAACAGTGATAAAATCTGGAATAGAACCATCTAGAATTATTACAGCTCTTTGATATATTTTATATATATATATATATTTGTGTATATAATAGTTATTGTATTTTATTTTATTAATAATATTTTGATCACTGATGAACTTTATATATTAATTTATGCACTTAACGTATTGAAGAAGAGAGCTGCACCCTTGAAGGTAGTAATGGGATAACTTGGCTTAATACTCCATACCATGCAGGCTTCTCTACTTTATCCTAAGATTACCAAATTCATTTTGTTATGGAACCTCATTTTCTTTCCCGAAGAGACTATATTGTACTTCTAGACATGTTCACAACACCAATACCAGCAGTCCCATTAGAGAGCCTTCCAGGTCCCCTTCCTAAGCCAGTGGAACAGCTTCTCATTGGATCAGAAGATTTTTTTTGTCACACAAATAGAGCTTACGTTTGGTGGTATATAATCACCTCTGCGGTTTTGATTTTTTGCGCTAACATTTTTGAAAAAAAATATATATATATTGTTTACTTTTTGCTATAACAAAAACCCCCAAAAATGTTTTAAAAAAGAAAAAAAATGTCTTCATCAGTTTAAGCCAATATATATTTTTGGTAAAAAAAATAGCAATAAAAGTATATTGATTGGTTTGGGCAAAAGTTATAGCATCTACAAGGCGAGATTTGGATCAAATGGTGTCAGCGCCTTTCCAGCACAACATTTTTTTTTTTTGTGAAACAGCTTTTTTTAAGTTATTTTCTTTAAGCTCCCTTGATTTAGGTATGTTATATCCCATTAATGCTGATGCAAGCTGGGCCAAGAAAACTGAAAGTTATTACCCAATACTTACCATAATTTTCCTTTCCTGACCAGGCAGTATAATCAAAATGTCTAAGGCCTCGTACACACGAGGCAATAGATTTGTTCAAAACGGTCTGTCTGACCGATTTGAACAAATCTTTCTGTTTGGATTTTGGTTTGCTCGCGTGTACACACGAGCAAACCAAAATCCCCGCCAGCAGACGGCGCGCTGACGTGTCGGTGACGTGGCGGTGACGTTGACGCCGCCACGTCACCGCACCAGGAAGTAAAACACTTCCGCGCATGCGCCGAATCCATTCGGCGGCGGTGCGAGGCGACATGTCTGCTGGTAAGTGTACTAACCAGCAGACATGTCGGGCGGACGGGTTCCCACCCGATAGATTTCAAAGCATGCTTTGAAATCTGTCGGGTAGCCAAATCCGGGCCGACCGTTTCCAGCAGACAGATTTGATCGTGTGTACGAGGCCTAAGAATTACTCTGTGCCTGTGTTCCTCAATTGACTTCAGGAAAAAAGATTTTATGGTAAGTATGAAAAACTTAACTAAAATACATTTCTACATTCTCATCTACTCTTTACAGGAATCACAGGAAAACAATAGCAAATATGATGGCATAATTCAGGCCCTAAATGACATCAGATCAAAAGGTATGACACAATTAACTGATTGGAATAAGTATTGAGACTATCTTTTTTTAAAGTAATGTGCAAGATTATTTACTTATTTGTAATTCTCATATTTTAAAACACAACATGGGCTAGCACAAAGGCATATAGCATAAAAGAGACAACACACCAATGTAATACAACATATTTATTGCATTTTGGATTTCAAATTGGCCACGGTGTTATCCACAAGTATGGGGGGTTACAATCTCAAATAAATAAAACAAATAAGCCATCTTGGCTAAACCAGCATTAATAAAATTAATTGCTGTCCATCCAGCCAAACCTGGACGACTACTCGCCCAATTTTGGACGACATCATGACTTAAAGAAGGGAGGGCAGGTGGGCGTCACTGCACGTCGGGGACGGTCTGAGCAGCCACCTCACCCGGTCCTATAAGTAGGCTCCTGTCAGCGCGGGCTGCTAGCCGTGCAAATTAACCAATCGGCTGCTCTGCTGTGTAGCATCCACAGCTGTTACTGCCCAGGGAAACCAGCGGCAGCCTTGTGACCTGCAAAAGAACAAGGAGGGGGGGGGCAAAAGCCGTCTCCCCCTTTGAGCCAGCCCATGCCGATCCAGCTTATTGCTGTGACCCCTCATTCTGTCTAGTTATGTCACAGCCACTGCAGTCTTTGAGAATTCAGTACTGTAAAAAAAAAAATCGTAGAAATACAGTGTGACAACATTACTGTTAGATTGTATTCCGTCTGTTTCATTCATCTACAGTTCAAGTGGATGCCCCTTAACTGCTTATGATCTCTAAGCAAACTCATCCAAATTACCTAATTTCCCACTTCTCCGTTAGCTATTATTATTTTTCTGCTTTTTAATTATTTATATTTTTAATAATATTTGTTTTATAATAATACTTTTTAAATATAATATTGAAGCTTTTTTTTTGTTTCAATTTATTTTGTTCATAATTTTTTTTTTGATCACATGTAAAAAAAAAATCTTTAAAAATAATTCTGAAATGCTTTATAGCAGAATCATAATGTTAGTGTCATTATAAAGCGAGTGCTGGCTTTCCAACAACCTGGAGGAAGCTGTCACATTTAGCAATCATAATAATACCACTGCTAAATGTTTCACTTTGCTCTGCAGCTAGAGGTTCACTCAGCCATTAGTACAAGATTCTCCATAGACTGCACAGAGAATTTCCCCTCGTATTACACTATGTGCCCTTCTGGTCGAATATTTTTAGCCTATTAACTCTCTTGGTCAAATGCTCTTAAAGTGTAAGTACACTCCCCTATCCTTTTCAGCCAAGGAAGATGCCATCTTTGCCTCTGTTTAATCTACAACTGCTATGATGCTGCACATGTAATCAGTTTAGACACCAACCATTGGATGGTTTCTCAGTTTGGTTGAGAGGCACGTACCGAAAATGAAACTGCTTTATGGATTGGTTTACTTCCGTTTTAAGTGATTGAGTGAATGTTAGGAGTTGTAACAGTCACCCAGTGAAAGGCATCAAAGTAACTATTACACACATATTTCAAATATTCATTACGCTTGCATGACTGTTGAGACCTTCACAAAGCAATTTGTTTTTTATAAATCGGCCCCTATTTGTTTTACAACTAACATTTAAAAAGATGCATTTTTACGTTTGGTTGCATACCTTGTTTATGAATTAGAAAGAATAATGTAAAATATTCTTGGCAAAACAATAGGCCAGATTCACAGAGCGATTACTCCTGTCTATCTCGCGTTAGACTGGAGTACTTTCGAATTACACGTGTTTTTTTCACTACTCTGAAGCCTCAAACCATGAAATTACGGCTGCGGGCTTCAATCCGACTGGGTTACGTGTTTGTACGCCTTCGGATCTACGCTGCAATAAAATTGCGGCCGCTGGGTGGAGTTCCCATCGTTTTCCGCGTCGGGGTATGCAAATGAGCTTTTGCCAATTATCCACGAAATTACGAACATCTATCGCAATCTCTTACGGCATCTTTAGTCATCTTTTTGCTGCGTAATACTATACCAGCTTTTTGCTGGTCTAATATTAGACAGCCCATGTTAAGTATGGCCGTCGTTCCCGCGCCGAATATCAACGTTTTCCGACGTCTTTTTTTATTTTTGACGTAAAACGTCTGGGAATAGGAATGTCCGTAAATGACGCTACTCAATCAACGAATGACGAATGACGTATCGACGTTATTTCGCGCAATGCACGGCGGGAAATTTCTGAACGGACGCGCCTAATTTAAATGCTTCACGCCCCCTAATCGCATATTTCGATTACGCGTCATACAGCTTGGTAAAATACGGCAGAGTAGTGTATCTCTGATACTCTGCGCCAATGTAATTGTATCTGAATCTGGCCCAATGTCTCCAAATGAAATACCTCATTTAGAATACTAGTTCTGGAGGCCTCTCCTACTAAAAGATATTGATAAGATAGGACAAGTCCAGAGACAGGTAACACTAATGGTGAAAGATCTGGGGGATAAAACTTATCAGGAGAGACTTTAGGAACCTAAAATATACAGTGTGGAGGAAAGAAGGGAAAGGGGAAACACGACTGAAACCTTTAAACACGTGAAGGGGTGAATAAGGTTCAGGAGGGCAGTATTTTTAATATGAAGCTAAGATCAAGAATACTGGGACATGACCTCAAACTAACAGAAAGTAAGTTCAAAACTCATCTTAGAAAGTATTATTTTACTAAAAGCTCCAGCAGAGACAGTGAGTCAGCTAACAGCATGTGGATTAAAACATGTGGACAAACATAGATCTATCCCCCCCCTCCCCCCCAAAAAAAGAACAAAAAACTGAACAAAACATAAATTAATAACATGTAATAAAGTGGCGGACTAGTTGGACCACTTGGTCTTTTTTTTCTGTCATCACTTTTCTATGTTTCTATGAAAGCCTTGTATGTTTTATATATATATATATATATTACTTTATAATCTTAAGTAATGAGAAGGCTCATTGTTGAAATTTAGACTTTTTTTAACAAAAATTTAGTCTACTTTTTATAGTTAATGCTTTACAGTATATGGTTACTAACGATAAGTATGTCTTAAAATAAAGCTTTGTTGATCTATTTATGAGGTATACTTTATGCCTGAGCATTGGCCTGAAGTCCGATATATTTTTTATAACTTAAAATACAGTTTAATTCTGCAGTCTTATTGTAATTCAATAATATATATTCTGCAGAATGATTTAATTGAAGTCATAATAAACTGCTTCTTTTTAAATAGACCTGCGTACAACTGTTTCACAAGTGAAATTAGAAGATCTGATTCCAGAAAAAGATAATCTAACAAAATTCTACAGATATGATGGCTCTCTCACCACTCCTGGCTGCGCTGAAATTGTCACCTGGACTGTGTTCTATGAAACAATAAAGCTTGGGAAATCCCAGGTATATACTTTTATTAGATTTTGTTTTTCACTATTGATTACTTAACATAGGCAGCATGAATTTAAAATGGTTTGTACAACTGTACTTACCTGAGCCCCATCTTGATCCAGTAATGTGCATGAGAGCAGAGGCTAATCCAGGTCTCTTCCTTCTCATTGGTTTAAGCCAAGAAGATCTGATTGGGAGCCCCCAGCTGCTTGCTGCGGTGGAAAAAGATCGGTGTCAGGGGACCAAAGAAGAGGAATCTGCGCTGCTCTGTCTAACAAAATTCTTTAAATACTTTAATAGACTCTAAAGGAATGGTCTGGTGTTCTGCTAATAACATTTGCTGGTGGCTCTCTCACCACGTTAAAGTAACCTGGCAACACTGACTCTACGCTTAAAGTGGTTGTGAAATGTTGAATTCTATCATTAAGGTAAAAAAAATCGCCTGGCTCCCCCTTACTGTGTCCGCTGAAAACTATGAAACATCTCCGCTTGTGTGTATAGCGGACAATTTGTCCACCCGCAGATTTCAAAGCAAGCTTTGAAATCTGTCCCATGTCTGCTGGTATATACTTTTATCGGCGCATGCGCGGAAGTGTTTTATTTGACGTGTGACGTGGCGGCGTCAACGTCACCGCCACGTCACTCCGATGGTGTTACACGATCGGATCAAACTTCGGACAATCCGATGGAAATGGTAGGCGGATAAGTCCATGACGAGGCCTTTGAGCCTAAAAGCGCTGTGCGTGAGAGCAGGTTTAGACAGAGAGACAGCAGAGGAAGCATTCTATGCATGAAGGTGAAAAACCTTCTGTGTGCAGCATTGCCGGTTAGTATAAGATATTTGTTATTTTTGTTATTTTTTAAATATTACATATTTGTCTTTAGAATTGCTTTAACAGCACAGAGACTGGGGCCTCATCGAGAGCATACTAACAATCTGGACCTGAAACCAGTTCACCTGATCACTGCGGTAGAGATAAGTTACTGTGAAGCCCGTCCCTGTGTTTCTCTCTCTGTGAATGGAGAGGAAAGATACATTGTATGTTAGTCTGTCTATGCAGAAAAGAAGTGCGTACATTTTTTTTTATATATATATATATATATATATATATATATAAACATCAATAAATAAATAGCTAGATCAAGGTTTGGTCTAGGTCAGTGCCAGGGTTAGTGTTTTGGTCACGTAAGGGGCAAAGGACAATATCAGCATACTTTGGGCAGGATATTTTATTTTTTTAAATTAGTATCAGTGTCAGTTAGTGCCAGTGTGTAGGTAGGACAAAAATAAACAAAATGCAACTTTTTTCTGGGCTGTACTATGGGTACAAACAAATAACCTATACATATGTGATATCGCTGCAAAACAAAGGATCAGGAAAAGTAAATTTGGGTTGTTTTTTGGTGGTAGATTTTGGTAGTAACAAGAAATATACAGCTAAAAAAAAAAAAAAAAAAAAAAACATTTTTTTTGTTTTGTTTTTTAAACTATTTTGGGCCCATATTCCTTTAATAACAAAAATAAAATAAATAAAATCAGGAGATATCCATTACAATTTACCATCAAATGAAAACCCAATTTGTCCTAAAAAAAATAAAAAATAAATCACCTGGGTGTAGTTGTGATGATATGGACAGTTTTACTAACACATGTCAAAGTTGCAAAATTGTGCATAGGCATTAAGATTTGTTTTACCCTTAGGCATGAAGGGGTTAACATTCAGGGGAAATAAGACCCAGTGCGTAGCTACAAGAGCTGCAGTACAATATCCATATGCACATCTGTACTGAACAAGAACACTATCCAAGAACCAATAATCAAGACATAGATTTATGATTTACTGGGTGTAATAAATGGGAATTTTGTTAAAGACTCTGATAAAACTGTGGTTGGCACACAGCCATCAACCATATTGTCTCATTCTACAACAGACTGCAAGGGTGGGTATTTAGAAACTTCCAAAAATGAAAGCAAATGTTGCAAGAGTGTTTTGAGGTGCTTTCATCTGATAGCATAAATTTTCTTTTTCTATTTTGCCTTAATCTTATAACGCATATGGATTATACTATACCTTTCTCTCTTTTTTTTTTTTTTGTCTATAGCTGGAAGCATTCTACACAAAACTTAATTATTCAGCAGATGCGGTCATGGTGGAGAATTTCAGACCAATACAGAAACTGGGAGTGAGAAAAGTCTATACTTCCGGTGTGGAAGCAGTAGTGTCTCATAGCAGACATTTGCTGCTCTCATTCATTGTGGCATATGTAGTTTTAATGTTTTAATAAATGCCTATTGATGTCTGTAAATGAAACAGGATTTTAATGATTAAACATTGATTAGTATGTTAAATTGCAGCTGTGATCAGACTATGGACATTAAACTATTTACATACTCTTAACAAGCAGTGGAAAAGCTTTGAAACAAACTTCTCTGGCTGCTCTTTAACATTATTCCTTCTTAAAAATCCTCAAAGATTACAACAAAGACTCTGAATTAGGCCAGTCATACTGTACATGGGTCAAATTTCAAAATAATTTTCTTTTGAAACCGAACCTAAGAATTTTTGTTCGAATTTCGCACCATCGAATATGAGTGATCAGGCATGTTGGAAATGTTGTGAAAAACAAACGATTTTCTAATCAACGTTTGGAGAATCATGTGAGAAATATAATTTAAAAAGAAATGCACATGAGCACAAAAAAAAGAAAATTCCCAGCCACGAAAAATTATTTTCTGTAGCAACATGAGGTGAAATTTAAGGCTTGGTTAGGTAAAATGACAAAATCAATTGGGCACCATCAGATCACAAAACAAACAACATTTCAGATTTTCTAAAAAAAAATGTGGGGAATTCGACCCATGTATGGCCTGCATTAGGGTCAGTTGGTTTCTGACAGCTTTGAAACACCTGCTGGTTGCTTACATTACAAGACTGGCAGCCTGCCAAGGTCTACTCTTCATAAAAAAAAAAAAATATATCCATATACTGGACTGAAAAAAAACATTTCACCACAATGCTTATAGAAACAGAGATGAGTGATAATTTGTTTTAAAGGATAAGTGCAATTATCATTTTAGCCCTCTCCTGCTGACCTAGCCTAAGCCACCCTCCCCCTTCACAGATTCATATTTACCTCAATGTTTGTTTACATTCTGAAAACTTTCACTAACCTTGCTGTGCCTGGGCAATACAGTACAATACAGCACAACAGACTTCTATGGCCCCATCTACAATCATCTCAGTTTTGAGACACATCCCCATAAAAGTCTGTAAGGGACCAATGCATAAGTGCAGCCAGGACACCCGTGTCCCATGTCACTAAACACTGTAACTTGATGTATGTTGCTTTAGGAGGGACTCTGCTGAGCCCACATTAGAAAATCTGTCTGTGTGTACGAAGCATTTCACTTCCATACACATGTGACCAGGTCATGGATCTCTGTAATGTGGGTTTGGTTCCGGTTGCTACTGGAAACTGACCGCTAGGGAGGGAGCCAGAGCATTAACCCCTTTGCTACCGGAGGGTCCGCCACCTTTACCAGATACCACATCTAATGACTAGTTGTGTATTGAACTAGTGCTTGCAACTACACTGCTTCTCTTACTTGAACTTTTGTAGCTTCATACCGCACATGTGCTTTACAGACCCTGATTCTTTTGACATGCCAGAACAAACATAAACCCTTTTGAATAACTTCAGAACAGGCTCAGAACAGTTGATGCAACTTTACCGGAGAGCTTTTTAGTACAATCGAACATTAACAGTAAAATCATAATGTCCCTAATTGCCTCTAACTGGCTGAACAGGTGTACCTCAGAAGGGTAGTAGTCCATTATGGAATTATCCATGTCTTGGATGGTCTTCTTGGAACCTTAATGCCTTAGAAGGACTGCAAGCTGCAGCAGTTCACAGCAGATAGGGTGTGTCCATTCCCATCCAAAAAGATGGAGCCAGCAAGCTCCAAACCTACTCTTCTCCCATATAAATATTACTGGTGGGTAGGCTGGACCCAAAAGCCCAGGAACTGCAGCACACACATTAACTCCTCCCCCTCAGCCTGGTGCGGCCACTAATTCACTAATACACTTGTAGGCTACCTGCCTACAAGTAACTCATAGCAACCAGTACGATTTCAGTTAAATTTAGTAAGAAAAATTAAAATCCTAATTATGATTTCTGCCGCTGTTAGTTACTGCATTATACCTTATTATAATGTATTGATTAAGCCAAATTGTATATTGATTTTACAAGCTATAGTAATAAATAATAATTAAGAAATCAAAACAATATCTGATTTGTCTTGGCTACTGCTTGTTTCTTCAATAATCAACCTTCTCAAAAAATGCCCCCTCGGCAATAGAAAGTGTTCATCTAGTAGGATTTACATTGACGCATCTTTGGTGGATACTTTATACCATTTTGCTTCAATATAACCATTTTTCTAGCATTTGTCTAGCATTAAAGTATATGTAAATCATGCATTTCACAATAATGCAGTGTATAGCACAGGCATACAATAATAATGTTTTGTACTGAAAAAAAATAAAAAAATCCCTTTTCCTTTTGCATTTATCAGTGGTCATGCAGAATTCATATAACACTACAATGAGAATCCAGCCTCAGATCACACCTATGTGACTGCCTAGACATAACAAAACACCGCTCAAGTACACAACAGTTTCTAACTCTATTCTAACTGTAATGCTCAAGCCCTACTTCAAAAATTAACACTTAGACTGTGTTAACACGATCGGTTAAAACGATGAGAACGGTCTGATGGACCGTTTTCATCGGCCCAACCCGATCGTGTGTGGGCCCCATCGGTTTTTTGATCCATCGGTTAAAAAAAAGCAAACTTGTTTTAAATTTAACCGATGGATACCTAACCGATAGCAAAAAAAATATCGTTTGTAGGCACGACCATCGGTTAAAAATCCACGCATGCTCAGAATTAAGTTGACGCATGCTTGGAAGCATTGAACTGCATTTTTTTCTGCACACCGTTGTGTTTTACGTCACCGCGTTCTGACACGATCGTTTTTTTAACCAATGGTGTGTAAGCACGACTGACCACCAGTCAGCTTCATCGGTCAACCGATGAAAACGGCCCATCAGACCGTTCTCATCGGATGGACCAATCGTGTGTACAGGGCTTTAGAGAAACCATACAACAACAAATACTACAAATATTCCATGCCTAATGTATTTATTTTTTTCGATTTTCACACTATGATTGTAAGTTTAATTATTTAAACATGGTATAATATTTCAATACAATCAATAAAATTGTACTGCTTTTCAAAAGTGTTGTTGTTTTAATTTTTGATATTGTAAAATTGTGTCAGTTTATGTTGTTCATATTTCTAATATACACAGAAACATAGATTAAAATATTATGCATTTTTGCCATATGATATCTTTAAATGAAAGCACCTTAATACATTATAACCAGTCAACCAATTCTGTGTGAAGTTTAATAGCTGGAGGAGGTCTGTTGGACTAATAAATGCCCCTGCATGAGAGTAAGGCCTCTTTCACACGGACGGATAGAATGGTGCTTTTTGCTGCGGATTTTCTCTTTTTCTACCGCAGCTGAAAGCACACAATGCTTTTCAATGGCCCCATTCACACACTGCGTTTAGCTGCGGTTTCATTACATGCGTTTTGGTGCAGATAGAAAAAATAGGTTTGACTGCGTCCAGGAACGATTTTGCGCAGCTATCTGCACATAACTGCAGATAATCGCAGTGCACTGTGTCAGCTGCGGATAGCAGCGTGAACAAAAGAAAAAACAACAGGAAGCACATCAAAATAAAAACGGTTGCTATGGGGATGACAATAATGGCCAACCGCAGATAAACGTAGCTGCATGTAAACGCAGCTAATCGCAGTGTACAAATGCAGCCGATCGCTGTGCCTGGAGTCTTGAATTTCAAAAGAAAGAAACATGCTTTTAACTGTGGCAGAACAGCCATCCGTGTGAAAGGCGCCTAAGGGCTCATGCACACTGCATCTCAAAGTAGCTCAAAAAAGATGTTCCTATGTGGCTTTTTCAAGTGTTTACATGCATATGCTCTTACAGGCAGAAAAACCCCCCCACCAAACTGGCGTTTTTGAGAGGAACTTTCGAGCAGAAAAGACACTCCAAAAATTTGTGAAAAGTGTGGCAAAATCACAAAAAAACACAAAAAAGCTCAAGAAAAGCAAAAAAATGCACGCAAAAATAGAAAAAAAAAGCTCAATAAAAATGTGCAAAAGAGCACACAAAAAGCTTCTGCAAGCTTTTAGGCAGAGAAATAAAAGCTCAATGCCTGTAAAGCAGCTTTGTTTGTGAGCTGCTGTGTGCAGGAGCCCTAATAGATGCACTTGTATCAATGAGCGTAAAGAATGCTCCAGAGTCAATGGGACCAATAAAAAGAAAGGAAAAGAGGGCGCAGTATAAATTATACTCACAAAGACACAAACAAATTATTTGTCAAGCAAAATGTATATAGAGTTCACCAGATTCTCCAACTAGCATGATCTGCGGACAAACACCAATTGTGGAATGAAGAGTCCAAAAAAGCTGATGCGTTTTGAGGGGTGTCCCCTCTTCCTCAGAGCTCTGAGGGGACACCCCTTTGAAGCTATGAGAAAGAGGGGACACCCCTCAAAGCTCTGAGGAATAGGGGACACCCCTCAAAACGCGTCAGTTTTGGACTCTTTATTCCACAATTGGTACTTGCAGACTCATGTTGCTTGACAAATTCATTTGTTTGTAACTATAATTTATGCTACCTTTTTTATAAAAATAATTGTAGTAAAGGTAATGCCCTAGACTGGTGAGCCCTCTGTTCCTTTCATTTTAGAGCTCCACTTGGATTTCCCAGACCTGTTGTGAGTGGCAGCACAGCCAATGTGGTGGCTGAACCAGTGGAGACACACGTTTTCAACCTACCACACAGCAACTTCTCAAGCGCAGAAGTATTTGATTTTCTTCAATGGGAGCGATAAATGCCTAGCATCAGCGGTCAATATGGAACCCTTGTAGTTGGTTGCATATGCAGGTAGCAGTCCATTTACACATTATAAGGGAAGACATCAAGATTGATAGAGTTGGCAGACTATTCCTATGATAACTCTACTCAAAAAGCTAACTGTATCTGGTTAGCTGTAACTAGAAAAATATTAATCATTCAAATGAGGAATTGTTTACTGTCTTGGGTAGCGTGGCTCGTAAACACTGTAGCTAGTCTTAATTGTTGTATTCAGTAAAATACAGGTAGGGTCTTTGCATGTTCAGATCAAAAGTGTTTTGTCAGCCAATCAGAAACCCCTCCAGGTTCAGGCACTGGTATTTCAGAGGCAGGTTTTAGCTGTTAAAATTATTATGATTGAAGCACAGGTCTACATTAGTGATGAGCTTTGCGTTCGATATGAACGTATGTTCGACTAGAACATTGTCTGTTCGTACGTTCGACGAAATTCGAACAAAAGCAGTTGTTCGCGCCAAATTCGAGTGACGCAAAACAGCCCATAATTCACTGTGGCATTGCGCGCTGATGATTGACTAAGCATGCTGTATGTCCCGCATGCTTGGCCAATCACAGCGCGCAAAAAGCGAAGAGCCATAATTGGCCAAAGCCTGGGTGGCTTTGGCCAATTATGGCTCAGGGCTTTAACACACGTCCCACACTATATAAGGCCGCCTGCTGGGCGGCCTCATGTAGTGTGTTCCGGCTTGTTAATGAGAGCAGTCAGAGAGACAGAGAGATTGTCTTTTTAGATATCTAGATAGAGCAGGCAGGCAGGCTAGTCAGTTTAGCTTAATTTACAGTGTGTAGAGAATATATATACATCCCTAGGAGTTGTACATATATTTATACACTGTATAGTTTAGATAGATCAGTGCTTTCTGATTTATTGGCAGGCAGGTGATTGTGCTATTTAAAGACGTTATCACACGTATAGACACCCAGCAGGTACAATATTTAAAGGAATTTTATTTTAATTTTTTTAATTTAAGCATCATTAAAATCACTGCTCCGGGAGCAGTGATTTTAATAATGTTTAAATAAAAAAAAATGAAAGATTCCTTTAAATATTGTACCTGCTGGGTGTCTATAGTTTTCCTGTGAAAACGTCTTTGAGAACCCGGGCCTTGCCCGAGGGAACATGTATCAATGGAAAAAAGTTTTAAAAACGGTCGTATTTTTCAGGATTCCTAAAGACGTTTTCACAGGCAAACTATAGACACCCAGCACTGCAGGTACAATATTTAAAGGCATTTTTCATTTTTTTATTTTTATTTAAACATGATTAAAATTACTGCTCCTGGAGCAGTGATTTTAATGATGCTTAAATAAAAAATAAAATAAAAATTAAATTCCTTTAAATATTGTACCTGCTGAGTGTCTATAGCTTGCCTGTGAAAACGTCTTTGAGAACCCGGGTCTTGCCCGAGGGAACATGTATCAATGGAAATTTTTTTTTAAAACGGTCACTTTTTCAGGAGTCCTGCTCCTGAAAAAAACAATGTTTTTTTAAACTTTTTTCCATTAATACATGTTCCTTGGGGCAAGACCCGGGTTCACAACACCCGGGTTCTCAAAGACGTTTTCCAACAATAACTTGAATATTGGTCTTTAAAATGAGCGTTTTTGAATTCGAACGTTCGAGTCCCATAGACTTCAATGGGGTTCTAAATGTTCGCGCGAACGGTTGGTCTGTTCGACAGTTCTGGTGCAAACCGAACGCGGGTATGTTCGGCTCATCCCTAGTCTACATTATAACACACATTATTGCAGGCATGGAAGCTACCAAGGTACATAATATAGATTGGATAATATATGCTGGATGAGGGAAATGCCTCTATACTTGCCATAATAGAAAGGGACTATGTATTTTGAATGGGACTATGAGTTCCCATTCACACTACCGCGACTTGGCATCCGACTTGTGTCGCCCCAAGTCGCGCGACATGAGAAATTACATTGAAGTGAATAAGCGCCGTCTTAATGTACTCTATTGAAGTCGCTCTGACTTCAGAAAAGGTTCCTGTACTACTTCAAGGCAACTTCTAGGCGACTTGTACCGATTGATTTTAATGGAAGTTGCCTCCAAAGTTGGACCACTGTCTTAACTAAAGCAACTTTACAATAGTTTTCTCAGGCAAACCCCTCCCTCCCACATATCTGATTATTCTTTGATTGGCCACTGGCAAAGTCGCCTGTTCTGGAGGCGACTTGAAGTGGTGTTGCAAGTTGCTCCAAGACGTGCTGAAGTCGCACTGGAAGTCGTGTTGCCCCTGTGTGAACCAGGACTGAGGGCTTCTAAGCATTGTAATATTTACAACCACTCTGTTGGATTTTGTCACCTGTTCTGGAATCCAATAAATATCTCTCCCTGGAGAACCAAGTTGCTGCGGGAGAATTTGGTTGGATTGAAGGAGTTTTGCATTGAATTGGTGTAATCCTGTTTTCATAGTAACACTAATAATTACAATATAATTATTAGTCATTGTGATAAAATATATAAGGGCCAAAGTGCCAAAGGACAGTGATGCAGATACTAAAAGGTAATAATAATAATAACTTTTGAAAATGTCATGGATAGGAAAGATAATCACATGACTTGAGCAGCTGCAGTGTAAATTGATGTAAACAATTAATAAATAATAAAGAATAAACCACGCTAAATGCTACATTCAACAAAGTTAATAATGAAACACTAAATCAAATAATTAAACACAAAAATACACACTAAAAAAAAAACAATCGCTGGAAAAAGTCCCAAGTGAATAAAATGCCTGTTCTGTTGGAACAGTGTTGAAGGTCTCATACACAGTGCTGTGACTTGAAATATAGATGAAAAATTCCGTGCTCCTTATGTGCTTAAATAGGGTGCCCCCCTAGTACATGTGCACTCACCCTTGGGATTGGACCAACTATCACTAGTTAGGTCAAATGCATTTGGGGGGCGACCCCTGTAGGCACCGGTGGTTGGATATGGTAAATAATCCTCATGTGGATAGATGTAATAGAAAAAGCCTCATTGTGCAGTACCGTTTAAAAAACTTTATTCCAAAAGATTAAAAGAAGGTATTCGACTCACATGTAAGGCCTCGTACACACGATCGGACATATCCGATGAAAACGGTCCGCGGACCATTTCCATCGGATATGTCCGATCGGGAGTTTGATCCGATGGCGTGTACACACCATCGGATCAAATTCCCCGCCGCCGGACGGCGCGGTGACGTGGCGGTGACGCGGCGGTGACGTTGACGCCGCCACGTCACCGCCACGTCACCGCACCAGGAAGTTAAACACTTCCGCGCATGCGCCGAATCCATTCGGCGGCGGCGCGGCGGCGGTGGGGGACGACATGTCTGCTGGTACAGTAAGTGTACTAACCAGCAGACATGTCGGGCTTTGAAATCTGTCGGGTGGAGAAATCTGTCCGCTAGCCCATACACACGAGCGGAGATGTCTGCTGAAACGGTCCATCCTGGCACCCGAAGTGAACAGCAGGTAAAAAGGTAACCCGTTAATACTGCCCGATCAATACATGAAGTCGCTGTCACAGTGAAGGCTCGATTTCCGGGTTTGGACGTCTAGGCAAAAGTGTGTCACAATCACGTGACTCAACCTCTATGCATTTCGATTGGCCGTCTTTAGGCATTTGCGTACGCATTACTGGTTGCCCCTCCCGATGAGTATATTCCCCCCTTTAAAAGGAAGTGGGAAACGACATTAGACAGGACTTTATCCCAGGCACAACATAGGCAGATCATAAATTTTGCTATAAAATCCTCAATATGTACTTGTGCCCAAGAAACCAACTTTAAAATTTTGACGAGATGGTACCGTACACCCTCACTACTTACCAAATATTCCCCCTCGATCTCAGGCAAATGTTGCAGGTGCCAGGAAGAGAGGGGGACCTTACTTCATATTTTCTGGTCTTGTTCGGCCTCGTACACACGGACGGACATATCCGATGCAACCGGTCCTCGGATCGTTTTCATCGGATATGTCCGCCGGGCTATTTTGGTCCGATGGCGTGTACACACCATCGGATCAAAACCCCCGTCGGCAGACAGAGCGGTGACGTGGCGGTGACGTCGACGCCACCACGTCACTGCACCAGGAAGTAAACAACTTCCACGCATGCGTCGCATCCATACGACGCTTGCGCAGGTGGATATGTCCGCTGGTGAGTGTACTCACCAGCGGACATATCCGACGGACATGTGTCCAACGGAAAAGTTTCAAAGCATGCTTTGGAAATTTTCCGCTGGAGAAAACAGTCCGAATCTGTCCGTTTGCCCCTACAGACGAGAAAATTCCATCGTGTGTACGAGGCCTTCGAGGATGGAGCACTTTTGGAGGGAGGTACACCGGATAGCTCAGACATTTACTGAGCATACCCTTCCGGAAGACCCATTTCTATTTCTGCCTCATGTTTCAAACATACCTAAAATAACTTATGGACTAGTAAATCAATTTTGCATCATCTTATTAATACTGCCAGATCGTGTATTGCCCGGCAGTGGAGAGATACAAGACATCACACAATTTCTTTATGGCTTACAAGAATTGAAGAGGTAAATATGATGGAGAACTTGTTACTATCGGCTCAAAATCGACATGAGATTCCAAGACATGGGCCCAATGGAACATATTCAAATTTTTGAAGGAAGGGAAGGCTCATTTTGTACTCTGAGGTCACTAGATATAGAGCGGGAAGAGAGGGACTGTTGGGTTCCCCACCTCCCCTGCCGACAGATACATTGGGACCCCACAAGAAGCTGATAGCAGCCAGATGACTGACAGGTGAATGTGGATGTAATCCACATCACTTCTGCATTCACAGCCTGGAGGGAGATCAGCAAGGAGGAAGATGCTGGTCTCCCTCCCATCTTACCTCCTGACACCCTCTTGAGCCGGTCCGGGGGCCGCAGATGGGGCAGCGGATCCTGGGATTGAAGGTGAGAGGTCAGGAGGGGGGGCGGCGCCAGTACTGGAGGGGGGGTAGGGGGCACACATGCCAGCAGATATACACAATTGGCAGGCTATAGAGCCGCCGATCGTGTATATGTGAAAGTTCAACCGGTAATGGCACTGACCCCCGACACCGACACCTACACTGACCTGATACCTACACCTACACTGACCTGACACCTACACTGACCTGACACCTACACTGACCTGACCCCTACACTGACCTGACCCCTACACTGACCTGACCCCTAACCTGACCCCTACACTGACCTGACCCCTACACTGACCTGACCCCTACACTGACCTGACCCCTACACTGACCTGACACCTACACTGACCTGACACCTACACTGACCTGACACCTACACTGACCTGACACCTACACCTACACTGACCTGACACCTACACTGACCTGACCCCTACACTGACCTGACACCTACACCTACACTGGCTGACCCCTACACTGAACTGACCCCTAACCTGACCCCTACACTGACCTGACCCCTACACTGACCTGACCCCTACACTGACCTGACACCTACACCTACACTGACCTGACACCTACACTGACCTGACACCTACACTGACCTGACACCTACACCTACACTGACCTGACCCCTACACTGACCTGACCCCTACACTGACCTGACCCCTAACCTGACCCCTACACTGACCTGACCCCTACACTGACCTGACACCTACACTGACCTGACACCTACACCTACACTGACCTGACACCTACACTGACCTGACACCTACACTGACCTGACACATACACTGACCTGACCCCTACACCGACCTGACCCCTAACCTGACCCCTACACTGACCTGACCCCTACACTGACCTGACCCCTACACTGACACTGACACTGACCTACTACACAGACCCACCTAACTCCTACAGTAGGAGTCCTACTTCCAGCAATACTCGCACCCCCCTCCCCCCAGCTTGGTAAAAATCCATCCTCCGAGTCCTCCTTACCTCTGTCTGCTCTTCTCCAGAGACTCCAGGACTCTCCTCAGGACAGACAGGACCCCAGCACTGGATGTGCAAAACTGCTTTGGATTCCTGACTCCCGCCCCCGCCAGCGCCATCCACCCACAGCCCGCTCCATGGTGCAACTCCCTCAACACAGCGCCGTACCACAAAGCAGAGTAACAGAGCGGAGGGGAAGACAGCGGCCACGGCGGCTCACACATTTTTAGTGCCTGACGTCTCCCACCGCCATGTTCAGAGTTTCCCGGCGCTCTGTGATTGGGCGTATGGCGGTCATGTGCGGAGGCGGGACTTCCAGCCTCACGCCTCAGATGACCCCCATATGCCCAATCACAGAGCGCTGGACATTAAACATGGTGGCCGCCTGGCCGGTCTGGACATCCGTGTCGGTGACACAGGAAATTAAAAATAAGGAGGAGGCACGGTAAGTCGCCCCCCTAAATGTCGCGCCCGGGGCAACAGCACCCCCTGCCTCCCCCCCTTGCTACGCCAGTGCTGCCAATTAGATTGGGGGAAACCCTGAAAATAGGATCTGTTATGGATCCTTGAGTTGAAAAACAAATCTGAAAGTTAGTAGATAAAATCATTTGGTAGCATGTACGTCAGCTCATTTCTTCCAAGTAAATCTCTTTTTTTTCACAAGAAATTCCAAGTAAATCTCTACTGAGATAAATGCATATGATGCTGGTATTTGATCGTGCTTGTTCATACACTACAGCAGTTGTTCAGGTGGATGAATTGTATTCTCCATGTCAGACCTGTAACATATGTAATATATTGGTAGATGGAAGCAGTTTACCAATTATTAATCAATATGCATATCATCAACCATTTCTTATGCCATTAAGTAGATTTTCCTTATAGAAAAAGAAAGAAAAAGCTTGGGACTTTAAATGAGGCACATATGATGTGTCTCTCTCCATCCCTAATTCCCTTAAAAGAAAAGAGGGTTGGGACTTTATATGAGGTGCGTAATAATAGTAGGTAATAATAGTAGGTAAATCCAAATATAAATGAACAGTTTGTTTTCATGCAGAAAAAATATAATTTTGTTAAGAACAAGTATTTTTTTGGATAACGACATCAGCAGAAGGTATAAGTTGTACATCATAGTTGCAGCAATTCATAAGGTAAAAACAAATATATAGGTGTTACAACCGTAGCACACTAATGTGAACATAAAAAATTAAGAGCTCATTGCATGAGGGATGCAGTTGGCATTACATTATGAATGCAAAATGAGTAAAAATTGATATAAAAACAGACATCAATACACATAATTGAAGCAGAAAAATTCCATCCTATCGTGCTCAACGTGTTTTGCGGAGTCCACTCCACTTTCTCAGGAGCAGGTGCAATTGGCGTTTCTTCAGAAGTATACGAATAACAATATAGTTGGATGAGTGACAAAAAATTGTTATTAGAAAAAGTAGGTTTTAGCAATGCCTTATGCATAGCAGGATAGAATGCAAATTTTCTGCTTGAATTATGCGTAGCGATGTCTGTTTTTATACCAATTGTTGCTCAATATTGCATTCATAATGTAATGTCAACTGCATCCCTTACACAATCAGTGTTTAGTGTGCTCCGGTTTAAGCGTAACACCTATATATCTGTTTTTACCATATGAATTGATACCACTATGATGTACTGTATAACTTATACCTTCTGCCAATGTTGTTATCCAATAATACTTGTTCTTAACAAAATTATATTTTTTCTTATTTATATTGGGATTTACCTACTATTATTACGTACCACATTTAAAGTCTCAACCCTCTTTTCGCTTACCTTATAGAATCTACTGGTAATGTACATACTATTTTGATATCTTGTGCTTTGATTAGTAACACAGAAAAACAAAAATGTGCTTTGAATAGTATCACAGAAAAAGGGTTTCAAATAATTTGTTACTAACTAAGACATCAGAAACGCACATGCAAAAATCCAGTGCAGTGTTTAAAAACGATAGCAAAGTGTGCTTCTCATTAAATGTGTACTAGAAATGCAAATGAACTCTGACATTTTCATGTAAAATTATATGTTCTTAAACTGAGATTTAGCTAACATTAATGACACACTTAAATTCAGAGGACAGTGTTCATTGTATTGCTGTAAAGGTCAGCCTCCTGTTTTGCCATTAATTCTGACTCTTTTGAATGTTCCTTATTGCCGTAATAGCATGTTATTGAATTGCTGCTAGTGAGACTTTGGGTGAATGAGCATTGCTAAAAATAGTAGATGGCTGATAAGTCTGACATCTATTATAGAATTCTTTCTCCTCTGATAAAACGGATTGCAAGTAGAAAGGTAAATCTCTGCATCAACACATTACATTTGTTGTGATTTTGCATTTAGTAAATTAATATAAAAGGAAAAACTGTGTCTTACCATGATATGACCGGCCTTATGCTGTATGTGAAAGTTCTAAAATTAATGAGATATTTTATGAATGTGGAACAATGAGTTTTCATGGGTTTATTTAAAGTGTGTCTTTGGTCAAAATTTAAAATCATTTATTAATTTTTGTATTTAAATGATTTCTATACTATTCTCTTATTAAGCGGAACAGTCTTGAAGTTTTTAAACTTACTTTGTGAATATACCTACCCATGTACTTCTTTGAATTCCATGACATGTAGTTACTATGCCCTGTGGGTAGGCACTGCAGTGTCACACATTTCACAGAGCCTGTCCTTAAACTTCTGCCGTGTTGAGAGGAGGAGTTCCAGGAAGTGGAGTCAGTACAGGAAACACTGCTTGCAGGCAACAAGGTACCATTGGATGTATAGTGCTTAGGAATTGAAAGTAAACAGCAGAGAAGAAGCTGCAAAGCAAGCTGGGAATTCAGAAAGTATAGATGGGCCAAACACCCCTGTACCACTCTCTGAATATTTCCTCCGTTCCCGGTCCAGTGACCCCGATCATTCTCAAACCAAATTCCCCCGCAGACACCTCAGATCCTATTACCCCTAATTTCTCCTTACATTTCTCTCTGAGAACTGAATCCTTTTTTGAAAAGGGAAATTTTTTCTCTTTAGATGCCTTTCCTCTTAAACACACCAGCTTTACTGTTACACACCCGGAATATGAAAATATTAAACATTCCTTATTTATGGCCGAATCCCCCTCACAATGGTACAGGAAGAAAACCACCTTTGAGAAGTTATGCCTCGAAACAGAACCACAAAAACACTTGATTTCAAAAACGTACTGCCTTTTATTTAGAGATGTAAATCCTAAAGAAGATATTGCTACCAGACACTGGGAAAGAGAACTTAACTTAGATCTCTCTCAAGAGGAATGGAAACATATTTTTACATACATACATAAAGGCTCACTTAATGTCTTAACGCAAGAAAATGGATATAAAATATACTCTAGGTGGTATAGAACACCATACTTGATTCATAAATGTGACCCTAATACCTCACCTTTATGTTGGAGATGCAAGACTTCGATAGGGACTCTTTTACATATATGGTGGGATTGCCCACATATACAAAAATTTTGGAAAGATGTTCATCGTTTAATCCCAATCATCACTACTTTTACCCCTATTTTTACTCCTGCACAGTATCTATTACATCACACCTCATTAACCCATTCCGTATATAAACATTCGATTGTTATACACCTAATTAATGCATCTAAGCTGTTTATTCCCACCCACTGGGCTTAAGTGGTTAATGACCTCCGCACAACGATATACGTCGACAAAATGGCACGGCTGGGCACAAGGGTGTACATGACCTGGTCCTCTTCTCAGTGACCGTCCCAGCGGACCCGATCGCCGCCGGTGTCCTGCGATCGGGTCACAGAGAGGAAGAACGGGGAGAGGTAAGTGTAAACAAACCTCTCCCCGTGCTTCCTAGTGTGGCTGTCACTGATTGTCTGTTCCCTGTGTTAGGGAACGATGATCAGTAACATCACACGCACAGCCACCCCCCCCCCCCCACAGTAAGAACACTCTCTTAGGGCACACTTAACCCCTACAGCGCCCCCTCCTGGTTAACCCCTTCACTGCCAGTGTCATTTTTACAGTAACCAGTGCATTTTTATAGCACTGTTCGCAGTAAAAATGACAATGGTCCCAAAATAGTGTCAATGTGTCCGCCATAATGTCGCAGTCATGAAAAAAATAGCTGATCACCGCAATTACTAGTAAAAAAAAAATTGAATTTTCTTCAAATTTGTTGCTCTATTTTTGTTTATAGTGCAAAAATTAAAAACCGCAGAGATGATCAAATACCACCAAAAGAAAGCTCTATTTGTGGGAAAAAAAGGACGCCAATTTTGTTTGGGAGCCACGTCTCACATTGTCAGTTAAAGCGACGCAGTGCTGAATTGCAAAAAGGGGCCCTTTACCTGCATAATGGTGCGGGTCTTAATGCGGAGCTCCAGCCACGGTAAAACATTTTTTTAAAGTCAGCAGCTACTAACAGTGTAGCTGCTGACTTTAAATAAAGACACTTACCTGTCCTAGGCGCCCGCGCTGATGGGCCCCCCGATGCCGGTCCCACGATCGCTCCGGGTCCCGCGCCGCCATTCACAATATGGGAAACAGGCAGTGAAGCCGTACGGCTTCACTGCCCGTTTCCTACTGCGCCTGCGCGAGTCTCACGCTGGCTTGTGAATGGGCGCGCTGCTCTCTGAGAACACACACAGTTCCCAGGAAGCAGCGCGCCCATTCACAAGGAGAAGAAGAAGAAGAAAACACACCGCGGATTAGGAAGAGGCAGATTACGGACTTCCGCATAGCAACAGCTATTTCGGGTGAGTATATTTTTTTATTTTTTTCAGGTTTTATTTTTTTATTTTTTTCAAACAACATTGTAAAATGTTGTTATACTGGGTGGAGCTCCGCTTTAAGTGGGTAAGGAGCAATGCCTCATGGGTCATATAGTCCTGGGCAGGAAGGAAGTGGTTCTAAAGGCAGAAGTTTTCCCTTGCTATATAGGCACTTTTGTCAGGAGGGATGAGAGATCAGACCCGTGTGACTGCACAGAGAGACCAGACAATATGATTAGTGAAGTAAAAGGTGTTTAATTATAAATAAGGACAACCAGTGAAGATAGCAAACAATATATATATATAATCAAAAAGGGAATACCGTACACATAGGTCAAGCCAGGCCGAGGTCATACACAAGGGATATCAGCAGATGGGACAGGACGGAGCAGGGGTCGGATGGATGGACTAGCTGCAGGATTTTTTTAATGAAATCCAGTGACATTTTTTTTTACTAGTAATTGCGGCAATCGGCGACTCTCTGCCCGTCGCCGCCCGCCTCACAGCCTGTCAAGTCTTACTTTACCTGGCTACTACTGGGTGGGAAGCAGAGGAAGAATACTCCGCCAGTGAAGCCAAGGAGTTGAGCCAAGGCAGAAGAAAATGCGACTGAGCTGAATGGGCATGCACCATCAGAAAGGGGCACAGAAAATGGAAAAAATACACCCCCTCAATCTAGTAAGAGCGGTGGGGGTGTGTAATTCAGAAATTATTTATTTTTAATTCTGCACTGACTGTCTTTGAACTTGCCCCAGCCTCTGTTCAATTCCAATCTGGGGACAAAACCAGGGACAAAACCGGGAAAAGACTTGGCCTGGGGCAGTGTCCTCAATCCGGGGACTGTCCTCGGAAACCGGGAATGTCTTGTCACCCTCCTTTAAAGACTCTGTGCAGGAAAGATCAGCTTCTGAACCCAGAGAAGCTGGAGGCAGATAGACTGGTGGTAATATAAGGCATTACAATTACATTTAAATTAAACATTTACCAGTATTATGCATTATATTTAAAATGATCATATCCATAAAAAGTCACAGCTTTTAGTAGTACTTTTGGTTCAATATTATTTTATTAGTTTATATATAAGTATTACAAGGATTTCATCTATACAAAACATGTTTATATGTTAACCATCTACATATAATTTCAGGGTACAGTATATACCTTCCTTTAAGCCCATATCTTCCATATCTAAAGTAAAAAAAAAGGTGCTTTTAGTAGTACTTTAATATAAAAGATTTCTATCTCCCTTCCACCCTTCATATAGCTTCATGTCTGACTCCTAGTTATAATGCCCATATATCCTACTTCTGGGTGTATTTTATATATATACAGTATATATATATATATATATATATATATATATATATATATATATATATCTATATCTATATACAGTGCAGAAAATAAGTATTTGAACACCCTGCTATTTTGCAAGTTCTCCCACTTGGAAATTATGGAGGGGTCTGAAATTGTCATCGTAGGTGCATGTCCACTGTGAGAGACATAATCAAAAAAAAAAATTCCAGAAATCACAATTTATGATTTTTTAACTATTTATTTGTATGATACAGCTGCAAAGAAGTATTTGAACACCTGTCTATCAGCTAGAATTCTGACCCTCAAAGACCTGTTAGTCTGCCTTTAAAATGTCCACCTCCACTCCATTTATTATCCTAAATTAGATGCATCTGTTTGAGGTCATTAGCTGCATAAAGACACCTGTCCACCCCATACAATCAGTAAGAATCCAACTACTAACATGGCCAAGACCAAAGAGCTGTCCAAAGACACTAGAGACAAAATTGTACACCTCCACAAGGCTGGAAAGGGCTACGGGGAAATTGCCAAGCAGCTTGGTGAAAAAAGGTCCACTGTTGGAGCAATCATTAGAAAATGGAAGAAGCTAAACATGACTGTCAATCTCCCTCGGACTGGGGCTCCATGCAAAATTTCACCTCGTGGGGTCTCAATGATCCTAAGAAAGGTGAGAAATCAGCCCAGGACTACACAGGAGGAGCTGGTCAATGACCTGAAAAGAGCTGGGACCACCGTTTCCAAGGTTACTGTTGGTAATACACTAAGACGTCATGGTTTGAAATCATGCATGGCACGAAAGGTTCCCCTGCTTAAACCAGCACATGTCAAGGCCCGTCTTAAGTTTGCCAATGACCATTTGGATGATCCAGAGGAGTCACGGGAGAAAGTCATGTGGTCAGATGAGACCAAAATAGAACTTTTTGGTCATAATTCCACTAACCGTGTTTGGAGGAAGAAGAATGATGAGTACCATCCCAAGAACACCATCCCTACTGTGAAGCATGGGGGTGGTAGAATCATGATTTGGGGTGTTTTTCTGCACATGGGACAGGGCGACTGCACTGTATTAAGGAGAGGATGACCGGGGCCATGTATTGCGAGATTTTGGGCAACAACCTCCTTCCCTCAGTTAGAGCTTTGAAGATGGGTCGAGGCTGGGTCTTCCAACATGACAATGACTCGAAGCACACAGCCAGGATAACCAAGGAGTGGCTCTGTAAGAAGCATATCAAGGTTCTGGCATGGCCTAGCCAGTCTCCAGACCTAAACCCAATAGAGAATCTTTGGAGGGAGCTCAAACTCCGTGTTTCTCAGCGACAGCCCAGAAACCTGACTGATCTAGAGAAGATCTGTGTGGAGGAGTGGGCCAAAATCCCTCCTCCAGTGTGTGCAAACCTGGTGAAAAACTACAAGAAACATTTGACCTCTGTAATTGCAAACAAAGGCTACTGTACCAAATATTAACATTGATTTTCTCAGGTGTTCAAATACTTATTTGCAGCTGTATCATACAAATAAAAAGTTAAAAAAATCATACATTGTGATTTCTGGAATCTTTTTTGATTATGTCTCTCACAGTGGACATGCACCTACGATAACAATTTCAGACCCCTCCATGATTTCCAAGTGGGAGAACTTGCAAAATAGCAGGGTGTTCAAATACTTATTTTCTGCACTGTATATATTCTTCTGCATATTTTTGGTAAAATAAGCCTTTAATGATTGGTTTGCACAAAAGTTATAGCGTCTACAAAATAGCGGATAGATTTATGTCATTTTTTTAAATTTTTTTTACTAGTAATGCAGGCGATCTGCGATTTTTTCGGGGCTTTGATATTGTGGCGGACAGATCGGACACTTTTGACAAATTTTTGGGACCATTGACATTTATACAGCGATCAGTGCTATAAAAATGCACTGATTACTGTATAAATGTCACTGGCAGGAAAGAGGTTAACACTAGGGGGCGTTCAAGGGGTTAAATGTGTTCCCTCAGTGTGTGTTCTAAATGTGGGGGGATGGGACTGACTTTGGGAGGAGACCGATTGTTGTTCCTATATACTAGGACCAACAGATCAGTCTCCTCACCCCGGAGAGAACAGTAATATGTGTGTACGTGTGTACACACACAAATCCCCGCTCTCGCTCTGTCAGGAGCGATTCCGGCTGCGTGGCGGACATTGCAGTGCGCGGCGGACATTGTGGCTGCCGGGCATGGGCATCGGCTCCTTAAGATCATGGAAGGAGCGCTCCCCCTACACTCATTAAATCGCTGCTGTACAGCTACAACGATTTGCGCAGGAGTGCCATTCTGCCACTGTCAATCGACGGAGGGCAGTCGGCTAGTGGTTAAACTTTACATATTCACTAAATTATACACCACACTATTTTTAAGGTTATTATCCAAATAATTGATTCATCTAAACAAGAATCGGCCAACTAATCGATTATGAAAATAATCCTTAGTTGCAGCACTACCTTTTATATGTTTTCAAAATCAAAGCTTAGAGAACTCTTACTGTATTTCATGAAAACATGAAAATTATAAAAAATGTAACTCCTGTTGCAAAATGTTTCCTCCATGGCCTCATGATGTTCAGCGCCAATTATTCTTAGCATATCTTCTATTACAGTGGAATTCAATCCATTCATAAGACCTAAAGATAAATATGTTTAAACTTAATGATCATACATAATAACTTGATTAGGAAAGCTAAGGGAGAGGGGGCCTTTTACTCCCAGTGATCAGTCAGATGGTTTTATCAGGGAATGCTGAAAAGGAATCATTTGTCAGCAAAACGTATGGGAGTTTCTCTATGTCTGATTAATATGGAGGGTTTATCAGCAACATATACTAATATACAATTATTTAAAGAATGACAGACATAAATTAAATCAGCAAGGTCAGTTTTAAAAGTGAAGGTCTTTGAAGAACAGTGACGTCGTAGTGGTGCTTATTTATTAACCTATAACTTTTCAAATATGCCGTCAGGAATTCACTTGGCACTAATTACTACTACAGTTTAGGTGAAGCAATAATTTCCTCCTGGAGACAATAACATCAGATAACTCAACTGTCTGGTTTATAATATTGGATATTCTAGTAGTTGCACACATTGCAGTGTTTAAGATAACACATAGGTGGGTAAAGTAAGTTATTCCTGCACTACAGTGGAAACTATGGGCCAGATTCAGAAAGCCTGGCGTAACTTTGTGCGGGCGTAGCGTATCTTCTTTACGCTACGCCGCCGCAACTTAGAGAGGCAAGTGCTGTATTCACAAAGCACTTGCGTCCTAAGTTACGGTGGCGTAGCCTAAATGTGCTGGCGTAAGTGCGCGTAATTCAAAGTAGGCAGGTAGAGGGCGTGTTGTATTTAAATTAACCGTGACCCCATGCAAATTATGTGGCGAACGAACGGCGCATGTGCCGCCCATCCTTTTTATGGTTTATCTTTACGCCTGAAAAACGCATTACATAAACGGCGTAGCTTACTGCGATGGTCGTACGTATGTTCGTGAACAGGCGTTTCTAACTCATTTGCATATTTTTAATGGGAACGCCGAATGCGTCCACGGCTGATGCCATGTTTTTCAGGGTATCTCGCTTTGTGAATCGGCGCAAAGATGCGACGGCGTACATTTAAAAATAATGGCGGCGTATCTCCAGATACGCCAGCGTAAAGGTACCTGAATCTGGCCCTATGTGTGCAGAGGGTAAAGATAACACATAGCAATACGTTTACCCAGTTCTAGCTGCACTGAATATTTTTTGCTGCCGCTTACAAACTATTGATTAGCAGTGGAACAATTAGTTAGCCTGAAAGAAAGTTAAATAAGAAATCTGTTGACTTTTCTGTAGACATTTCTCTAGCACCCTAATGCCCAGCCAATAGCAAATTGACGGCCTAGCGGTGGTTCAGTTATCCTGACTGGGCATCATATGATGATCACGCAGTATCATAACAGGTCACATGATAGTTGTAAACAAAAGATGGCTTCCTTTATGCCATTCATTGCATACAACTGTGTTGCTAGCTGTGATTGGTCAGTGTGATCACATTGTACAGACAGGACCAATCACAGCCCATCTGTACCACATGATTAGTTCTGGTGAATCACAGCTAATCAAAACCAAATAGACTGAATGAATCTGTTTCATTTAGTAAAATGCTTGCTTCAAGCAATGTAATGCATTGCTATATGCAAACATAGGTGTCCGTTTAATAAACTGTGAAGTTTTTTCTCCGTTCAGTTCACAGCAGTTCACGGCAGTTCTCAGGAGGAAAATTATCTCCTCTGCAGCCGGTTTAATAAACTGAGAACTTCAGTTCTCAGATGGTGAACAGAGGTGAAGTTTTTTCTCTGAAAACAGCTGAGATCTGTGTAAAAGTGGATGGACTGCCTGTAATCTCGTGAGATATTGTGAGATTATGGTGCAGCCGAGTTCAAAAAGTGAAACTAAAGTTTAAAAGAACATGTAATTAATGTTTTCAGACATGTGATAACATATATATATATAAAACTACATATATATAAATACTGCATATATGTGTGTGTGTGTGTGTATATATATATATATATATATATATATATATATATATATAAATACTGTATATATGTGTGTGTATATATATATATATATATATATATATGTGTGTGTGTATACATACATATATACCGTATTTATCGGCCTATTTGCCCACCCGCGTATAGCGCGCACCCCTACTCTGGACGTGAAATGCCTGAATTTTTTTTTATTATTACTTACAGTTTTGGTGTCTTGCCCGGCATCCATCGGCGGCCTTGTCCGGTCCAGCCTCCGTCTGCAGCCTTCGTGGTGTCCTCCCCGCTGCTCCCGCGCTGTCTCTAAGCCGATCCCTGCTTCCCTCTCTGTGTTTGAACGCCGCCGCCGACATATACCGAGCGCAGTACACTCGGGCACGCTCGGCTCCTCTCGTGGAACCGCAAGGGGAGCCGAGCCTGGCTGACTGTACCCGAGTGTACTGCGCTCGGTATATGGCGGCGGCGGCGGCGGCGTTCAAACACAGCGTGGGAAGCAGGGATCGGCGGCAAAGTTCAAACACAGCGCGGGAAGTGAGTATCGGCATATATATTGCGCACCCACGATTTTGCCCTGATTTTAAGGGCAAAAAAGTGCGCGATAAACGCCGATAAATATGATATATTTATTTGTGTGTGTGTGTATATATATATATATATATATATATACAGTGCAGAAAATAAGTATTTGAACACCCTGCTATTTTGCAAGTTCTCCCACTTGGAAATCATGGAGGGGTCTGAAATTGTCATCGTAGGTGCATGTCCACTGTGAGAGACATAATCCAAAAAAAAAAAAATTCCAGAAATCACAATTTATGATTTTTTAACTATTTATTTGTATGATACAGATGCAAAGAAGTATTTGAACACCTGTCTATCAGCTAGAATTCTGACCCTCAAAGACCTGTTAGTCTGCCTTTAAAATGTCCACCTCCACTCCATTTATTATCCTAAATTAGATGCACCTGTTTGAGGTCATTAGCTGCATAAAGACACCTGTCCACCCCATACAATCAGTAAGAATCCAACTACTAACATGGCCAAGACCAAAGAGCTGTCCAAAGACACTAGAGACAAAATTGTACACCTCCACAAGGCTGGAAAGGGCTACGGGGAAATTGCCAAGCAGCTTGGTGAAAAAAGGTCCACTGTTGGAGCAATCATTAGAAAATGGAAGAAGCTAAACATGACTGTCAATCTCCCTCGGACTGGGGCTCCATGCAAAATCTCACCTCGTGGGGTCTCAATGATCCTAAGAAAGGTGAGAAATCAGCCCAGGACTACACGGGAGGAGCTGGTCAATGACCTGAAAAGAGCTGGGACCACCGTTTCTAAGGTTACTGTTGGTAATACACTAAGACGTCATGGTTTGAAATCATGCATGGCACAGAAGGTTCCCCTGCTTAAACCAGCACATGTCAAGGCCCGTCTTAAGTTTGCCAATGACCATTTGGATGATCCAGAGGAGTCATGGGAGAAAGTCATGTGGTCAGATGAGACCAAAATAGAACATTTTGGTCATAATTCCACTAACCGTGTTTGGAGGAAGAAGAATGATGAGTACCATCCCAAGAACACCATCCCTACTGTGAAGCATGGGGGTGGTAGCATCATGCTTTGGGGGTGTTTTTCTGCACATGGGACAGGGCAACTGCACTATATTAAGGAAAGGATGACCGGGGCCATGTATTGCGAGATTTTGGGCAACAACCTCCTTCCCTCAGTTAGAGCTTTGAAGATGGGTCGAGGCTGGGTCTTCCAACATGACAATGACCCGAAGCACACAGCCAGGATAACCAAGGAGTGGCTCTGTAAGAAGCATATCAAGGTTCTGGCGTGGCCTAGCCAGTCTCCAGACCTAAACCCAATAGAGAATCTTTGGAGGGAGCTCAAACTCTGTGTTTCTCAGCGACAGCCCAGAAACCTGACTGATCTAGAGAAGATCTGTGTGGAGGAGTGGGCCAAAATCCCTCCTCCAGTGTGTGCAAACCTGGTGAAAAACTACAAGAAACGTTTGACCTCTGTAATTGCAAACAAAGGCTACTGTACCAAATATTAACATTGATTTTCTCAGGTGTTCAAATACTTATTTGCAGCTGTATCATACAAATAAATAGTTAAAAAAATCATACATTGTGATTTCTGGAATTTTTTTTTTGATTATGTCTCTCACAGTGGACATGCACCTACGATGACAATTTCAGACCCCTCCATGATTTCCAAGTGGGAGAACTTGCAAAATAGCAGGGTGTTCAAATACTTATTTTCTGCACTGTATATATACACATACGCACACACACGTGTTATATAGATACTGTATGTGTGTATATTTATATATATATATATATATATATATATATATATATACACACAGTATCTATATACACACATGTATATTGTTGTTAATATTCATTTTTAACCCACTGGTGTTGATATTAGGAAGAAACAAGCCTTCTTTCTCTTATCACACCTGCTTCTCTCCCAGATTCTCCACCTCTAAGCTGGTGAATCTGAATAGGAGATATTTCAGTGGAAGAGCTGTGAAATCTTCAGATCACGGTTTATTAAACTGGCCCTTTGTGACAAAACATCCACTTGCTGTGATGTGAAGTGGAGAATGTGTTCTCTGCTCCTTATCACAGTTTATTAAACCGGCAATGCTCTGTGATAAGCCGTGATCAGCCGTGATCATCATGATCTCGGCTTATCACGGTTTATTAAACATACACCATAATGTTTATAATATTGAAGATACGGTATATCCTAGGTTTTTGGGCATATCTTCTAAATTTAAAATCCTCTAGTGGTTAAGACTATACTGTTCCTTAATAATAACCATGCAATAATGATGGGGGGGCTAAACCTTTGATGGCTTAAAGTATTAATGTAGCACTACCCCCACAGGAGCCACTGGTTGTAACTGGTTTTCCCCTAAACAGTACAGAGGCCACCAGACACCCAGGTAACAATCCATTCACTCCTGCTCCAATAAATAGTCTAGGGGTTGTATTTTTTGTGATTTATTGCATGTAAATCCTGTAACAGGAGAGGGGCTAGGGCATGGGATACTTCAAAATGATTGGTACTTAGGAATTAGAGGACAGTCTTCTCCTTAAAGCCCAACTCCATGCAAAGAAAAAGTTTTCCTATGCATTGGGTCTGTGCCTACATGGATCAACTGCTCATTTTTGTCTAGGGGATTGGAGAAAATGTATACTCACCTGATCCTCCTCTCCACCTGAAAATGGTGCTCCTCCACGATCTAGCCGTTAGCATTTGTCAGGAACAGTCCATTAGACTGCAAGACCACAGGGGGCAGGACCGGTCTTGTATGGGGAGGATCAGAGGAATGTAACTATATTTCAGTTCTCAAATCCCCTAGCCAAAACGAGCAGATGACTCGTGCAGTAGGGGCACAGTTTATTCGGAGTTCAGTTTTAAGCAACTGTAAATGTTGGAAATTCTAAGGCCTCACAGCTGGGGACCATGAGACAAGTCTCTTTTTCATGTGGTTACCCTGCACCGCTGCACAGCTGTTGGTACTCAGGAACATTGCACAGTACAGAAGGGTACTCTTTTCTAAGCTCACAGTCCAGGACACGGCCAGTATCTGAGACCCTATGAGAGGTCATTGCTCACAAGCCCCCAGGACTGCTGCTGTCCTCCAGCTTTCTCCAGACACGGTCCAGTAAATGAAACTAAATTTACTTAGCATCCTATGCTAGGAGGGTGCTACATTAAAGGGGTGTTCCAGCCAAAAATTGTGTTTATTAAAAGTCAGCAGCTACAAAAAGTGTAGCTGCTGGCTTTTAATAAACACTCACTTACCTGCTCTTGCGTTCCAGCGACGCGCCGACCGAGGCTCCGCTCCTCTCCCCCCCTCCCCAGCTGGCGTCTCCATCCCGACTGTGGGCACCCAGCCGTGACAGCCTTAGGCTTCACGGCCGGGCACCCACTGCGCATGTGCGAGCCGCAGTGCGCATGCGCGCGCGGCGCGGCTCCCTGCTGATTGGACAGGCGATTGCCTAGGACCTGTCAGTGTCCTAGGCCATCGCCTACAGGGAGGGGCTGAAATAAGGCGATTACGCCCCTCAGCGGAAGCAGGAAGTGGGACAGGAAGTCCCACTCCTCCTGAAGCCCCCACTCCCCCCCCAAAAAAATTACATGCCAAATGTGGCATGTAAGGGGGTGAGGAGTGGAACAAGCGGAAGTTCCAAATTTGGGTGGAACTCCTCTTTAATATAATTTCAAAAGCTGTGTTTAATTGACTTGGATCTGCAGCTTTGGTCAAAACAATACCTGGTAAACCTGCCAGGTCTTTGTTCAGAAACTTCCTGTTAAAGTATGACAATCATCTCCCAATTGTACTCCTGCATTGTCACCCTGTCACATGCACCCTAGTGGAGACTATAAACTGCTGTGTTAACACATATTGCAAAGGGCATGATCCACTTTTGTCACTATCAGGAAAATAGTCTATATAGCAATGATGTGCAGCTGATGCGTGCATGTAGACAGGAAGTGATAAAAAAAAAAAGCTGGAATAGATCAGTAGCACTAAGATACAAGAAAGGATGAAAAAGGGGAAAACAGTATTTTATGAAAATAAAAAGTTAAAGGGGTTGTAAAGGTTCTTTTTTTTATTTTCTAAATAGGTTCCTTTAAGCTAGTGCATTGTTGGTTCACTTACCTTTTCCTTCAATTTCCCTTCAAATTTTTTTTCTTTGTTTGAATTTCTCACTTCCTGTTTCTCCTCAGTAAGCTTTCCACCATCATCCGAGCAGTGGATATTCATTTAGAACAGCTTACTGAACACCTTATTGAGGAGGAACAGGAATTGAGAAATTCAGACAAAGAAAACAGAGAAAAAAACATTTAGAAGGGAAATTGAAGGAAAAGGTAAGTGAACCAACAATGCACTAGCTTAAAGGAACCTATTTAGAAAATAAAAAACAAACCTTTACAACCCCTTTAATGGCGCACAGTGATTTATTCAAATGTATGCCACCCAGATAGGTTTAGATATACTTGAAGGCAAGAGTGTACACTTGCTAAAATTGTTAATAATTATATCTGCTATTCCCTATTGCTCCATTCTTCCATGAAAAAATAATGTCTAAAAATACAGAATCAGTACAATGGCAAAGTAACTCAGTGCTCTAGCAGTGGCATGTCTTTTCTCCACCAGCCACAACCAACAGTGGGAAAATATTCTATAGTATTTTTATTTCATTTAAAAAAAATCAGGAACATATATATCTACTTTCCAACAATTAATGGCACTTCCTAAATTATCTACTGTGTTGACATTTTATCATTTCCAATTAAACTCACATTCCATTGTTAATCTCTAATATTTATAAGTTCACATTACCTCTGCAATCTATGCATTGGGAAAGGATGTATGTATGGTTCAGCATAACTCAGATTCCTGAGCATGTTTACAAAGCACCGGCATACCATTCAACCATGTATATTCGTAAAACACTGAATATCCTGCACCACAGGTTTAATGAAATGTTGGCAACAGCAATCCTCAACATGTATGTAAGAGACCAGCTTTAGAATCTACAGAGAGTTATATTGATTTTGCAGATCTGAAAGATAAATAGTTCAATCTGATATTAATTAAACAGTAATATCTGCATGTCAGAAACCATAAATCAGACCAAGACAGAAGTACAGTTAACCACTAGAGGGCCGCGCTATAGACGAAAGACGTCCACAGCGTGGCTCTCAAGTGCCGGGTGGACGTCTTTGGACGTCCTGTTGTTTACATTCCCCATGAGCGCCGCTGGGGGGCGCGCAGCAGGGAAACACTGTGCCCGGTGCATCGCTGGGAAGCCGATGCGTGTGCCTTGCGGCCACCGTGTCCGCCAGGTACTCCCGATCGGCGGTGACACAGCAGGGACGTGGAGCTCTGTGAGTAAACACAGAGTTCCACGTCCTGTCAGGGAGAGGAGACAGATGTTGGGTCCCTTGTACATAGGGACACAGCATCAGTCACCTCCCCCAGTCAGTCCCCCTCCCCCACAGTAAGAACACACCCAGGGAATACATTTAACCCCTTCCATGCCCCCTAGTGTTAACCCCTTCACTGCCAGTCACATTTATACAGTAATTAGTGCATTTTTATAGCACTGATCGCTGTATAAATGTGAATGGTCCCAAAATTGTGTCAAAAGTGTCCGATACGTCCGCCGCAATATTGCAGGCCTGACAAAAAAAAAAATCGCAGATTGCCGCCATTACTAGTAAAAAAAAAAAAGAAAAAATCATATATATATCCCCTATTTTGTAAACGCTATAACTTTTGCACAAACCAATCAATATACACTTATTGCGATTTTTTTTTAACAAAAATATGTAGAAGAATACGTATATCAGCCCAAATACCAACAAAAGAAAGCTCTATTTGTGGGAGAAAAATAATAAAAAAATAATATGGGTACAGTGTTGTATGAAAGCTGAAAATTGGTCTAGGCACGAAAGGGGTTTAAGTGCCCAGTAATAAAGTTGTCAAATCACACTTGTTTAATAATAAAAAAATAAAAAGATAAACAGATTAAGCATGGTCAAAACATAGCCAGAGTTCAGTAACCGGATCGGGTAGTCGGCCAAGCCAATGTCCAAGAGCCAGCGATAAAGGTAGTAGTAGTAGTACAGCAAGCAGGATCTGTAGCCAGAGGGAACGTCAGTGAAGCAGGTCTCCCACAGCAATGCAGGCGAATGTCTCTTGTGTTGTTAACACAAGCGAAGGCAAATAGCAAATGAACTAGAACTTTAAGTAGGCAGAGCTGACGAGGAGGATCATCAACAGGTGGATCACTGTGGAGTGATAGGGTAAAAGCATTGCCCAAATTAACCCAAAATGAAAACCTGAGTTGAGAACTGAAATCCAGAAAAATATTGGGCAAGGTCAAAGCAGTGGAGATGCAAGTAAATTGGTATCTGGGTGTCAAAACACAGAGCAGGGACAACAAAAAAAACAATATGTTTGCTATCATAAAAATGCTCTCTAATGTTATATATAATATAAGTGCATACCAGTTATGACATATTGTACCCAAAGATCAGAGAAGCGACTATTATAATTATAAGGGTACTGATCACAGACAAACCTGGGGTAAAAGGTGTCACATAACAAGGTAGCCATTACACATATTTTTATTCTTTAAGCGGTCTAATAAAAAAAAAAAACATTCAAATATAAAAAAGTACAAACCTAGAATGCTCTGTACTGTGAAAAGGACACTCTGCTACTCAATATTGTATACCTTCTAATCTTCATACCGATTTTACGACTATAACAACAACAAAAAATATATAATAGGGGAATAAATGATATTGTTACATGGTTTTACAACAGGTACCACATCTTCAAAACTGGCAATTAATAAATCCCTTTCCAAAGTAACTAATAGGACTTTTATGGTACCACTATAGTCAATTTAGGTATAAAATATATCCAAAGTTTATTTATCTCGACTGAAATATAAAACACCCATTAAAACTATTATGCACATCTGCTTATCATCACAATATACATATATATATCCCCTTACTGTCAATGCCACACCCCTTTCCATTTAAGACCCACCCTGAAATTTTTGAGTGAGGCATTGGGGAGGGGGGCAATGGATTCCCTTAATTTTAATAGATTTCCGCTCACTACCTGTTTGGCTATGGGGCAGGAAGTGGAGGGAAATCTCTGCAATGGGACAGGGATGGTAAAAATTAAACTGACATAGGCTATAACCGTCCATTACTCTATCCAAAATGAAAAAAAGGTGTTGCCTATAGAGTTCTACTTTAAGCACAGATTTCTGATAATTTTATGGAGAGGACAAAGAAGATATAACAATGCCAATGGTGCAGCAGAAAACATATAGCACAGTGAGGACGAGTTGTGGTCGAGGATGATAGGACATTCAAAACATCCTCCCCACAGTTGCGAAATGCCGGCCGCACACCAGAAGCAGTGTGGCTGCTTTATAGGGGCGCTAGACTAATTTGCCTTTTTGCCCAGTCTGCCCCATAAGACTGGCGCTACACTCTGGCGGGGACTCTTTCTGTGCTGCCCCCCTACAAAGTGCTGCCCTAGGCCTGGGCCAGGATACAGCGTTGTGCATATGATTTTCATTAACATGTTCCATTAACAACCTCCTTTGGGATGGGTTTCACTGACAAATGATTTGATGACTAGCCTAAGGCCGCATACACACGGAGGGACATGTCCGCTGAAACGGTCTGACGGACCGTTTCCAGCGGACATATCTCCTCCGGATTTTGGTCCGATGGTGTATACACACCATCGGATCAAAATCCCCGCCGGCAGACAGCGCGGTGACGTGGCGGTGACGTTGACACCACCACGTCACCGCTCCAGGAAGTAAAAAACGTCCACGCATGCGTCGCATCCTTCCGGCGCTTGTGCGGGCAGATATGTCCGCTGGTTAGTGTACTAACCAGCGGACATATCAGGCGGACATGTCTCTGGCGGACAAATTTTAAACCATGTTTTAAAATTTGTCCGCCGGTCAGACGCTAGCCCATACACACGATCGGATTTGTCTGCTGAAACGGTCTGAAATTCGATCGTGTGTACGCGGCCTAACAGATAACATTTGATTCTGAATACTTTCTTATTTTAATAGGAGAGAACAGATACAATGTAATATGCTAGTATAACAGTAGTACAGGATGTCGGCAATGAAAATAAATAAAACAGGATGCTACTGAGAAGAGAGAAATAAAATGTAATAAATACCAGTATAACTGAAATACAGGATTCCAGTGATGGGAACAGAGAATGAAATAGTACAATTTTAGTATAAGAGTGGTACAGGATGCTACTGACTAAGGATAGGAAAAAACTTCAGAAAGGAAATCCAAGGTGTGTTGTCGCCTCTTTGTCCACAATGTATCACATTTATACACAAATCCTTGGAAAAACACTTATATCAACTTGTGTTAGGTATGTTTTGTAAACCATTTAGGAAACCAGCTCATTGTCTGATTTAAAATTTACTATCGCATTGTCTCAACCTATTAATTGCAGGCATCAGATATCATCTAAATGTAAAACAAAGACAAGGAGTTTATAAGATCTGTTTCACAATCAAAGTCCAGGGCAAAATAATAAGTAACTAAGTCTCTCCCTACTGCTTTCAAGTTATATAAAGATGAAACAATTTAAACACTAAGCTGATAAACTTAAGGTGCTGTATATTTCATTTCTGACTTTATATTTACCAGTATTTTTTTAGTCCATCTTTTGTTTCTCTGTCATTCACATTAGAATGTTTACTCTAACAGAGTGTTATCTGCGGGATATACAATTGCTTTTCAAATGGGCCCGCAAAAGGTAAAACCAGGTACACACTTGCAGTTGGGTTGCAAAAAAACTGACAGCTCCGGTTGGAGCAGCTGTACTAACTATGTGAGGTTAGTACAGCGATCTACCCCTGCTGAGCTGTTTTGTTATGGCAGGAGGGCATTCCCAATGCCAGAACACTCCAATCAGCACTCTCTGCGCTGATTGGGAGTCAGTTGTCTGCTGGTTTCCCAGCATGCACGTTCCGACAGACTGACATACACACGGGCCGAATGTCGGAAGCTTTTTATTTTTTTTAACCAGCCATTGCCTCCTGACATTCGACCTGTGTGTAGTTATTTGTTCCATCTGTGGGATAATAGATCAAGTTCCTGATAGTTGTGTGGTAATGGACAAGAACTATGAAACACAATGCATTTATGACATTTTGCTAAGGCAGAAGGTTTCTTATCTTAATGCATTCTATGCATTAAAATAAAAAAAAAAGCCTTCTGTGTGCAGCACCCCCCTCAGCTCCCCTAACACTTACCTGAGTCCCATCTCTGTCCAGAGATATTGCACAAAAGACTTGGCTGTCCAGGACTCTCCCTCCTCAATGGCTGAATCAGCAGCGAAATGCCATTGGCTTCCACTGTCAGTCAACGTCAGTGATGAGAGAGGGAGGGAGGGGCTGGGTCGCGGCTCCCTGTCTGAATACACACTGGAGCTGCAGATTGGCTTGAGTGTCCCCATAGCAAGCTGCTTGCTGTGGGGGCACTCAGCTGGAGGACGAGGCCAGAAAGAGGAGGATCTGGGCTGCTATGTACAAAAAAACAACTGCACAGAGCAGGTAGGTATATAACATGTTTGTTAATTTTAAAATACAAAATAACACTTCAGTATCACTGTAACCACTTGCCGAGCAGACGCTGCAGTTATAATGCAGCAGGTTGGCTCAGCTGCATAAATCGTAGGTGTACGGGCTTGTACATTGGCTGGCGGGGGGAGATAATCAGTGGGTCCGGCAGATTCAATGTTTTGCCAGCTGCCCACAATCATTCCCCGCAGTGACAGAGCAGGGATCTGCCATAGTAAACAAAGCAGATCTCCGTTCTGACAGGGGAAAACACATAGATTCAGTCTTTCTGCTATGCAGGAAGGTGGCTCTGTGTGTTGTCCCAGGCAGCCCATACCCCCACACAGTTAGAAACACACTTAGGGAACACATTTAACCCATTGATCGCCCCTGATGTTAACACCTTCCCTGCCAGTGTCATTAGTACAATGTTAGTGCATACTTTTATCACTGATCACTGTAATAATGTCACTGGTTCCCAAAAAAGTCTCTAAAAAATGTCAGCTAGGCGTCTGATCTGTCCGACACTATGTCGCAGTCCCTCTAAAAATTGCTGATCACAAGTAAAAAAAAATTATAATAACACAAGTGCTATAAATCTTTACCCTATTTTGTAGACGCTATAACTTTTGCGCAAACCAATCAATATACGCTTATTGTTTTTTTTTTAACCAAAAATTTGTAGCAGAATACATATTTGTATATGTAGCAGGAAAATATCACCAAAAGAAAGCTCTATTTGTGGGAGAAAAGGGACATAAATTTTATATGGGTACAGCGTCGAACTACAGCGCAATTGTCAGTTAGTTAGTTCGTTTTTGCACCTTGTCTCCCAGTTATTCAATTTGAAACATTAAAACTATGCTAAAATAATATCCATTAACACATGATCATGGGGAATCCTGTCAATTAGGCCATAGTGCTTCCAAAATTTTAAAATTAATAGATTTTTTTTTTTTTAATGGCTGATAAATACAGACTTTCTGTTGGAATCTTCTGTACAAAGAGTAAATTTGTATGCATCTCAAGTACCCAAAAAGAAGGTTTCTTGTACAATTGGTTATTTTAGGCAAACAAATCGCCAATAGTGAAATGCCTTTCTTTTGCCAATAAATCCTATTGTTTTACGATTACTAGCACACAGCATTACTAGGTCACAATATCAGTAATATGTACAATGACTTTTGGTATTGCAAATATTTTTATATGAACGATACAAGTGATGCTACTGCAGTTCCAAACCTAATGAAAACTGAACTGATATAAAGACTGCCATTGCTTATTTACTGAGATTGCTAGTTACCTGGCTGTGTCTGGAATCACATGGTCCATATGTTTTATAACTCAGTCAGGCTGCCTCAAAATTATATCAAAATTATATCTCAGTAGGTCTTTTTTTAGTGAGGATGCTCCCAGAGCAAGGTTGTTGTTCAGAGCATTGCCAGCACAGCAGAGGAAAGTTTGATATAGGGCTGCAGCAATAGCAGGTTAAAAACATGAAAAGACCTACACATTTGTTACTTTATGGGACGACTGAATGATCAGCGTAATAAAATATAGGGGATCAATTTGTCATTAAAGGAAGATCCCAGTATATGCCGTATGTGGGATGAAAGTCCACTGTTATTATGGTTCTTGGCTAATCAATTGGCTGATAATGGAGGAATTAAAGGTTAGTAATGTTTTTCAGAGAATTTCCTGACGGTTTTATTTCTAATGTTTTTCCTTCAGCAAAAGTCTTGGTCTCCTGTTTAGTCAATAAACATAAATAAATGTTATCTCAGTCTTTCATTGTATTCTAAATGACCACACACAATAACATCTCTAAAAACATTTGTGTGGTCTATGCAGTAAACTTGATGTGCATCCACAACATGATATCCACAGATAGGAATCAAGGAACAAGGACAGGGCAATATAAATACATCATGGAGGTCATTATGTGGATCTCATAATTTGAATAACTGTACATGGATTTTTTTTTTTTATAGCTTTGAGTGAGAAAACATTTTAATCTTGGACAGATTTGTAATGCCGTATGTGTGCCATTATGGAGGTTTTTCTTCACTTCCTGTCCAAGAGAAACAACTGGAAGTGACAAGAGAGATCTCCCTAAAGCAAGGAGAAGCCACTATTGACAACTGTAAGCAGAACAGGTGTCCCCAAATTAAAATGACTGAGTGAGGCCACACAGTGTGAGTAAATCTCTCCAATGAGAAACCTGAAAGTGCTTGTAACCTTTGCTTATTCTATCCAAAAACCTGGAAAAAAAAATCATTATATCATTGTCCCAAAAATGCTGTGAAAAGTACAGGTGGTCCCTTTTCCAGGGACAGTTGCAACAGTATTTCCTCCAAGCTGTTTCATTTAAATAGTTAAATGTTCAGGCCTTTTGCTGCCTTACCAGCATTATGCATTTCTTTTGGAGCCTAAGACCCCATACACACTTTTAGATTTTCTGCATATTTTTTACCAAAACCATATAATATGAGGTCAAACCTTACAGTAAGGCCTTGTACACACGATCGGTCCAAACCGATGAAAACGGACTAAAGTTCATTTTCATTGGTTCACAGACTGAGGGTCTGATGTGCGTACACACCATCAGTTCAAAAACCGATCGTGTCAGAACGCGGTGATGTAAAACACAACGATGTGCTGAAAAAAAACAAAGTTCAATGCTTCCAAGCATGCGTCAAATTGATTCTGAGCATGTGCGGGTTTTGAACCGATGCTTTTGCGTACTAACCATCGGTTTTGACCGATAGTCAGGCGTCCATCAGTCCGATTTTAAAGCAAGTTTTAAAACTTTGGACTGAAGGACAAAAGACTGATGGGCCATACACACGGTCGGTTTGGACCGATTAAACTGAACTTCAGTCTGTTTTTAATCGGTTTGGACTGATCGTGTGTACGCGGCCTAAGTGTTTAAATTTGTATGCATTCAGGCAAGCCCTTGTACTACATGGTTTTGGTAAATCTGAAGACAGAAATATGCAGAAAATCTAGTGTGTATGGGGTCTTATTCACCTAAAGTGATATTTATTGAGAGCAGCATGTCATAACCTAAGGCTGGCCATACGCTGTTAACCACTTCAATACTGGGCACTTTTACCTCCAAGTTTAAGCTTTCAGCCCTGTCGCACTGGATGCCTGGTCTCCGGCTGTGAACTGTGATTTTACCCACTGATGTTTATGTCACTATAGGACACTTGTAATATTTTAAACTGGTAATAGAGTTGCTTTTAATAGAAATGTCCATATATTTTAAACACTGTAAAAAACAGACCTCATTTCAAAAGCTAGTTATTCCACTGGGTTCTTAGACGTTCAGCTGTATCTGATCTCTGCAACTGGAGTTCACAAGCCTGCCTCCCTAATGCTGCATCACACGCTGGGTACAGGCAGTTATAGACACAAAGAAAATGCTTGTTAGAAATACTGGGCCGGATTCACGTAGCACTTACGCCGGCGTATCTCGATATACGCTGCGTAAGTGTCAAGATGCGCCGTCGTATCTTTGCGCCGTAATCACCTAACTAAGATACGCCTAAAATCCGGCTTCAGTCCACTGACGTAACTTGCCTACGCCGGCATATCTTGGGCGCATAGTTACGCTGGACGCCCCATTGCAAATATACAAATGAGGGAGATACGTCGATTCACGAACGTAGATGCGCCCGGCGGAAAAGATATGCGGTTTGCGTAAGGCTTTCGTCCGGCGTAAAGTTATTCCACATATAGGAGGCGCAACCCATGCAAAGGTATGGACGAGGGAACAGCCGTCGTATTTTACGTTGTTTACGTAGTACTACATGAATAGGGCTGGGCGTAGGTTACGTTCATGTCGTAGGCAGTGATTCGACGTATCTTAGGCAGTTATTTTAACATGGTTGTACGAATGCGCACGGGGATACGTCCAAGCCACGACGCATGCGCCGTTCGTTTTAAGGTACTTGGATGATGCTCAGCCCATCATTTGCATGGGGTCACCCTTCATTACCATGCATCACGCCCACTTCCAGCCCACTTCCACCTACTTTGACTTATGTCGGCTTATGCCGTTGGGCGCATTTTCTTTGTGAATTTCATACTTGCCTCTCAACGTTCTGCCGGCGTAGCGTAAAGAAGATACGCTACGGCGGCATTAAGATGCGCCGATGGCTGTGAATCCGGGCCACTGAATCTTGCTTAGTTTTAAATAAACTGGTTTTATTTTTATTTATTTTTATAGTTTATAAAAGTATTTTTTATATATATATATATATATATATATATATATCTGTTATTACTATGTACTCAAAATAAATAACGGTGGCCCTTCCCAAAAACCCAGCGCTTTAGGAAGACAGAGAATACTTATAATAAATAAAACTATAAGTTCAAGCTTGGTAATAAACCCACAGAGTGGGGGTGTGTAGATCTACAATACACCTCCCTCACTTACAAAGCAAATGACTGCTGGTGCTGCTACTATTATCTGTCCTAGGACAGGTTATAAACACTGACAAAACACATATAAATACAATATGAAGCAGCGCTCCTTGATTGGAATAACACTTGCTATATTATGAAAAGTCCAAAGTTCATATTAATAAAGGATGGTAAAAGAAGGTGATCCCAAGGTGATCCATAAAAGGAAAGAGGGAATGCGTCTCTCAAACACCATAAAATTCTTTTTAACCACCAACACCACGTGCAATAGCTAAATGAGACTCTTACCAGACAGCGCTGGATATAAAGCGTTGTATTGTAACACAGCCTGAGAGTAAAATCCAAATCCACTCCTCTTATAGATATCAACTCACATGTGTGGAAACAAAAAGAGCAGATGGTGGAAATGCACTTACAATTTTGGTGAAATCATTAGGCATATATCACACATATTGCGATCGTACATCACCGCAGCTGGTCTCCGGCACGGGTATTCAGAGCAGCGCTCGCCGCCTGACTCTGTTAGTTAGGTCCCGCTGTGTTCTCACACGCCAGCGCCTAGCAGCGTGATGACGTCACTTAGATTGACAGTTGTCTCAACCAACCCAGACGCGTTTCGTCATAAGGATGACTTCATCTGTGGGTGTGGTTGTACAACTGGATGGTTAGTATTTATATAGCGTCCCGCCCATTGCCAATTGATGTACAGGTGTATGGATTTAGTTTCACATCCGCCCTGACCATTCATCTCTATTTGGCCTGCCATATAGAAGGTACTGCAACTATTCATTTGCTGACCCCTAATGGACGCAAGGAATAATGCTTCCCAAATAATATAGTGGACATGATATCTGAATCAAAATAGCGGTTACTGCACAATATAAAATATACAGATCTAATCAAAAACTCCAATAAATTAAAATAAAGTTAAAAACAATTATTATCATTAAATACATATACATAATATATCTGCTAAATAAAAATTATATAAAGTATACAGTATATAATATATAATAACTAAGATATACATTTTCTATATAAAAAATATACATAAAAAAATTAAATTAATACATATATACATCTTCTATATAAAGAAAGGTGACCCAACCTAACATAATACTCAAACTAAAGCTAAAAATCACTGATAAAACAATTTACATCTAACTCCACATTCATACCCTTAGGAGTCAGAGTATCCATAAAATATATCCATCTTGTTTCTCGTTTAGATATTTCTCTTACAAGGTTCGATCCTCTCCAATTAGGGTGGATACAGTCAATTCCCCAGAATTTTAAACAGGATGGATCTTTATTGTGACATTTTTTAAAATGTAAAGAAACACTATGATGTTTAAATCCAAGTTCAATATTAGTAACATGTTCTGCTATCCGTATTTTCAATTTTCTCTTAGTACGGCCTACATACATAAGATTACACGGACATTGCAGAACATATACAACGTGTGTAGAGTTACACGTGATAAATTCGGTAATATTACACCTTTTATTATTTCCTGTTGAGACAAATTCTGACAGGCCTCTAATAGGGTTATTAACCACTAAACAGGAACTGCATTTCCTGCAAGAATAAAACCCTGTGATTTGCCAACACATACTTTTCTTTTTAGGTGGATCCAACACCTTTTGTACTACTTTGTCCCCAAAGTTAGGTGCTTTACGATAAATAAACTGAGGGGCAGTAGGTAAGGCTTGATAGAGAACTTTATCCATACATAATACGTGCCAATGTCGCTTGAATATTGTCTCGATATCCTTATATTGGCCATGAAAGTTTGAGAGAAAGCTCCATTCTTGTTTAGAATCTGTAGGGCGATCTTTACTAGTGAGACACGCCTCTCTCGGCATATCTTCTAATTCTTTCGCAATTTTATCGAGATTTTCCTTACTATATCCCTTCTGCATGAACCTCTTTTTTATAATTTCAGAATGGGTGACAAAATCATCATTATTAGTACAATTTCGCTTGACCCTCATCAACTGCCCTTTCGGTATATTTCTTAACCAATTCGGGTGATGGCCACTAGTCAGTGGCAGATAACTATTCCTGTCAGTAGGTTTAAAATAAATGCTAGTTATCAGGGTTGAGCCTTGTAATTTGACATCAACATCTAAGAAATGGATATGTTCTTTACTAAATTCATATTCCAACTTGATGTTATTTTTGTTGGCGTTTAGTTCATCCAAAAATGCTAGTAGAGATGTCTCGCTACCTTCCCAAATAAAGAACAAATCATCGATGAATCTCCTATAAAATAGGAGGCCATCTTTCTTATTTCGAAACACTGATTTGTCTTCCCATTCACCAATAAAAAGGTTGGCTATACTGGGAGCAAATCTAGCTCCCATTGCCACTCCCCTTTTCTGGGAGTAGAACTCTTGATTGTACCAGAAATAATTTCGGGATAAACAAAAATCTATGTACGCACAATATTTGTTTTACAAATATGCATTGAATACACGACAAAGGTTTCCCAGAGCACTTTGATGTAGCCACATCAGTACATCAGTAGCCATTGGTTTCACAGCTGACTTTGTCTGGTAAAAACCGTGATAAGGGATGGGATTCTTTGAGACATTCAGTTCTGTGTGTAAACTGCAGCTTGAGCTGTGGAGCCTGTAAACGAAAGGTTGACTACAATGCTAAGCTCTCTAGAAGGAATGTGAAAAGGAGACTAAGGCCCATATTCACATACATCGGCGCATCTTTAATGCCGCCATAGCGTATCTTCTTTACGCTACGCCGGGGCAACGCAGAGAGGGAAGCATGGAATTCACAAAGCAAATGCTCCCAACGCTGCGCTGGCATAGCGTATATTCGTTGGCGTAAGGCAGCATAAGTGGAAGTGGGCTGGAAGTGGGCGTGATACATTTTAATGAAGCGTGACCCCATGCAAATGATGGGCTGAGCTTCAGACAAGTACTTAAAATTAACTGCGCATGCGTCGTACCCTGGACGTATTCCAGTGCGCATGCTCACAATCACGTCGAAACAACTGGCTAAGATACTTCGAATCACTGCCTACGACGTGAAGGTAACCTAGGCCCAGCCCTTTTCACGTACCACGTAAACTACGTAAAATTTGACGGCGTCTGTTCCCTGGTCCATACCTTTGCATGAGTTGCGCCTCCTATATGGGGAATAACTTTACGCCGGACGTAAACCTTACGCAAATCGCTTAAAACATGCGCCGGGCACAAGTACGTCTGTGAATCGGCGTATCTCCCTCATTTGCATAGTTGCATCGAAAATGCCAAATGCGTCCAGCGTAAAGATGCACCCACTATACGCCGGTGTAGGCAAGTTACGTCGGTCGGATGAAGTCAGTTTTTAGGCGTATCTTAGTTCTGTGGGCATGGCGCAGAGATACGAAGGCGCACATTTACACTTACGCGGCGTATCTCGAGATAAGTCTGCGTAAGTGCTTTGTGAATCCGGGCCTAAAGCTCTACCTGCTGTCTAAAATACAAAATATGAAATACAAAATATGTACATCCAATATTTCATAATTTCCTGACTGGTTTAAAATAATATTTTTTATTCCTCAGCATAATAAATAAAGAAAAGATGTACACAACCACTACACAATCCTTTTAAAATATCATTGGTCTCCTTATACCTAAATAAGTATTTATCAGGTGCCACTAGTAGATCATGGCATTGGGTCAGAGCCAGGATGGTAAGTACTGACTAATTACAGTTTGTCTACTACACTAACTTGTTATTTTGCCTAGTATAGTGCAGGTGTGCTTTAACATGTCATGATGTTTGTATTGGACAGAAAGACAAACTATATAGAAGTGTCTAGAATAACTTTAAAATAACACGCTAAATAAAGTGATTTTATTTATTTTATATACAACGATAGTGTCAAGTTTGTCATACAAATTTATGTGTGCAAAGTATGCTGACAAAGAATTCTCATGTTTCATATAGCAACAAGTAGGTTACAAATGCTATTAGTGCAGTTCCAAGTTAAAAATCAAATGACTGGTTGCTATGGGCAACAAGAAATATTCTTGTTAGCCCAGTAATTGAAAGTAGAAATCTTTGTTAAGGAAGTGATAATCAAAAAACTGCACGTCGACACACAAGATATCCTGTTTACATTGGCAATTATGCGATTTTCAGGCAGGGTTAGGCAGTGATTCATGAAAATTATTTTCCTACTATGATCTGTCCAAAATAGATCCAACATGTAAAAGGACAGAGCAGGAAGTATTTTTATAACTATAAGATTTTTCTTAGAATAAATAATTTTGGTTACCAGACACGTATATGAACACCCAAGAACCCATTAATTATCTTTTGTTATCAAAAACAATCTTAGTCAGGTTGTTTTAAGTGCCAGAATTTCCAGAAACAAAAGTTTTACAAAAGAATTTCAGACGTAGTTGGTGTAATAACACAAAGGTTTACCTTTCACCCAAAGCCTAGTTAGAAACTCTTTCGGTACTCTTTATTATAGCTTTCAATGACTTTTCCATTTTAAAATAATGCATACAAGGTACAGAATCTTCTAATCTTTAAAAGAAAATAAATTTAAAGTACAAATATCAGTTCCATTAATTTAGGGTTGTTAGGCAAAACAATAAAATAATTCCAAAACCAATTCATAAACATTAGGAAGGAAGCAGTTGAACTATCATATTTTGTCTTTCCAGAAATCTGCATGTGGAGACAAGTGAAGACCCTTGAAGTGATTGAATAAAGGGGGGCCCTACTGGCTTTTAAAGAGGAGTTCCACCCAAATTTGGAACTTCCGCTTGTTCCACTCCTCACCCCCTTACATGCCACATTTGGCATGTAATTTTTTTTGGGGGGGGGAGTGGGGGCTTCAGGAGGAGTGGGCCTTCCTGTCCCACTTCCTCCTTCCGCCGAGGCCTGGTAAGGCGATTAAGCTTAATCGCCTTACTGCAGCCCCTCCCCTAGGTGATCGTCTAGGACACGTGACAGGTCCTAGACGATCGCCTGTCGAATCAGCGGCGAGCCGCGCGCGCATGCGCAGTGCGGCTCACGCATTCGCAGTGGGTACCTGGCCGTGAAGCCGAAGGCTGTCACGGCTGGTGCCCACAGTAGCAATGAGGATGCCAGCTGGGGAGGGGGGGATCGGAGCCCCGGCCGGCACGTCGCTGGAACGCTGGAGCAGGTTAGTGTGTGTTTATTGAAAGCCAGCAGCTACACTTTTTGTAGCTGCTGACTTTTAATAAACACCAAATTTGGCTGGAACACCCCTTTAAGTTCTATCAAATCATGACTACGGATGAACCGAACACCCCCGGTTTGGTTCAGAGCAGAACATGATAACAGACAAAAAATTTGTGTGAACATGCGAACACCATTATAGACTATGGGATACGAACATGAAAAATCAAACGTGCTCATTTTAAAGGCTAATATGCAAGTTATTGTACTAAAAAGTGTTTGGGGACCCGGGTCCTGCCCCAGGGGACAAGTATCAATGCAAAAAAAGTTATTTTCAGGAGCAGCAATTTTAATAATGCTCAAAGTGAAATAATAAACATGAAATATTCCTTTAAATATTGTGTCTGGGGGTCCCCTTAGTCTGCATGTAAAGTAGCACATCTTTCCCATGTTAATAACAGTACTGCAGCAATATTACATTTCTAATCGAAAAAGTGTAATTTAAAACTGCGAGCGGCTGTAATGTATTGTCAGATTCTGGCAAAATAGATAAAAATCATTTGAAAAAACAGCGTGGGTTTCCCCCATTCCATTACCAGGCCCTTAAGAAATGGTATGGATATTAAGAGGAGCCCCACACCAAAAATTGAAAAAAATTACGTGGGGGTCCCCTCCAATATCCATACTAGACCCTTATCTGAGCCCACAACCTTGCAGGCCACAGGAAAAGGGGGGACGAGAGAGCGCCCCCCTCCTGAACCATACCAGTCCACATATCCTCAACATGGGGAGGGTGGGGGCTTATCTATATATGGAAACCTCCTTTAACAAGGGGGCCCACAGATCCCAGCCCACCCATGCAAATGGGTATCAGGTATGTTGTACCCCTACTCATTCACCAAATAAAGTGTCAAAAAAGTAAAAAAGACAAGTCCTTTATTAAAAAAAACAGTGTCCCGCGATGTAAATCCATCTTTAATCACAGCACCGACGGACTGCAAAAAAAAAAAAAATTAAAAACTCCGCCTCCACCGTCTGCAGCCTTTTCACAATGACAGCTTTGGAAGTATTATAATTTTTAAGGCATTGATCCTACCTGTCCATGAAAGTGGGCGTACTTATATTCTCTATATTTCTGTTTTAATTTCCTACAATAGTGGGATAAAGTTTGCTTGATATAATTTCTTAGGTGAGGCCGTTTAATGCCCAAATATTTTATTTATATCTCTCTCCAGGGAAACAGGAATTCTTGTTGTAGATATTTTTCATCTTTTTTTTTTCATATTAATATTTAATATCTCTGAATTCGGATTAATCTTAAAATTGGAAAGTTCTTCCATATTCTTTTAAAACTCTCAAAAGTTTAGGCATTGTGATGCGAAGGTTCGATATGTAGAATAGGACATCATCTGCAAATGCAGCTAACTTATGCTCCTCTTCCCCCACTCTAAACCCCCCTATGTCCACATCTCCCCGCACCGTTGCCAATAGTGGTTCCAATGCTAATACAAACAAGAGCGGAGACAGGGGGCATCCCTGTCTTGTCCCATTTTTCATCTCAAAGAGAGATGACAATGTCCAATTAACTTTTACCATAGTCGTAGGCCCCCGCCCTATATAGTGTTTTTATCCACTGCATAATTCTAGGTCCTATCCCCATGCTTTCCAATGTATTCATCATAAATCCCCAGTCTACCCTGTAGAATGCCTTTTCGGCATCTTTCGACAGGAGTAGGCCAGGGATCTTTCCCTCTCAGATTTTTTTAGGAGCAGGAGAGTTCTCACATCATTATCCCGCCCCTCTCTACTTGGGACAAACCCCACCTGGCCCGGTTGGACCAGTCCCATCATCTTTTATTCTAGTTGCTAGGATTTTTGCAAATAATTTTGTGTCCGCATTCAAGAATAATATTGGTCTATAGTTGAAGCATTTGGTGTCGTCTTTACCCTCTTCTGCGATAATAGTGATTGATGCCAATAAAGCTTCCTTACTCATCTCATACCGTATTCCATAGACCATTCATATATTTACATAATCTCAAGTAGAGTGTCGTATACCCATCTGGGCCTGGGCTTTTACCGGATGCGGACTCTTTTAATGCTGAGCTAATTTCCTCTTCTGTTATGAGCATTTCAAGTAATAGGGCTTGTTCTTCTGTTATCCTAGGGATCCTAGCCTTTATCAGATATTCTTTTACCCTTTCTTTTTGCCCCTCTTCTCTTAGTCCACTCTGTCTTTCTGAGTATAATTGCTCATAGAACTCCCGAAAAACCCTTGCTATATCTTTTGTATTATATATAATTTCCCCCTTTTTATTTTGTATTTTATCTATAAAATTCATTGGCCCAGATTCATAGAGCGATTACGCCTGTCTAACTGGTGTTAGACAGGAGTAATTTCAAATTTCGCGCGTCGTATCACTAGTTTGAATCCTCAAACCATGATACGGCGGCTTCGATCCGAGAGGCTTACGTCCTCGTAAGCATTCGGATCTACGTTGCGATATTTTTGCGGCCGCTGGGTGGAGTCCGCGTCGTTTTCACCGTCGGGGTATGCAAATTAGTTTTTACGGCGATCCACGAAGGTACGAGTGTCCCTCGCAATCGCCTACGTCATTTTTTGGCTACGTAATGTTAGAGCAGCTTTTTGCTGGTCTAACAGTGCGTAACCCATGTAAAGTATGGCCGTCGTTCCCGCGTCGAATTGAAATTTTTTTTTTTTTTTTTAACGTAACTCGTTCGGGAATAGGAATGTACGTAAACGACGCTACTACGACGTAATGACGTGATTTCGCGCAATGCACGGCGGGAAATTTGCGAACGGAGCATGCGCAGTTCGATCGCCGCGGGAACGAGCCTATTTTAAATGCTTCACGCCCCCTACTCGCGCAGATGGATTGCGACGGGAGAAATACACTACGCCGCCGTCGTTTACTGGACAAAATCTACCTGGATTCCACGTAGAGCCAGGTAAAAAAACGGCGGCGTAGTGTATTTCTGATACTCTACGATAATCTAATTCTCTCTGAATCTGGGCCATTGTTTTTTTTCCTTAGCATCCTTGCGAAGCACCTACTGTTCTTATTTCCCCATTGATATCTTTCCTCAGCTATCTTATTATAGATTTTCCTTGCTTCATCCTCTAATAATTCCTTCAGCCCATCCATTTTTATTACTAGCTCTTGTAGCAGTTCCTGTTCTTGCCCTCCTCCTTTTTAATGCTTTTGCTCTAATAGATATATTTCTTCAACTATCTTCTCCCTCTTTTTTATTTGTTCTTGCTTTTTTTCGTGCCCCTAGTGAGATCAGGATTGCCCTTATGTAGGCTTTATGGTCCTCCCGCAGGGTATCATCCACAACCTCACTGGTTTCATTTATACTAAAGCAGGGCTCAAAATTTCAAGTCCTGAGCCACTAGCCAGGCCTTAAGAGTTACTCGCCACCATTTGTCCCACCCAACACGTCCCTTGCCCCACCCCTAAGTCCGCCCCTAAACACTCCCTTGTAAATTATCTCATGAAATTACACTGTTAAATATTTTAAGCAGAATTAAGTTCCAAAAATAAATATTAACAACTTTAACAATAGTAACATAAAGCATATCAGTACCCATCTGTGCAGCCTCACTGTGCTCGTGAACGCAGCCTTAGTGTGCCTGTGAATGCAGCCTTACAGTGCCCCATCACTTGCAGCCTTACAGTGCCCCATCACTTGCAGCCTTACTGTGCCCCATAAATGCAGCCTTACAGTGCCCCACCACTTGCAGCCTTACTGTGCCCCATCAATGTAGCATTACTGTGCCCCATTAATGTAGCATTACTGTGCCCCATTAATGTAGCATTACTGTGCTCCATCAATTGCTGCATTACTGTGCCCCATCAATTGCTGCATTACTGTGCCCCATCAATTGCCACATTACTGTGCCCCATCAATTGCCGCATTATTGTGCCCCATCAATTGCCGCATTACTGTGCCCCATCAATTGCAGCATTACTGTGCCCCATCAATTGACGCATTACTGTGCCCCATCAATTGCAGCATTACTTTGAGTAAGGATGAGAAAATATATATGGGGGGGGGGGCGATGGAGAGGAGGGAGAAAAAGAGGGAGACACGAGGAGGGTGAGGACTGAGGAAAAGCAGAGATTGTTAGGGGGACCATGGGGTGGGGGGGAGAGGAGAAAAGGATTGGAGAAAAAAAATAGAGGGGGCTAAAGAGAAGAGATAGGAGGGAGGAAGAGAGGTGGAGAAGGGGGGGGAAGGAGGATGAGAGAAAGATAGATGAAAGAGTGAGAGGGGGAAAAAGAATGGGGTAAAGAGAGAGGGGAAAGAGGTAAGAGAGAAAAGGGCAGAGAGAGGATGGAGCAAAAGAGGGGAGAGAGAGAAATTGGGGGTGAAAGAGAAGAGAGAGAGAGAGTGTGGGGGGAGAGGGAGGGAGAAGAGGGGCAGAGCAAGTGATGGTGGGGGCAAAAGGATTACTCACCAATTATGCCTCCCCATTCAGGCTGCTTCCCCTTGGGCGGCTTAGGCATCTATACTTCTATTAAATCTCCTGCCCAGCTGCTCGCAGATCCCCTTTCAATGCACAGTGCGGGCAATGCAGGGAGTTGGAGTGGGCAGGGTTGGACGGGGTTCCCACAAATTGACAGGATAGGCAGCGAGCGCTTACAGCCTAAATCCCGAGCAAAGCAACTGTTCTTAGCTAGAGAAAATCTTCCTTAGCTAAGAACTTGCTGGAGCTAATTAAGGAGTCGCCGTGAGTGATAAAAACAACACCCCCGCGTATTGTCGAAAATAATTGCTTGGCACCGTCTGCTTCCGCTGCCTGAAACTCTGATAATGGCAGGCAGAGCAGGCTTAGGGGATAGACACTTTGGTATGGTAAAGACGGTCCTGCAGCCAGCGGGGCTGCTAGTGCTAGTCACACTTTCTCCTCTCCTCCTCCTCCATAGTGCACGGGTGGGTTAAAAAATTAGAAGCAGCTTGTGTTACACTAACAGTGTAGCACAAGCCAGCAGAGTGTTTATTGTAATTTTTAAGGATTGCAGAGGTTGCTGTTTACACTGCCTCTGTACCCCTGTGGCATTTTCTAACCATGAAGAACTGATATCAGATAAACAGGACTTCAGAATCATTGTAGCTAGCTATAGATCCCCTATGCTAGCTGCGAAGTTTAGTTGTCTTAGTATTGTAGATTTATTGCCCTCCTATTGAGCTCCTGGTCACCCCAGCTAGCACTGAAATGAACCCTTTGTGCCTTACACAGTTTTCCTCAGGCTGCCAAAATCCTACAGTGTCTTCTCAGCTAAAAATTGACAAGATAGCCTTTTGTAGTTCTGCAGTTAGGAATTATAGAGTAATTATGTGCCAAAAGTATGCCATGAAATAAAAAAACAAATTTCCCCGGAGTTCAGCATTGAAAGCTAATTCTATTCCATGATGCCTGGCTATAAGGGGGCTCCCAGATATCATGTTCTACCTTTGTAAATGAGTAAGGAGTACATACAGTAGTACCCCTGGTTACTTATTAACAAAAAAGTACACACAAAACATACACACCATTACTAAGTATTTTATTTGGAAAAATCCATGTCAAGCACATCTTTTACAAAAAAAAACAAAAAAAAAAAACGCAAGCACATATTTCAGTGATGTAGTCAATCCAGCATCAATCACGATATACAGTATAATGCCCCCAATGACCTGTGCACGATGACCCTCTTCTGTTGCACTCCCATCGGCTGGTGACCATCTGCGTCCTGGCAACAATGATGCTGTTTATTCTCTTGCGTTGTAGCAACCGAAGATGCTTTCTGCCCGCACAGTGGTAAGTTAATGTAATTTAATGGTGGTATTACTACTTAATTACTACTGAATTGTACTGAATGATGTCCTGTAACAGAAGCAGTCAAAGGTGAACAGGTCAAATCTAGCAATTTAGTTTGCCTATTTGGTGAACTGAGAAAAGGTAACGTTCACTGCAAACCTTACATCACCACAAACACAAAACTCATCCCTAATACTGATTTTCAAAAAAGGGTTGTTGTTTTTTTAAATTAAAGTGACACTAAATGCTATCCGTATTTCTAAAACTCAATCCATACACATTCATTACTTAACGGTCCTGTTATCTTTTTTTTATTAAATTGTTTCTTACTGTGTTTTTCTGCCTCCTTTCTGCCTCTTAGTAACATTCTGTGAGCTTGGATCAGAGCAGCAACACAAAAAGGAGTTAGGAGATTTGAAGAATTTGAAGGAGGCTGAGAGCAATAGAGGGACTTTTCTGAGTAAAGAATACATACTTGAATATATATATATATATATATATATATATATATTTTTTTTTTTGTTCAATAAATGTTTATTATGAAAAGAACAAGAACAGACAGATCACAGGTGGCACAAGCCACATCACATAACACATAAATGTACATAAAAAAGGGTGACAACACAGAACAGATAGGGCTTGAGATTCATACAATAAGCAAAACAATAATCACCACGGAACCCCCATCCCAGTGGGTACCCACTAGTGAAGAAGCTGTAGTAATGGTCCAGCCACATCTACACCTGAGGTGGTCTGGAGCCGCGAGGGGGCTGGGGGGTACAAAACTTAGGTTGTCATAAGCAACAAATGCAAACCCTAAGGTCCGGGTGGTACCACCACGAACTACGGGTGACTGTGACATATAACGGACTAAGGGCCATACCATTCCCGTAAGCGAAGAAAGAAAGAAAGGGGGGAGAAGGAGAAGAAAAAGGTGGGAAAGAGGGAGGTGAACCGATCCAAACTACGAAAACCAACATAAGCACAACTTATAAAGGTACAAATACGAGTCACCATGGTTTAATGAGCATTGAGGGACATAAGGTCGGCATATTTGGATGAGAATTTAAAAGCGAACCAACAGGACCATATCTTGTTTGCCAAATCCGATTTATTGCGCAGCGTAAGTGTACTAGTCTCCATATGGTAGAAGGAATCCACCCTAAGCAGCCAGTCCCTAATGTTAGGAACAGACTGAGATTCCCACAGTTTCGGAATAAGAGACTTAGCCGCATTTAAAAGGTGGGGTGTGATACTCTTCTTATATGATCCTATTGGTTCGCTCGTGCAATGAAGTAAAACAACCCACGGGTCCCGTGGGACTCCCACCCCCTGAATCTCTTCAATCAAGCTTAAGATCCCATTCCAATATGGCTGTATGAGGGGACAGGACCACCACACATGAGCATGTGTGCCAGGTTGACCACAGCCCCTCCAACACAGTTCGGAAACATCAGGAAACGATTTATGGAGAACCATGGGTGTATAGTGCCACCTCACCAACAGTTTGTAGTTGACTTCCGCAGTGGACGAAGAGATAGCCGACACATGAGACAGTTGGAGGATGGTGGATCGTTGAGTATCAGATAATGAGGATTGTAGGTCCTTTTCCCATTTAGAAAGAAACGTTAAGTTAGCAGCAGGTGGAAGGGACAAAAGGGCATTATAGAAGCCTGAGATAGGATGCATGGGTGTTTGGGATCCCGCAAACAAATGTTCCACCGGGTTCAGATCCGATTCAGACCTAAGAGGTTGAGGTAGTGATTTAGTAAATAACAGCAGCTGATGGTGTTTCCATAAATCCATGAAAGAGACAGATGAGGGTGCTAATAAGTCAGAGAGAGGTCTGACCCCGCTGGGGGAAGTCACGTGATGGAGTAAGAGAGGGGAAGGCGTAAGCCAGTTGTCGAAGGGGCGGCCCATATTACCTGGGGGGAAATAATCATGACCTGTTAACTGCATGAGGGGGGAGTTGTAGTCCCATCTCTGACGTTTACACAGCGAGTCCCAGAATGCAAAGGTAGATCTGGTAAGTGGGGATGCAGAAGGTGGAAGTTTCCGAAACGTACTCGGGATCCAAATGAACGGGAACATATCAAAACCACACATGTCACTTTCAAGCTGCACCCATAGTTTAGAGGTCTTGTGGTATTTCCAGTCCGAGATGCGTGTCAACACAACGGCTGAGTAGTAACGCTTAACATCCGGAATTGAAAGACCCCCAGCACACTTGGGCCGGGTCAGAATAGAAAGGGCAATCCTAGGGCGCTTCCGGTTCCAAACATATCTACACAGTAAAGAGTTTACCAATTTAAAAAACCCAGGGGGAACCCCATAGGGTATCATCTGAAAAAGAAAGAGCAGTCTGGGCAAGACATTCATTTTGATAACACTAACACGCCCCAACCAGGAGTGGGCCAGCTGTGTCCATTTTTGTATGTCAGCTTTGATGGAATTCAGCAGTGGGATATAATTTTTCCTAAATAAGGAGGCGGGGTCTGCAGTGAGATATATACCAAGGTACTTCAGGGAGTGATCCTGCCAGCTAAAGGGGAAGGAGGACTTCAGTGATGACACCATACGAGGAGGGACAGAAATATTTAAAATCTCGGACTTGGACATATTAATTTTAAAGTTTGATAGGGCACCGAATTGATCAAACGCCTTCTTAAGATTTGGGGAGGAGATGAGGGGGCGCTGTATGTAAAACAAAATGTCATCAGCATACGCTGCGTATTTATGTTCTCTAGCACCTACAGTAATACCACTAATATCGGGATTATTACGGATCATGGAAAGAAAAGGCTCCAGGGACAATGCAAATAGAATGGGAGACAGGGGGCAGCCCTGTCTGGTACCATTATGGAGAGTAAACGAATCGCTTAAAGTGCCGTTAATACGGAGCTGAGCCGTAGGGAAATTATAAAGAGCCGAAATACGAGCAAGCATACAGGGACCTAGGCCGAAATGAGACAGCGTGCATAACAGGTATCCCCAGTCCACCCTATCAAAGGCTTTTTCCGCGTTCGTGGAAAGTAAGAGGGTGGGCTGGGGGGATTTGTCCCTCGCCTCTCTCCCAGGAATAAAACCGGTCTGATCCAGGGAGACCAAACCCGGAATAAAGGGTAGTAATCGGAGCGCGATCACCTTAGCGTATAATTTAGCGTCCAAGTTCAGTAAAGATATTGGACGATAGCTGCCACACAAGCTTGGGTCCTTCCTAGGCTTGGGGAGAACTGTTATATGAGCAAGTAGGGTTTCCTGCCGAAATCCCGATTCCCCGGAGGCCGAATTAGCGTACGACGTTAAGAACGGTAGTAAAGTGTCAGCAAAGGTACGAAAATACGAAACCCGACAGCCCGTCCGGCCCCGGGGCCTTGCCCCCAGCCATGGACTTGAGGGCGGACGCAAACTCCGCAGACGTAAATTCTGCCTCTAGGGAGTCCATCGCCCCCGTGGGCAAAGTAGGAAGTTGGGCCTGAATCAAATATTCGCGAATAGAGGCTGTCCCATCCTGGCCCGACGCATCCGTCCCTTTAACGCAATAGAGACGTTGATAAAACTCCCGGAATACCTTGGCTATTTCGGAGGTTTTAAAGACGAGGTCATCTGAAGGGGATTTTACTTTTGAAATAAAGGTGGCCGCTTTTTTCTGTTGAAGCGAACGAGCTAGAATGCGACTAGGCCTATCCCCCCATTCGTAGAAGCGTTGAGACACCAATCTCATCCGAGACGTGTGTTCGGCATGGAAAAGGGCCTTCAACTCTTCCCTTTTCTGCGTGAGTGAGTGAAAGATAGAGGGAGAGTTCGACACCTTGTGCGACTTCTCAAGAGCACCAATTTCCTCTATCAGACGAGATACCTGAGCCAGCCTTTCCCATTTTTTCCTGGAACCTAGTTCAATAAACTTACCCCGGATGTGGGCCTTGTGAGCCTCCCAAAGCACACCCGGGGACATATCAGGAGAAGCATTGTCGCTAAAGTAACTTGAAAGACTAACCCCAAGTTCCCTAACATCCAGTTCATCCGAGAGCAGAGAATCATTCAGTCTCCAATTGGTGGATTTGACTGGTAGGGAGGGTACACGTAGCCGTATACTAATCGGGGCGTGATCAGAAATTGTAGAAACAGTGATACCAGCATCCAGAACAAGATCCAAATGATGGTGGCTAATAAAAAAATAATCAATTCTCGAATGAGACTGATGTAAATGTGAAAAATGGGTAAAGTCCCTCTCCTGCGGGTGCAGCACCCGCCAGGCATCCATCAACTGGACCTCTAGAAGCCGCTTACGCACAAAAGCCAACCTCGTATAAGGAATACAGGAAATTCCTCGGGAAGTATCTAAGCGTGGGTCTAGAGGCACATTGAAATCGCCCGCCAACACAATGCAGCCCTTCGCAAAATCTTGCAGTTTATGAAGTGTGGTGGAGAGAAAGCTTGCCTGTCCCTGGTTTGGGGCATAGAAGTTAGCAAATGTACATGAGAAGTTGCCCAGACTGCCCTTTAAAAACAAAAATCTACCATAAGGATCAACTAGACTGTCTTCTAAAACAAATGCCGTGCCCCTCCTAAAACCAATGGCAACACCCTTCGCCTTAGCCACATCCGAGAGCGCGTAAAACCAGGTAGGGAAGAGGGGGTCAAACAGTTTAACCCCAGTAGTATGCGTAAGGTGGGTTTGTTGTAGGAACACCACATCTCCCCGCAGCCTCCTCAGTTCCCTAAACAAGGAGTGACGCTTCCCCGGAGTGTGGAGACCCCGGACATTCCAGGAAAGCAAATTAAGTGCAGCCATTGGTTACAGAATCACAAACAGCAAAATAGCATATACCTTTCAGATCGGTTCGGAGGGAGGGCAAGGGACAGAGAGAAAGAATTGGGGAGGATGGAAGCAAGAAATAGAGAGAACAGACATGCAAAAGAAGAGACAGGTATGCAAGGTAGAGAGAGAGACAGGAAAAGATAAGGGAGGGAGAGGGAGAGAAAGCAATAAAGCACCAGAGGACAGAACAACACTCACCTAATGCACGCAAACTATTGCAGTGCCAAACCCGGAGCACCGCGGGGACCGATCCCCCGAGGCAGGTGGATCCCAATGGGCCGCCAACCCCAGGATCCCGGCCCCCACGGCAGCCCGGGACATAGGGAGAGGCCGTCACCGCCAGACGCCCGCGTATGACCAAACAAGGCATACCACAGGCAACGAGCCCGACGACAGCACCAAATCAGAAAACCAACATGCTATGCATATGCAGACATCCCCAGGCCTCCCACTCCAGGCAAAGTGCCAAGAGCGCGAGCACAGACCCGAGGATGACCGCACATGATCCACCTTAAAAACAGACAACTTACGACATGGGTAGACCAGAAATAAACCAAAGAAAAAAAAATGAAGAACACGTAGTGAAAATAAAAATAATAATTAAAACTAGAACTAGTCAAACATATAGAAAGCGATCCACCTAAGTCAGGTAGTGGGTAGGTAAACAGACATATTAGTATCGGACGGCAGTCCAACAAATACCGGCAGGGTAGTAGTAGGAGACGCAATCGCTCAGGTAACGGGAAAGAGACCACAACGGGGGTATTCAGTCCGCTTGAGAACCAGCACTTGCGGAAGCCGAACGGCGTTTCTTAGAGACCTTCTGCCATGACCCCTCCGGGGAGGCAGAAAGAGCTGGGATTCGATCCTGCCAGCCAGGCAACTCCGGGGGATTGATGTTAAGATCCGAGCAAAAAGCAACCAGCTCCTCTGGGAAACGGAGAACTGCAGACTTCCCGTCCTTGGTGGCGATGAGAGCCGATGGAAAGCCCCACCTATAAGGGATAGACGCCTCTCTGAGTTTCTCTGTGAGGGGCTTCAGCGCCCGCCGGCGCTCCAAAGTTTCCCTGGCCAGGTCAGGGAAAAAAAGAGGGGACCGCTCCGTCGAAATCAATTGAGGCTGCATCTCGCCTTTTTCATGATCAGCTCTTTTTCCTCAAAGTAATGGACTCTGCAAATAACGTCCCGAGGAACATCGGAGGATAGATTGCGAGGACGCAATGCTCGGTGGACTCTGTCCAGCAACAAGGGGTGATCCGCTGGCTTACCCAGCAGGCTGTTGAATATACCGCGTACGGAGTGCACCAAGTCCTCATCCCCAGTAGCTTCAGGGAGCCCCCTGATACGGATATTATTCCTGCGGTTCCTATTCTCCTGATCCTCGAGCTTGTATAACGCCATTCTGTGTGCTATCGCCAGCTGCCGTGTGGTGGTCTGTAGATCTCTAATTGCCGCCGCGTGTCTGTCCAGACGCAGCTCTGAGTCTTCCACCCGTTCTAGAACTTGCGCAAGGTCTGAGCGTACACCCGACACCTCCTTCTTGACCGTACGCTCAAGACCCAGGAGCATAGAAGCCAGATCCGCCGTAGTGGGCAAATTCGAGCCGCTCAGCGGGGTCAGACGTACAGACGAGCCTCTCCCGCCAATCGAACCGCCGGATGAAGCCGGGGAAAGGTCTCGCAGCGCAGGCCGCCATCGGAGGGCGGAGCCACCCCCTGACGCACGAGGCGAGCGGCCTAGGCCATCCGAGTCGGGAAAGTCCTCTGACTCCGCTGCCAGGAATATATATATATATATATATATATTATATATACCAGAGCTTAGTGTTACTTTAAAGATCTGTAAACACTGCATTTTTTTCTTCTTTCCTTACCGGCATCGCATACTAGCACATTATGTAAAACTTACCTGAAAGCAAAGCCTTCCAGTGATGCGAAGTCATCGCTGGAGACGGCATCCATGTATCTTCGGGGCCGCAATGATGTCACTCCCGCATATGCACGCATGTTGCCAGCCACAACACACAGTTTTGAAGAAACAAGCGGCCGTACCTTCAGAGTGCACGCGCCAATGACTTAACTGGTTGCTATGACAGTAAATATCTCCTAAACAGTGCATGTTTAGAATATATTTACACTACCTATATGTAATCCTTAATATAGGCTTATCTATAGGTAAAAATTAAAGATGTAAGTTTACTTCCTCTTTAAGTCAAATGGGATTAGAAAATTACAGTCATGTGGATATATAGTATCCTTGTTTGTACATTATGGTTATTATGTTAAAATAACTAAATAAAAGGAAAAACACAAATACATTACAAATACTTTTTGTTTTCATTGTCCTTTTGTTTTACACACAACTAAAAAATCACGTACAACCTACTTATATGTACTTTGTTGTGCAATTTGTCACGGGTAACTTGGCAGTTTGGACCAGTTCCCACAAGATAAGTATATAGTCCTCTCGTACAGTACACTTTGCCATTCACTTACTATCGTCCCTTCTTCATTCAAGGTTGTTTCCAAAGTTTGATCACATAAGTCAAACGGCACTGCTGTTACAGCAGCCATATACATAATATAGTCAGGATGTTCTTAGTTATAGTGAGCTATCTATACTCATGTAAGTGCAGTCCTTGATATATTCATTTATCATTTGCTGGGATTACAATGTGAATAAAGTTCAGGTTAATAAGTGTGATTTACTAAAATGCCATCTACATTTTAAAATGACCTGTTATCTACAATATTCATGGGAGGTGCACGCTTTAGGTATGTAAAAGTGTCATTGATATATCTTTCATAATGAGTTGTCTGGTATATACAATAATTTATTGGATGTTCTTGGTATAAGCTTGTAAAGCGTCTTTTATAATGAGTTGTTCTTTTCAATAAATGTTTTATAGTCTCTGTTTTTATCAGCTTTCTGTGTTTACAACACATTTGGTAACGTGTCTTTTATTTCCAAGGTGTGTTTATGGTTTGTGGTAATTTCTCTCACATTTTGTATAATAACTGTTTAAAGTGTAAAGTGTCTGCCAAGATTAGATGACTGCATGGCATAGTCCACCAGTTTTATTTTTTATTTTTTTCTGCTTCTTTTTTCACTGTCCAGTGAAAGGTTGGAGAGATAATAGACTTGTTATGTACCTCTCAACTTTAAACTTGAGAATGAGGAACACCTTATAGAGGGTGTCACCTGTGGTCCGCAAAAAAATGGAGGTGGATAAGATTAAATTGAATATTGGCAGTGGCTTAATAGATTCTGATTAGAAACAATAAAGAAACATGAACCCCCCTCTCATTGTGTACACACCGCCCCCCCCCCCCGTTCCTCTGTACACAGTGCCCCCTTACCCGTACATATTGCTTCCTATACACTGGCACCTATTTCCCCTGCACACACTTCCCTCGGGACAAGGGATGGGCAGGAGGGACGGCTGCCCTGGGCACTGTGGTATTATGTGGGGTGGGGGGGGGCACCACAAGGAGATTGGGTGAGGGGATTTGTGTTGGGGCAGGGGAATTTGGGGGGTGGCAGGGGTTAAGAATGTTCTAGAAGGGCAGATTTGGGGAGGTGTTTGAGAAATGCTAATTTGGGGGATGTGTTGGGAAAGGGGATGGGGGAAGAGGAGTTGTGCTAAGAGTGGGGATTAGGGGGGTTTGTGGTATAAAAATAATATGGGAGAGGGAATTTTTTTGGGGGAGGGGGTTGCGCTAGTAGGAGTATTTGTGCTAGTAGGGGAAATGTGTGGGGGGAGATTTGTGGTAGGGTAAGGGATTGAGGGAGGGGAATTTGTGCTGAAAGAGGGGGTTTAGAGTGGGGGGTGGGAGAGGATTGTGTTTGGAGGAGAAAGTTTGGGGGTAGAGAATTTGTGCTAAGAGGGGGAATATTTATTTATTGGGGGCATATGGGGAGAGAGAGGATTTGAGCTGGGTGGTTAAGGCGTGAGCATGCAGATTAGCGATCAATTGTTTTTTTTTGGGGCTGGGATTTTTGCTGACATATAAGGGGGGGCACAATTTGTCATGTTTGCCCTGGGCTCTAGACAACCTTGTCCCAGCACTGCACACTGCCTCGTTTTTCCCTACACAAGTTGCCCCCCTTTGCACACACTACTGCCTCCCTCTCTGTATTTCTGTAGACATTGCCCCCCTTTTACCCTGCCTACACTGTTCCTCTCTGCGTATGTTGTCCCCTCTACACACTTCCCATTTTTTTTCTCTCCATACTCCATATACACACTACTTTCCTTCTGTATGCACTGCCCCCTTTTTCTCTGCACACATTCCCTCTCATGAACACACTGCTTCCCCTCTGTAAACATTGCACCCCTTTTCCATTGCACACACTGGGATTGATCTGGTGCAGTTGTGCATGGTAGCCAATCAGCTTCTAACTTGGAAACTGATTGGTTTTTCCATGCAGATCTGCACCAGAGTTTGCACTCCAGTTTTAGTAAATCAACCCCACTGCCCCTCCCTACACACCACCCCTTCTTCACTGTGCATACGCCTAACATCCTTCTCCTCTCTTGTTTACCTGCTGGTCCCCCTCTCCCTTTTCCCCCCCTGCTGGTCCCCCTCTCCCTTTTCCCCCCCTCACACATTGTCTCCCCTGCACACAATGCTTCCCTCTCTTCAATACCCCCACCCAAGCCCACCACACACATTGCCTGCCCCCTCCCCCATACAAATTGCCCTCTTCTGTAAAGACAGCCCCATGCACGTTGCCTCCTGCACACATTGGGTGGTTAAGGTTGATAGGAAGGGGGCATTGTGACTTGTCATCCCTCTCCCATCCCTGCAGAATATCATTCCTGTCACTATTCTATAATCCCAGGATAACATAAATCCCGTCACTTCTCTCCTAGCCTTGCAGAACATCACTCCTGTCACCCCTCTGGCATCCTGTCACCCTGCAGGATGCCAGGAGATATGTTCTACAGGGATGGTAGAGGGGAGGCACAGCACTGTTAGTAAACAAAGAGACTTGCCACTTACTTTGCTGCTAAGGCCAAAGAGTTCTCCTGAGCCCTTTCCACATGGCTACAGAAGCTATCAGAGGACTGTCCCCGCACAGCCCAGCGAGCTTCTTTACCTGCAGGACAACTTTAGAATCACAGAAAATGAGGAAAAAGTGGGTTTGGGAAGTCCAAGTCCACAGCAGGGATGAAGTAATGGCAAAGCAGAGGAGCCAGGGGTCTGTCCTATCACTGACTGCACCTAAAGTTTCAGAAAAGAAGTCCAAGTGTAAATACAAAAAATCCATCTTCAGTGATATATTGCACTTCATGGTTTAATATGCTTTAAGAAGTTTGTCATGCAGATTGTCATTGCTTGTCATTGATGATGTAATTCATCCACAGACCAACAAAAATGCCTTCTTTTATCCTGGTATCAGTTATCTTTGGAAACTTTTGACTCAAATAAGGAAAACCTTCACCTTCCTTGTTCATTCTTCCTTTGACACAAATTTTTATCAGTCTGAGTTCTATGTAAAGCAGAGGATTTTTCCTGAGAGATGCCTCCCCCCCCCCCCTCAAATGCTAGCTGCCTGTCAAGTTGATTTAACAAGTTTCAATACTTTCTGAAAAAAAAAATTCTAACACGAACGACCAAGCTAATCAGGAGTTATGACTGCATTTGCTGCATACTTGTTCCAGGTAGGTCAGAAAGTACCAAATTCGCTGGATTAGCACAACAGCCAGGCAGCTATCACTAAACCATGAGATTAAAAATGGCAGCCTTTATATTACTCTGCCTGGCTGGATTAGCACAACAGCCAGGCAGCTATCACTAAACCATGAGATTAAAAATGGCAGCCTTTATATTACTCTAAGGCCGCGTACACACGAGGAGACAAATCCGATGAAAACGGTCCGACAGACCGTACACACGATCAAACCAAAATCCCCGCGGACAGACAGCGCGGTGACGTTGACGCCGCCACGTCACCAAACCCAGAAGTAAAATACTTCCACGCATGCGTCTAATCCGTACGACGCATGCGGGAGATTTCGGTCCGCTGGTTAGGCGTACTAACCAGCGGACATGTCGGACAGACGGGTTTCCAGCAGACAAGTTTTAAAGCATGCTTTAAAACTTTTGTTTGCTGGAAAACTGTCTGCTAGCCCGTACACACGATCGAATCTGTCCGCTGAAACTGGTCTGCGGACCAGTTTCAGCAGATATATATTCGATCGTGTGTACACGGCCTAAGAAATACATAGGTCCAGCAATTGCCCTTTAATATCAGTAAAAATTTAATTTGTACAATCGTCTAATCATCACATACTAAGTAATAACTTTTCCCTCTAAAATTGGTTCTTGAAGTGTAAACGCTAAATGTATTTTTAGTATGTTCGGCATCATGCTTCATTGTATACATTCAGTAGTGTATTTAGGTTTTGTGCTGCCTTAGGCCTAAACTTGTACACCCCCTAATTTAAATATGACCCACCCCTTCCTGTCAAATTTTCAAATGGGGATGGAGAAGACTTAGAAGATATAACCATGCCAATGGTGCAGCAGAAAGCATATAGCACAGTGAGGAAGGTTTGTGGTCCAGGATGATAGGACAGTCAAAATTAGAAGCAGCGCCCCCCCCCCCCCCCCACAGTTGCGAAATGCCGGCCGCCCGCATACAGGAAGCAGTGCGGACGCTTTATGGGGGCGCTAGACTAATTTTCCTCTCAGCCCAGTCCGCCCCATAAGACTGGCGCTACACTAACAGTGTAGCGCAAGCCGGCGGGGAATATTTCCGCACTGGCCAGGTTACAGCGTTGTATACAGTAAATCCTTTTTGTCAATAGGATACAAAATACAAAAGTCTGTGCTACAGGTAAGATACTCTTTTTGACAGACTAGTACACATAGAACCACAAATAATCAATCTTGCATCCTGAACCATCCTGATCACCTTTAGGTTGGCCTTTGACAGATGGTGAAGAGGCATTATATCGTCTCCTCAGCTCCTAATTTAACCCTGTAATACCACTTGTGGCCTCATTGAACTAATGGTCGAGTTTTACAAGTGCTGCTGCTAGTCAAACTCTGCATCCAGAGTTAAAAATGCCATGGCCACAGCATTTAAACAGCCCTGTCCGGCTGTTATGTTACTTGGCTGTCCATTTTTACTGACACCCATTTGTAAGATCTATGAAACCATTTTATGAAAAATAGATTACAGGGCCATTAGATAGTGGATGTGTATGGATTATTTTTGGAGAATAAGGAGATTGTTTAGTGCCACCGATTTAAGGTTGATTTTCATTTCTTTAGTTATAATAATAATGATCCTACCATGGAAAGTTGTTAGAGCTGTACAAAGGTTTTCACGTGTAGCTAAAGGTAACTGTCTATATATTTGTAACTTTTGAAGGCTGCAAAGACATATCCAGATAAACCACACATTTTTTACTACCTGTCAAAACTACATGAAATGAATTACTAATCAATAAGATAGTAATTAATCACTAACAGATGAGGATGCAAAGCACAAACTGATTATGTAAGGGACAAAACCAACACCATATTTGCCACTCTGTACTGTCAGCATGTATATAATTCTATCAGATCATGTGCAAGCTGGAATTCCAACAATAGGGATTGTCATTCACATTATGTTCACATTATGTGAACTGTAAAATGATATGGTGGATCACATGAGGGAATCATCTTGTAGTAAAATTCTGCTACAGTTTTGTACTGTATATGTTTTCTGTCATTAAAAAAACTGAGAAAAAATTTCAATCATAAACTTTCTTTTATAATTCTTTATTAAATACGCATATTACAGTCATCAGGTATAAATATTTTAGTGCATTGTGATAGGAAGTACATGAGATTATTACAATACATAAATAAATATTCCAGCATACAATGGATAAACTATCTGACATGAACTTACTGACATCTTATGTGTAGAGGCAATAAGTAACTTCTGTTCCACTTTACATTTTCCATTTACTGACAAACCATGGGCCTAGGAATGTATAATATATATATATATATATATATATATATATATATATATATATATATATAAAATTAGCAATGATGTAACACTTAAAGTGGTAGGAAACTCTGTACTACCACTTTTACCTACAGGTAAGCCTATAATAAGGCTTACCTGTTGGTATAAAGAATATCTATTAAACCTGTATGATTTAGGAGATATTCCCCTTGCAATGCATACTAGCTCATTATGGCTTTTGCTTTTCAGGTATATAAAAAAAAAACAGCAGCGGGTTTACTACCGCTTTAACAATATGGATGGGGTATTAAAACTCAACACAGTATGGGAGTGGGGAATAGCAGAAAGCCTCTGGGCATTAGGGGAGATAATAAACTTTTAACAGGCAAACTTCACCATTATTACAGTAGCTGGCATTTCAGCCTAAAGACTTGAAAAATGCTCTAATTCTTACTAGAAGGATAAAAAATACAAAACAAACCATATTGAAAGCCCTTTTCCTCAACAGAAATCAGCAAAGAGTGTCTGCATCTGCTGCAGGTACCCTTGGGACAATGAGATATTCTTATAAAGGCAATGCTTGAACTTGTAGAGAGGGATTAACAAAGAATGGGCCCTAGGCAAGGTACCAGCTTTGTGCCCCACATTTCCTTTAAATGGAATTAATAGGAATTGCGACAGGCACAAAGAAGCAACCCCATTTGCATTGTCTGTTCTGGAATACTCCACCACATTTGTCAAGCAGGTACACAGCTTTGACAAATTGAATTCATTTGGGTTTACTGTATAAGCATGAAGGTTGTAGTCACCCCCCTTGGACATCCACTGGGCCCTAGTCTTCTGGTTCGGATGCTTTGTGGATGATCCAGCTCTGTTCTAAATCAGAAATGTGACTTATCACCAAGACAACTATGTGGTTATTTACACTTCAGTGACAGTGTACCTTATACTATATACTGCATGGGTCTTCAAACTACGGCCCTCCAGTTGTTCAGGAACTACAATTCCCATAATGCCTAGTCATGTCTGTGAATGTCAGTGTGTTACAATGCCTCATGGGATGTGTAGTTCTACAACATCTGGAGGGCCGTAGTTTGAGGATCCCTGATATACTGTATAGTACACAGGTCTATGGCATACTGGCAGTTCTCAAGCCGAAGGATCATGGAACTGGCACTATTCATACAGGGAGATTTATCAAAACTGGAGCTGAATCTTTGCCGGGCAACCTATCAGCTTCTAGTTTTCATTTTTAAAGCTTAAAGGGGTTGTAAAGGTTAGTATTTTATTTTCTAAATAGGTTCCTTTAAGCTAGTGCATTGTTCGTTCACTTACTTTTTCCTTCAATTTCCCTTCTAAATGTTTTTTTTTTTTGTCTGCATTTCTCACTTCCTGTTTCTCCTCAGTAAGCTTGAGAAGTGAGAGATTCAGACAAAGAAAAAAACATTTAGAAGGAAAATCAAAGGAAAAGGTAAGTGAACCAACAATGCACTAGCTTAAAGCAGTGTTTCTCAATTCCAGTCCTCAGGCCCCCCCAACAGGTCAGGTTTTCAGGATTTCTATTATTTTACACAGGTGATTTGATCAGTTTCACTGCCTTAGTAATCACCACAGTCTTTTCATCTGAGGGAAATCCTGAAAACATGACCTGTTGGGGGGGCGTGAGGACTGGAATTGAGAAACACTGGCTTAAAGGAACCTATTTAGAAAATAAAAAACTAACCTTTACAACCCCTTTAACTGAACAATCTGAAGATAGATGTGTTAGGAGTCTTCACGGGAGATAACCAGCTACACAAAGAAAAATGGGACCTGACCATGGGCGTCCGGTCCATAGGGCAAGGGGGGGCAATTGACCCCTCCTGGAAAATAGAGAAGGTGTTGAAGAGTTTTGCGGCCGCGGGTTGTCTGAGTGGTCCCAGGCCGGATGTTGCACAGTGAGCAAAGTGAAGCCGACTCCCCCTCCAGTATTTGTGTACACAGGGGGATGGAACCCGCTGTACCTGTGCAGCGCTGATGGCTGTTCTGAGGTACTGAATGGGATGGGGGAGGGGGGTCTGTCTGTGCTGAAGGGGGGGTTTGTGCTGAATAAGGGGTCCATCTGTGCTGAAGGGGGGTCTGTACTGAAGGGGAAGTATGTGCTGACGGGCGGGTTCATCTGTGTTGAAGGGGGGGTCCATCTGTGCTGAATGGGGGGTCTGTACTGAAGGGGGAATATGTGCTGACGGGCGGGTTCATCTGTGCTGAATGGAGGGGTCTGTGCAGAATGGGGGGTCTGTGCTGAAAGGGGGGTCGATTTGTGCTGAATGGAGGGGTTTGTGCAGAATGGGGGGTCTGTGCTGAAGAGGGGTCTGTGCTGAAGGGGGGTCCATCTGTGCTGAAGGGGGGTCTGTACATTCTCTAGGCTATATTTATATGGGTATGGAGTGAAACTGAATTATCTCATAAGCTATTTCACACTGCCAGCTGGCCGTATTATCGGTAAAGCGGTGCTTTACCATCGTTTTAGCAGCGCTATTTGGTCGCTAGCGGGGCGATTTTAACCCCTGCTAGAGTTTGAAGAAAGGGTTAAATGCGACTGTGTATCGCCACTGCCAAAGCGCCCCTCCCTGAAAAAATGTCAGCGGACGCCCATGGACCTGAATACATGTATGTATATCTTTAAAGTGAGAGTATGCATGAGAATCAAAACGAAATGAGAAAATGCCTAACCAGCAACCTATCAAACTAACTATATACAAAATATACACAAATTAGATACACACAAGGAAGGAGAAAACTAGAGGAGCAGGGAGCAGGGCAGTGGGGTACTGGGTGCAGGGCAAGAGTGAATGGCAAACAGTGTACAAGGCAGGAGCCACCAAAACACAGACACACCATGTGCTATCGGGAGCAGCCTTATATAGCCACCTAGCAGCTGAAACCAGGTGGAGCTGATTACTGAAACCTGAATGGAGGGGTCTGTGCAGAATGGGGGGTCTGTGCTGAAAGGGGGTCTGTGCTGAAGGGGGGTCCATCTGTGCTGAAGGGGGGTCTGTACATTCTCTAGGCTATATTTATATGGGTATGGAGTGAAACTGAATTATCTCATAAGCTATTTCACACTGCCAGCTGGCCGTATTATCGGTAAAGCGGTGCTTTACCATCATTTTGCAAGGGCTATTTGGTCGCTAGCGGGGCGATTTTAACCCCTGCTAGAGTTTGAAGAAAGGGTTAAATGCGACTGTGTATCGCCACTGCCAAAGCGCCCCTCCCTGAAAAAATGTCAGCGGACGCCCATGGACCTGAATACATGTATGTATATCTTTAAAGTGAGAGTATGCATGAGAATCAAAACGAAATGAGAAAATGCCTAACCAGCAACCTATCAAACTAACTATATACAAAATATACACAAATTAGATACACACAAGGAAGGAGAAAACTAGAGGAGCAGGGAGCAGGGCAGTGGGGTACTGGGTGCAGGGCAAGAGTGAATGGCAAACAGTGTACAGGGCAGGAGCCACCAAAACACAGACACACCATGTGCTATCGGGAGCAGCCTTATATAGCCACCTAGCAGCTGAAACCAGGTGGAGCTGATTACTGAAACCTGAATGGAGGGGTCTGTGCAGAATGGGGGGTCTGTGCTGAAAGGGGGGTCGATTTGTGCTGAATGGAGGGGTTTGTGCAGAATGGGGGGTCTGTGCTGAAGAGGGGTCCATCTGTGCTGAATGGAGGGGTCTGTGCTGAAGGGGGGTCCATCTGTGCTGAAGGGGGGTCTGTACATTCTCTAGGCTATATTTATATGGGTATGGAGTGAAACTGAATTATCTCATAAGCTATTTCACACTGCCAGCTGGCCGTATTATCGGTAAAGCGGTGCTTTACCATCGTTTTAGCGACGCTATTCGGTCGCTAGCGGGACGATTTTAACCCCCGCTAGCATTTGAAGAAAGGGTTAAATGCGCCTGTGTATCGCCACTGCCAAAGCACCCCTCCCTGAAAAAATGTCAGCGGACGCCCATGGACCTGAATACATGTATGTATATCTTTAAAGTGAGAGTATGCATGAGAATCAAAACGAAATGAGAAAATGCCTAACCAGCAACCTAACAAACTAACTATATACAAAATATACACAAATTAGATACACACAAGAAAGGAGAAAACTAGAGGAGCAGGGAGCAGGGCAGTGGGGTACTGGGTGCAGGGCAAGAGCAAGAGTGAATGGCAAACAGTGTACAAGGCAGGAGCCACCAAAACACAGACACACCATGTGCTATCGGGAGCAGCCTTATATAGCCACCTAGCAGCTGAAACCAGGTGGAGCTGATTACTGAAATCTGCTGGCCTCTGGGAGACACCTGCTGGCGGACACAGGAACTGCAGTTTTCAGCCCTGAGAACCACAGCACCACCAGAAGTTATACAGGCATACCCCACTTTTAAGTACTCAATTGGGTTTATTTACTAAAGCTAGAAAGATCAAAATCAGGCTCACTTCTGCATAGAAACCAATGAGCTTCTAACCCCAGCTTGTTCAATTAAGCCTGGTAACAAAACCTGGAAGCTCATTGGCTTTTATGCAGAAGTGAGCCTGATGTTTCGCTTTCCAGCTTTAGTAAATAGACCCAATTGTGTACCTAAAACTGGGGTATGCCTGTACCAGGTCCTGACAATCTGATTGATTTCCGTGCACAGCTGCTCCAAATTCTGCCTGTTGAAGTTTTGATAAATTTCCCCAAAAGTATTCATAAAAATACATTATATACCTAACCTAATAAGTATTTTTGTGTGAAAATAATTTACATGTATTGTGTGCATTAATAAAAAATAATGTGGTTAATGCTAGCCACAGGTGGAAAGCATAGCCTTTTTCCAACAAAACCTTCAAATATAACAGTTCAGCTAAGATACATTTATGTAAATAAATTCAGTTTATTTCAGCTGAATACCTTAAAAAATTGTAAGATGTTTTATAAAGAACAGTTGGACCATGAGCTACATAGGATATAGTGTGTGTGTGTGTATGTGTGTATATATATATATATATATATATATATACACACACATATATATATATACTTTTATATATCATACAGTATTAAAGACAAAATATGCAGTATTTCAGTGAAAATCTATGTATACAGTATATAGTTACTGCAGTGTTCACCTTTAAGTTATTGTAGCGCTACGGAAGATTTTTTTTTTAACCTGCCCATTTGTTGTTTTCACCAATAAGCCTCAATCAGTGGTGATTGCATATGCTCCATAGACAGTAAATTTGTCTTTTAATATCACCTTAAAGCTGCAGCCCCTCTAATGCTTATTTAGATGTCCAGACGGAAGAAGCTGCTCTTCCTCACCAATTGTGCAGTATCCCCTATTAAAAAACAATGTAGTACCAGTGGTCCTGCTTTGTACATAATAATGTCGAGAGCAATATGGGCGACCATATTGTTGGAGTGAAGGAGAGCACCAGGAGAGCACCAGCTGCCAGGGGAGTGCGGAATAAGGTAAGTATCATTCTTATTTTATCACCTTAAACTAAAAACAAGCAATGTATCCTTACTACAGGAGTTACCTAAAGGGGATTAAAAGCTGAACAGTGTTCAAGAAATAGGTATCATTTTCACTGGTCTTTAACTAAAAGGTGGTACTTGATAAAAAAAAAAAAAAGATCAATTGTGGATGTTTCTCTTTTTGAACATTTAACAATGCAAAGACAGTCCAATTCTGCTATGGCGTTGCAGTAGACATATTCATGTATGTGTAGGTACTAAGCTAATCCATGCAAACAAATGAAAAATTATATTGTGTGCTCTCGTGTGAACTTCTGTTGTAAGATGGAATTTCAAGGTCTTTTGGTTTATCACTATATATATGATTTATTAAAAGAGTCATCTTGGGACTGTAATATGGAATAGATAAGTAGTTTACATTGTTTTCTGCTTGTAAAAATCTAACATTGTTTAGCTGTAATTATGAAACGTAAATAAGTAAAAAATCTGAAGCTTCAGGTATATAAAATTCTTTTTACAGTCATACATCATTTTTAAAAGTATGAATCCAATAAAAATTAAAATAAATTATTATAAATTGATTCCTATTTATATATATTTGAAATTGATAAAGCTTGATGTAGATAAACCTAATATAACAGTAAAACCTTGGTTTGAGAGTAACTTGGTTTGAGAGCGTTTTGCAAGACAAGCAACATTTTTAAATACATTTTGACTTGATATACAAGCGATGTCTTGATAAACAAGTACCGTCATGTCACAACTCAGTATAAAGAGAAGAGAGGAGCCTCTAAGTGTAGCAATTTGGTTCCATTTAATAAAGGTACAACATTTAGCAACTCTCATGGTTAATGATTAACCACTTTAGCCCCGGACCATATTGCTGTCCAATGACCAGAGCACTTTTTGCAATTTGCCACTGCATCGCTTTAACTGACAATTGCGTGGTCATTCGACATGGCTCCCAAACAAAATTGGTGTCCTTTTTTTTCCCACAAATAGAGCTTTCTTTCGGTGGTATTTGATCACCTCTACAGTTTTCATTTTTTGCGCTATAAACAAAAATACACCGACAATTTTGAAAAAAATGCAATATTTTTTTATTACTTTTTTCTATAATAAATATCCCCAAAAATATATAAAAAACTACATTTTTTTTTTTTTTTAAACACAATAAGCATATACTGATTGGTTTACGCAAAAGTTATAGGGCCAGATTCAGAAAGAATTAGATTCCCGCAGAGTATCAGAGATACTCTACGCCGCCGTACTTTACCTGGCTCTAGGAGGAATTCAGAGAGATTTTGGCCCGTAAGGTACGGCGGCGTAGTGTATTTCTCCCGGCGGAATCAAACTACGCGATTAGGGGGCGTGAGGCATTTAAATTAAGCGCGTCCCCGCGGCGATCGAACTGCGCATGCTCCGTTCAGAAATTTCCCGCCGTGCATTGCGCGAAATTACGTCGTTACGTAATTTTTTTTTTTGAGTAGCGTCGTTTACGGACATTCCTATTCCCGGACGACTTACGCAAAAAAAAAAAAAAATATTTGAAAGTCGACGCGGGAACGACGGCCATACTTAACATGGGCCGCGTAACGTTAGACCAGCTAATAGCTGGTTTAACTTTACGTAGCGAAAAAATGACGTACGCGATTGCGAACGACACTCGTAACTTCGTGGATCGCCGGAAAAAGCTCATTTGCATACCCAGACGCTGAAAACGACGCAAACTCCACCCAGCGGCCGCAAAAAGATTGCAGCGTAGATCCGAAGGCGTACGAAGACGTAAGCCTGTCAGATCGAAGCCCAACGCGCCGTATCATGGTTTGAGGATTCAAACTAGTGATACGGCGCGCGAAATTTGAAATTACTCCTGTCTAACACCAGTTAGACAGGCGTAATGGCTCTCTGAATCTGGCCCTCAGCATCTACAAAATAGGTGATAGATTTATTGCATTTTTATTTACTTTAATTCTAGTAATGGTGGCGATCTGCAATTTTTATTGAATATAGAATTAGTCTGGATATGTGAGAGCAGGGCTGGGTAAACTGTTTGCATCTTCCAGAACAAATCCTGCCGTTGTGCTTTAAAATTTTCTGACAAATAAATTATTGAATTGCAAAGGGGCTTTTATGCATGTCACCATTTCTACTATAAATAAAGAAATATACTATCCAAAATGTTTTGTCACCCTATCTATATTCTCTAACAAAATGCACTGAAACGGTATTAAAACAAAACAAATACTTGTTTCAGTTTATGAAGAAAAAATTTATAAAAGCTGCAAAGCCTTTTTTGTTGGTGTGTTTGTATCAGAACAATAGGTGAAATTCCAACCAAATGGTATCATCCTGTTATGAAACAAAACATTATTACAAGTTTTTTTTAACCTAACATTACGCAAAGTCTCCTCCACTTAAAGTTGGGTCTGTTATCTCTTTTGCTGCAATTCAATAAAAGGTCTCCTCCCAAATTTCTGCCTTATGCTAAATTGATTACACAGAGGAAATCCTTTTAGTCTTGTTCACAGCGAGTAGTTGATAAAACATAGCCAGTATAACAATAGGAAGCTGGCGGTTTTAAAGTGCACTTTATCCTAAGGGATATACAAGGGGAACATGTCATAGTGGTCACCTCAGTCTTCTCTTTTCTAAATAAATCCCCATGTTCCAGCTTCCCACGTAGCCTTACGTAGTAGTAAGCATGTGCTACTCAAATATTTACACTACGACCTTACAACAATGCAGGACTGTAGATATATTAGGTGGCACGCGGAACACAGCAACATATTTTGTGTGTTGCAAATTTGCGCTAACAGTGAGTGGGACTTATTGTATGTGAATCCTTATCCTGTAAAACAACCAATTCAGTTTAAAACAGAAATAAAAGGCAGATCATATACAATATATACAGGTCGTTCTCAAAAAATGAGCATATTGTGATAAAGTTCATTATTTTCTGTAATGTACTGATAAACATTAGACTTTCATATATTTTAGATTCATTGCACACAGCTGAAGTAGTTCAAGCCTTTTATTGTTTTAATATTGATGATTTTGGCATACAGCTCATGAAAACCCCAAATTCCTATCTCAAAAAATTTGCATATTTCATCCGACCAATAAAATAAATATTTTTTTAATAAAAAAAAGTCAACCTTCAAATAATTCTGAGGGAGCTGTGGTGGCTCAACGTGATTGGCACTGCGTTGACAAGCCATTCACCTCTGCAGCCAAGGGTTCGGATCCCGGTCTCGGCTACATGTGAATTGAGTTTGGTGGTCTCAGCCCGGCTCCCGGTGGGTGTGCTATGCAAGGTACGCCTGTGCTTAGTACGCCCACCCCCCCCCCCAAAAACCACCACACTTGCACGCACACGAAATTGGTTTAAAACACACGCACTTTGGCCATGCGGTCTCTTAAAATAAAGAGAGGCGAAGGACCTACGGGGCTGGCTGGGTGGGCTGGGCCCCCTCACTCCCTCATAGGGGGAGTCCCTCTGCCCCATTGGGGTCCCGTTGGGCCCCAGTTGGGCTCCCAAGAGGAGCAGGTAGGGCGGGGTGAGTGGGAGGCCCCCCTTCACACCCGCCATTGCCACCAGGGGCATGGAGAAGGATGGCGAATGCCTCCGGGGGGAGGGTCTGCCTACTCCCAACTCCTGCAGTCCGGCTCCTCTCTCTCGAGTTCACGCACAAAAAATACACTTTAAAAAAAAAAAAAAAAAAAAAAAAAAAAAAAAAACCTTCAAATAATTCTGTACAGTTATGCACTCAATACTTGGTCGGGAATCCTTTTGCAGAAATGACTTCTTCAATGCGGTGTGGCATGAAGGCAATCAGCCTGTGGCACTGCTGAGGTGTTATGGAGGCCCAGGATGCTTCGGTAGCGGCCTTAAGCTCATCCAGAGTGTTGGGTCTTGCGTCTCTCAACTTTCTCTTCCCAATATCCCACAGATTCTCTACGGGGTTGAGGTCAGGAGAGTTGGCAGGCCAATTGAGCACAGTAATACCATGGTCAGTAAACCATTTACCAGTGGTTTTGGCACTGTGAGCAGGTGCCAGGTCGTGCTGAAAAATGAAATCTTCATCTCTGTAAAGCTTTTCAGCAGATGGAAGCATGAAGTGCTCCAAAATCTCCTGATAGCTAGCTGCATTCACCCTGCCCTTAATAAAACACAGTGGACCAACACCAGCAGCTGACATGGCACCCCAGACCATCACTGACTGTGGGTACTTGACACTGGACATCAGGCATTTTGGCATTTCCCTCTCCCCAGTCTTCCTCCAGACTCTAGCACCTTGATTACCGAATGACATGCAAAATTTGCTTTCATCCGAAAAAAGTACTTTGGACCACTGAGCAACAGTCCAGTGTTGCTTCTCTGTAGCCCAGGTCAGGCGCTTCTGCCGCTGTTTCTGGTTCAAAAGTGGCTTGAGGGAATGGGGCACCTGTAGCCCATTTCCTGCACACGCCTGTACACGGTGGCTCTGGATGTTTCTACTCCAGACTCAGTCCACTGCTTCCACAGGTCCCCCAAGGTCTGGAATCGGTCCTTCTCCACAATCTTCCTCAGGGACTGGTCACCTCTTCTCGTTGTGCAGTGTTTTCTGCCACACTTTTTCCTTCCCACAGACTTCCCAGTGCCTTGATACAGCACTCTGGGAACAGCCTATTCATTCAGACATTTGTTTCTGTGTCTTACCCTCTTGCTTGAGGGTGTCAATGATGGCCTTCTGGACAGCAGTCAGGTCGGCAGTCTTACCCATGATTGCGGTTTGGAGTAATGAACCAGGCTGGGAGTTTTTAAAAGCCTCAGGAATCTTTTGCAGGTGTTTAGAGTTAATTAGTTGATTCAGATGATTAGGTTAAGAGCTCGTTTAGAGAACCTTTTCATGATATGCTAATTTTTTGAGATAGGAATTTGGGGTTTTCATGAGCTGTATGCCAAAATCATCAATATTAATACAAGAAAAGGCTTGAACTACTTCAGTTGTGTGTAATGAATCTAAAATATATGAAAGTCTAATGTTTATCGGTACATTACAGAAAATAATGAACTTTATCACAATATGCTAATTTTTTGAGAACGACCTGTATATAAGGGGCTTATAGAGGTGGGGTGGAGACCGCAGGGGCAAGAGAAAAAGAAACTGCAGCACACTGATGCTCCCAGAGTGAAAACTGACCATGCTTGGATAGATGTGCTTCCATGGCTATGGTGCTCAGTTTGAAAGCGGAAAGCAGGGAGAGTGACAGGATCAGCAGGTATTTCCCACAAAGTAAGAAACAGGATACTTTTTAATACAAGTACATATATATCAGAAATATGAAATGTTAGGGTAACAAATTTAAAAAGTGAACCTATTTACTGTATACGCTGTGACATATGCCTTATACCAACAGATTTATTATTTAACCCCTTAAGGACCGCGGCACGACTATTTACATTGAAAGAATGGCACGGACAGGCATATGGGCGTACAGGTACGTCCCCTTTAAGATGCTGCCGTGTGGTCGCGCGCATGACCCTGCCACAAGCTCCGTGAGCCCGACCGTGGGTCCTGCGGACTCGATCGCTGCAGGGATACCCACGATAGTCTCATGGAGAGATAGAACAGGGAGATGCTAATGTAAACAAGCATCTCCCCACTCTCCCTAGTGACAATGACACTGATCTCCGCTCCGTGTAATTGGAGCAGAGATCAGTGTCATGTCACACACAGCCCATCCCCCCTACAGCTAGAATCACTATTGTGTTTGTGTGCACTAAAATCGACTTTAGTGTATTTATGATTGAAAATATGCTTTTGATAAACGTATGCACTAAAATCATGTGACATAAAAAATGTCAACTATCACCATTTTATTCTCTAGTATGGGCACTATAGTGAAGGAAAGAGCTTGAGTGTTCTATTTTAGGGTTGATGCTATTAGTGGGTTGCATCTCAAGCATTGTCGGTTTTGAATCCAAAACCTGTTCATTTTTGAGGAAATTATTACATTTAACCTTGTGCCTTTAGAGTTGTCATTTACTTCCGGAGTAGGAATATTTATCACAATAAGATATCCCATATCTTTTGTACTATCAAGAGACTGTTCTTTTTATAATGTATAAACATGATGTCTGTGTCATTGCTTGCAATGACTATGTCTTAAAACATGATTTTCCAGCAATGCATCCTTGAAAGGTTTTGTTCTGTTATGATCAGTGTCATAGTGCCAGACGTCTTGCATCCACATGTACTACAAAGTTAAAATATGTATTGTATCCATTTTGGACTCAAAAGAACATTTTACATTATTTGTAGACATATCCAATCTCATAACATTTTAATGTTCTGCAGAATGCAGCTTATCATTCTCACTATAACTAATACCTGTGCAGGGTTTACATTTTTCTTGCGTGTGAAAGGGGAGCATTTCATCAGAGAAGCATTTTTTTCTAACATTATTGAAAAATGTTAGCATCCACAAAAAAAAAAAAAATCACAATTATATAATTTTTCAGTTAGCAGTGGTGAATTAGTATGCTGTTCTTATACATGATTCACTGTAATGCATTTTTCAGGTCCGTCGGCGCCGTGATTGAAGATAGATGGACATCGCGTGATACTTTTTCAAAAAACTATATATTGTGGTTTTTACTTTTTGACACTTTTTTAGTGAATGGGTGGGGGTACAATGTACCATTTATCATTTTCCTTCCACTTCACAAGTATGTGCCACTTTGTGTTGGTCTATCACATAAAATACATTTATGTTTTTGGTTGCAACATGCTAAATGTGAAAAATGTCAAGGGGTGTGAATACTTTTATATGTGTGATCTTTGCACACAACTAATATTTGAATATTTTATTGTTCCAACTATGATGTGGTTACTTTCATATTTTAATAAAGTATACATTAGAAATCAATGAACACATGGGAATCACAGTGACCTTTTGTTTACCATTGATAACTGTCCTTATAATTTGTGTTCCACATTCTTCTCAATAAAATACAGCAATTAAACAACAGGAGTCTTTCCTCACAATAAATCCGTCTCAGCTGGAGCTTCCAGGGAACAAGATCTTTCAGGTCACAAACAAATCAAAGTTAAAAAAAAACAAAACACTAAGAATAGCAGTTGTTATTAGTGTTGCTCACGAATATTCGCATTGCGAATATTCGCTACGAATATTGCATATTCGAGTTTTCACGAATATCGCGGCGAATATTCGCTATTTCGAATATTCAAATTTTTTTTATTTATTTTTTTAGAACAGATCACATCCTAGAGATCCCCATCGACGTCTAAAAGCATTGCTGGTATGATTAGAGACCTTGGGCCGAGTAGCTGCAGCGCTCATTTTATATTGCCGAAAAATCGCAATGCGATTATTCGGCAATAGCGATATCGCGCGATTATTTTATATTGTAATATATCACGAATATTCTGAGCCAATCAGAGTGCTCCATTCCGCATTTCTCGAAATTTCGCAATTATTTTATATTGTAATATATCACGAATATTCTGAGCCAATCAGAGTGCTCCATTCCGCATTTCTCGAAATTTCGCAATTATTTTATATTGTAATATATCACGAATATTCTGAGCCAATCAGAGTGCTCCATTCCGCATTTCTCGAATATTCGCAATTATTGTGTATTGTAATATATCACGAATATTCTGAGCCAATCAGAGTGCTTCTTCCGCATTTGCCGAATATTCGCAATTATTGTGTATTGTAATATATCACGAATATTCTGAGCCAATCAGAGTGCTCCTTCCGCATTTGCCGAATATTCGCAATTATTGTGTATTGTAATATATCACGAATATTCTGAGCCAATCAGAGTGCTCCATTCCGCATTTCTCGAAATTTCGCAATTATTTTATATTGTAATATATCACGAATATTCTGAGCCAATCAGAGTGCTCCATTCCGCATTTCTCGAAATTTCGCATTCGCATTCGCAATTCGCATTCGCATTCGCAATAGCGAAAATTCGCAATAATTTCATTTCCAAAAAATATCACGAATATTCGTATTTAGCGAATATATCTCGAATATTCGACTATATATTCGAGATATATCGCGAAATCGAATATGGCATATTCTGCTCAACACTAGTTGTTATGGATAATGCTTGTAATATACAGTAATTACTTTTGGATGCTCTACTGAAGTAATGCCAAAGGTCTATACAACCTTAATAATTCTCATAGAATACGTTTTAAAATCCTTTATTTATATCACAATATAACACAACATAATTTCAATAAATATTCAATAAATAAATAAAAAATAGAGTTGTCAGGAATGTGGTACCAGCCATCAGGCCAATGTGTGGACACATAAACATACCATATGTGCTGTCTGGCTAATGCACGTGCACATACGCATGCAAATTTATGTGAGCACATGTGTGCCAAGCAGCCTATTTATACCTGAACTCTGCACAGTCTGTTTGCTGAGTTGCTGAGTGGTCTTCAGTCTTGTTTATGTTACTTAGCTTTTCACATGCATCATGATTCAGTTATTGACCTGGCGTTCCGCCTGACCTTGCTCTCAGGTTTTCCTTGTCTGCTCATGATCACTGCCTGCCCTAAACTTCTGACTAAGATTTTGCCTGATGAATCTGTACCTTGCTACCCGCTCGTTCATTATTTCTTACTGTTCCTGACTCTTCTGATTCTGCTTACACCCTGGTGCACCCCCTCTCAGCTAACATTATATCAATTGGGACCTGCCTTCACCTTTACCTGGTCTTGGCATCTCCATGGTGCATCTCCATAGTGCACCTTTACCTGGTCTTGGCATCTCCATGGTGCATCTGCTCATCAGATACCAGTATGTGACAATAGTTTACATTAAAAAAATAAAATATATATATATATATTCAATAGTTTTAAAGTATAACTAAAGGCATACTTTTTTTTAGTTTTGGATAGAGTGGGGAGGGAGTATAATACTCAGGTTTTTACCGCTGTCTGCGCTCCTTTTCACCGGATTCACCTTCTCTATTTGTCCTGATTAACATTATCATTGAAAGTGAATGTAAAAGAAAATCCTACATTTTGGGTTGTCCTCAGAAATGTACTAGAGGGGAAATCTTCCAGTGGGACACTAGTTCTGTGACCTGGGGGTCCTCAAGGAATTCCTTTAATTTGCAGGGATTTCCTCTCACTTCCTGTTTGGATATAGGACAAGAAGTGAAAGAAAAATATCTGCAATGGGACACAGATGGCAAAAAAAAAAAAAAAATCGGATAGGGGTTGTAACCATTCTTTGCTCTATCCAAAATGAAAAAAAAAGTTCTACTTTAACCAAATAAAATTACCTTCCCTAAGCATAAACATAGTACACTTAGGCCGCGTACACACGATCAAATCTATCTACTGGAAACGGTCGGCCCGACCGTCCCAGCAGACAGATTCGATCGTGTGTACGGGCGAGCCAACGGATTTGGCCAGCCGACAGATTTTAAAGCATGCTTTAAAATCTGTCGGCTGGGAATCCGTCCGCCCGATATGTCTGCTGGTTAGTACGCTAACCAGCAGACATATCTTCTCGCACATTCGTCGAAAGGATTCGACGCATGCGCGGAAGTAATTCACTTCCTGGTGCGGCGTTACATCAGCGCGCCGTCTGCCGGCGGGGATTTTGGTTTGATCGTGTGTACACGATCAAACCAATACATCCCAGCAGACAGATTTGTTCAAATCGGTCTGTCTGACCGATTTGAACAAATCTGTCTGCTTGTGTGTACGGGGCCTAACCCATTAGCTGAAGTAGAAATCTTTCACTATATTTCGCCCACCAACATTCAGAATTCCTTTTTTCTCAGTACTGATTTCAAATGCCTGTAAATTTCACACTACCAGATATCTAGAAACCAAATACATTATATTCTTTTTTTGCGGGAAATCTTTTCTTCATCCACTTTCTAAGCAATTGCTTTAATGTAATCAATATAACAATCATCAAAAATAATATTATCCCTTTCCCTATGGCTTGGTTACATGATCTTTATGGACAAAAAAAGTAAAAAACACTAAATAGTTGTTGTAAAAATAGTTGCTGGTAATATAAATTCTATATATAATTAATTCTATAAATAGTTTTGGATTATTTACTGGTTTAATGCCAGAGCTCGACACAACTTTAAAAATTCATATGGATTCAATTATTCATAACTTTTTTAAACTATACTGTGCTATTGTTATCCGTAAAATCATAAATCAATATATTATGCAGTACTTTCATGAACTAGTAATAAAATGATTCGGAAACACTGTATAGTATGGCATCTCCCCCTACCAATGTCACATTATTGCTTGTTACTTGACTATGAGGCAAGGGTCAAGCCTTGCAGTGTTTTCTTAAGTGGGGTGAACTTTAAGGTTCATGGATATTAGGATTAAAATACAATTTCATAACATCATTGCATTTACCTGCCACCCTAGTAGAAGTCAAAGAGAAGATTGTGACAGATTCTGGTGGTGAAAATAGATTTTAGGGCGGATTTTTTTTTTTTACCTCCTATTGTCTTGATGAGACATCTGCCAGTTTACAGTGGGGCAAACAAGTATTTAGTCAGCCACCAATTGTGAAAGTTCCCCCACTTAAAAAGATGAGAGAGGCCTGTAATTATCATCATAGGTATACCTCAACTATGAGAGACAAAATGTGGAAACAAATCTAGACAATCACATTGTTTGATTTGGAAACAATTTATTTGCAAATTAGGGTGGAAAATAAGTATTTGGTCAATATCAAAAGTTCATCTCAATACTTTGTTATATATCCTTTGTTGGCAATGACACGGGTCAAACATTTTCTGTAAGTCTTCACAAGGTTGTCACACACTGTTGCTAGTATGTTGGTAAAAGAGAAAAGAGAATGGAGGGCGCACCGACCTAGTGTGATACTGTAACACAATTTTTATTAAAATACTTAAATCAATGATAATACTCACAAAATGAGTTAAAAACAAGCCTTGAAAGACAGTTCAACAGCGCCAGCAGAACAGGACGGTTGCTGAGCAGTGCAGACCATCGGGGCTCTGACGAAAGGGGTACGCCCCCGAAACGCGTAAGCCTAGCTTCAATATCGGTCAGATACTTTTGGACTGAAGCAACCGTCCTGTTCTGCTGGCGCTGTTGAACTGTCTTTCAAGGCTTGTTTTTAACTCATTTTGTGAGTATTATCATTGATTTTAGTATTTTAATAAAAATCGTGTTACAGTATCACATTAGGTCGGTGCGCCCTCCATTCTCTTTTCTTTTTTAGTTTCTTTTGAATTCGCACGATTCTGAGGAGGGCTGCAAGACTCTGGAAGATACTTTATAATTGAACTGCATGACCCCATAAGTAAGAAATACCGGAGCGCAGGAGAATCATCATTGTTTTGCTAGTATGTTGGCCCATTCCTCCATGTAGATCTCCTAGAGCAGTGATGTGTTGGGGCTGGGCAACACAGACTTTCAACTCCCTCCAAATGTTTTCAAGGTGTTGAGATCTGGAGACTGGCTAGGCCACTCCAGAACCTTGAAATGCTTCTTACAAAGCCACTCCTTCGTTGCCTGGGCGCTGTATTTGGCATCATTGTTATGCTGAAAAACCAAGCCACATTTAATCTTCAATGCCCTTGCTGATGGGAGGAGGTTTGCACTCAAAATCTCACGATACATGGCCCCATTCATTCTTTCATGTACACAGATCAGTAGTCCTGTTGCCTTTGCAGAGACAACAGCCCCAAAGCATGGTGTTGCCACCCCCATGCTTCACAATAGTTCTGGTGTTGCCAAGCCCCATGCTTCACAGTAGGTATGGTGTTCTTTGGTTGCAACTCTGCATTCTCTCTACTCTAAACACGACGAGTTGTGTTTCTACCAAACAGTTCTACTTTGGTTTCATCTGACCATATGACATTCTTCCAATCCTCTTCTGGATCATCCAAATGATCTCTAGCAAACCTCAGACAGGCCCGGACATGTAATGGCTTAGGTAGGGAGACACGTCTGGCATTGTAGGATCTGAGTCCCTGGCGGCTTAGTGTGTTACTGATGGTAGCCTTTGTTATGTTGGTCTCAGCTCTCTGCAGGTTATTCACTAGGTCCCCTGTGTGGTTCTGGGATTTTTGCTCACCGTTCTTGTTATCATTTTGACCCCACGTGGTGAGATCTCTAATTATTGCTCCCACGCTGTCTTTTATACTGATAGCAAGTTCAAATAGGTGCCATTAAAACAGGTAATGAGTGGAGGACAGAGGAGCATCTTAAAGAAGAAGATGTAGGTCTGTGAGTGCCAGAAATCTTGCTTGTTTGTAGGTGACCAAATACTTATTTTCCACCATAATTTGGTGGCTGACTAAATACTGTTTTGCTCCACTGTAGCTGCTTGGTAACATGTAATTTAAAGCTGAACTGTCATTTTGTTTACAAAGTCAGAATGCATTAAGTTAAAAGAAAACTTCTGTGTGCAGCAGCCCCCCTCTGCCCCTCCTAATACTTATAATTAAGGTATACTTATTACTTACCTGAGCCCCATCTCAAAGCAGCAATGTTGCAGGAGAGTTTCAGCTGCCAGTGAGGAGAGAGGGGGAGGCGAACCGCGGCTCCGTGTCAGAATGGACACAGATCGGTGGCTCGGGTGCCTCCATAGCAGACTGCATGCTGTGGGAGCACTCAGCGGGAGGGGCCAGGAGACATCCGCTGCACCTCCAGGTAGTCTAAGAGGCAACCTGGGTCGCAGGGTGGCCAGGCGGGCTGTTGAAGAACTATCTGCCTGGACATCCCCCTTTCTGCCTGAGCCACAGGACTGGTGAGAGGTAACTTGACCACATTGCTGACGCACGCTACCCACTTTTGAACTCTGCAGGCAGACATTATAGTTGGAAAGTGCAAAAGAGGATCTGTTACTGCTATATAAAATCCTCTATGCTGCCTAATGACTTATTTTTGTTGTACTCTGAGGATTTATTGCCTTCTATGAGCTCCAACTGCAGATGAAGACTGTTACCATATTGCTCTTGAAGGGGACACGTTACCAGTATCCTTATTACTTAATCTCGCACTAGGATTAAAAATATTATAGGCCGACCTGGGTTTCCCCTTTAGCAGTAGTAATATAGCAACCAATAGTCTTCTTGAGGAATCCCTTTACTGATTGTCATTTATTGTGCATATTGGTATTAATTACTTATTGTTGCAAATTATTATTTGACTACTTTAAGAACTATTTAAACATAGTCTTGGCTGGTTAAGTCTCTTTTCTTGATTGAGTAAACCTGAGAGAGATAAAACAGTTTGAAATGTGTCTGTGTGTCATTTATTATGCTATTCCACGAACCCTATTGCTAGGTGTGCCAGTAGGAGCTGAGATAATTCTTGGGGTTTTTAGGGCAGAGTAATGGACTTAAAAAACTGAAGGGGCTCCTATGGGGGTAGCCCTACATAAGGGAAGGAGGGTGATTCTGATGTCAAGGGAACTGTTATGTAAGAAGGGGATGTGATGTAAAGTGGTTGCTGAGAACACTGCTGTAAATCAAGGAATGTGATCGAACAGGAGGGGGTGGGAAATCTGTAATGTGAAAGTGACTGTAATGTAAGGGGGTAGCTGTGATGTAAAGGGTGCTTTTATGTAAAGGTGGGGACAGTGATGTAAGATAATTGCGATGTTAAGGAGACTGTGATATGAGGGGAGAACTGTTATTTGTAATGGGGCCGAGGACACTACCATAAAGAGGGACAGGTGCACTGTGATGTGAAGGGAAGGATGTTATTTGAAGGGGGACTGAGGGCATTGTTGTAAAGAGGAGACTGTGATGTGAAGGGGGTCTGTGATGTGAAGGGGGTCTGTGATGTAAAGAGGGGCAGGGTGTGATGTGAAGGGAACTGTAATGTAAAGGGGGGGCTGAGAACTATGTAAAGAGGTGTTCGTAAAAATACCCTTTTCATGTTTTCTAAAGGGAAATAGACTGTTCAATTAAAATATTTAATTAAGGCAGACTTTAGCTCAGCTCATTTACATTACATTGGAGTTGAACATAGTGTGCAAGCATTGGGCACCATTTTGGCGGGTACCTGGTTTTCAACCTTCTAGATTTGAAGACAATTTGTGTGGAATGCATGTAACTACTTTCTTCACACAGGAGGCACCTTGAAGCTGTCATTACCAAAAAAGGATTTTGTACAAAGTTTTAAAACAATTCAGTTAGTGTGTACTTTTTCCTTGTGTTAATACATTTTATTACGCATAACTTAATTTCTGAACGTATTTGTTTTGGTGTCTTTGTATGTATGGATTGTGTGGGTTGTTACCGACGTGAAAATTTCATGTCAAGAGCCCCTTTAGAAATATATTTACCTAGAAACATGGTGATGTGTTCAATACTTATTTTACCCGCTGTGTGTGTGTACATTATATATATATATATATATATATATACTGTATATATATGCGCTTCAGTGCACAGCAGTGCACAGATGAGAATCTTCTGTGTGCTGTGATGCCCTGCCTTAAAAAAAACAAAAACTCACATCTGATTTTACATGCATTGAGGTGTGCTGACACTCCATTAACCACTTCTTAACCCCCCGACCATATTGCTGGTCAAAGATCAGAGCACTTTTTGCGATTCGGCACTGCGTCGCTTTAACTGACAATTGCGCGGTCGTGAGCTTTCTTTTGGTGGTATTTGATCACATCTGCCGCTTTTAGTTTTTGCGCTATAAACAAAAATAGAGTGACATTTTTGAAAAAAAATTATATTTTTTACTTTTTGCTATAATAAATATCCCCCAAAAATATATTAAAAAAAAACTTTTTTTTTTCTCGGTTTAGGCCGATACGTATTCTTCTACAAATTGTTCGTAAAAAAAATATTGCAATAAGCGTTTATTGATTGGTTTTTGCAAAAGTATAGCGTTTACAAAATAGGGGGTTGTTTTATGGCATTTTTATTAATATTTTTTTTTTACTAGTAGCCATTACATCAGTGATTAAAAATGCATTGATTACTATAAAAATGCCACTGGCAGTGAAGGGGGCGGGGAAGGGGTTAAGTATGTTCCCTGGGTGTGTTCTAACTGTAGGGGGGGTGGACTCACTAGGGGAAATGACTGATCGCTGTTCATGCATTGTATGAACAGACAGTCAGGCATTTCTCCCCACACACAGCTCCCGGGCCTCCCCTCTGTAACGAGCGATCGCGGATGCCCGGCGGCGATCGCGCCCGCCGGGCACTGGAGTCGGGCTCTCGTCCAGCAGAGCCAACCTGCCGCCGTATAACTGCAGTGGCTGGTCGGCAAGCAGTTAATAAATCTTTTAGGCCAGCCATACACGGTTCGAATTTGCTCAACTGGCTAAGATTCAAACTGCTAATGGGCAGGCTGAAAGTACTAAGTTGATTGAGCCATAAACTTGGGTACAACCAGCCTGACAGATTTGGTTGCAGTTTTCACTAGTGGCTGCTATAGTCATTAGCAATAATCACTGTGATCTCCCAGTGGTGCAGCTTCCCTCAGTTTTAATGTTTGTGCCTACAGGCAGCACAGTGGCTAAGTAGTTAGCACATCTGCATGACAGCACTAAGGCTGTTGGTTCAAATCCCAACCAAGGCACTACCTGCAGTCCTTCTTTATTCAACATCTCTCCTAAGCGCAGTTACCATCTATTATTTTACCTGCACCAAGTTTGCTTGCTTTCTGTGTGTTAGCATAGGTTAATTGGCTCCTGTCTAAATTGGCCCTAGTAATGTGTATATTTGAATGTGAGTTAGGGACTTTAGATTCTAAGCTCCTTGAGGGCTCAGGGCAGGGACTGATGTGAATGTACAATATATATGTAAAGCGCTGCGTAAATTGATGGCACTATATAAGTACCTATAAAAAAATATGTGGGATGATGTATTAATGAATATAGAGCTGCTTAATTTGTGACTTTTATATCTGCCTAAAGTGTATCTATGGTCCAAAATCTTACATTAATTTCCAAATTTTACTTAAATTATTTCTAGGCTATTAATCTTGAAGTTTGCAAATGTATGTTGAGAAGATCCCCACACATTTACTTCCTTTAATTCTGTGACACATATTCGATATTCCCTTTGAGTAGGCACTACTGTGTCACACATTTCACATGTCACAGTATCTGAACTACAGAGTTGCTAAGAGGATGAGTTTCGGGAGGTGCAGTCAGTGCAAGAATCACTGCTGCCAGGCAGCAAAGCACCATGAGATATGTAGTCAGGCGCCATGAACCCGCATGCAGAGAGTACATGAGGGATAATCGTGCATCCCCATGTTAACCAACTTGGCCAGAGTGTAATAGATTCGTATAAGTATATACAACTGTGACAGGTGCTGGGCAACATTAAGAGAGCTCTGAGAGACAGCCAATAGTGACTCCTCCCATTGATCTTCCTCAAAGGTCCCAACATAATTTTCCCATTGGGTTATCCCCTTTTGGGTTAAATATGGTAGGGACAGATTGAGTAGCATAGCGTAGTTACAGGATATGAAGCCCTTAGGGTGATACCTCTGCCATGTAAATTGTATTGTTGCTATAATGATGATGTTATCAAATTAAAGTGTATGCTGTGATTATAGATCTCTTTTATCTTCGAAATATAAAGAATAGTACGTTTTCAGCCAAGAGGAAAGTCATTTTAACTGCATCATACCCCCCTGCTAGACCAGGCAGGTGTTAGTTGGGCCATAGCTGTCATTCGGGGGCTAGATGATGGGTATTAATGTTTTGCATACTCTATCATCCTTGTACTTTTTTTATATACTTTTGTCATGTACTCTTTTTTTATAGAGTGAAACTGTGATGCTTATGTTACAGCTTGTGTTTTCTGCACAAAAAAAAGTGAGGCAACCATGAATTGTTGACAATCATTCCACATTGTAAAGTTTTGTGTTTATAAAAATATTATTATTGCATGTTAAGTACTGACCCAGTATGACGTGATAGATATACGTGAGGAATTCCTGTAAACACTCAGTTTTATGATATTTCTGGATATTGTCAGCAAGTTCACTGCACATATTCTGTGTATATATATCATAGAAATGAAATACTGTTTGTTTAGAATATGTTGATCATGTTATTATACAGTAAGTTAGATAGATACAGCCTGTGCATAATCTGATTTACTAGTAATAAGGTGGATCTCACTGCTTCAGTTCCAAGGACCTATAAGGCCCCTTGCACATGGTTCTGTTAAGGAGCAGTGTGTTCCTATTGGTGTTTTATATAGCTATATATACACTATATCATAAATATGTTTAAAATTAAATTTAAACATTATTAGCGCTAAAAAAGTTTTTGAAATTGATATACAGTCCACTTAAACTGTGAAAGTAGCTGGATGAAAAGATTGTCCACTCAGAAAATAAGTAAACAAAGGATCCTTGCAGATATTTGTTCCGGACGATCACCTTCACCACGCTTGTATAACGATCCCCCAAAAGATAATTCACTTACCAGATATTACCGGGTTAAAGGCATATCTTTAGGTGGTTGTTATCAGCAAACTCTGCATGACTCCATCCGATTATGCTTGATTATTAAGTAGGTATTACGTGTCTGTAATCAGCAAATGCTGCATATCTCCATCCGATATTACTGGGTAAAGGCATATCTTTATGTGATTGTTATCAGCAAACTGCGTATGTCTCCATCCGATAATGCTGGATTATTAAGTATTGCGTGTCTGTAACCAGCAAACACTCCATACCTCCATCTAAAAGTTGCTCATCACAAGCAAAAATAATAAGGGTGCACATAGCGTAAACCAATAACAAAAGGTTTGTTTATTAAAATAATCCCTTAGGCCCCGTACACACGAGCAAATAGATTTGTTCAAATCGGTCGGACCGACCGATTTGAACAAATCTGTCTGCTGGCCCTTTTGGTTTGATCGCTGTACACACGATCAAACCAAAATCCCCGCCAGCAGACAGCGCGGTGACGTGTCGGTGACGTTGACATTGACGCCGCCACTCACCGCACCAGGAAGTAAATTACTTCCGCGCATGCGTCGAATCCATTCGACGCATGTGCGAGAAGATATGTCTGCTGGTTAGCGTACTAACCAGCAGACATATCAGGCGGACGGATTCCCAGCCGACAGATTTCAAAGCATGCTTTAAAATCTGTCGGCTGGCCAAATCCGTCTGCTCGCCTGTACACACGATCAAATCTGTCTGCTGGGACGGTCGGGCATGTACGCGGCCTTATAGATGTACACTTACAATGCAATAAATGTTAAAAGCATAAGTCAAGTCTACTTATGATGCCATTTGCTCCTGGTGTACCTCTCACCGCTACGGCGGTGTTCCCGGGTAAGGCAACAATGGGATTTATTTATTATTAATTTTGTTTAATACTTTTAGCGCAGCTTTTCCAATTTTTCCATTAACATTTTTCTTTGTTTCCAAAGATTTTAGTCTCTCTTCTATATATTTTGGATTTACATTTCTCCTAAGTATTCATTTTTCTACATCCTTCAGAACCATCTGTTTGAACACCTCAACATGTTTGGTATAAGGCTGTGGAAGATGAAATAGTGATTTATTTTTTAACCCGCTATTTACACCAATGGTTGTATTATCAATTTTGTTTGTTGGGCCTGAGTTCATACCCAAAAAATACCTTTTCATGTTTATTTTTTTTTATGTATGGACATCAATGTAGACACTAAGGGGCAGATTCACAGAGAAATGGATTATCGTAGCGTATCAGAAATACACTACGCCGCCGTTTTTTACCTTGCTCTACGTGGAATTCAGGTAGATTTTCTACGGTAAACGACGGCGGCGTAGTGTATTTCTCCCGTCGCAATCCATATAGACGAGTAGGGGGCGTGAAACATTTAAATTAGGCGCGTTCCCGCGGCGATCGATCTGCGCATGCTCCGTTCGCAAATTTCCCGCCGTGCATTGCGCGAAATCACGTCGTGACGTCATTCGTTGTTTATGTAGCGTACTTTACGGGCGATCCACGTCCCGACGAGTTACGTAAATAAAAAAAAAATTTAAATAAATTCGAAGCGGGAACGACGGCCATACTTAACATGGGCTACGTAAAGTTAGAGCAGCAAAAAGCTGCTCTAACATTACGTATAAAAAAATAGACGAAAACGATTGCGACGCTCGCTCGTTTGTTCGTGAATCCCCGTAAAAACACATTTGCATATCCCGACGCATTAAAACGACGCGAACTCCTCCCAGCGGCCGCAAATAGATGGCAGCGTAGATCCGAAGGCTTACGAAGACGTAAGCCTCTCGGATCGAAGCCCGAAGCCGGCGTATCATGGTTTGAGGATTCAAACTAGTGATACGCCGCGGGAAATTTGAAATTACTCCTGTCTAACACCAGTTAGACAGGCGTAATTGTTTTGTGAATCTGCCCCTAAATGTATTGATTTATCTCATTGACGTTTCGCTAAGTTAAAAATTCCCTCTAATCCATTTCCGTTCTTCTTATTCTGGACTCTACGTCCCTTTCTACAACCTCTGTGTCCTGTGTTCTGTTGGTAGGCTTAATTGCTGCTTGCATTGAGGGTGGTTCTACCATCCTTTCTCCTTGGGGTATTGAGTCCTCCCTGAGGGTCTGTCTTTCTACGGGCTCCCTCTCCATCTTCTCTGTCCCCCCCTCTCACTCTGGCCTAAAAAAGGCCTACTGATTTTAGGACTATAATTTCTTAGTCATTTAAGCTCTCATAACCATTGGAGGTTGGCATTGGGTATGGACTCCATTGTTCACTATCGTCATAATGTTGATGACTGGGCCATCCATTTTTTTGTTGTTAATCTCTATTAGGGTACAGACTATACTGGTCCCTGTTTTCATTTGTGTAATTGTATGGGGCGGGGGGGGGGGGGGTCTCTAACAAACATGTTGAGGTGTTCAAATAGATGGTTCTGAAGGATGTAGAAAAATTAATACCCAGGAAAAAATCCAAAATATATAGAAGAGGAACTAAAATCTTGGGAAACCAAGGCAAATGTTGTCATTAGGCCAGCAGATAAAGGGGGTGGGGTGGCAATTTTGGACAGCACTTTTTATCGCTCACAATTGAATAACATGTTATCAGATACAAATACATATATACAATTAAAGAGTTATCCTACTAACAATTATAGAAAGGATTTAACTAGTTTGATAGAACAGGGTTATAATATGAGAATATTAAATAAAAAAGAAAACAGATACTTAGTTCCCAGCTTCAGCTGTGTCCCTACTGTATATACATTGCCCAAGATACATAAAGCCCCACCCCCCCAAAAAAAACCCTAGCAAGACCTATAGTAAACAGTATTAATTCAGTGTCAGCTAGAGTAAGTGAGGCCGCGTACACACGACCAAGAAACTCGTCGGGCTAAACTCATCGTTCCGCCCGTCGAGGTTCCCGTTCAGCCGTCGAAAAGCTTGTCGAGCCAAATTTCCCCATAGAACAACGAGGAAATAGAGAGCATGCTCTCATTTTGGCTCGACGAGCTTCCTGACGGGATGCTCGGCGAAAAGTGTACACACGACCGGTTTTCTCGGCAGAATACGTCTCCCATCGAGGTTCTCGCTGGATTCTGCCTCAGTATGTGTGCCTCGCTGTGTGCGTCAGTATTTAGACTACTTTTTACAAGAAAGTGTGACTAAGGCCGCGTACACACGACTAAATAAATCCGATCAAATCGGTCTGACAGACCGATTTGATCGGATTTGTCTGCTGGGCTATTTTGGTTTGATCGTGTACACACGATCAAACCAAAATCCCCGCCGGCAGACAGCGTGGTTACGCCGCCACGTCACTGCACCAGGAAGTAAAAAACTTCCACGCATGCGTCGAATCCATTCGACGCATGTGCGGGCAGATATGTCCGCTGGTTAGTGTACTAACCAGCAGACATGTCGGACGGACAGGTTACCAGCAGACAGATTTTAAAGCATGCTTTAAAATTTGTCTGCTGGAAAAACCTGTCTGTCCGCCCGTACACACGATCGAATTTGTCTGCTGAAACGGTCTGTCGGACCGTTTCCAGCAGATAAATTTGATTGTGTGTACGCGGTCTAAAACACTATCTAAAAGATATAAGGCAGTTTCTACAGCTTTTGAATAACCTTAGCATCCCAGATGGCCAAGATTTATTTTTGGTCACTGCGGATGTAGCTTTGTCGTACACAATAATACAATATGACAATGCGCCTTTATCTTTAAAATGGGCATTAAGGAAAAGGGAGGATTTACCATTCATCCAAAATAAAGTTTTAGGTATGGCTTTGGACTATTGCTTAACCACTTTAGCCCCGGACCATATTGCTGTCCAATGACCAGAGCACTTTTTGTGATTCGGCACTGCGTCGATTTAACTGACAATTGCGGGGTCGTGCGACGTGGCTCCCAAACAAAATTGGTGTCCTTTTTTTCCCCACAAATAGAGATTTCTTTTGGTGGTATTTGATCATCTCTGCGGTTTTTATTTTTTGCGCTATAAACAAAAATAGAGCGACAATTTTGAAAAAAATGCAATACAGGGAGTGCAGAATTATTAGGCAAATTAGTATTTTGACCACATCATCCTCTTTATGCATGTTGTCTTACTCCAAGCTGTATAGACTCGAAAGCCTACTAACAATTAAGCATATTAGGTGATGTGCATCTCTGTAATGAGAAGGGGTGTGGTCTAATGACATCAACGCCCTATATCAGGTGTGCATAATTATTAGGCAACTTCCTTTCCTTTGGCAAAATGGGTCAAAAGAAGGACTTGACAGGCTCAGAAAAGTCAAAAATAGTGAGATATCTTGCAGAGGGATGCAGCACTCTTAAAATTGCAAATCTTCTGAAGCGTGATCATCGAACAATCAAGCTTTTTATTCAAAATAGTCAGAAGTGTGTGGAAAAACCAAGGTGCAAAATAACTGCCCATGAACTGAGAAAAGTCAAGCGTGCAGCTGCCAAGATGCCACTTGCCACCAGTTTGGCCATATTTCAGAGCTGCAACATCACTGGAGTGCCCAAAAGCACAAGGTGTGCAATACTCAGAGACATGGCCAAGGTAAGAAAGGCTGAAAGACGACCACCACTGAACAAGACACACAAGCTGAAACATCAAGACTGGGCCAAGAAATATCTCAAGACTGATTTTTCTAAGGTTTTATGGACTGATGAAATGAGAGTGAGTCTTGATGGGCCAGATGGATGGGCCCGTGGCTGGATTGGTAAAGGGCAGAGAGCTCCAGTCCAACTCAGACGCCAGCAAGGTGGAGGTGGAGTACTGGTTTGGGCTGGTATCAAAGATGAGCTTGTGGGGCCTTTTCGGGTTGAGGATGGAGTCAAGCTCAACTCCCAGTCCTACTGCCAGTTTCTGGAAGACACCTTCTTCAAGCAGTGGTACAGGAAGAAGTCTGCATCCTTCAAGAAAAACATGATTTTCATGCAGGACAATGCTCCATCACACACGTCCAAGTACTCCACAGCGTGGCTGGCAAGAAAGGGTATAAAAGAAGAAAAACTAATGACATGGCCTCCTTGTTCACCTGATCTGAACCCCATTGAGAACCTGTGGTCCATCATCAAATGCGAGATTTACAAGGAGGGAAAACAGTACACCTCTCTGAACAGTGTCTGGGAGGCTGTGGTTGCTGCTGCACGCAATGTTGATGGTGAACAGATCAAAACACTGACAGAATCCATGGATGGCAGGCTGCATGAGTGTCCTTGCAAATAAAGGTGGCTATATTGGTCACTAATTTGTTTTTGTTTTGTTTTTGAATGTCAGAAATTTATATTTGTGAATGTTGAGATGTTATATTGGTTTCACTGGTAAAAATAAATAATTAAAATGGGTATATATTTGTTTTTTGTTAAGTTGCCTAATAATTATGCACAGTAATAGTCACCCGCACACACAGATATCCCCCTAAAATAGCTAAAACTAAAAACAAACTAAAAACTACTTCCAAAAATATTCAGCTTTGATATTAATGAGTTTTTTGGGTTCATTGAGAACATGGTTGTTGTTCAATAATAAAATTAATCCTCAAAAATACAACTTGCCTAATAATTCTGCACTCCCTGTATATTTTACTATTTGCTATAATAAATATCCCCCAAAAATATATAAAAAAAACATTTTTTTTCCTCAGTTTAGGCCGATACGTATTCTTCTACATATTTTTCGTTAAAAAAATCGCAATAAGCGTTTGATTGGTTTGCGCAAAAGTTATATCGTTTACAAAATAGGGGGTAGTTTTATGACATTTTTATTAATATTTTTTTTACTAGTAATGGCGGCGATCAGCATTTTTTAATGGCGGCGATCAGCACTTCGGACACTTTTGACACATTTTTGGGGCCATTGGCATTTTTATAGCGATCAATGCTATAAAAATGCATTGTATTACTATAAAAATGCCATTGGCAGTGAAGGGGTTAACACTAGGGGGCAGGGAAGGGGTTAAGTGTGTTCCTGGGTGTGTTCTAACTGTATGGGGGGGTGGCCTCACTAGGGGAAATCACTGTTCTTCTGTTCATACATTGTATGAACAGAAGATTAGCGTTTCCCCCGCTGACAGGACCGGGAGCTATGTGTTTACACACATAACTCCCGGTCCCCACTCTGTAACGAGCGATCGCGTGTGCCCGGCCGCGATCGTAACCGCAGGGCACGCGCACGGGACTCGGGGATGAGCGGGGACGCGCGCGCGCCCCCTAGCGGCCGCTTTAGAGCGGACGTATAGCTACGGGCTCTCGCCCAGCAGTGCCACCGTCCCACAGTAATATGACGGCGGGCGGTCGGCAAGTAGTTAAAGCAAATGTCCACTGAAAAAAATAATATTAAATGCCAGCAGCTACAACTACTGCAGCTGCTGACTTTTAATATCGGCACACTTACCTGTCTTGGAGTCCAGCGATCGCTCGTCACTCTGCTGCCCCCCTGCCATCCTCTGCGATGCGCCGTGCTGACTGGTTCCCGCTGTGTTCTTGGAGCCGAGTGTTTCCCAGAACACGACGGGGGGGACAGACGGGAGATGACGGGGGGTGACGTCATGCAATGTAATGTATATTGGTCGCACTAAACGCACTTTAGGCAAACGTGTATCGGAGCACATTCATAACATCACATCACCCAAACCTTTGAATCCCCTGCTTGCCTTACCCATGAACACTGCCGCAGCGGTGAGAGGTACACCAGGAGTGAACAACATCATAAGTAGATTTGACTTTTTTTGCTTTTAAGATTTATTGCATTGTAAGTGTACACCTATAAGGGATTATTTTAATAAACAAACCTTTTGTTATTGGATTATGCTATGTAGACCTTTTTTTTTTACTTGTGATGAGCAACATTTAGATGGAGGTATTGAGTGTTTGCTGATTACAGACACGCAATACCTACTTAATAATCCAGCATTATCGGATGGAGACATACGCAGTTTGCTGATAACAATCACATAAAGATATGCCTTTACCCAGTAATATCGGATGGAGATATGCAGCATTTGCTGATTACAGACACGTAATACCTACTTAATAAACCAGCATTATCGGATGGAGACATGCAGAGTTTGCTGATAACAACCACCTAAAGATATGCCATTAACCCGGTAATATCTGGTAAGTGAATTACCTTTTGGGGGATCGTTATACAATCAGGGTGGTGAAGGTGATCATCCGGAACAAATATCTGCAAGGATCCTTTGTTTACTTATCTTTTCTTTTCATCCAACTACTTTCACAGTTTAAGTGGACTGTGTATCAATTTGAAAAACTTTTTTAGCACTATTAATGCTTGAATTTAATTTTGAACATATTTCTATTTTTTTATATATAGTAGCTTTTGATATTTTTATTTTATTTTTCATAAGCGCTGAGGGAGAGATATCTACTTATTGTTTGATTAGTTTATATATACCAAGGATATGCAATTAGCGAACCTCCAGCTGTTGTACAACTACAAGTCCCATGAGGCATAGCAAGACTGACAGCTACAAGCACGATACCCAGAGGCAGAGGCATGATGGGATTTGTTGTTTTATAACAGCTGGAGGTCCACTAATTGCATATACCTGATATATACACTATATTACCAAAGGTATTGGGGCATCTGCCTTTACACGTACGAGAAACTTTAAGGGCATCCCAGTCTTAGTCCATAGGGTTCAATATTGAGTTGGCTCACTCTTTGAAGTTATAACAGCTTTAACTCTTCGGGGAAGGCTGTCCACAAGGTTTAGGAGTGTGCCTATGGGAATGTTTGACCATTTTTCCAGAAGCGCATTTGTGAAGTCAGGCAATGATGTGGATGAGAAGACCTAATTCATTTGGTGGAGGGGGGAATTGTGGTGTGGGGTTGTTTTTAAGGTGTTGGGCTTGGCCCCTTGGCCTTTTGGACAATTTCATGCGCCCAACTTTGTAGGAACAGTTTGAGGGTGGCCCCTTGCTGGTCCAACATTACTGCACACCAGTGCACAAATCAAGGTCCATAAAGACATGAATAAATGAGTTTAGGGTGGAGGAACTTGACTGGCCTGCACAAAGTTCTGACCTCAACCCAATAGAACACCTTTCGGATGAATTAGAGTGGAGACTGCGAGCCAGACCTTCTCATCCACATCAGTGCCTGATCTCAAAAATATGCTTCTGGAAGAATGGTCAAACATTTCCATGGACACATTCCTAAACCTTGTGGACAGCGTTTCCAAAAGAGTTGAAGCTGTTATAGCTGCAAAGGGTGGGCCAACTCAATATTGAACCCTACGGATTAAGACCGGGATGCCATTAAAGTTCATGTGCGTGTAAAGGCAGGTGTCCCAATACTTTTGGTAATATAGTTTATATTACTTATTTAAGTCCATTTATTTAGACGTTGACAGGCTGCCTGGTCATTGCAACTGTCTTTTCCAGGATCACTAAAACGCCGGGAGGGACGCAATGCTTTTAGATTGGCTCCGCCACGACCTCTAAATGCTTTGGTGCTGTCAGAGAAATTGTATGTAAGAGGTCTAACTTAACTTACTGCAAATTTTGTCTAGGGCAGTGAAGCCAGCAATAGCCAGTTATTAAAGAGGAAGTAAACCCTCATTCATTTTTTTTTTTTAAACCCTGCAAGGCATTAACCCCACATTTTCTATTCACAAAAATGGCACGCTCAGTGCGCTTGCGCCGGTGTCTGCGGCGTGCATGCGCCTTAGACATCGGTGCCCGTTTTTGTGAAACTATCTCCTTAACCGTGTAGGTTAAGGAAATATGTTTTGCACCTACAGGTAAGCCTTAATCTAGGCTTACCTGTAGGTGCAAGTTGTGTGGTTGGGTTTACAACCACTTTAACAATTTTAGAAGACGGTTAACAATGACACACAATGTATTTTTAATATACTAGACCAGCGTTTCTCAACCTTTAAGTCAAGGCACCCTTTAAAATGATGCACACTCTCAAGACACCCATTCTAAAATGTAAAAAAAAGAAACAAAGTTTTACATAACGCAATAGCATCAGGACACATATGATTACTCTACGTTACCGGTGATTTTTTTTCTTCCAAAGTAAATACACCTTTACACACTGGTACTGACTAAAATTCCACTGTTTCTCTTCTCCCTCAATTCCGCTCCCTTTACTCAGCTAATGTGACCCCAGTGCTGATGCAGAGGGGCAGGGGAGGGGCAAACAAAGACGCTATGCAGGCGCCTGACGTCCTCTCCATTAACTAATGTTATAGAAAGTTGTAACTTGAAGGCAGGCTTGTTCTACCCACTGGCTTGTATACACTTTTTGAGCAATTTTTTGGTATTTTGCAAATGCACCCCTGAAGAAACCTGAAGGCACCCTGGCTGGAAAAATCCTTTACCCTAAACTCATTTAGGGCAATGAATAAAGGGTGTCAGATACTCCCTTTAGGCTGGGTTCAAACTATTGCCAATTAGATGTGGGAATCGCCGCATCCAATTTGCAAGTCAGGAGATTGTGACTAGCTCTTCTATAAAGCCAGTTCACACATCTCCAGAGAGAATTGCTCTGGAGTCCTGTGTGTCTTCTGATCAGTTTCAGGTCCGAATTCAGCCAAAAATGTAGACTGAAATTTGACCTGAAATGATGAACAGGGACGCACCAGACCCCTGCTGTGAGCCCCTCGGTGCCGCAGTGTGAACCCAGACTCAGAATTCTGTTCAGTTGCTGCACAGAAATTGTTGGTGCAAAAAGGTACATGAATTTGTTGGTGCCGGCAATGAGGTTGTAGTATCCATACTGTGGAAAGAAAGTGTCGTGCTAGACAAATATGAAAAGTGCAATTATACTGACGTGCAATTACAACACATAATAAGTAATATATAAAGTTAGTATCAAATTATACAGAAAATTTGTGCACCAAGTGTGAAAAGTCCATATCAAAGATGAAAAAAGACAAATATATCCACTGGAATAACTGTATAAACATAGAGTTCCAGAAGAATGTGATAAAGTTCCAGAAGGCTATGGTAAGATGATGGATCAATTCCAATGTGATTCCAATGTGAGAAAACCCTCCACCAGTAAAGATGTAGGCTTACCAGACATGTCAGACTCAGAGAAGCATACGCTTTGTGAGTCAGACAGGCTTAAAGTATATAGGTGTCCTAGGAATCTCTTCAAACGTAGGATAACCAATCTTGTCCAGACCGATATGAATACCCACAATAACGGTGTATGGCCAAGTCTCGACAGTATTTGCAGTCACAATATCAGAGAAGGAAAAGGAGGAGCAACATAGTGTGATACCGTAACAAAAGATTAAAAATTTAATAGACTAATGCACTTACAATTTTGAGGTAGTACACAGCGCATATAGACATAGATGGCAGCAGTAATAAAATCTTCCCTGACGCGTTTCGTGTCATTACACGTTATCAAAGCCTTTATATATTACTTATTATGTGTTGTAATTGCACGTCAGTATAATTGCACTTTTCATATTTGTCTAGCGCGACACTTTCTTTCCACAATTTGTTCACTCTTGCTTTTATCATACAGCCGTGTCAGCAGCTTTAGAATATTGTTACTAGTAGCGCGGTGTTATGCACCATACATTTGTAGTATCCATACTGGCCCCTTCACACTGACAAGTGCATGATCGTGGAGTTTTGTAGCGCAGTGGGTATACCTTGCTGGGGAACTGAAAGACTGGTTTCCCATTAGGTCTCCCCTGCTGTTGATTTATAGCGCATTGCAATGTGTGAATCCATAGTCGCCGTCAATCAAATGTAAGGTGGTCTAATAGTCAACTAGTCTCTCAGTTTCCACTTAACCAGAGACTCAAGTATATTCCTAAATCTGAGCATTGCCATATTTGGGAAGTGACATCATCACTGTCCAGGGCCCCTTTGTTTACATTTAGCTTTTGGCAGAGGAATCTCCCAGCTGACAGATGAATGGGGCCAGGGAATCTATCATGTTCATGACAGCTTCCTAGCACAGACATTTCCTGCACTGAGTGCTGGCACACCTACGTATACCAGATCAGAGCTGGTCTTAATTACCGCTAGCTTCCTAATCTGTAAACCGGCAGCAATTCTTTAAGAATGTGTTGTTGCCATAATGACAGGCTTTTAAATTGGCAGTAGACCTACATGAATTTGGCACGTGTCCATAATGTTACTGAAACTAGAGCAAATGCCTGTCTGAATTACGTGCAGGAAGTTCTAAAGGGAACTACCTGCAAAAAATAGGTTTATTAAATTGCCCATTATAGTTTAGGGCAACACTACCATCATAATATTTAGTATAATTTATAGGCAGATGCAAATCTTATCACCATTTCTCCATTAATAACGGTCCCTGTAGACTGCCGAGCCATATTTCATTACACTTCTTTTCCCATTGGGTCTATAGTTATTTGGTAATGCTGAATTACTGTAAATGATCTAAATTTACAGTTCAGATATCAAAATGGTAAATTGAAGTCTGCCTCAACCCATTCACTGTGATTAAACACATTTTTGCAATATTGCAAATACCTAATAAGGACAAAATGCAATCCTGATGAAATAGCATTTTGCTCCTAAAAATCATTAAATATTAATACTTTACCTTAGTTAATAACTCATTATAAAGGATATAGAGCCATACTAAATTAATCAATAAAGGCTTGCAGCTTAACTCTCCAAGGATTAGTCATCATCAAAACTGGATTAAATCCTCAAGTCTTTCATTATACCTAGGATAATTAGGCATTTTCTTGAGCGCAAATTAAACAGTTTGTAAATAATGAAACTCTCCAGAGATTTAACAAGATATAACCTTAAGTAATAACAACTCTTCTCATTCCATAATGAAATATTCATGTTTATCACCTCTACCTCCAGCTTAGACACCTTCTCAGCTAACAGTGTATTCAATTACAGATTCCAGCCAACGTCATGTACATAAAACAGTTTGTTGAATGTTCAGCTATTACCCCAAAAACCTAACTTGAGTTTAAAAATAAAAATATCTTCACAACAGACTGTACAGGCCACTTATGTTGTAGAGTAGAAAGCCCACAGTGGATGCCACTTTTGGCAAAACAGGAGACTCATTTTTATTTGTGCTGATCGACAAAGCTTCACCTGAAAATTCCATGAAAATAAACAGTTTTTTTTTTTTTTTTAAAGAAATACAACTTACAGTTAGAAAGTCTGGGAGCACAGAGAGTAAAGCCACCTCTTGGGAAGGCATTAAATTTGTAAAGAGCATTTTGTTGTAAGCTTGGAAAAGTTCTGAACATTTTAAATAAGATCTGCTACAACTCTAACTAAAACGTTCAAATATTAGCTAATGGCTGGAATAACAAAGTAAAAATATGCTTGGTGTCTTTGGGGCAAATGGGACAGGTGTTAGATTTATATAATACTTTTAGAAAATGATATCTATTTTATTTATTTTTTACTTAACCCAAATACAGACTACCTTCTAGTCTCAGATTTGGAAATACTGAGTTCAGCATTTAGGGACATCAACCTTTATCTATTTGCAGCTTTAGGAAATAATGGACATTAATCAAAATGTATTGAAGCTTACCAGTGCTTAGGACTCATGCACCTGCACAATTGCAGGTACAAAAGTTCTCTAGCCTAAAATTCCCAGGATTTTCATACACTTGGTGGCACAAACAACTGACCATAGAAATGAATGGCTGTATATGTTTGCACCTGCATATCTGCAGGGCTCAGGCTCACAAGCTTAACGTTTAGGGAATATGTCATAAGCACATGAGCAGATAAATGCTGATGCAAAAGGGCATAGGCGCTTACAAGAGTACAAGCTCACACAGTCATTTACTTCTATGGCTGACTGTATGCACCAGCTGTGGCTCCTTGGGCATAGAAAACCACTGGAAATTTTACACTAGAGGACATTTTACTTGCAACCATTTTTATGCAAGAGCCCTTGGATGTGGTGGCTGCATTCATTTTCTTTTTTCAAACCAAGTGCATATTCAGCAAGAACTGAAAATACTTGCTGATTTTGTCAGAAATGCAGTGTCCTTGTAATATACTATAAATGAAAATAAAATAAATATTTTTTTCCTTTCAAGCTATCTTATGTAAACTACACATTCTCCCATGTAACAGAGTTCGATTAAAACACAAGTTTGTAGTCCAAACCGGGGAGCTGCCTAGTATGACATCCATGACTTCATAAATACAGTGGAGAAGTGAGCATAGCCATACTAGGACAGAAACTGCGCTGTTCTCAAGATTAACAGGTGAAAATAAAGGGGGGAAAAAAGAAAACGTATGCAGCAACCACATTGAAGAACTGGTAAGATTCAAGAAGTTACATTTCTGTTTTGGGGTTTAGATACACTTTAAGAACACATGGCCATGGGTTAGTAGTATGCTGGAACCACAGAAAAGCCTAATGTATATAGATGTCAGATCCAAAAGTATGCAAAACACATCTATGTAAGCATTCAGAAACAAAATCAATCATTTATACAAGCTTATTACTCTTAAAGAACCCCAAACACATTACCAAATGCCTTGTGGATGCATGCTCTGCACTTAACAAGAATTTACATTAACAGCAATAAAAGAGAAAAAGCAGATGGAATGCGACTAAGTGGGAGGGAGGTGCTGTATGAAGAAATTCCAGTCTTTATAACACTGTAAAATTTAATTCAAGTTTGAGCTGCTTCACTCAAAGTGTCAACTGAGAAATACAAAAAAACTTCTCTATCACATTCATAAACAGAATTCCACTACTCCGTTCAGAATTAGATGGAGTGTAACTATCGAATGTGTTTACTTTTTGTTTTGTACATGAAGAAGGGTTACATTTTTTGTTACGTTTTTCATACCATCTGATGCAAATTTCAAAAACAATTCACTAGTATCTCAACATTATAGTCTGTAGACTACACAAACAATAAGAAACCCATTTGTTATTTACTGTAAGGCCGCGTACACACGATCAAATCGGTCTGCTGGAAACGGTCTGCTAGACCGTCCCAGCAGACAGATTCGATCGTGTGTACGGGCGAGGCGACGGATTTGGCCACCCGACAGATTTCAAAGCATGCTTTGAAATCTATCGGGTGGGAATCTGTCCGCCCGACATGTCTGCTGGTTAGTACACTTACCAGCAGACATGTCGCCTCGCACCGCCGCCGAATGAATTCGGCGCATGCGCGGAAGTGTTTTACTTCCTGGTGCGGTGACGTGGCGGCGTCAACGTCACATCACCGACACGTCAGCGCGCCGTCTGCTGGCGGGGATTTTGGTTTGCTCATGTGTACACGCGAGCAAACCAAAATCCTAACAAACAGATTTGTTCAAATCGGTCGGTCCGACCGATTTGAACAAATAGATTGCCTCGTGTGTACGAGGCCTAAGATGTCACAGGCCTAATATCCCACCTCTGAATAAGGTCTATCCTGTTGATCTAATGCCTAAAGCTGGCCATACACTAAGCAAATTTGGGGCAGTTCTGATGATCTGGTCCAAATTTGTACTATAAATGACCCTGTTGGCACCCTCCCACTTGATTCTTTGACTGATAAGTCAAAGAGCAGGGCAGAAAAGCATCGAATCTAATACAAAAGACGCAGTGGGAGATTTAGCCACCTGCACTGTTTAGCATGGATGGAGGAATCCAACATACACTATATTGCGTATAAAGGCAGGCCTCTCAATACATTGCGTTTTTGTCTGTGTCTATGCTAGAAAGACTTCTAATGATTTCCTGTCCTGACAACCCCACCAAGAGGGGTACGAAAGGCACCAATGGCAATAAAAACCTCACAGTGGATCTAACACCTCACGCTTTGGCTGAAGATGTGCTTTCAAAGCCAACGCCACCTTTTTAGACCATGTTACACCCAAATTTAGCCTTCATACCCCTAGAAACAGACAAGGAGCTGGAAGAAGAGTCTGCAGCGGTCTAACATTGCACCTGCAATCCACTGATGCAGGACGATTTACAAAAAAATAAATAAAAAAAATATGTATTTTTGTTTCTTCAAATATATGTGCATTTATTTATTTTTTTGCAAAAGGTTAGCCTTTAAAAGAAACCTGTAGAAATGTGTAGTCCCTCTGCTGAATTCTGAATGTTAGTTGCCTGGCTGTTACTCTGGTCCAACTGCCTTAGTATTTTCTAAATCACATTCAGTTCTGGTTCAGCAAATCTTTTTTTAGAATATCCTCCAATAACAGACTGTTAATGTCTGATTCACAACGGTCCCTATAAACTTTCTTTATGAGAGGCCGTCTTTGTGGCTTGTGTTTTATAAACAGAAAAATAGGTGATAGATCAATGCCTATGTTTGTAAAACCTAATTTAAACTATAAAGTCATCTTAAATCTTTAGTGTGGTGTTTATGTACAATTTTATTCAATTTATTGTACAAAGTAGTAAAACAAAAAACTGCACATATTGAACAAGTGAGTCATTTTTCACACTAAAATAAATGAAAGTTGAAATCGAAGCAGATTTAAAAATATAATTAAAAAATATATAATTTAAATCAGTTTTATGTTTATAATAATTTATTTACACCTACATACCAGCAATCTGTACATTAGCATTCCACAGTACAATGCCTGCTGGGCCACCATAACTTCACAACACCATAACATCATGGGAATTAATATTTGGAGTGTTTCAGGGGCAAACCCCAAGACTGAGTATGCTCAGCCGTAGAGTAAAAACCAGAGCCTGTTGCCAATAGTAACCAGTCAGGTGTCATATAATATTTTCTTGAACAATGAATTCAGTTGGTCACTAGGTGCATTTCCTGACACTACTGTATCATCCTTGGTTAATCTCTTTGCCAAGAAAGTCTAAGGATGAAACTGCTAGGATGTCTCACCAATGCAGGGTCTTATGACAAGGTATTTGGAGGAATAGGAAGAAACTGCGCTAAAATTAACAAAAAGAAAAAAAAGTGGGGTGGGGGGAAGCTACAACGTGATTACAGTGTGTGCTCTCCAGGTGCTGCGATTATCATGTAAACAATAAATACAAGAAACCGTCTTTAACAAACACGAATATATACAAATGAGTGATCTCAAATGATATGTGTAAAAGGCTAACTGCTATGTCAAGAATGTGACCTGTGATGGCCACTATACGACATGCCGTCACCTCAAAAACTCTCAAAAATATTAATAGTGATTAAACAAAAAAATACCAAGTGACATACAAATCAAAAAACATCATCTGATTATAAACTATGGCTCTGAATAAATCAATATACAGAACAAAATATTAACAGTAGAAAGTCCTTAATAACAATAAAGTTGTCAAACACCCGTGCATCTGTGTCACATAACGGATTGATGAAAAACCTGTCCAAAAGAAATTAACGCGTCCTCCGCCAAGCTTATGAATTGGTCTCTTACCGAAATCGCACGATCCCTTATGACAAGGGATCAGAAACAGCGTGTAAAAGGTCCCAATCCCATAGTGTCATATCTGCAGTCCTGCTGAGGAAGTGTTTTCACGCAACGCGTCCAGGGGTTTTGGAGCCTACACGTCGCTCGGTGTCATTCCTGGTGAACTCCGTGAGCTGTGTTACATATATGTACATGCCTGTTTACATCTGAAGAAATGTGAGTAGCCTGTCAAATGCCTATTTGATTAAAGCAGTGATCAAGCGGAAGCTCTTAGATGGTTGTTTTTTCTTCCATGTCCCCTTGCTCCGGTATCCATGCTCAGACCATCAATAGGAGACCTACTTCACATCCTGTTTTCCTAATGCTCTAATGACCATCTGCTATCCCAGTGGTCTTAACCTAAGGTGAGAGTAGCCATCTACACTGGTGGAGGGATAAGTTTCAATACCTGCTACCCTAGCTTTCTCTCACGTGGTGAAGATCTTCATTCAATCATTCATCTCACTGAATGTTCTACAGAAGTTTTTCTCCTTTTGTCACGAATTGTTTGGACTTTACCAATTTTCTTATTATATTCTTATTATATTCTATATTTTACATGGTTTGCGCTGCACTATATATATATATTTTATATCTGCAGTCCTAATGGATCTTGTTTTCAAGATATTTCAGCAATAACTATGCCCACCATGCAAGAAACATCAATAGCTCCACATAGTGTGTTAATGTATAAAAATGTATTTAAAAAAAGTTAAAAATGCACTTACAGTTATGCAATTTAGAATCGCCTTGAAATTTTAATGTGCCAACCGGTACACAAAAACCCTCAGGCACTCGTCCACTGGGGGAACATTTAGGAGCTTGGGTGACAGCAGCGCTTCGTCTTCCAGGTGCCCCTGGAAGACAAAAGTTTTTTCGAAACGGACGTAGGGCGAGCGGCGCGCTGCTGTCACCCAAGCTCCTAAACGTTCCCCCAGTGGACGAGTGTCTGAGGGTTTTTGTGTACCGGACGGCATATCAAAATTTCAAGGCGTTTCTAAATTGCATAACTTGGTGTTACTTCACTTCACTTATAAAGGGATATTGCATGAGTGAGAACGTCGTTCACAGTCTGTAGAAAAAGTCGGAAGAAACGATCGTTCAGTACGACGATACGCAACTCGATTTTGGACTTTATGATCAGTGGATGAGTTTGTGGGTTAGATATGGGGAGAAAGCTTAGTAGTAAAAGGCTTGACTGACATTAGCTTTTTTTTGCTCAATTTTGACTTGCAGAAATAATGGAGGTCTTCAGAGAACAGGAGTTCTTCACAGAATTTGTTCAAAGGGGGCCCCGGATGGCAACCCCCCTTTTTTATAGAACTTTTCTTTCCCAAAAAATTTATTTATTCAGCCAAGATCTGGCATTGTAATGCCCCCCCACCCCTAAAATAATCGACATATTGTTGCCACACAGCACGTGCACTTAAACGTACTTGATGATACTGCACTTGTCCTGTATAATTTGCACCTAAACGTACTTGGTGTTACTGCACTTGGGACGTATAGTTTGCACCTAAACGTACTTGGTGTTACTGCACTTGGGACGTATAGTTTGCACCTAAACGTACTTGTTGTTACTGCACTTGGGCCGTATAGTTTGCACCAAAACGTACTTGTTGTTACTGCACTTGTGCCATATAGTTTGCACCTAAACGTACTTGGTGTTACTGCACTTGTGCCGTATAGTTTGCACCTAAAACGTACTTGGTGTTACTGCACTTGTGCCGTATAGTTTGCACCTAAACGTACTTGTAGTTTACTACACTTGTGCTGTATAGTTTGCACCTAAATGTACTTGGTGTTACTGTACTTGGGACGTATAGTTTGCACCTAAACATACTTGTAGTTTACTGCACTTGTGCTGTATAGTTTGCACCTAAACATACTTGCACTTGTGCTGTATAGTTTGCACCTAAACGTACTTGGTGTTACTCCACTTGTGCCGTATAGTTTGCACCAAAATATACTTGTTGTTACTGCACTTGTGCCGTATAGTTTGCACCTAAACGTACTTGGTGTTACTGCACTTGGGCCATATAGTTTGCACCTAAACATACTTGTAGTTTACTGCACTTGTGCTGTATAGTTTGCACCTAAACGTACTTGGTGTTACTTCACTTATAAAGGGATATTGCATGAGTGAGAACGTCGTTCACAATCTGTAGAAAAAGTCGGAAGAAACGATCGTGCAGTACGACGATATGCAATTCGATTTTGGACTTTATGATCAGTGGATAAGTTTGTGGGTTAGATATGGGGGGAAAGCTTAGTAGTAAAAGGCTTGACTGACATTAGCTTTTTTTTGCTCAATTTTGACTTGCAGAAATAATGGAGGTCTTCAGAGAACAGGAGTTCTTCACAGAATTTGTTCAAAGGGGGCCCCGGATGGCAACCCCCTTTTTTTATAGAACTTTTCTTTCCCAAAAAATGTATTTATTCAGCCAAGATCTGGCATTGTAATGCCCCCCCCACCCCTAAAATAATCGACATATTGTTGCCACACAGCACGTGCACTTAAACGTACTTGATGATACTGCACTTGTCCTGTATAATTTGCACCTAAACGTACTTGGTGTTACTGCACTTGGGACGTATAGTTTGCACCTAAACGTACTTGGTGTTACTGCACTTGGGACGTATAGTTTGCACCTAAACGTACTTGTTGTTACTGCACTTGGGCCGTATAGTTTGCACCAAAACGTACTTGTTGTTACTGCACTTGTGCCATATAGTTTGCACCTAAACGTACTTGGTGTTACTGCACTTGTGCCGTATAGTTTGCACCTAAAACGTACTTGGTGTTACTGCACTTGTGCCGTATAGTTTGCACCTAAACGTACTTGTAGTTTACTACACTTGTGCTGTATAGTTTGCACCTAAATGTACTTGGTGTTACTGTACTTGGGACGTATAGTTTGCACCTAAACATACTTGTAGTTTACTGCACTTGTGCTGTATAGTTTGCACCTAAACATACTTGCACTTGTGCTGTATAGTTTGCACCTAAACGTACTTGGTGTTACTCCACTTGTGCCGTATAGTTTGCACCAAAATATACTTGTTGTTACTGCACTTGTGCCGTATAGTTTGCACCTAAACGTACTTGGTGTTACTGCACTTGGGCCATATAGTTTGCACCTAAACATACTTGTAGTTTACTGCACTTGTGCTGTATAGTTTGCACCTAAACGTACTTGGTGTTACTTCACTTATAAAGGGATATTGCATGAGTGAGAACGTCGTTCACAATCTGTAGAAAAAGTCGGAAGAAACGATCGTGCAGTACGACGATATGCAATTCGATTTTGGACTTTATGATCAGTGGATACGTTTGTGGGTTAGATATGGGGGGAAAGCTTAGTAGTAAAAGGCTTGACTGACATTAGCTTTTTTTTGCATAATTTTGACTTGCAGAAATAATGGAGGCCTTCATAGAACAGGAGTTCTTCACAGAATTTGTTCAAAGGGGGCCCCGGGTGGCAACCCCCCTTTTTTATAGAATTTTTCTTTCCCCAAAAAATACTTTATTCAGCCAAGATCTGGCATTGTAATGGCCCCCCCACCCCTAAAATAATCGACTCATTGTTGCCACACAGCACGTGCGCTTTGGGGGGCCAAGCCTGTATGGACAGGCTCACGGGCCACCACTGGAACATCAATGGCCTCATCAGGCACAAGTGTCATGTAGTTTGTTGAGGGTCTCTTTAGGAAATTGTGCAATATGCAGCAGCAAAGTATGACACGGTTCAGATTCTACTTAACAAACCTACAGTCCTTGTCTTGTTTGCACCGCCTGTATACTGCTGTTCAAAGTATATAGGGCCAACGGGACTTGTCAGGGCCGATCCTCCCTATAGGCTCATTATGCAAGCTGCTTAGGGCCCCGCAAAGCTGCGAAGGGCCCCCCAAATTACTAGAGGCCCCGTCTGGTGAGAAGTCATTTTTGCCCACTCACCCCGCTTCTAAACTCGCTGGCTGAGTCATTTCCGACAGCAGAACACTCCCTCCCCCCGCTTCTCAATTTTCTTTAATGTGACATGTCACTGTTGTCAGCGCCCTCCGCTTCTCATCTTTAATGTGCCATGTAATTTTGCTTAGGGCCCCAAGGAGGTCAGGATCGGCACTGGGTCTTGTAATGACCTGGTGGGAGTGGTGGCGGGGAAACCCATGCTATTTTTTTCAATGATTTTTATCCATATTGCAGGGACCAAACATTACATTAAAGTCACAAGCAGTATTACATTTATTTTTTTCTGATAGTAATCTCATTTTGTGCAGGGACAGTTGTGAACACGTGCCACCTCACAGGCATACTATAGACACCCAGCAGGTACGATATTTAAAGGAATTTAGATTTTTTTTCACTCACTTTAAGCATCATTAAAATCGCTGCTCCAGAAAAAACTACAGTTTTAAAAAAAAATTCCATTGATACATGTTCCCTGGGGGAAGACCCGGGTTTCTCAAAGACGTTTTCCAACAATAACTTGAATATTGGGCTTTAAAATTAGCACTTTTGAATTCGAACGTTTGAGTCCCATAGACTTCAATGGGGTTCTAAATGTTCGTGCGAACGTTCGGTCCGTTCGACATTTCTGGTGCGAACCGAACGTGGGGGTGTTCGGCTCATCCCTATTCTTGACAGCAGTTAGCCTTTTAGGCCGCGTACACACGCTCGATTTTGTCCGATGAAACTGGCCTTAAGGCCAGTTTCATCGGTCTAAACCAAGCGTGTGTACAGCCCATTGTCCGTCGGACCAAAGTTTTAAAACTTGCCTGACCATCAGACCAAACCGATGGTTAGTACGCAAAAGCATCGGACCAAAAACCCGCACATGCTCAGAATCGAGTCGAAGCATGCTTGGAAGCCTTACACATTTCATTTGAGATCACTCATTTGTATATATTCGTGTTTGTTAAAGACAGTTGAGGTAGCGTGATTTATATTATTTCTTAAGGTATTTGGAGGATTCTTGAGACATTGGAAACAATTTTCCTTTTCTTATTCTAGTATTTTAGGAGTCGTGATTTTAATAATGCTGTGAAATATTCCTTTCAATTTCGTACCTGGGGGGGTGTCTATAGTATGCCTGTAAAGTACATTTTCCCATGTTTAGAACAGTTCCTGCAAAAATGAAATTTCTAAAGGAAAAAAGTCATCTACAACTATTCGTGGCTATAATGAATTGTCGGGTACTGGCAATACAGATAAAAGTAATAGAAAAAAACAACATGGGTTTCCCCTCTCACTTATTTACCAGGCCCTTTGGGTCTGGTATGAATATTAAGGGGAACCCCAAACCAAAAAAAATGTGTGGGGGTCTCCCCCTGAAGGGTCTGGTATGGATTTTGAGGGGGACACCTACGCCATTTAAAAAAAAATGGCGCAGGGTTCCCTTTAATATACATACCAGACCTGAAGGGCCTGGTATGAAATTTGGGGGGATCCCCACGCATTATATTTTATCTTGTTTTGGGGTTCCCCTTAACCACTTAAGGACCGCTTACTGTATATATACACATCATTTTTAAAAAGATGGATATCTCGGTAACGGCAGCAGCTGCTGCCACAACCGAGATATCAATGTTTCCTGCGAGAGGTCCTTTAAACGATAACAGTGGTCTCCACAGTGGATTCGCCGCAAGATCACCGTTATCGGCCGCAGGAGAGGGCCCCCCTCCCGCCGCTCTCCGCCGCTTACCGGAGCCGTCGGCAGCGGCAGAGCTGATTGGGTCCAGTCTCCTGCTCGGCCGGGATACAAGTGAGGGCAAGATGGCCCCCACCCGTCTCCATAGCATAGCTACATCAAAACGTCACTTCTGCCCATGCTTCTTAATGGCATATTTTCTTATTGTAATTTTATTCAAATTATGATTTTTTTATTTAGCATTTTAGTCTAAATATGAGATCTGAGGTATGACCCCAGATCTCATATTTAAAAGGGCCTGTCATGCTTTTTTTTCTATTACAAGGGATGTTTACATTCCTTGTAATAGGAATCAAAGTGACCCAAGTTTTAGTGTAAAAATGAATAAAATAAACATGAAAACCATTTTTTTTTAAAAGCGCCCCGCCACGACGTGCTCGCGCACAGAAGCGAACGCATACGTGAGTAGTGCCCGCATATGAAAACGGCGTTCAAACCACACAAGTGAGGTATCACCGTGATCGTTAGAGCAAGTGCAATAATTCTAGCCCTACACCTCCTCTGTAACTTAAAAGATGCTACCTATAGCGTCGCCTATGGAGATTTTTTAAGATTAAAAGTTTGATGTCATTCCACTAGCGGGCGCAATTTTGAAGCGTGGCATGTTGGCTATCATTTTACTCGGCGTAACATTACCTTTCACAATATAAAAAAAATTGGGCTAACTTTTCTGTCTTATTTTTTAATTTAAAAATGTTTTTTTTTTTTTTTAAATGCGCTTGTAAGACCGCTGCACAATAACGGTGTGACAAAAAGTATTGCAATGATCAACATTTTATTCTCTAGGGTGTTAGAAAAAATATATATATAATGTTTGGGGTTTTAAGTAATTTTCTAGCAAAAAAAAATGTTTTAATCTAGTAAGCACCACGTCTGAAAAACAGGCAAGGTCCTTAAGTGGTTAATATTCATACCAGACCTAAGGGACCTGTTAATGGACTGGGGGAGGAGGGAACCCATGCTGTTTATTTTTATTGCCGGGACTCGACAAATTATTATAGCCATGAGTAGTTTGAAATGCATTTTTTTCCTTTAGAAATGTCATTTTGTGCAGGGACTGTTCTAAACACTGTAAAAATGCGCTACTTTACAGGCATACTATAGACACCCCCAGGTACGAAATGTAAAGTAATATTTTACTTTTATTGTTTCACTTTAAAGGGGTTGTAAAAGTTCAAATATATATATTTTTTTAAATAACAAAACACATCATACTTTACCTCCACTGTGCAGCTTGTTTTGCACAGAGTGGCCTCGATCCTGGTTTTCTGGGTTCCCTCGGTGGCTGTCTCTGCTCCTCCCCGCAAGAGCTAACCTTGTTCATGGGAAGCTCTCTCCCAAGAGGGTTAGCTAGCGGGTGCTCTCCCATGATACAGCCGGTGACTATATCGGCCGACTGTATCACTCGCCCCTGCATCATTGGTTTGATTGACAGCTGCACTGCTATCAATCATCCAATGAATGAGCCGAAAAGCCTGATCGAGAAGCCAGTTCGTTCACGACGTAGGACTTTTGAGGGCTAAGGTAAGTAAACGGGGGGGGGGCCACAAACATCAACTGTTTTTTCATCTTAATACATAGAATGCATTAAGGTGAAAAAAACATGAACCTTTAAACCCTTTAAGCATTATTAAAATCACTGCTCCGGAAAAAAAAAATGTAAAACTATTTTTTGCATCGATACATGTAGGAGACATGTATTGATGCAAAAAAAAAAAAAAGCTTTAAAAAAATGATTTTTTTTCCGGAGCAGTGGTTTTAATAATGCTTAAAAGGGGTTTAAGCAAGTCCCAAAATACTTTTTATGACAATACCATTCATATAAGCCTTTAAAATTAGCAATTTTGTCAGGACCCGACAATTCATTACAGCCGCAATCAGTTTTAAATTACTTTTTCCTTTATGTCATTTTATTGCAGGGACTTTTCTAAACACAGGAAAAAAGGGATTTTTAGATACAGCTTACCTGTAAAATCCTTTTCTTGGAGTACATCACGGGACACAGAGCGGCATATTCATTACTATATGGGTTATATGGAGTACCTTCAGGTGTGGACACTGGCAATCTCAAACAGGAAGTCCCCTCCCTATATAACCCCCTCCCCTAGAGGGAGTCCCTCAGTTTTGTAGCAAGCAGTATGCCTCCCAAAATGTTCCCCAAAAGAGGGGTGGGAGCTCTGTGTCCCGTGATGTACTCCAAGAAAAGGATTTTACAGGTAAGCTGTATCTAAAAATCCCTTTTTCTTTCTCATACATCACGGGACACAGAGCGGCATATTCATTACTATATGGGATGTCCGAAAGCAATGCTTTAATGAGGGGAGGGAGACATCTTCCAAAGAAGGATTCAATTTAGAGGTATACTCAAATAATAATAATTCCAACTTAGTCAAGAAAAAACTTTCTTTTTTACAACCAAGGGTGCCTCTGATCCCGAGGATCTTAAACTGCAGCCTGTAGTACTGCCTGTCCAAAGGCAGAATCCGCATTCCTTCTCACGTCTAGTTGATAAAACTTTGTAAACGTGTGGACTGATGACCACGTCGCCGCCTTGCATATCTGAGCCATAGAGATCTGATGGTGTGCTGCCCAGGAGGCGCCCATGGCCCTGGTAGAATGGGCCTTTACCGACAAAGGAGGAGGCAACCTCTTCAAACCGTAGGCTTGAATGATTAATTGTCTAATCCATCTCGAGATGGTGGATTTTGCAGCTGCCTGCCCCTTCTTGGGGCCATCTGGTAGAACGAACAACACATCTGTTTTCCGGATCTTTTCTGTAGCTTTAAGATAGGCCTTCATGGCCCGGACAATATCCAAGGTATGCAGCAACCCCTCCTTTCTAGATGTGGGTTTCGGAAAGAAGGATGGAAGTACCAAATCCTGGTTCAAGTGAAAATTGGATATAACCTTTGGTAGAAAGGAAGGATGGGGCCGGAGAACTGCCCTGTCCTTATGTAGAACGAGATATGGTTCCTTACACGATAAGGCTGCTAATTCTGACACTCTCCTGGCCGAAACTATGGCGACCAAGAAAACCAACTTTCTTGTCAGTAAAACTAAAGGAATCTCAGCCAACGGCTCAAAGGGTTGTTTCTGTAGAGTGGACAGGACAAGATTTAAGTCCCATGGACAAATTGGTGACTTGACAGGAGGATTAATACGCAAGACCCCCTGTATGAAGGTCTTTACCAGCGAGTGGGTGGCCAGCGGCCTCTGAAACCACACTGACAGAGCTGAAATCTGTCCCTTGATTGTGCTTAATGCCAGGCCTTTATCCACTCCTAGCTGGAGAAAACTTAACACCCTATCAATGGTATATTTGCGGGAATTCCATCTTTTGGATTCACACCAGCCTACGTAGTTCCTCCACACCCTGTAATAAATCACCCTGGAGGCCGGCTTTCTAGCCCTAATCAGGGTAGGAATTACCTGCCTAGACAGACCTCTACCCCTGAGAATCAGGGATTCAGCCTCCGGGCCGTCAAATTTAGACGTTGTATTGTAGGGTGGAGGATCGGGCCTTGTGAGAGTAGGTCTGGTCGTAGAGGAAGAGTCCAAGGGTCTCCTACTGCCATCTTCAGGATTAGTGAGTACCATGTCCTCCGGGGCCAAGCTGGAGCTACTAGAATGACCGGCTTGTGCTCCACTCTGATCCTGCGCAACAGGCGAGGAAGTAACTGTAGCGGAGGGAATGCATATAGAAGTTTGAATTGATGCCAAGGGCAAACCAACGCATCGGTTCCGCAGGCCATAGGGTCCCTTGCTCGAGACACGAACCTGTCTAGTTTCTTGTTGAACCTGGATGCCATTATATCTACGTCTGGCATTCCCCACCTCTGGCAGATTGTCTGAAAGACCTGGGGATGCAGAGACCACTCCCCTGGCAACAGACTCTGGCGACTTAAGAAGTCTGCCTGCAGGTTGTCCACTCCGGGAATGAATATCGCCGAAATGCAGGGTACATGAACCTCTGCCCACTGAAAAATCAAGCTCACCTCCCTCTGAGCGGCCTGACTCCTGGTTCCCCCTTGGTGGTTTATGTATGCCACCGCTGTGGCATTGTCTGACTGGATTCTCACCGGGAACCCCTGTAATCTGGAGGTCCATGCCAGAAGGGCTAGGCGAGCAGCTCTGATCTCCAAGATATTGATGGGGAGCTGCCTCTCTGTTTTCACCCAAGTTCCCTGGCGAGAGAACCCCTCGAAGACCGCCCCCCAGCCTGCCAGGCTGGCGTCTGTGGTAACTACCTTCCAGACAACAGGGCTGAAGGATCTTCCCTTTAGAAGATTCTGAGGGTTCAACCACCAGGCCAGGCTTTGTCGGACCCTTGATGATAGCGTCAAAGGGGACTCTAAGGCATGTGCTTTCTTGCCCCAGGCTGCTAGAATGGCTGCCTGTAGGACGCGAGTGTGGATCTGAGCGTATGGTACTGCCTCGAACGTGGCCACTAGCTTGCCTAGTAATCGCATACACAGGCGAATAGTTGGTTTTTTCTTGCTTAGAACCAACTGAACCAACCCCTTGATAGCCTCGATCTTTACAAGGGGCAGGAACACCCTTTGCTGTTCTGTGTCTAACCTCATGCCGAGGTATTCCAACTGCTTTGTAGGTTGGAACGCTGACTTTTCCCGGTTTAGGACCCAGCCGAATCCTTCGAGGTACCGAACCGTGAGGTTTAATGCCTGTTGCAGACACGGCCGTGAGTGATCTATGATTAAAAGGTCGTCCAAGTACGCTAGGACTGTGACCCCTTGGATCCTTAAATTGGCCAGAACTGGGGCTAGGATCTTCGTGAATACCCGGGGGGCCGTGGCCAGCCCGAAGGGGAGCGCCCTGAATTGGAAGTGTCGCTGCCCCACCGCGAAGCGTACAAATCTTTGATGCGACTGAAAGATTGGTACATGAAGGTAAGCATCCTTTATATCTATGGAGGCCAGAAAATCGTCCCTCTGAAGCGCGGCGGCTGCTGACCGGATGGATTCCATCCGGAAGGAACGAACCCTTAGGTAACCGTTTAACCTCTTTAGGTCCAAGATTGGCCTGACATCGCCGTTGGGCTTTGGTATGACAAAGAGATTGGAATAGAAACCTAGCCCTTGCTCTTGGGCTGGCACCTCTATTATTACGTCCTGGCAAAGCAGGTGATCCAAAGCTTCCAGCATTGAGGCCTTCCTTGCTGGATCCTTTGGTAGCCTTGACTCTTGAAAATGAGGCGGAGGAAAGTTTAGAAACTCCAGTCTGTAGCCTGCGGTTACAGACGCCCGGACCCATTTGTCGGGGATCTTGGCTTCCCAAACTTCTGAGAAGAAACGAAGCCTTCCCCCCACCCGCGAGAGTGGGGGCGCCCCTTCATAAGGCAGACTTAGGGGCTGTCTTTGTCGGCTTGCGATACCATGGCCTCTTACCCCCAGGGGCCTGTCCCTGCGATCTACTGTTAACGTTGGATCGTGCAGGCGGCCGTCGATACTGCCTGGAATTTGAGGGCCCTGAGACAGGAAAGAGCTGCCTTTTAAATGTAGGACCCCGGAATGTCTTTTTGACCGGTAAAAGGGTACTTTTGCCACTTGAAATAGTCTGAATGTATTTATCCAGATCCTCCCCGAAGAGTCGTCCTCCATGGAAGGGAAACCCTGCCAGAAGCTTTTTGCATGGGGGCTCCGCCGCCCAGTTCTTCAACCATAAGAGCCTTCTCATGTGCACCAAAAATAGTGATAAACGAGAGGCCTGCTGGATGGAATCCTTTATAGCATCTACAGCAAAACACAGAGCTCTGGGAATGTCAGAAAACTCTTCTGCTTGTTGGGTAGGCATGTCCTTTAACATTTCTTTTGTCTGGTCCTTAACGCCTGACAAACTCCAATTGCAGCCACAGCTGGCTGTACCACTGCTCCTGCCGTAGCAAAGGATGCTTTTAAAAGTGTCTCTAACCGTTTATCAACCGGATCTTTAAACATATGTATGTTTTCCACCGGGCAAGTTAGTGATTTATTCACACATGAGATGGCTGCATCCACCACTGGGAGCCTCCACCTCTTGGAGAATTTTTCCTCCATGGGGTAAATGACCGCAAATCTCTTCGGTGGCAGAAAAATCCTGTCCGGCCGTACCCAATCCCGAAAGATCAATTCCTCCAAGAGAGGATGGACCGGAAAAACTGCGTTGCTTAACGGAGCTTTCAAAGAGCCCAGAGAGGATACCGGAGGAACCTGAGGCTCTGGCAATGGTAAACTAAATGCCGAGCGGACCATGTCCGTCAAAGACTGTACCCACAGTCTCTCTGTCTGGGAGTCTGAAAATGGTTCCTCAGAGGTAGATCCCTCAATCCCTGAACCCTCTTGGTTCAGGTCTAGTTGATCCTCCTGCGATTCCAATTCCTCCGGAGAGAGAATCTCAGCATCTGAGGATACACCTCTTGGTGATGGGGATCTAACCCGTTTCTTGCCAGGAATAGCTCTAGCGATCAATGCTGCTATTCTCTCTTCTAGCCCCCCTAGGGATACGGCTAGCATCTCCTCTGTGATAAACACAGGGCTGGGCTGATCTGGGCCAGCCTCCGCACCAGACCCCCCTAATGGCTCATCCAAGGCGCCCTTTATGGGAATAAGTTGCGGGGAAAGTATCGGCATATCATCAGAATCAGAGGGGGAACCCCTTTGTTTTTTGGTCTTTTTTGTACCCTTTGACCCCGAACCTTTGGAAGCCATAATACAAAATCGAGGGACTCCGCCAACAACAACAGACTGTAGTGGCCAGGAGTACAAAACTAGAGCTTAGGGGACAATAGATCACTAATGCCCAAAAACTGATGGGGCCCCGTATGTTTTTTTTTTTTTTTTTTTAAATATATATAAGTCTCTTTCTTTTTTTTTTTTTTTTTTTTTCAAACATACAGTGACCCCAAACTTAGTTTGCCAGCCTCCAACCTGCTGCAAAAAAGGGGAATTTCTTGGCTTAACAAAAAAGGCATTGGAACAATGTCCAGCATGTACTACCCCTCTTCCGCCACCGGGAGTCACTGTTCTGCCGCTCTGCGTCCTCTCCCTCTGAGATCAGCCTCAGACTGAGCACTGACAATGCCTGCTGATCTATAACAGCACAAGGCGCGCCCCTGTATGACGCTGCAGGCACGCCCCCCCCCCCCGCCCTCCTCTCCGAACGGCGCGAAAAACGTCTATAAGACGTGCACGCGCACGCGCGCGTATGCCGGAGCAGGAGGAACATGGAGGAGCCGCGCTGCTGGAGACTCAGGACTGCAGAATCAGGCGGCAGATTCAAACCCCCGGCCAGGTAGGACTCTTCAAAAGGCCCCATAGGGATCCTTACCAGTCCTAGGAAGAAAGCAGCAGGTAGCTAGCAACACCATTCTTAGACAGGGGAACCTAGTAATGGGGGAAAAGGGGTCATCCTGTCTTTCTCAGACATAGTGAGCAAGGTTGCCAATGCAGAGCATACTTAGGCTACCCCCCTTTTAGGTTACCCCGGAGAGCCTGCTGTCGAACCAAGTCCCGCAGGCTCCCCTCTTACCTGCTCCATGCTGCAGGATGTTTGTCCAGCAAAACGATCCAATCTTCTCCCATCTCCGTGGGTAGCGTAGTAGACCTTCAGGCCCTGGGGTCCTATGAAGGTACCCACTGTCCTGGACCTATATAGCACCCTGGCAAACAGGAACTTATGGTTTTTACAAACTCCAAGTCCTGGGCCCAGGGTCCAGCCCTCCAAAGAGGAGCATTATAGGCAAAACCCCACGGTTTGGGGCCCGGGTACTGTCCACTTTGGCACTGAGGCTCCTTGGACAGATCCGGTTAGCCCGCCCTTAATCCCAAGGATGTGGAGCAAAGCTATTCCGTGACCAACACCTAAGACACTGGCGAAAAAACTGAGGGACTCCCTCTAGGGGAGGGGGTTATATAGGGAGGGGACTTCCTGTTTGAGATTGCCAGTGTCCACACCTGAAGGTACTCCATATAACCCATATAGTAATGAATATGCCGCTCTGTGTCCCGTGATGTACGAGAAAGAAAACTTTTGTTTCACTTTAAGCATTATTAAAATAACTGCTCCCAAAAAAACGGACGTTGGTAAAACTTTTATTTTGCATTGATACATGTCCCCTGGGGCAGGACCCAGATCCCGAAACACTTTTTATGACAATACAATGCATATAAGCCTTTAAAATGAGCACTTTTGATTTGCAGATTAAAGACCTGTGTTGACTGCCATTTGCTTTTGTCAGAACATAGAACGCAAACCCTGCTTGTAGCAGGTCATTGGTAGATCAGAATGAGTTCTACTGATGGCAATTAATTCATAATTATCTTAGGAGCATTCCAAACTCTTGTCAAACTTTAAACACAAGAACGAAGCCCATCTACACAGATCTCTACAGTCATCTGAGTTTACTGAAACATACAGTAAACGTGTTTTAAGTAAAAGGATTTAATTCAAACATAAATGTATTGTGACTTTCTATTTGGCAAAGTAGGACAACTCAGATGGCATTGCCTTATGATAGCAAGTTCAATTTGTCAGGAAGAAAAAAACACAATTCATGTGTTCTTGTTCTACACGCCTTGTAACTGCAACATATTTAGGTCTCCTATGCCCCCTTGTGGCACTGTAGGTTAGGCAGCTGTGTTTCAGTTCAGATTGAATGTTTCACGTACATTTTTATAGAATATACACATTGAGCTTTAAAGTAACAGAACACAAAAACTTCAGTCTCCAGAAAATAACCTCTGCATCCACAGCTTTTAATTTGTTGGAATAATAGTTACAGATAAACAGGGTTCACTCCATGTACAATTACCAATACTTTTTTTTATACATTTCATATTTCAAGAACATCAACACTATATTATTATTTACAGAGAGCGTATGTACATAAAAATCTTTCTAAAGTCAGTGCATTGTCAATATTTTTATACAAGAATTTACAAAGTGAACATCGTTAACAGTTAATTTAATAAATGTCCTGCTAATCTGAGCTTGTATAATTTAAAAAAATAATTACAACCAAATATAAAACAAATACGATAAAAAAAAAAAAAAAAAGACATAAAATGTGCTAACAACATAAATATGATCAAGTCTTTATTTCAAGAACAGCCATATTTTCCCCATCGTGGTTTGTTCATAAGTAATTGATATACTGTAATTTATTCACATTTTGAACCAAGAGATTTTAAAGGAACACATTATGGTGTGTTTGAGTACTGGCAAATGCTAGTAATGGATAATGAATGTGACAGACACAAGCAGGATCACTTGGTAAGAAGAGAGAAAATGGGCATTATTAGGCCGACACTGTTGACCGTTAATCCTTCACGCGGAAAAAAAGTTTCCTGGAAAAGTTATTGACTGACTCCTGCCTACAGAACTCCATGTTTTACAAAACAAATGCACACGTTAGTTACAAAACTGAATTCAAGAAACATTATCAATTGTACTAACAAAAGGTAATAAAGGGCTCTAAAGACTGTGGAAGCACTTAAAGGGAAATGGAGTAATCCAAAGTAGCCAGAGGCCTATTCCTCCTTCAGTTCAACATATGGTTTAACCAGTTGATGAAAATTGGACACGTTATGGGTACATCCTAAATGAGAAGACTTTCCAGCAAGAAGGATGGAAGTAGAGAAATAGGTATGCTGTTCTAATTGGTTAGGCAAGTTATGGAAGGTGGTGCGTGACAGTGTGATCAAGGCTAACTACATATCTTTGCACCTGTGTTGAGTAGACATTTGTCGGTCTATGACTATTCCTTACTGTTTTTATCCTAAATTCTTAAGACTGGATTGCCCAATTGGCTACCACTGCTGCTGTTCACATTACATTATTGTAATATATTGGGTTATACATGACCTCTACAATTTTACAATAAATATTTATTTTCACCAGTAACCAAGTAGGTTTTACGCAGGTTTTTCAAAGGAACAAATCATTTTCTTATTTCACATCGAAACAAGCGTGCAGCTCACTGAAGTGAAGATGGGGAGAACCACACACTGTTATTGACCATACCTCATCATGGGCCTACAATCTGGCAGCAGAATTAGGTGTTGCCTGTGTGTGTATCAGAAATTTGATTACACAATTTAAAACCCAATATACTCTATCGTAGGTAGGGTATGCTAATCTTGTAATACACAAGAGAAGCGAAAACCGTATTACGAAGTAGACACAGCATACAACTATCAATACCCTGCAGTAGTGTGGAAACTTAAATTTTTACTTAATAAAGGGAGCAAAGAACAAATAAATATATTTATAATAATGTAGAGATGGGGTGAACTGTATTTAACAACGCAAATTTAAGAGGAGAATTACCTAGTAATTTTCCAAGGAAAAAATGGCACTAATCTGCACATGACTAACACTGTGAAGTAATACAGCAAAGTTCCCGCCTAGCACAAAACATTTGGCTGCTTAGTGCTCTGGTCTGAACTTTCCGTAACAGCCGATCATTTACAGAACTTGCCACTGCAGGTAAAACCTCCAACAAGGTGCTATGGTACAGGTGTATACCTTCATGTTACTGAATGAAGGAATCACAAATAGAGAATCTTCATATTTTCTGGAAACAACCCTCCCCCCTGAAGCAGTTGGTTGGTAAATGTACAGTGAAGACACAAAATGACCTCTGATAATAGAGGCCTCCCATGGCATAATCACTCCAATCTGCACTTTGTGAAAGCACAGCAATGGCAATAGGAAACAAGTTTTAGTAAGGGCTTTGACACTTTCTCATATAAAGACATGGCTAGAATGGCAAAAAGCATGAATGGCTGGAACGAGCAATAGGTCAATTAGGAAGGTTCTTAAAGGAAAAATAAATAAATAATTGATAATGATTTGATTAAAGAAAACCCCTTAAAATTACTTTGGATACTATTGTGACAACTGCAATAAAGGTTCACGTGGATGCAAAGAACTAGAGCAGTAAAAAGTTATTTGACAATTAAAAAATTTGAAAAACATACTACTTAAATGGGTGATCTGACAATTTAAAATATAGAAGCTTCATTTCATTTTTTACTAAGCTTGGGGCTTTCAATCTTTAATGAAAACATACATCTGAAAGATTATGAAGCTAAATATATTAAACAGTGTTTAAGAAAAAGCTATCAGGAGGAACGTTACTTGTCACTCCCATCCAGTTCTGGAGGCTACATTGCACAACTCCTAGAAGTAACTGAAACTTCTGAGATATCACTATCAGGGAAAGATCTGCCCCCAGAAACACTGGAAAACAGCAAATATAGGACTCTAGCAAGAGAAGCTCCTGACAGGTAACAGATGTACTATGTTTCCCTTTGTAACTATTTTCACCTATCACTACTTTCGCCTATCATCCAGCAAACACGAATTGGTTTAACAAGTTAAAACTGTTCACCAAAGATTATGATTTGTGTGTGAATCCAGCAGAGATGAAAGATCCAGCAGCCTTTTTTAAAGCACATTTGTGTTCAGACATTATATTATTTAAATATTCTTAACAAGCATCATTAGAATGGACCATTCCTGACCTTTAGCTGCTTGTATTGTGAAGCAATTCTTAAATTCCTCAAAAATTATAAAAAATACTTCAAAGTGGGATTTAGTTGGTTTCTAACAGATTAACAAAACTGCTGTGTGCTTACATCTAAAGGCCGGCAAGTTGACAAAATTCTGCTCTCCACAGAAAATAGCTGGGGTTTCAATGTCCCTGTTGTCAACTTTGAAGATTAATTTCTCCTCAATGCATATAGCTACACAAGTAAATAAAGACTTGGCTTTACTGCTTATTTAGAATATGTTAAACTATACTTGTACTTTAAAAGTGTATAGTCTGTGTACAATTTCACTTTAAAGCAAGGTATGAGCAGGTTTCCAATTGTTAACATTTTATACACTGTACTTTTTTAGTGCTCTACAAAAATAACAGCTGAAATTAGCTGCTATCTTCTGCATCTCCACTATCATTTTCTGCCACATTTGACGAATACAACATCATTACAAGGAGTAGGTTTATGAAGTAGTTTGAGAATAGTAAAGATTAACAACACAAGATAATAATCCCTTTAAATAAATTAGATTTGTTTTTTCACTTGCAGGGCACATTGAAAATGTCCCTGAGAAACACTAAAGCTGGCCACCTTCAGCCTTACAGAGCCAGTTATAAGTTTTTATTAGCATGCATGGGGTGACATTAAAAAGATAATCAGAATATTAAGGGTGCATTTGTGCATGCTAATCATGTAAACTGCATAGGGAGTTGTAGATAAAACTAGGACACTGTCCAAATGCCTAAAGTCCAAAAACAAGACTTTCAGGATCACACGTTTGACATCTACACTGTCAGAGGAGTCATTAACATACTCTAAAAAAATATCAGGAAGCACATCACATTTCCCTTATGTAGCTTGAGTGTTAAAAGAACAGCTGCAAATATTTAAAGATTGCAGTTTCTTTAAGGCCAAGTTGTGTGAAAAATGAAATCATCATTAAGTATCTGTACGTGAATATGTACCTCTGTCCCATCTGCAGTACATTTTGTAGGACATTGGATGAACAGACCTCAGCTATTGTTAGTTTTTTATAGGATGGCATGGTCCAGGATAGTCACTGCAAAATGAGAGTTCCAATACAAAAAAAAAGACGTACAAGTAGTGCAAGAAGAGTTTTGTTCACGATACTGAGAAGGAATTTGGGGAAACGGAACCAAGATGTACAGGAAAGTTTGTTAAAATTATTATATTCTGCAGTGTGGCACTAAACAGGAGACATTCAATGGCACCAGCAGACGAGTAGATTATTGTTAGGTTTTTGTTGCACACAAAGATAGTGTTTGATGAGCACCAGTCTGTCTTTGGCCAGGAAGCCAATTCATGGAGTCCAGCACATGGCAACTTTTTTTTTTTTTTTTTTTTCCACAAATGAATCAGGATTTCCAATTAAGGGTAAAAAACTATGTATGCTTGTGATTTCTCATAACATTAAAAACGAGGGGTTTACTCTGCCATATTTACTTGGAGCTGCAATTTTTTGCTCTTTCATTAAATAATTGGTACAATAACACAATTCTAAAACACAAAACATGGTCTTTAGTCTAGAGGACAGCGTAAACAGAAACATATCTTTTGGGGATGGGGACCCTCTGTGTTACTGAATGGTGGGATTGGTAGAAGATTTGGAATTTCAGTATACATAGAATTATGATTTAACCAAGTAATCCAAATATTTCTAATTTGTTTGCATCTATTTTTAACAAAAGATAAATAATATTTGATATAAAGGTGTAAAAAAAAACTATTCAATTCAAATATTTCATTATTTGTGCTTAGGTTGAGTAACATACAAATAAAGCGAGCAGTAAATGTGAAAGAACATGTATGACAGTCTGTTGTCCTTGTGTATAGTGCCATTTCCTAGGTTTGTCCAACTGTTTGCTTTTTGTTTTAAGAATGGATTAACGTTCATTTCTATTATTATTCATTCAAGTTGAGTGTGTACTTCATAAAAAAAAAAAAGCATTTAAATACGCAACTCAAAATTGATGCCTGCATTCTAAAAAAATGTTGATAATAAAGTGCAATGCTTACTTTTACTAGAACATGTGCACTATTGGTAGTGCATTTGCCATTTTACAATCTGCAAATAGTCCACAGACATAAAAGCAAAGACCACAAAATCCCTGAAGATCTAGTTTCCAAGTACACACCTCTGAATTTTTCCCAAGGAAAATTATGAAATTCATTTTGCTTGCATGCCATGGTAGTTCCCAGATAGAAAGAACATACAAAACTACATTTATAGGGAAACATGTCCAGGGAGAAACAAATGATCTGCCATTTTTAAAGCTTCTTCTAAAAATACCAGTTTGTAAGCCATCATGCTGGCTCGCTTGCTCAATAATTTGAGTCAACAACCTGGAACAAACATTATTTTGTGAATTTAAATACTTGTTTCGTGTAAGTGGCTCAAAGCATTTAAAACAGCGGGACAGCATAACAAACCAAACAGTTTTAGAAGAATGACCGCCACTGTATTTCTAATGATGGACTTACCTTAATATCAGTGTAAGGGGTACGTATGTGCCATCTATGCATAGCCAGCAATTAAAACACATTAATTGCTTTGGCTACATAAATCAGCTAGGGGTTAAACTCTGATTAGTTATTAAGAGGTATTGTACATCATTTCACTATTACATGAATTCCAAATTGTCTTAATATATAGATGGAGACATTGTACAATACTCCTTAATATCACACAGTTTCCAACCCTTTACTAAAAATATCCTTGTGACTTAAGAAAATTTTATGATAATTATGTTGCCCTTATGCAAAAAAGTAAAAAGGGAAAAAATATTTAAAATAAACATAAAACCAACTTTGTATAATTTAAAACAGCAATGTCATGTTACCCTATTGTCTAGTTTTGTTGAATGGCCCTACATGCATTGGTGACCTCAACACTAGTATGTTTAGATTGATTAATGACTTTAAAAAAAAAAAGATTCACCATCCATTTTCTAATCTTCCTCCAATGTATGAGCTGAACAAACTGGAAGCACAGCCATGTTACTGAAGCACACAATATTTTTTATAGTCTGATTCAAAGTCTTCATCCATGCTGCTAGTGTCTGCCATCTTTTTCCCATCAATCTTTGGCAGGAATTGTGCATAGTCCACCCCTTGCTGCTCATAGAAAAGAATATAGGCCGAGTCTGTGTCGATTTCGTCAGGATGTAGTTCCTGTTTACAATTAAGATTTACATAAGAATGGTTAGGGTGGTCATTACAGTTACCAGACATGCATTCAGACATACTGTGAGGCAAGTAATTTTTACTTTTTTTTTTTTTTTTTTAAAGCTCAAAAGATTGAAAGCAGATAGCCTGGAACATCTGCCATTAACTGCCTTAATAATAGTTTAATGGTGGGAACTTTATCTTAACCTCCTAGCAGTGCCGCCTCCTGGCCCTTTAAGAGGTTTATAATGCCAGGATGGGGGCAGGGCTTAAGATCATGCGGCTGTCATGGTGGTCATGTGATCCAAAAACTCCAGATCGCAAGGAGCGATCAGGAGCTTTCGATTAGGCAACAGTATCTGTGCCAGAAGCGCGCACGCTCTTGGCACAGGTGTATTGGCAGAAATTCACGCAAATATGCGGCCCCTCTGCGCTAAGGACCTAGCACGAGAGGCCACATGTTTTATGTAAGGCCGGCGCCAAGGGGTTAAGCAGGCCTTACATGGATCAAAATTTGTCTGGTTGCGCTTTTTATTCTGGTAAGCCAACTTATGTGATAGATGACAGGTACTTATTTAGGGGTCTAACAATAGCTCTGCCTGTAGGTTATGCAGATTAATAACAAAGCGATCCCAATCTGTTGTGTACTTGGCTTCGACAGCTGGAATTTTGACAGTTCTGAATCCAGAAGTGCTTAGAGCTAAGCAATCCCATGTTTCTTTTACACTGAGAAGTAGTCAGCAGTCCCAAAACACCAGAAGAGCAAGGTATGCCTAGGGAGAGGAAGAGTTGTGTGGAAGTGTTAGGTAAGTGAGTTCACCGCGCAGTAACATATTTAGGATATTGGGTGTCTTTAAAGTCGTCTATATCTCTTCTATATGAACGTCACAGACTGCATGGGTATTATAAAGTAAACTTGTGGCCACAGGTCAGCCTTTATCTATTTTAACTGCCCCATCATAACACAGTAAAGTTGGGGGCAGTAAAAGGGTTGACTGTGCTGGTCACTTGATCAGTAACTGTAATATAATATATATATATATACAGTGCAGAAAATAAGTATTTGAACACCCTGCTATTTTGCAAGTTCTCTCACTTATAAATCATGAAGGGGTCTGAAATTGTTACCGTAGGTGCATGTCCACTGTGAGAGACATAATCAAAAAAAAATTCCAGAAATCACAATGTATGATTTTTTTAACCATTTATTTGTATGATACAGCTGCAAAGAAGTATTTGAACACCTGTCTATCAGCTAGAATTCTGACCCTCAAAGACCTGTTAGTCTGCCTTTAAAATGTCCACCTCCACTCCATTTATTATCCTAAATTAGATGCACCTGTTTGAGGTCATTAGCTGCATAAAGTCACCTGTCCACCCCATACAATCAGTAAGAATCCAACTACTAACATGGCCAAGACCAAAAAGCTGTCCAAAGACACTAGAGACAAAATTGTACACCTCCACAAGGCTGGAAAGGGCTACGGGGAAATTGCAAAGCAGCTTGGGGAAAAAAGGTCCACTGTTGGAGCAATCATTAGAAAATGGAAGAAGCTAAACATGACTGTCAATCTCCCTCGGACTGGGGCTCCATGCAAAATCTCACCTTGTGGGGTCTCAATGATCCTAAGAAAGGTGAGAAATCAGCCCAGGACTACACGGGAGGAGCTGGTCAATGACCTGAAAAGAGCTGGGACCACCGTTTCCAAGGTTACTGTTGGTAATACACTAAGACGTCATGGTTTGAAATCATGCATGGCACGGAAGGTTCCCCTGCTTAAACCAGCACATGTCAAGGCCCGTCTTAAGTTTCCCAATGACCATTTGGATGATCCAGAGGAGTCATGGGAGAAAGTCATGTGGTCAGATGAGACCAAAATAGAACTTTTTGGTCATAATTCCACTAACCGTGTTTGGAGGAAGAAGAATGATGAGTACCATCCCAAGAACACCATCCCTACTGTGAAGCATGGGGGTGGTAGCATCATGCTTTGGGGGTGTTTTTCTGCACATGGGACAGGGCGACTGCACTGTATTAAGGAGAGGATGACCGGGGCCATGTATTGCAAGATTTTGGGCAACAACCTCCTTCCCTCAGTTAGAGCTTTGAAGATGGGTCGAGGCTGGGTCTTCCAACATGACAATGACCCGAAGCACACAGCCAGGATAACCAAGGAGTGGCTCTGTAAGAAGAATATCAAGGTTCTGGCGTGGCCTAGCCAGTCTCCAGACCTAAACCCAATAGAGAATCTTTGGAGGGAGCTCAAACTCCGTGTTTCTCAGCGACAGCCCAGAAACCTGACTGATCTAGAGAAGATCTGTGTGGAGGAGTGGGCCAAAATCCCTCCTCCAGTGTGTGCAAACCTGGTGAAAAACTACAAGAAACGTTTGACCTCTGTAATTGCAAAATAGCAGGGTGTTCAAATACTTATTTTCTGCACTGTATATATATATATATATATATATATATATATATATATTTTTTTTTAATAGTTGTGTGCTTCCTGACGACGTGTTAATCACGAAACGTACGTCAAAGCGCCTGGATACGTAAAAATAACGCACTTCCGGTCCTGCTGGTCCCCTGGCCTGGAACGCACGCCAGCTCCCTAGCGAGGAACTCTTATCCGGCTTTGACTTCACCCCAGTTCCCCAGCGAGGAACACTCATCATAGCCCATCCTGCCATGCTGACTAGCTTCAGTGCCGGGTCCTAGGCACTACTAAAGTAAGAGGCCATTTGGCTATGCTGTTTTATCTGTGACATATTTTAAATAAACTGTACTTCACTATGGTGGTTTCCCCTCTCCCTCCTTCATGAGAGTGTTTGATTCCGGGAAACATAGAGCTGCGCAGCTGAATCATTCAACTGGTTTAGTGACCAACTGCTGTATTTGACCTTTTCTAAACTATCAGGTCAACACTGTGTGGTAAGGAGCCATCCATTAGTGCACATTTGGGGGATCTTCTTGGTGAAGGTGGACACCTTTTACAATTCATTTTCTACAATTTGCATCTGAGAAAGATTAGCCTTGATTGGACTTTATCTAACACTCTTTGAATGGACTTGAGTTTATTTATTTATTTATTCATCTTTTTTTTTTTGTACAATCTATTTCTATTTCACCATTTTCAGTGTGTTGCTGCTCACTAAGTCTGCTATTGTTGGTTCAGACGGACCATTTATTAGATTTCCCTTTATTGTTTATTCTCTTATTATTCATTATTAGCGCCCCCTCCATATACCATTACTGTTCAGTTCAGACCTTTGATGAGGTCTCTATCTTAGGGGAGCTGCTTATTCACTATAATTATATGTTGTTGTCACATTCATTTTTATTGGCGCGAGATACCACACCTTTTAGTTGTAGGCATGCTGTGTGAACAGAAACTGACTGCTTCAGAAAAGTAATTTTCAGCCCCCTCCCTCCTTGCACATCAAAGCCCTCTCCTCCTCTGGAATTATCGAATCATCGGCACATGCGTACTGAAGCAATAGTACCTTGTGCCGTTGCTTCAGTTAGACTATGCCGTTACCAGCGGGTCCTGCGCAAACGTAAGGGAGTGACCTCACGCAGCTCCGGCCAATTACAGAGCCGGAGCCTGCAGCCCCGGAAGGAAGGAGGGGGGCGAGAAGATGGATGCAGCCTGCACAGGGGACAGCGTTGTATTCGTTTGCGGGTAAGCGTCACATAATGGGCTAGTATGTGATGCCCATTACGCTTTTAATTTGCAGGGTTTGCTGTGCGCAAAAGAGGAAGTAAAACCCATCAGGGTTTACTTCCTCTTTAACGGTTTGGCCAAAAACGGACAGATAGAGCAGATATGTTTCGATCTATATAATAGTGATATTCAAAAATGCAATGTTTTGATTTCTTAATTTGGTGATAGTGACCTATTAAAGGAATTACATGTAGAGGCAAGACATATTGCTACAGATGACAGCTGTGGAGCCTTCATCTCACATAAACCAGTATCAGGCAGTATGTGACCAATCAAACTGGGGACCATTTATGTTGGAGTCATGTCTGCACACAAAAGGATTGGGATTTATTTTACCCAACTCCTACAAAGAATTCAGTTATTACTGAGAATAGATATACAGGCCTGTGTTTTCCCCAGAGCTTTAGGTTTTTCAGTTGACAAAGGTGAAAGCCAGCATTTATAAGACTATATGATGATCAGCCATTTTGTAAAAGCATGGCTTGACAATTTACAAAGTTTTAAATAAACTTTACAAGTGCACCAATAAAAATATTTATTATTCTAATCAAATACCTTCCTTAAAAATGGAGTGAATAGCATATTTAATAATAAATGGTGCCTGAATTTAACAGTAAAAAAACTCACAATTCAAATTAAAATTTTCTAAGCACAGAGCTTTAAATAAAATACAACGCGGAGAATAGTAATGCATTGCTATATAGAAATATTACCCAATATTATAATTTATTATATTAGAGGAAAATTAAATAAAAATAAATCTTACCTTACAACTGCTGTCATTGTAGCAGTACCATTTTCCATTTGGATTTTTGGCATAAGTAACATAATGACCTCCACCCATTATTCCTGAATGGCACTAAAGAACAAAAAACGAAATTAGATACAATGGCATAATCCTCAAAACAGCAAATGCCAATATAAGTTTAAAAAGTATATAAAGGTATCCAAGATATCTACAGTGCCTTGAAAAAGTATTCCTACTTTCCAAATTTTGTCATGTTACAACCAAAAATGTAAATGTATTTTATTTGGCTTTTATGTGATAGACCAACACAAAGTGGCACATAATTGTGAAGTGAAAAGAAAATGATAAACGGTTTTCCAAATTTTTTACAGATAAATATCTGAAAAGTGTGGTGTGCATTTGTATTCAGCCCCCTTTACTCGGATATCCCCAACTAAAATAAATATTTTTTTTATTATTATTTTAACATAAGGTTTATTTTCAATAAAAACAAAAAAACGTAAGCAGTGGTTACATTGACAACAGTCGCAAAGATCAATGCAGATGGTACAAAAACGGTGATCTATTGGATAAAGGATTAGGAGAGTAGCACATATTCAGTAGTGTGTTTTCCTGTTACAATCACAATGGATAGAGGAAACTAGGACCGAAAAGCATGCGATTAGGTAACCTTTGTTGCCTTTTTAAGTCAAACGTGAGTAAGCCAGCTGGAGATACACTGTCTGCCAATTTCCTTTTTTCAAAGCGGGCCCACAGCACAGGATTCGGGACAGATTGCAAATGCGGTAACTGTGGATTCACCCTCAAGGATGTGCGGGGAGACCAGCCGTTGGGCTTCTGGGCCTTGGTCTGAACAATCTTCCAAACCCTTAGAGTACTCTGCATTTAGGGAGTAATATTTGGGTTGGCCCATGATGAATTTAAATTCCATAGTTCAGAGTAGGACCCAAGTAACACTGCCTCCAGTGTGGACACAGGATTGGCTGGCTCCTCCAACAACCACCATCTGAGTGTGACAAGGACAGCAGCCTAATATTATTTGAGAAAGCAGGGTAGGGCAAGACCTCCCAAGTGGATAGGCAGTTGCAGAGTGGATTTGGCTATTCTAGGGATGCTACCATTCCAACTAAATTAGATAATGAAGCTGGCTAGTTTATTTTAAAGAATGCGATTGGAATGTGAACCAGGGTTTGTATAAATATATACAAAAATTTAGGCAGCACAGACATTTTAACGATGTATACCCTTGGGGGAGGAGCATATGAGAATCACCATTAGCCCTTTGGCCAATGCAAAAAGTGCAGGGGACAGCGGGCAGCCCTGCCTGGTGCCCCTTTGAAGACAGATGGGTGGAGAGAGAGTCCAGCCCTTGGTGACTTAGAGAGTCTGCACCCATGATATAAAGTTAGGGCCAAAGCGATGCAGGACCTCCCACAGACAAATCCATTCTACTGAATCAAATGCTTTCTCTGCGTCCAGGGAGGCCACTGCATTGAATTGGGTGAGAGACTGCTTGGCGCTCAGAACTGTATACAGTCTGCAAAGATTTATATCCGTCCCCTTACCTGGCATGAGTCCGGGGTCTTTACTCGTTTTGGGGATAATGACAATGACTGCTTCTGCCATAGAAGTGTCTTTTTTCAGGGTTTTGACTATCATCTCGTGCAATCTAGGTGATAACCATTCCCCATATTGCCTATAGAATTCCAGGGGGCCATCTACACCTGTCGTTTTCCCTGCCTGCCGTTCACAGAGATCCTGCGGTAATCATACTATCTAGACAAGTACAGGCCTCATCAGTGAGAGTAGGGAAGGTGATCTACCCAAGGAAGGAATCCAGTTTCTTCCCCAAGTAATCCGCTCTATAATACGAGGCAAAACAGGCATTGATGGCTACCGGATCTACCACCGGCACACCGTCGGCACTCTGTATATGGGCAATGGTGGCTATGGGTTGTTGCTCCCTAGCTAGCCAAGCCAGAAGAGGTCCAGTTTTATCCCTCTGCTGTAAGGTGCGCTGCGCGTGTTTATGCCAATTGCTTATTTTTAGCCCTCGTCACCCATAGAAGCATTACTTCTCGGTAGGCTGCCTGCATATCCAGATAACTGATCGGGTTTGGGGTAAGAAATACTGAGATTCCATATCCTGTGCCTTGGCCTCGGCTTCCGCAATAGACATTTTTGCAGTATGGCAGGTTCGTGAGATAGAGGACTGGTAGCACCCCCTGATATACGCCTTGAAGGCATCCCACATATTGGGCCAGATTCAGGTAGATTGGAGCATCTTTGCTCTGGAGTAACGTTTCTCATTTACGTTACGCTGGCGAAATTTTAGGAGCAAGTGCTGTTATTCATGAAGCACTTGCTCCTAAAGTTGCGGCAGCGTATCGCAAATGAGCCGGCGGAATTCAAATTGGGCGGGTACGGGGCGTGTATTATTTAAAATAAGCGCGATCACGCGGCGAACGTACTGTGCATGCGTCGACTGTCAATGCATCCCAGTGCGCATGCTCCAAATTCTGTCAGTGAACGTCAATGACGTCAAATCCCCATTCATGGACGTTTTACGCAAGCGACGCGTTTTTTTTTTTCGACGCGATGACGACGGCTATACTTAACATAGGATACTCCACTAGAGGGCTGCTTTATCTTTACGCCGCGTATCGCTTACGGAAACGTCGGAAAGTCACTGCGTCGCGCCCGAATACGATCGTGAATTGCCGATTCCCGCTGATTAACATATTTTTTCAGCGTAAATCAGCGGGAACGCCCCCGGCGCCATTTTTAAATTAAAGTTGCGATGCGATGGCGAAATTCAATTGCGCCGATCGCATCGGAACTCCAACCCTGCGTTTCTTGTTTTCTGGTTACAGAAAACAGAAACGCCGGCTTAAAGTGACAGTTAGGCTGGAGTATCACTGATACTCCAGCCTAACTCTACCTGAATCTGGCCCATTGTGTATGGGAGTAGATCCAGCATTTGACAACCAGAAGTTAGAGATATTTGAGATCTCAATTTCTATTGTTTCATCAGAGATCCAGTAGCGATATAGTAGCCACAGTCTCTCTGAGGGGGGTGTCTGAGTTTGTAGGCAGAAGAGCATAGGAGCGTGGTCAGATATGCCCCTCGGGAGTATAGTGACTTCACATACTCAGGGAAGCAACCCACCACTGACATACACCAGGTCAATTCTGGACATTGTACCATAAGAGATGGATTGGCAGGTGTAGGCCTTATCAGTTGGGTGTCTCCACCGCCAAACGTCTGTCAGGCCATAGAGAGATGTCCATCTGTGCTGGGAAGAGCCAGTGCCAATGCCCGGAGACAGCCTACTTTAAGAGGGACACTTGTAGCTGGTGGCGGTATATATAAACCAACATCTCAATAGTGTTCACCACAGCGTGGAGCAACACGAACTTATCCCTCCGGGGCAATCCTAAAATCAAGCAAATTGTAAAAAAAAGGGTCTTACGAGTTAGCATGCTATACCCCGGGCGTACCTGCAGTACATAGCATGGTGGTAGTGTAATACCCACATTTTTTCAAGCTTAGAACCTTACTTTTCACTAGGTAGGTCTCTTGTAATATGCATATATGAGGGGTATATTTTTTGAGATAGGCCATGAATAAAGATCTCTTGATCTTATCATTGAGTCCCAGGCATTCCAGGAGATGAATCTTATGGGAGACATATTGATAATAGCAGAGTATAACCACCAGGGGAGCAGCGACAAGGTTGATCCGGAGCGAGGCAAGCATCATACAATACAGAACAATCTACTTCTGAAGCATTGGACACCCAGCCTTCGGTTATGACAAGGGCTTGTGAAGGTATCCACAGCAAACCACTGCATACAGTAACAGTAAACAAAAAAAAAAAAAAACAGCCATAACATAAAATCCCATCCCCGCCCACCCCGCATGTTCGTTGGGGAACTCTGAGTTTTTAACCCTATAACCAAACGCATCAAACTAGGAAAGTCTCCTATGGGGGCAAATGGAGGAGCAAACGACCACCGAACACTCAGGTGGACTGTTAGTCAATTCAAACTGAAGGCAACTGCCTGAAAACCTGTATACAAGAAAAAGGGTACTAGGGATCTATGTATATGTTAAAAAAAAAAAACACCTGTAACTAGAAACTCCTGGACAAGGGTCTACCGGTATAACCCACAGTTGTCCATGAGAGGGAGCACCCCAAGAATGCATCCGCAGCGGTAGGGGATACATTTTGAGTGGCGGGGGGCCACGGACTGGGTACAACATTCCTGAGTGCCGCAGGGGCAGCTTCAGGGAGGTGATGGGGGTGGTTAGGGTAAGAGCTGGCTCCAGAATTGCCGGTCAGTGTCCCAGGACAACAAAGTAGTCTGGAATCAGCATATACTTTTCATTCTCGAACCGGAGCTCGTCTACTTTCCATGCTTCACGGAGGGCCAGGTCCAGATCCCGGAAGTTCAAATCCCTGAAAATAAAGGTGCGCAGAGGGGCCCCGGTTGGCCTCGTACAGGTGTCATTCTGTGTGCCCTCTCCATGGCAAAACGAGGCCTGGGGGAGGAGGGTGCGGAGAAGGGTCTCTGTAAAGACTGTAGTGTCTTGGCTCTTAGCTCCCTCTGGCAGTCCTACCACCCTCCGATTATTCCTGCGGCTCCTGTTTTCACCGTCTTCTGCACAGGATTCAAGGGCCTTCATTTTTACCTGTAGGGTGTGGGCAAAAGCATGATAATATGGATGGAGTCCTCATTCTCCAACATGCCGCTCTGCCTCACCCAGCCAGTCACAGAGTTTATCCATGTACCTCCGCATCAGCCTAAAAATCCGTCAGCAGGAGGTCAACCTTGGCCATCAGGGTTGTTTGGTAGCTGGTGGGTCCTGCTTCTTTTGCTGCGGGATGCCATAGGAGTGGATCCACCTTTCCTTCCTGAGCCGGATTTTCCTCTTCTTATACCTGGATGCCACCGGGCATTAGCGAAGATGAAATAAAAGGTAGATCCCGTGAAAAACGGATAAAAAAAAGGCAGGCAGAGGCGGAGCTCCACTCAGACACGTCCACTAAGGTCGCCAGCTTGACCACACATCCCCCACCCCTAACCAAAATCTAGTGAAACCAATTGCCTTTAGAAGTCACCTAAATTAGTAAATAGTCCACCTGCGTGTAATTTAATATAAGTATAAATACCGCTGTTCTGTGAAGCCCTCAGATGTTTGTCAGAGAACTTCAGTAAACAAACAGCATTATGAAGGCCACGGAACACACCAGACAGGTCAGGGATAAAGTTGTGGAGAACTATAAAGCAGGGTTAGGTTTTAAAAAAATATCTCAAGCTTTGAACATCTCAAAAGCACTGTATACAAAAGTACTATTCACTGGCCCAACCTATTGTAGTACAGCTCTGCGCTTAGGATAATTCCAAAATCTAAGAAAATAAATAATCTGCCCAGATAATAAAATTCAATACGAAAAGCAGCTGCTAAAAAAAATATAACAATTGATATAAGCAGAAATGTACGAGTCTGAATCAAATTTTCTGCTTATCTCAAGAGCACTGTTCAATCCATCATCTGAAAACGGAAAGAGTATGGCACAACTTCAATCCTACCACAACATGGCCGTCCACCTAAACCGACAGGCCAGGCAAGGAGAGCATTAATCAGAGAAGCAGCCAAGAGGCCCATGCAGAGATCCACAGCTCAGGTGGGAGAATCTGTCCACAGGACAGCAATTAGTCGTGAACTCCACAAATCTGGCCTTTAAGGAGTGGCAAGAAGAAAGCCATTGTTGAAAGAAAGACGTAAAAAGCCTAGTTTGCAGCTTGCGAAAAGACATGTGGGAAACACAGCAAACATGTGGAAGAAGGTGCTCTGGTCAGATGAGACTAAAATATAACTTTTTGGCTCCAAAAGCAAAAGGGTATGTAAAGTGGAAAACTAACACTGTACATTACTCTTAACACACCATCCCCACCGTGAAACATGGTGGTGGCATCATCATGTTGTGGGGATGCTTCTCCTCAGCAGGGACAGGGAAGCTGATCAGAGTTGATGGCTAAATGGATGGAGCCAAATACAGGACAATCTTAAAAAAAAAAAAAATAACTGTTAAGAGCCTGCAAAAGACTTGAGACTGGGATGAAGGTTCACCTTCTAGCAGGTCAATGAACCTAAACATACAGCCAGAGATACAATGGAATGAATTAGATAAAAGCTTATTCATGTGTTAGAATGGCCAAGTCAAAGTTCAGACCCAAATCCAAGTCAAAATCTGTGGCTTGATAATTGCTGTTTACAGATGCTCTCCATTCAAACTGACAGAGCTTGAGATGTTTTGCAAAAAATAATGTGCTAAAATGTCACTCTCTATATGTGAAAAGCTGGCAGAGACATATCCAAAAAAGACTTCCAGCTGTAATTGCAGTGAAAGGTGGTTCTACAAAGTATTTACAAATACACACCACACAATTCAGATATTTGTAAAATATGTATTTCCTTTTACTTCACAATTATGTACCACTTTGTGTTGGCCTATCACATGAAATCCCAATAAAATACATTTAAGTTTTTGATTTTAACATGACAAAATGTGAAAAATTTCAAGGGATATAAACACTTTTTCAAGGCACTGTAAACCTAAGAATAGTAATAGGAATTCCCACGGATGAAGATATATCAAGGTAGATATATGTAGGGGAGGGGCCAGGACGACACGACCAGTTTACCTGCTTAGGAGGAAAACATACACCATTCCAAAACCAGCCGCTGTAATATTTCATGCTATACACAGAGTGGTGCACTAACGCACCTGGAACATGTGAGTAGCCCACTAGGTGGTTGTTCTTATTTGTTTAATAAAACATTCAAAGCGATATCACACTATCAAGGCTTTTTATTCCCTATTATTCCCGAGATACTGTTGTTCCAAACATCTTGAAGAACTACCGACAGACCTTCTGTGGATGTAGACTGCCTCAAAAAAAAAATCTGCCTCTTCAAGTAATCCCAGACTGACTAGATGATGTTGAGATCAGGGCTCTGTGGGGTTTGGGGTTGTTGTCTTGCTGCAGAATACATTTGGGGGCGATAACACGCCTCCCTGATGGTATGGCATGATGTATCTGCCTGTATTTCTCAGCACTGAGGCAGCCTACATCCACAGAAGATCTGTGGTTAGTTCTCCAACCTACTTGCTGAGTTCCTTCAAAAACTGTGAGCAAGTGTACCTAGAAGAATTGATGCAGGTTTTAAGCCAAAGGGAAGTCAACAACAAATATTGATTTGATTTATATTTTAATTTTGTTCGCTCACTTCACATATTTTTTTTATAAAAACCAAACAATTTAAACATATAGGGCCAGATTCAGGTAGGAGAGCGAATCTTTATTTTGGAGTAACGTTTCTCATTTACGTTACTCCGCCGAAACTTTAGGAGCAATACTGTTATTCACATAGCACTTGCTCCTAAAGTTGCGGCGGCGTAGCGAAAATGAGCCGGTGGAATTCAAATTGGGCGGGTAGGGGGCGTGTATTATTTAAACTAGGCGCGATCCCGCGGTGAACGTACTGCGCATGCGTCGACTGTCAGTGCGCATGCTCCAAATTCTGTCAGTGAACGTCAATGACGTCAATCCCCATTCACGGACTTTTTACGCAAACGACGCGAAGATTTTTAAATTTGACGTGATGACGACGCCCATACTTAACATAGGATACTCCACTAGGGGGCATGTTTTTCTTTACGCCGCGTATCGTTTACGGAAACGTCGGAAAGTCACTGCGTCGGGCCCGAGTACGATCGTGAATTGCCGATTAACATATTCTCGGCGTTAATCAGCGGGAACGCCCCGAGCGCCATTTTTAAAATTGCAGTTCCGATACGACGGCGAAATACAATTACGGCGCTCGTATAGGAACTCCAACCCGGCGTTTCTTGTTTTCCGCTTACAGAAAACAGAAACGCCGGCTTAAAGTGAGAGTTATGCTAGCGTATCACTCATACTCCAGCCTAACTCTACCTGAATCTGGCCCATATTTTTTAAACTATTCTTACTTAACAGCATTTCTTCACACCTGCCTAAAGGCCCATACACACAAGCAGAAAATCGTACAAAATAAATACTGTTTTCGAAATGATTGTACGATAATCTGATCGTTAGGGACAAACACATTTATTTTTTCTCGTACGATACCAGATCATACGATTTTTGTTTAATCAGTACACAGTTTTCATCCCAAAATACAATACATTACATCCTAGTTTTTATTCTGTCGTGCGAGAATATTCGTACTTCATTTTCAATATGAGACTAGCATGCAGAAAAAAAAAAAGGATAATTATTCGTCCAAAATTCTCATCATGTATACTAAGCTTAAAGTTATACTAAAGTCTTGTTTTTTTTTTTTTTTTAAATAACAAACATGTTATAATTACCTGCTCTGTACAGTGGTTTTGCACAGAGCAGCCCAGATCCTCCTTTTCTTGCCTTGCTGTCGCTTCTGGCACCTCCCTTCTGCCCCCCACAGCAAGCAGCTTCCTATGGGGATACCCGAGCCACTGCTTTATGTCCATTTAGACACAGAGCCGCGGTTTGGCCCTGCCCACTCTTCTTATTGGCTGACAACAGTGGTAGCCAATGGCGCCTCTGCTGTGTCTCAGCCAATCAGGAGGAAGAATCCAGGGTGGCTGAGGCACTCGTGCACATCGCTGCATAGAAATGGGGCTCAGGTAAGCATTAGGGGGGCTGTTGCACACAGGTTTTATTTATCTTAATGCATGGAATGAATTAAGATAAACAAAAAAAACCTGACTTCAGAACCACTTTAAGACTTTTGCACAGTACTTTAAATATATAAAAACTTTAGAAATGTATTTTCTATAAGTGACCACATAATCTCTATTCTCAGCTACATAAAGAGCTTGGAGAGCTGGGTGTGGATTACACTGATCTTTCCAGTGAAGAGCTGTGCAGGTACGTGTGTTTGCATAGCCTGACTGTTACTTGACTGTCTTAAACCCATTAGGCATAAAAATAAAAAAAAAGGAAATGCGGTTATAAATTAAAAATGGTGAGGGCAACATACTAATTTTAATGGAGGGGTTAAAAAAGACCTGTATATACCCCTTCCCTCCTAATTTTATGCCACCCCAAATTTAGGAGATCTAAATGCAAATAGAAACTTTCTGCTTCAAGCTGGAGTTCTAAAAATCCCACTGCAACTGCATATTGGCCCTACAAGTTTAAGGTTATGACAGACTTACATTGCACATAAAATACAAAGTGATACGCAAAAGATTTACATTTTTCACCGTATTCTGTTTAAAAAAAAAACTCAGCTTACCGAAATTGCATAAAGATTATAGATAGGCTGACAGCAGATGTCTTCTCTTTGGTCATCAGCGATGTCCTCCTCTTCAGCCAAGTGGTTATCAAGCTGACCATTGCTGCATGTATTCTGCTCATAAATCAGTCCATTGGTTAAAGCCATCTCACAGTCCTGACTGATGGCCAATTCAGTTTGACTTCCACTTAAAACATGCCCTTTATTTGAGTCTACCTGATCCACAGTCTCTCTTGACTCACTATCTGTGCCATTTTCTTTGCTTTGATCCAAATTCTCTTTGCTGCTTGAAAGTTTCTTGCCTCCAAGCTGAGGTAAACGTAGACGGCCTTTACCTCTTCCAAGGGATCTAGGACTATGGTTGGGACTGTTATTTTTACTTGAGGAATTTGAAGACACTTTCCTTTTTTGGGATGGAGATGCTGTAAAAGAAGTCATATTAAATCACTATCCAAACTAAACATTTCAGCATGACACTTTACCTAAAATGGTTATTTTTTTTATACATGGTTCATAATGCACATTGCAGCTAGTTAATACGCGTACAGTATATATATATATATATATATATACACACACATACACATACATACACACATCTATCTATCAGTAAAAGAAAAAAAAAACACACAAAACAACAAACTTGACATGTTCCTATACTGAGCAATAAAAATAAATATAAATGGCAGCACTAGGTGTCGCTGGTTTGTTCTTCCTGTGCAGGTCTCCCCTGGGTACTCCGGTTACCTCCCACTATCCAAAGAAATGCTGGTAGGTTTATTGTCTCCTGTCTAAATTGGCAAAAATCTGCTTCTTCCTTTTATAAAATAGGTAAAACCACAAATGGGAGACACTGACTGGTTACTAAGAGGAAAACACACACGCACACACACCATATTGGTTACAGTTAACCTAATTTAAAAAAAGTAGGCTGCGCAAAACAGCCTATCCAAAGGCCAAGTTTAAATTAGCTACATACAGTGCCTTGCGAAAGTATTCGGCCCCCTTGAACTTTGCGACCTTTTGCCACATTTCAGGCTTCAAACATAAAGATATAAAACTGTATTTTTTTGTGAAGAATCAACAACAAGTGGGACACAATCATGAAGTGGAACGATATTTATTGGATATTTCAAACTTTTTTAACAAATAAAAAACTGAAAAATTGGGCGTGCAAAATTGTTCAGCCCCCTTAAGTTAATACTTTGTAGCGCCCACTTTTTCTGAGATTACAGCTGTAAGTCCCTAGGGGTATGTCTCTATCAGTTTTGCACATCGAGAGACTGACATTTTTGCCCATTCCTCCTTGCAAAACAGTTCGAGCTCAGTGAGGTTGGATGGAGAGCGTTTGTGAACAGCAGTTTTCAGTTCTTTCCATAGATTCTCGATTGGATTCAGGTCTGGACTTGGATATGTTTATTTGTGAACCATTCCATTGTAGATTTTGCTTTATGTTTTGGATCATTGTCCTGTTGGAAGACAAATCTCCGTCCCAGTCTCAGGTCTTTTGCAGACTTTATCAGGTTTTCTTCCAGAATGGTCCTTTATTTGGCTCCATCCATCAGTGGTTTTGCATAGAGCAGCCCAGATCCTCATTTTCTTGCCTTGCTGGCGCTTCTGGCACCTCTGCGCTTTAAACAGACCTCTGAGACAATCACAGTGCAGGTGCATTTATACGGAGACTTGATTACACACAGCTGGATTCTATTTATCATCATTAGTCATTTAGGTCAACATTGGGTCATTCAGAGATCCTCACTGAACTTCTGGAGAGTTTGCTGCACTGAAAGTAAAGGGGGTGAAAAATTTTGCACGCCCAATTTTTCATTTTTTTATTTGTTAACAAAGTTTGAAATATCCAATAAATTTCGTTCCACTTCATGATTGTGTCCCACTTGTTGTTGATTCTTCACAAAAAATTACAGTTTTAGATCTTTATGTTTGAAGCCTGAAATGTGGCAAAAGGTCGCAAAGTTCAAGGGGGCTGAATACTTTCGCAAGGCACTGTACATTCCAAGGTTCTTTAAAAAGCAACCAAAGCCCGAGTACAAAAGCCTGTCTCCAGAGTGGGACTCTTGCTTCCTGTGGGGAAGCAGTGATCTTTTTGCAGATTTCCAGCATGCCATCTACTGAGTCAAAGCCACAGCTCCCCAATCAGCAGAGAGCAAGAGCTTGTAGATTGCGGAGTTATAAACCACTGCTTGCCCCCAGAAAGCGAGGGACCCAACTCTAAAGCAGTCGATTGGGTTGTAACAGATTTAGAAAGAAAATTATCTGGAAAACATTGAATCCCTTTTGTTTTAATGCTTCAGGACTATATTTAGCTGATTAAACTTAAAAAGTTAAATTAGTACACGGACGAGAATCTCCGTGAATTAGCAAGGTCTGGTTGACCCTCACGGTTCGCCTTGCCTCCTGGTCGTGGGATTCTATCCCTCTCTTCTGCATCTAATTCTCTCGTCTTTCCCCCCTTCTTTTTTTACCCCTTATTTTATGGTCGGTTTCCGGCCTTTGCCCCCTCCCCCTTTTCTTTTAGCTGATGCTTCTTCCCCATAGCCGTCATCCAGTCATGGACTTTCTTGCTTAGAAACTGTAGTATCCTTTGAGCGCAAATCACTGTGTGCCTTTTGTTCGGGCCCCTCTGGTTGTTGGTTTGCTCAACTTCCCAAACTGTTATTAAAATACAAGATATACTGTACTGTATATCACCTATGCACTTCTTGAGGTTTTTGGTCATACAACAATCTGTTTGGTCGCCTCTATGACCTTGTATGTGACTCCGGTCTCTTTGACTTGCCATTTGGTTCTGTTGGACCTAAGCGCAGCCTTCGACACGGTAGACCACAAACTGTTAGGCCGCGTACACACAACCAAATAAATCTGTTCAAATCGGTCTGACAGACCGATTTGATCAGATTTGTCTGCTGGGCTATTTTGGTTTAATCGCTGTACACATGATCAAACCAAAATCCCCGCCGGAAGACAGCGCGGTGACGTGGCGGTGACGTTGAGGCCGCCACGTCACCGCACCAGGAAGTATAACACTTCCGCGCATGCGTCGAATCCATTCGACGCATCTGCGGGCAGATATGTCTGCTGGTTAGTGTACTAACCAGCAGACATGTCGGACGGCCGGGTTCCCAGCAGACAGATTTTAAAGCATGCTTTAACCACATGCCCACCGCACTATAGGGAAAGCACCATCGGTGGCGGGAGAGGGCCCCCCCTCCCGCCGCTTACCGGAGCCGTCGGTAGCGGCGGAGGCGATCGGGTCCTGTTGGCAGCTGTGTTGGGATACGAGGGAAAAAAAATCGCCCCCACCCGTCCCCACAGCGATGCTGGGCGGAAGTGATGTCAAAACGTCAGTCCCGTCCATTGTCTTAAAGAAACATTTTTTTTTCTGTGATTTGAAAAAAATGACAGTTCAATTTTTTTTTTTTTTTGCATTTAAGCCTAAATATGAGATATGAGGTATTTTTGACCCCAGATCTCATATTTAGGAGGACCTGTCATGCTTTTTCTATTACAAGAGATGTTTACATTCCTTGTAATAGGAATAAAAGTAATCAATTTTTTTTTTATTTCAGTGTAAAACATTATAAACTTAATTAAAATAAATAAGAAAACAAAATTTTTTTTTTTAAAACGCCCCGTCCCGACGAGCTTGCGCACAGAAGCGAACGCATACGCGAGTAGCGCCCGCATATAAAAACTGTGTTCAAACCACACAAGTGAGGTATCGCCGCGATCGTTAGAGCGAGAGCAATAATTCTAGCCCTAGACTCCCTCTGTATCTAAAAAAATGCAACCTGTAGAATTTTTTAAAGGTCGTCTATCGAGATTTTTAAGGGTAAAAGTTTGACGCAATGCCACAAGCGGGCGCAATTTTTAAGCGTGACATGTTGGGTATCATTTTACTCGGCGTAACATTATCTTTCACAATATATAAAAAAATTGGGCCACATTTATTGTTGTCTTATTTTTTAATTAAAAAAAGTGAATTTTTTCCAAAAAAAGTGCGCTTGCAAGACCGCTGCGCAAATACGGTGTGACAAAAAGTATTGCAATGACTGCTATTTTATCCTCTAGGGTGTTAGAAAAAAAATATATAATGTTTGGGGGTTTTAAGTAATTTTCTAGCAAAAAAAAATGTTTTAGTCTCGTAAACACCGAATCTGAAAAACAGGCTCGGTGGTCGAGTGGTTAAAATCTGTCTGCTGGCAAAATCTGTCTGTCCGCCCGTACACACGATCGAATTTGTCTGCTGAAACGGTCTGTCAGACCGTTTTCAGCAGATAGATTTGATCGTGTGTACGCGGCCTTACTGACTCGGCTGGCTGAGGTAGCCAGAGTCGCAGAAGGTGATTTACCATGGTTCTCCTCCTTTTTGGAAAACCGATCACAAACAGTGAAATTGGGACCTTTCACTTCTGAAAAACGCACGGTATCATGTGGAGTCCCTCAAGGATCCCCCCTGTCACTGGTGCTCTTCAATATCTATCTTCGCCCTCTCTTTGAAATCATCAGTAGCCAACAACTACTCTATCACTCATATGCAGACGACACGCAACTGTATTTTCGCATCTGCAACAAAAAGGATCATCATCTCAGTTTAGAGAAATGTCTCTCTTTGATAGAAAACTGGATGACAAAGAGTTATCTTAAACTCAACAGTTCCAAAACAGAACTTCTTCTGTTTCACTCCAGTCGTAAAAATCAACTGGCAACAACCTGGACACCTCCGCCCATTCTGGGCCAAATCATCACCCCTAGCGCCAAAGTCAAGAGTCTTGGGGTCATCTTCGACACCTACATGACAATGGACGCACAAATAGGGTCAGTAGTCATCGGATCTCACCATTTGCTGCGCCTACTACGCAGACTTATTCCATTTATTCCCAAAGAAGACGTAGCAGTCGTGGTGGGAACAATTGTGAACTCCAGACTGGACTATGCAAATGCCCTTTACCTCGAACTCCCAAAGTACCAAATCTCTCGTCTGCAGGTCGTTCAGAACACGTCTGGCAGACTTGTGACTGGGAAAAAAACATGGGAATCAATCTAACCTTAGTTGAGAACCCTTCACTGGTTGCCAGCAAAGGACAGAATTGCTTTTAAAGCACTCTGTCTGACGCATAAGTGCATCCATGGGAAGGCTCCGCAATATCTATGCGAAAAGATAAAAGCCCACAACTCTGATCGTGTTCTGCGATCCACCGACCAAAATCTGGTCAAGATACTCAAAAGGTTTGCATTCCAAGGTCCTAGACTATGGAACGCTTTACCAACCAGCATTCGGTTGGAGGAAAACCACCTGACCTTTAGAAGACGGATCAAAATTCTGCTCTTTTGATGTCAAGAGAGACAGGGACAACGAGCGCCCAAAGGCGATGTGCCACGCTATATAAGTTTTTCATTCATTCATTCATTTGCACCATTATTACCAGCATACTATTGGAGTATTTGCTATGTTTATTTGGTCCGACGACCCCTTTTTTATCTTTATGTATGGCCGCTACTGATTGTTGACGCTGTATGTTTTTGGTGCCACAATAGTGTGTGCATATACCCTGTTCACCACAAACATTATTTATATATATATATATATATATATATATATAATATATATATATATATATATATATAATATATATATATATATATATATATAAATATAATGGGAATTTTGAGGCAAAAATTAACCCCTTAATAGAATGCTCTATTGAGAAAGCATTAGTCCTTACAGTAAAATGTACAGACTGCAGACTAAGCAGTGAAAAGCAGCTTCAACTCTTATGCAATACCCCAACTCAGTATTCCCACTGTCCAAGTAATAAAAAAAACACACATTAAAAAAATTGTCATCATTTTTTTTTTTTTTTGCATGGAATAAAACATTTCACTAACCCAAATATCTGCATAAATACCAGGGGTTAGATTGTCTACATATTCTCTCCCTCTACAATAAACTGGACTAGAGCAAGAACACTGAAGTGCTCTATAGGAAGGGCAAGAGCAGTCTATATATTTTTTGGAGTCGGCTGAAGTCTTTTAACACCTTATCGTAACTGTGGGCACCAGGCCGTGACAGCATGCGCGCATGGCCCACCGCTGATTGGACAGGCGATCGCATGGGACCTGTCATGTGTCCCAGGTGATCGCCTACAGGGAGGGGCTGCTGTAGGCAATTAAGCTTAATCGCCTAACCAGCCCCTCGGCGGAAGGAGGAAGTGGGACAGGAAGTCCCACTCCTCCTGATGCCCCCCCCCCCCAAAAAAAATTACATGCCAAATGTGGCATGTAAGGGGGTGAGGAGTGGGATAAGCGGAAGTTCCATTTTTGGGTGGAACTCCGCTTTAACTATGTGGAATGATTTTTGAGTAATGTTAGAGAAAGTGGTGTAATATTTGCATTTTGGCAATTTGGTTTTCCATTATTTTTCAATCTGTGTTTTTTTTTCCATTCGGTGTTTTAATAGGATTGTATGATTTATTACAGCATAGCATTAATTTGTTTTATTTGTTATTCATTTGCGACTATTGGTAATTTTATTGTTGTGGTGTCTTGTTTCCATTAGTTATTGTGATTTGGTGTTGTCTTCAATAAATGTAACTATATCTTAATAATTTCCCTTTAAGATGAATGAAGTATTCTGAATCTGAAATTGTTGTTCAAACACTCATTCTAATGAAGATCTAAAGCACAAAGTTCAGAGAGAATCTAAATTTATATAGCTGCAGGCGAACTACACAGCCAGGGCACTAAGGCAGGCCTTAAATGCTAATAAACTGAAGGGTGACAATATATTCTAACTCTAAAATAGGAATACATAATTGTACCTTTACTACTATTCGCTATAGAAGAACTGATGACTGGTTGTACTTTGCTGACTGTATCTACATCTCCAGCAACAAAGTTTATCATCTCCATTTTCTTCTGGTCACCATGGGTCAAGCGTGGCTCAGCCTGGTCATCAACCTGAAGTTTGGCTCTCTTTTTCTGGTACTGTGCTGGTCCTTGAGGTACCAAAAAAGCACTTGGATCAAATTTCTCTCTTGGAAATTTAACAATTTTTTGAGACTTTATCCAGCGGCCATTAACAAACTGGAAACGCTTCAAGTGGATAATCTGGGATTGAAAAATGCTTTGAGTTAATAGATAATTACAACAAAATCGGAAACATAATGAGATGACCATTTAGAGTACACATTTCTAATAAATCAACCAAAAAAATAAAAAAGCAGAAGCAATACACATATTTATTCACATTAACATATAAGATTTCCTTGAATGCATACAGCCCTAAAAAATAGGATTTTTAAAACAGCTTACCTGTAAAATCATTTTCTTGGAGTACATCACGGGACACAGAGTCTTAGTCATTACTAAGTGGGTTATATGTTCCACCTTCAGGTGCTGGACACTGGTGTAATCAATTAGACAGGAAGTTTCCTCCCTATATAACCCCTCCCATACTGGGAGCACCTCAGTTTTTGTAGCAAAGCAATAAGTGTCCCAATATCCCCAAACAAGAGGGGCGGGAACTCTATGTCCCGTGATGTATTCTAAGAAAAGGATTTTACAGGTAAACCGTTATAAAAATCCTATTTTCTTTATCGTACATCACGGGACACAGAGTCTTAGTCATTACTAAGTGGGATGTCGCAAAGCAATGCTTACTGAGGGGAGGGAGACACAAACAATGCAGATCGCCATCAGACGTGAGGACCTATAATGCTGCCTACAGCATAATGCGCCAAAAAGGCTACATCCTCTTAGGGTGCACCCCAAAAAGAAACAGGGGGAGCCCTCTCCTTAAACCACAAGCCTGAATAATAACCTAATGAATCAACATTGAAAATAGTTGATCTAGACGCTGCCTGCCCTCTCCTGGGGCCTCCTGGTAGCGCAACAACATCAGTTTTCCGTATCCGAGCAGCCGCTTCAGATAGGCCTTGACCATTCTTACTTTAACAAGAGAGTGTAACCATTTTAATAGCTGATCTGAACACTGCCTGCCCACATCTAGGGTCTTCTGGCAGCACACCAAAACGTCAGATTTCTATATCTGAAACCTTCAGATAGATTTTTAACTGCTCTCATCTCTATTGAGAGAAAATCAATAACTTTTCCTTCCGCGGAAGATGGTTTTGAAAAAAGGAAGGCAAGAATATCTTGATTCAAATAAACACTAGATCCTTCTAGTAAATAAGGCTGGGTGAGGATTAACATCACCCTACTTGTAAGAATAATTAAGTAAGGCTCTATACAAAGAAAGATGCCAATACTGAAAACTCTCTTGTGGAGGCTACCGCAACCAAGAACACCAATTCCCTTGTTAGAAAGATGAAGGGAAATATGGTGCATCGTGTTGCAAAGTACGATTGATAGGTGCAGCGGAGTCAGTTGAGATCAGACGTTGTGTAGTAACAGGAACTGGCTTCTTTATTGGAACATCATCACACAGACAAAGATGTCTCTCTGCACATGTTAAGGAGAACACACACAGCTCACAGGCAGGAAAAAGAAAAAAAAAAAACAAGTACATCACTGTGGGCAGGAAAATACAACACATCATAAAGTATACATAGCATAGCATATCATTGAGCATTAGCGACATCTTGTGTCCTTTTTCTAAACTGCATTCCATACGATAGGCTAAGCTGAAGTTTTGTTGTATCTCCAACACATCGGCCTAAGGTGCTGACCCTGTAAGCCGACAAACCTAGACCCAATCCTCCGAGCACAAGGGCCAAACTGGCGGACTTATACACGTTACCACTTGTATAACGGCCCGGATCAAGAGTGTGAAGCAAGCGACCTTTAAAAATACTGACAAGAGCGAGATCGGATCCTTGATGGAACTTAAGGCTAGCTCCATCTCCTTTCCAAATGTAGGAAGGCAAGACTTTTACCTATGACATACTTCCAAGGATGCCACCCCCTGGTTTCACACCAGGAACATGGGCCTTCCAGATCCTAGGATATCTGGTCCTGGAGGCCAGCTCTCCTGTATGAATCAAGGTAATTGCCGCTGATTATGAAAGCCCCGATCCTCAAGAATGTGGGCTATAATAGCCAGACAGGAAGTAATACCCCCTGCGAAGTAGGCCTGGACAAGATGTATGGGACCCCGAGTCCTCTACTACCACCCCTACTGTTCCTGCACAGTGAGGTCGTCTGGGTTATGCTGGAGTAATCAGGCCAGCTTCCGTTCTCCTCTGATGTTGCACAGAAGCCACAAAAGTCGTGGCACTGGGGGGAGACACACAAACCAGTGACAACTGGTCCCCCATGATCACTACACATCTGCCCGCATGCGGGTGGATCCTTTGTCCTTGACAAAAAGCTGTTCAATTTTCTTGTTGAACCTGGACGCCAATACATTTTATGTACATGGTACCCTTACTGTGGCATTTGGTCAGAAAAAAGTCGGGGTGTAAAGGTCATTCTCCCAGAAACAATTGTTGACGGCTCCAGCAAATCGTCTGCCAATTCTGCATTCCATTAAATGACGATCGTCAATAGGCACGGCACAAGCTCCTCCTTGGTAAAGTAAGTAAATCACTAGTATGGCAATGTCTGATTGTACTCTGACAAAACAATCCTGCTACCTAAACGTTCAGGCCTTTAAGCTAGATGCTCCATCGGTAGATCTAGAATGTTGACAGATAAGGCTCACTTGGACCTTGACTACTTCCCCTGGGCCGTGGTCTCTCCCAGGCCTGGCAATCTTTTAGTTAAGAACCATCAACTGAAATTCCAGCATATCTCTGGGACTAGACTCTTTGGATAATGCTAGGTTAGGGTCCCCCATTTCTAGGCCGACAGAATAAGGTTTATATAAGACTTGAATAAATCTTAGCCTAGGGAACTGTTTTGACTAAAGCCTGCATCTTCCCCAGCACCTTAAGAAAAAGGCAAAAAGTAATGAACTGTTCCTTGCCGTGACCACATAGACCAGCTTTCTCATAGCGATGATCTTGTCTAAAGGCCAAAAAAAACACTCCTTTTTGGGCTGTGTCCCAAACATTCCAAGATTCTTGTCAATGAAAGAATGTACCTTTAGACTGGGATCCTAACTCAGGAGTTACAGATTCTTGACCATGCTGGACACCCTTAGGTCCAGCCATGCTACGGTCTGATCTATCAGCAGGAGTTTGTCTCGGTATGCATTATTGCTATACCCTGGGCCTTTAGACCTGCTAGAGGCTAACCCAAGGGGCAAGACCACCAACTGGAGACGGTGCTGTTCCCCTGCGAAACGCAGACAACCTATGCAGTCCCATGTAAATAAACACATATGCCAATGGCTCCCCATATATGTATGTGGCAAGTGCTAAAGCCATATGCCTCTATGGAAGCGTGTGTTCATGGAAGCATGAATTCATATAAACATGTTTTAGGCAAAACATAAAAAAGGGTGCGCTGTATACATGCATACATATAGCATGTGTGCTATGGAACAAGCATGTGCTATGAACATGTTATGTAACATTGTGCAACATGTACCCATGCAGACACGTATTCCTATGTAAGCACAAGGAATCCTGTATAATTAAGGAAACTTAAATTATCATGCCTCATTAAGCAAAATCTAGGCCAACATGCAACTTTAAAGTAATCGTGCATCCTTATGTGATTCAGCATTTTTCATGCGATCAAACATCTTATGCACTACTGTGCAGACAAGTACCCTTGTGCGACCAGGGACTCTTGTGTGATCAAGCACCCCTGTGCGATCCAGCATCTTTGTGCAATCAAGCATTTTAATGCGACTTTAGGCATTTCTGTGAAAACAAGCCTCTCTATGTGATCAAGTATCTTTGGGTAATCAAGGACTTGGGTGATCAGGTAACCATGTGTGATCCAGCATTGTTTTATGCATTCAAGCATCTTTATGCGATTTTAGGCATTTCTGTGGAAACAAGCCTCTCCATGTGACCAAATATTCTTGGGTAATCCAGGACTCGGGATCAGGTAACCATGTGTGATCCAGCATCTTTATGCACTCAAGCATTTTTATGAGATTTTAGGCACTTTAATGTGACCAAGCATCCTTATGTAACTGTGTAAAAAAACATGTAAAACCATACGGACAAAAACATGTATCCTTATGTGATCAACAATAAAACATGTTTTGTTACTTGTTTTTACCCCACATGCATTTTGAACATTCCAAACTCATGTATCTTATGCAAACATGCGGACTGGTAAAGAGGAAGTTATCCTCTGCAGATGTGCGTTTCCGCAATCATGAGACGTTAGCAATGTGCACCAGCAACTGTGCATCCCCCAGTTGTGCATTTGGTTAGCCTGAAGCCAACACCAGGATGAGGACCTTATGGAGTCTTTGTAGCAACCTATAGGAAAACCTTTTTAAACTCCAAAGGAGGAGACAGAGGCTCTGGCCGTCTAGGCTGAGGGAAGATATATGCAGCATGAATCTCTGAAAAAGACTGCAGGTGCAACCAGAACTTATGGGGCTTCTGATAGCTTCTCCTCGTTAGGCTGCAGCTGTTCCCTGTCCTCTGACAGTAAACCTTCATCCTCAGGTCTTTTAAACCCTTTGCATAAGGATTAAGAGCAGGGAAAGGGGCACACCCTGTTTTTTCTGCTTCTTGTGAGGATGCTGCAAAAATAGCAGTTAACCTCCTATAGACCAACAAATGCAATGCAAAAAAACATATGCAGAGTGGCTACAATGTTGGGGGAGGCTGCAATGCCTGACAGGGCTGATGGCTCTATCTGTGAGCTGTCTCAAGTCTCTACAGTGGAGGATTAGTATCATGCAAGCATGATAAGGGCCACCAGGTTCAGGTGGCGATACCCTTTTATATTCCTACCACCGACCTTTTTCTATGGGGAGACAAAAGTCCCAAGCTAAAAGCAGAGGAACTTAACCCAGGTACAGCTGAACTTAGTCTAGCAAAAAACAATGCCTGCTAATCTGCACAGCTAAATGCTGAGTAGGCGTCTTAGATGAATCTGTATCCAACACACGAGGTGCTTACATGCCCCAAGCTACCGTGTCCCACTGGCTTTACAGAGCTCTGACGTCTGGGCCTTTTTGAAGAGCCCGCCCTGCGTCTGCACCATGCGCCTACAAAGCGCGCCCCCCCTCGCGCACGCCCGCGTAGGGAAATGGTGGAGGCGGAGGGAAAGAGAGATCCCCCAAGGAGCGCCGTGGACCTGGACTACGAGGGACCCCCCACACCACTGTGGCAGAGCCTGAAGAGGAGGAAGTGGGTTGCACAATAGACCAGCTAACACTAAGCTTCTGTTTTGGAAAGCATGGTAAGCGAAACACCAGGCATGTCTTTTTACTGCCCTTAGTGGTGGAAAACAGATAAGACATGCCGCTACTCATGGAAGACAATCCTTTTGCATAGGATTTAGGGGTACCAGCTCTCTCAAGGGGAGATATATGGGTACTACAGCCATCCTGTCTCAACAGACATAGTTGTTTCTTTGCCCAGGCACACATGCCAGCTAGGGGAGGTATATGGGTGCCCTGAGCCATCCTGTCTCAGAAGACATAGTGGTTTACATTGCCCATGCAAGCATAAATTAGGTGAGACACATAATCCCCAAAGGAAGACCTACTGTCGAACCAAGTTCCGTAGGTACCTCCTCTTACCTTTCCACGCCGCAGGGTATTGCCAAGCAAAAGGCCCAATTTTTACCCTTTACTGTGGGTATCGTCCAAGACCTTCGGGGACCGGGGTCCATGATAGCAACCCACTCCCCTAGACCTATATAGCACCCTGGCAGCAGAAAAAAACATTTGGTCCTTGGAAGGCACAAAGTTCTGGAACCCAGGGTCCAGCCCTCCGGAGAGAGGCATTATAGGAAAAATCTCGTTCTTCGTACCGAGTACCGTCCACTTTGGCTATGAAGCACCTTGGACGGATCCGGATTTATGGAGGCTTTTTACATCCAGTATGGATCCCTCCAGTGGAGCTCCTTAGAGCACATGTTCACTCGTGACCAACACCTTAGACACTGGCGAAAAAACTGAGGTGCTTTCAGTATGAGAGGGGTTATATAGGGAGGGAACTAATTAATTACACCAGTGTCCAGCACCTGAAGGTGGAACATATAACCCACTTAGTAATGACCAAGACTCTGTGTCCCGTGATGTACGATAAAGAAACTAGTGCTGCTTGTACAGCGTGCAGCCGCTATGTATTTCAGTCTGTCATTAATTTCAACAGGCTGCTGGCAGCCGAGCTGAACACGACACACCTGCCTTCCAGACATCCAAAATGTTGGGATTTGATGCACATAGGCCAAACCAGCCATGTGCATGAGCCCGTAGATATCTTCTCTTATCTTCTTAATCTCTATCCTGTCCTAAAGACAGGGAGACAGAGACAACAATAATAATTATCCTTTGGGCACAGCAATGAATGTATCCACACATGCACCGATTCATTTACCTGTGAGCAGGGCTAGATTTGGACAAAAATTTGGCCCTGGACTTCATCACTTTAATTTTGAAAACACGCACAAAAACAGTATATAAACTATAAGCAATTGCACAAAAAAAGCCTCCCCCTTACATTAGAGTCCCCAGAGAGCCTCCCCCTTAAATCAGATTCCCCAGAGAGCCCTACCACTTACATCAGTGTCCCCAGAGAGCCCCACCTTACCTCAGAGACCCTTAGTGAGACACTCCTTACATCAGGGTCACCAGAGGCCAGACCGTGAGAGATGATGTAATCTCTCCACTGTGCATGGCTGCACATTAAGGGCAGAATAGCCGTGAGTTCTGGGGCAGACTGTGAGAGATGATGTCTCTCTGCTCTCTCGCCCGTCCCTCCCAAGCTGCCTGCCTGCTCTCCGGCTTTCCTGTGCTGCCTGCCGCATGGCTGCAGAGAGGGGTATGGCCCGGTAGTGGGCATATACTTCACGTGGTTGGGGACCCCTGGACTATATGCTGCAGATTTGTGGCAATAGCCCTAAAAGCCACCCCCTAGTGATGCCACTGGCTGTTACTGAGATGCCTGCGAGAGACAAATACATGAATCTGTTGGCACCCACACTGAAGTCAGAGTGCTCATTCCAAGTTTCTTTCTTTCTTAGTGCACAGAGAGCCCAAGTAAATAATAGGATTTTTGACTACAGTAAAATACTTTTTCTTGAAGCACTTAAAAAGGGACACAGAATAGATTAATTTAGGTTCTTGGGATATGCAGCTGCCTTCAGAAATTCAGACACTGGCAAACAAAGCTAAAAAGGATAGTCCAGTACAACCCTTTCCACTTGCAACATGCCTCAGATTTGTTAGCAAGCAATGATAGGAGTGGATCTTAGGAACAGAGGGGTGGGACCCGTATCTCTTAATGCACTCCATGAAAATAATTTTACTTCAATCCAAAAATCCTATTTTCCTAACCATAAGTTAAAAGACACAGGATGGATTAATTTAGGTTGATTGGGATGTAAAAAAGCAGTCCAATTGAGTGGTAGGCAGGAGAGCAAACAAAACACTAACAGAATCATGATAAAACCTCAAGTTAACAGAGAGAGTCCAACCAGGCCATTGAAGTATCTTACAACAGAAGTTGGCATCAGATAAGGTCCACTTTGTAAAAGTTAGATCTGGGAACCAAACACCAGGTGGAAGCCCTGCAACATGGGAAGAGATGCCTAATGCTGAAAAGCCCATGAAGCACTAACTGACCCAATTAAGCACGCTTTCATGGCAAAACCCTGTTCCTAAGTCTATAGGTTTAAATAAGTAACTGAACCCACTTGGCCTTACGGGTTCTTCAGGAATGGCAACTAGATAGTTAAATAGACAAGACTAAAGGCAGCTGAAGCTAGGAGAATGACTCAAACAGAGCAAACAGAATCCAGTCAACAGAGAAAAATATCTATAGATGAACTGAAATTTTGATCTATCTATGACCCAGTGGCGGCTGGTGCTCAAAATTTTTGGGGGGCGCAAAGGAAAAAAAAAATTGCAGTCTCAATGTGCCCAAACGCAGCCACTGTGCCATGCTATCAAACGCAGCCACTGTGCCATCAATTTGCACCACTGTGCAATGCCATAAAATGCAGCCACTGTTCCATCAATTCGCACCACTGTGCCATGCCATTAAACCAGCCACTGTGCCATCAATTGTCACCACTGTTCCATGCCATTAAACCAGCCACTGTGCCATCCATTGTCACCACTGTTCCATGCCATTAAACCAGCCACTGTGCCATTTATTGTCACCATGGTGCCATGCCATTAAACCAGCCACTGTGCCATCCATTGTCACCACTGTGCCCATGGTCGCTGCTGTACCAATTGTCCCCACTGTGCCCTGTAAATTGCTCTCTCCCCCCCCCCCCCGGCACTTACCTTTACTGGAGTCAGGCATCCACGTCCCACGATGTCTTCTCCCGCCCTCGATGACTGACAGGCGTCTCAGCCAATCAGGTAACCGGTAGCCAGATCCGGCCAACCTGATTGGCTGAGACGCCTGTCATCTTATCCAAGGGGCGTTCAGTCTGTGCGCTCTGAGAATAAGCTTCCGGGACCCGAGGGCTGTACTGGGAAAGCCTATCAGAGCTGTTGGCTCTGATAGACATTTCCATACAGCCAACCAGCTGCCGTTATTCAGATAACCGGACATGAGCGCCGACCATCAGAATAACAGCGGCAGCGGCGATAATAACATAGATTCGTGCAATGCATGAATCTATGTTATTAGACTCAGTGGCGGTGAGAGCCAGAGGGGGCGGCGCTCCAGCGCCCTCTATGGATAAAACCGCCACTGCTATGGCCGTTCACGTTCAATAGCAGTCAATCTGAGGACTGACTGCTCTCTAATGGGCTTGTTGGAAATGTTTTCTTTGATCAGCACTGTAGCCAATAGGCTGCAGCACTCATCAGTGTTTTCTGACAGCGGGGGAATCCCCACGGTCAGAATGTACTAGCACAGCAGCAAGGTTTCCCTTATCCACCGTAAATGTCTAAATGGAGAAATCAGTTTTTTTTCTTTTAAACTGGCCAGCTGGATGCAGAGCAGAAGGAGTTATTGGCTTTCTGTGACTAGGTAACCATAGGCTGCCACAAAGTTGTAGTACAAACAGTATGCAAATTAGATGGTACCACCAATGAGTACTCACAGACTCACAATGTAGCGAAGGAGGGATTACTTGCCTCCTTCGAGTAGGTCATTTTAGGCATCAACAGATAGGATGGGGACAGAACATTGTAAGGAGCCAGGAGAACCTCACCACACAAGTGGCAGATGAAGGAGGAATGTGCGTGCTGTTCAGTTTTGGTGCAGCATGTTAGTGGCTAGTGCACATGTGCAGGTCAGGAGCGACCCAGGAGTCATGAGGGGTGCGTGGCACAATAAAATATAGTGTTGCAGCCATTCCATAAATGTGTGCAGCAGATGGCTGTAAACCGTGCTGTACCTGACTCACACCTTAGGCCCTGTACACACGATCAGACATGTCCGAGGAAACATGTCCGACGGACCGTTTTCATCGGACAAGGCGGAAGCGGTCTGTTGGTCTGATGTGCGGACCAAAATCCCCTCGGACCAGAACGCGGTGACGTAGAACACAACGACGTGATGATAAAACGAAGAAGTTCAATGCTTCCAAACATGCGTCGACTTAATTCTGAACATGCGCAGGATTTTGGTCCGATGATTTTGTGTACTAACCATTGAACATGTTTCCAGCGGACAGGTTTCTAAGCATGTTTGGAAACTTTTGTCCGCTGGAAAACGGTCCGATAGGCCGTACACATGATCGAACATGTCCGCTGAAACTGGTCTGTGGACCAGTTTCAGCAGACATGTTCGATCGTGTGTACGCGGCATTACACATTAGTGTCTAGGCAAGTGCCTTCAGCAGAGCACACACATTACAGGCCAGCCCTGCTTCTTACTCCAGTGGGGTCTGGGTTCACCTTCTGTGGCAAAGCCAAAGACCAGCCAATCTGGAAAGCTGCAAAATGAGTTCCTTTTGGCTCTGCAGTAACTGTTAAATCATACTAGAAGTACAAAAACTTGATTAAAAGAAAAGGTTTTGCTTCCATCAGAGGAGAGAAGATATCCATTCACATAGGACACTAGCAAAAAACGAAGGCATGCTGGGAGTGGGAAGGGCTGTTACTGGGCCGGTCCTTACAGCTTTGCTTGCCAGTGTACGATCTTCCAAAGACAGTATCATAATCCAATGTACCCAAATGAATGCGTCCTATGTCCCTTAATATATGAGTAAGACTTTATTTGTATTGACTAATACCAGGATACCAATGATCTGCTAATTGTCACTTAACTGAAGAAGCAATTAAAGTTAAAATAAAGAGGTACCAGAATTGGCGGGAGCCTCCAGAGGTCAAGTTTCTTTGTGGCCACACAATGTGTTTTGCATTTGGAACAAAAATACATTTCATCTTCTCCCAGCTCCTCTTCACTGGTGAAAGCCCGAAGGCAGCTATCCAAATTAATAGGCTCTGCTTGTGCTCTACGACTCTGTTCCACACTTTCATGCTCTTCCACGATCTGTACACAACAGAGAAAAAAAAAACATGTTGTAAATATCTACAATAGACATTAAACTGTATTTTCCTGAAAACCTGTAGCTTGATTGTAAACACCTGTGTGTTTAAGTGTGAACAGTGCATGTTATCTTAGCTTGCAGAACTTGGATTCATTGAATGAGCTTCCAAAAAAATTAAATATTGCAGAATATACAGCCTCATGCTACATAACCAAGCTCAATTTCATACTAATAAAACTAAATTATTAATGTATATTAAATAGAAAACTAGATTTTTACACCAAAAGCATTGTATTTAAATACATGTTATAAAAATAAAACAAAATAGATTGAAATAAAAAAAATCAGCTGTTCTAGTAGGCCTTTCCTGACATTCCTCACATCCTACAGCAAAAGCCATGGTCTGCAAAGAGCTTCCAAAGCATCAGAGGGATCTAATTTTTTTAAATTATCAGTCAGGAGAAGGGTACAAAAGAATTTCCAAGGCATTCGATATACCATAGAAGAGAGTGAAGACAGTCATCATCAAGTGGAGAAAATATGGCACAATAGTGACATTACCAAGAACTGGACGTCCCTCCAAAATTGATGAAAAGACGAGAAGAAAACTGGTCAGGGAGGCTGGCAAGAGGCCTACAGCAACATTAAAGGGGTTGTAAAGGTAAAAAAAAAATTCCCTAATTAGCTTTCTTTACCTTAGTGCAGTCCTCCTTCACTTACCTCATCCTTCGATTTTGCTTTCAAATGTCCCTATTTCTTCTGAGAAATACTCACTTTCTGTTCTTATGTCTGTAACTACGCACAGTAATGCGAGGCTTTCTCCCTAGTGTGGAGAAAGCCTCTTGAGGGGGGAGGGGGCGAGCAGGAGTGTCAGGACGCCCACTAACACACAGCTCCTTTCTCTATCGGCAAAAAAGAGAGTGTCCTGACTTGCCTGCTTGCCCCCTCCCCCCTCAAGAGGCTTACTCCACACCAGGCAGAAAGCCTCACATTACTGTGTGTAGTTACAGACAGAAGAACAGGAAGTGAGGATTTCTCAGAAGAAATAAGGACATTTAAAAGCAAAATGGAAGGATGAGGTAAGTGAAGGAGAACTGCACTAAGGTAAAGGAAGCTATTTAGGGGGGAAATGTTTACCTTTACAACCCCTTTAAAGGAGCTGCAGAAAAAAATCTGGGCAAGTACTGGCTGTGTGGTACATGTCACAACAATCTCCTGTATTCTTCAAATGTCTGGGCTATGGGGTAGCGTGCCAAGCCGGAAGCCTTTTCTTACCAAGAAAAGCATCCAAGCCTGGCTAAATTTTACAAAAACACATCTAAAGTCTCCCAAAAGCATGTGGGGGAAAATGTGTTAGGGTCTCATGAAACCAAGGTTGAACTTTTTGGCCATAATTCCAAAAGATATGTTTGGCGCAAAAACACTTCACATCACCAAAAGAGACCATACCCACCTTGAAGCATGGTGGTGACAGCATCATGCTTTGGGGCTATTTTTCTTCAGCTAGAACAGGGGTATTAGTCTAGGTAGAGGAAATTATGAACAGTTCCAAATACCAGTCAATATTGAGAGGAACTTCATCTTTCAGCATGACGACAACCCAAAGCATACTGTACATCCAAATCAACAAAGGAATGGCTTCACCAGAAGATTAAACGTTTTGGAATGCCCAGCCAGAACCCAGACCTGAATACCAGTGAAAATCTGTGGGGTCATCTGAAGAGGGCTGTGTACAGTAGATGCCCTCAAAATCTGACAGATTTGGAGTGTTTTTGCAAAGAATAGTGGCCAAATATTGGCAAGTCAAGATGTGCAATGCTGATAGACTCATACCCAAAAAGACAGAGTGCTGTAATAAAATCAAAAGGTGCTTTAACAAAGTATTCATTTAAGGGTGAGCACACTTATGCACCCATATTATTGTAGTGTTTTATTTTTGCTTCCATCCACCTAAAATAGTTCAGTTTGTTGTTCAACTGAGTTGTACAGTTTATGGGTCACATTAAAAAGGCGGAAAAAGTTCTGAAATTATTTATCTTGGTCTCATTTTTTTATTTTACATCACAGAAACCTGACATTTTAACAGGGGTGTATAGACTTATTATATCCACTGTATATTGACTCTGGATGCAGAACATCATCCAACATCCCTTGTATCTTCAAGCGTGTCTTCTGGACAACAATGCACTGGCAATTAAGCTTTGTGGGAGCACACCTGTTGTGCGAGTTTTATACTTTCAATTTTTTTAAACAACCATAATGCTCATGAAGCAAGCTACCCTTTGAAAACAATGGTCTTATTCTCTGATAAATCATAAAACATATCCAATGGTGGTCATAAGTTATCTACAGAGCAGACTATGAAAAGAAAGAAATTTAAAGGTGAATGCAATTGTTATATGCACAATTAAAATCAGTTTCTTATAACCAGAATATATGTACTTACTAACTGAGGCTCTGAAGAAGCGGGGAGACCCTCGAAACGCATCAGTGCTTTTGGACTATACGTCCCATCATTGTTACTGGCCAGCTGATCTTGCTGGATGATGCAACTTGATGGACTTTATACCACATGCTTGACTCAATACTCGTTTGTTAGTATGCATTTTTATTCTTTATACATTAAAGTGTTGCAAGGCTGGTGCGCCCTATTTTCTTTTTTCCTTTTTAGATGTCCCTGCTGAGCTATTGTGTTCTGACAAAGTGGGGCTGAACAAAGTGATTAGCGCTCGCAACCAATCGGATGCTGGTATTCCAACATGCTTGTTTGTCAGAAGCCGTTCGCAACCAAAATATCAGGTATAATGATAAATAGGACCATCTCACAAAATATCCCCTGCTATGGCTTAGGTGAACAGGAAATACTGAAAGAATACACTGATCAGTGGCTGCAGGCGCTGATCAACAAACATTTCCAAACTTTTTCCCAAACAGGGATGGCTAACCAGCTTCAGAGTTCAACCATTTATTATTGGCTGTTGACCCGAAATCTGTGTTTTATTAACTTCAGGATTAAACAAGAAACAAAGATCTAGTCCTAAATGAATCATCTTACCCTTTCCTGAGATGTCTGGTAACGTAGATGTAGGGCTGTGGGATCCCAGTCCACAGCAATGTAAGCATTGCCAATATATGCCCGGTCTTCTGCACAATCAATCTTACATCCCCTGCAAAACCTTGATATAAAAGAAAAAAAAAAGAAAATAAGATCTACATTTAAAGGCATGGAACACTCAACCTATACCATACAAAATCAACATACATTCTGCCTGGTACTTCAATCAACAGCTCTGCTCTGGGAGTGCCGTTGATTAGAATAGCTATTCTCTCCATTGAGCTCTTGCTAGCCCATACCATATTCTAACCATAGCTGCAGCAATTAGCAGTGTTAAATTAAAAATATAAAAATAAGATGCAACTGTAGCAGTTCAATTGTAATTTAGATTTATAATTTTCCATCAAGACCAAAACAGGTATTAATATTTAAAAATACAATAAGAATGCATTCACAAAGGAGGCTGAGGGCTGGCAAAACAGGCGGTAGATCTGGCTTTTACTGCTTCCCAAGATGCCCACCTAAACAGTGCAATGATATGGCCAGAGGGTGTGTATATGTATATATGTATATATATATATATATATATATATATATATATATATATATATATATATATATATATATATATTTCTGCAGCCAAAATGTCTTGCTTCACATGGTGGGAAAAAAAATATACAGTATGTTACTCTTGGCATGAGGAACCATCACCAACAACAACCCGATAGAGGCAATGGGGCTGTTACACAACTGTCCTGCAACAAAGTGTAATGTACACAACTGCAGTGCTGCAAGCTTTCACTGGTTATAACAGACATCCAGGTGGTGACACATCGCTTCTGAGCCACCTGTCACAGGACTAAAAAAAATCAACCTCTGCTTTTTAGAGGGGCAGTAAACGATACTGCACATGTAAAACAAGCCCTTACTGACAGGCAGCATTGCTCAAATGATCTGCCGTTTTACTATCAAACTCACACCATAAGAAAGCAACCTACACCCACTTATCATTAAACTATCCAAATCATGTTAAGTAAACCAAAATATCAAGGGCAATGCAATATCAAATAAAAGAGGACCATCTCACAAAATGTCAGTAGTGCCCAACCTTTTGAAGTGCAAGGGGCATTTAAGCGACTTAGTGATGGTCTCAGGCCACAATGAGCGGAGCGGGTGGATGGCAAGTCAGTGTCCGCTCTGCATATACAAAGTGGACACTGACACAGTCCACTATACTTTATTTTCTGCGGATCGTATTGAAGATAGGACACAAGTCGGTTTACATCTGCCACTCCTTAGAGGTGAATGGAGGGTCCCCAATTGGGTCAGACCATGTGAAAGGGTCCCATGGCTGCTTTCACACTGATGCGCTGAGGTTTACCCGCACCACGGGTGCAACACAGTGTACCTTTTGGCTTTCCTGCCCTTTACAGTAGACTTCTAATATATTCTGCAAGTTTGGTGCACTTTCAGAAAGCTCACCAAAAACGCAGATGGTAATAACAGAAGTCTATGGCTCAGTGCAGGAGGTAAACCGCAGGTGCACTGCTGTGCATCTGCGGATTAGTTTGAAAGCAGCCCAGTAACCACTGCAGAAAAGATATGGCCATATATACACTGTGATTTTAGTAATAGACTGATCTTTAATAACAGTATTCTATTCTATTCCATCCCAGAGCAGGAGGTCGCGGGCCACATCAAAGGGCTCCGTGGGCCACATGTGGCCCCCGGGCCACTGGTTGGGCACTCCTGGCTTAGGTGAACAGGAAAAAAAATAGAGCGTCTGGGAATGATGTAATAAAAACTGACAGTGGCTCCTAATGACATGACTGCAATATTGTAAACAGACTCAATGACAGTGAAATGACACCTCCAATTATTTTCACAGATTTTGCCAAATATACCCTGTAAAATTATATTCAAAATGTGCCGCATAAACAGCAGTAGCTGTCATACCACAGGCTCCTTTGATCTGCAACGGAAAAGGACATCTAGTAGCATATTTATATTTCAATCAACATCTTCAACATCATTACAATACAAGCATATTTAGGAACACTGAATGTGAATTTTCAGTTTAATCATTTACCTATACCAAGGGCACTGAGCACACGAATTACCATCCTTCTGCACCACTCGTAGTGTAAAAGGATATTGGTATCCCATGCTGTCATCACTGAAACGTAAGAGAAAAAAGTTTTATGGTTGATGATTATTTAATTTGAAGAATTGCAATTATCTCCACACAAGTAAGCTATAGGTATCATAACATTATTAACCAATTTGGCTCAAGAGCAATTTTATTCTTTGATGCATACATGTAAAGATCCACATTTTTGGCAATAAAATTACACCACATTATACCCATTTTTGGTTAAAATATAAAAGATGAGGTTGCATTGAGTAAATAGATACCCAATGTTTTAAAATTGCGTGCACCTGTGATGTTGCCAAAAATTACGGTGCCCAGAAATCACCATAGGCGGCACTTTAAATGTCGTTATAGCTCATCAATTTAGAGTTAAAGGGTCACTAAAGGATTTTTTTTTTAGCTAAATAGCTTCCTTTACCTTACTGCAGTGCTGTTTTCATGTCCTTATTGTTCGTTTTTGCTTTGATGTTGCTGTAATTCTGCTCTGATCTCCACACTTCCTGGTTGTCTGTTTCCTTATAACCACAGTGCTGGGAGCTTTCTCACTGTGGTCACTAATCAAGGAGGTGTGATTACTGTGTGTAAACTGAAACTGGGTTGGTGCTGAGGGGTTTTAGACAAACCATCACTGCCCTCTATTGGCTCTCTGGCTCTGTACATCAGAGAGACAGGAATTAACAGCAACAATGAAACTAGAACTGTGGGTTGATTATATATTTGATTTTTATCCATTTTTAATCATTTTTAAAAGGAATCAGTTAACTTTTATGTCTCTATACCCTGTAAACAGTCATTTCAGCCCAATTTGTTTTCCTTTAGTGACCCTTTAACTAGAAGCTCTTGTGCTATTTACCCTGCCCTTCACGCCATCTGCTTGGTTAGAGATCTGCTTGGTTAGAGGGGTCTCCTGGCTGTACGGAGCAGGAAAGGGTGCATCTGGACCCTGAAGTGACATCACTTCTGGTTTCATTGTTTGCAGATGAGATTTAGGCATTGACTTGCCTCGGTCTCACTGCACTCCCCCCGCCGGCAGATGTGTTCCTGTGTGTCGGCAAGCACAGGACAGCCCGAGAACCACAGGAGGAAGGTGCACTGCCGGTGGGAAAGGGGGTCACCGAGTGCCGCATCACTTTCACTTAGAAATCATCAGCCTATAATCAAAGGTTCACTCTTTGGATGGAAATAGTATGCCCAAAGAAGAGCGCTGTGCAATCCTATTGTACAGAGCAGGCAAGTATAAACCTGTTTATTAATTATATATTTTTTTAAATTGCATATTACAATCAGTAAAAAAGAAAACAGTTTGAACCATTTGGGCAACACATTTTAATTACGTTTTCCTATACACAGGTTACGTTATAATGGTTCTTTGCCCTCTACTATTATCCAATTACTTTCATCACATTTACATACCAGTCTTGTGCATGATTGCTTGCTTCCTGTGGCGGAAGAGGACTTGCAAGTCTGGAGACCTGAATCCACACCGCGTCATAAAGATCTTTCTTGCGGGTATGGACAGTGCAAGGAACAATCAATGGCATTCCAAAGAGGCTGGGGCGATTTTTTTGAGATGACAGAAAATAAAGCTCTGTTCTCATCTTGAAAATAGAAAGGGAAAAAAATTAGCATGAGAATTATAAATAGGACTACTAAATTTTAGTCTACTACATAAACAGTCTACTAAATTTTATACAGAGTAGAAAATGGATAGAAGCGGTGTTAGCTTTATATCTCTCCAGTTAAAGGCATGGACTCTCACTTTTTCTCAATCTCACATCTTTCAACTCAACAGAAACCCTGGGAAGAGGCGATGAGGGGAGGGTCCAAATTTTTACCACTCTAAGGATTAAAAAAATAAAAGTGTTCTTTGGAATATTACCTTCTTGAAACATGGCATTATACCGGTATCACTTGACTTAATACTACTGTAAGCCTTTACCGTTCTTGATAGCCTCAGTAATGTAAAAATGCCTACTAAATCATATTACTTTATTTTGTAAAATTAATAAAAACGATTGAAACAAAGAAAATAAAAAAGTGTTCCTCGATATTTATAGTGAAACGCAAGTCTTTTTTTTTTTTTTTTTTTTAGAACAAACTGCATGTAGGCAGGTTATTATTGCAGAAGAGACATGCAATGTGTCTCCTGCGATAAAATACACCTACCGGTCTGCTTGCAGTCTTCTGCAGGAAGAAAACTGAGCTGCATAAGTACAGCTCAAGTAACTTCGCTAGCACAGGTCCCTGTGTGACATGTGCAGTCACACATTGGCCAGTGGACATGCCCAGAAAACAACACCTGTGGAGAAGGTGCATGCACCGGAGAGCAAGTATAATGTCCCTTTTGTTCTGCTCTAGGTTATATTTTCTTTTTCAATAACATGTTAAGGCTATAATAGCTGCACAATACATTTCTAAGAAAGATGACAAAATAAGCCAGAATGAACAACATAAAAACACAAATTTTTAAATATACAACATAGGTGACGCATGCCATCGTTTATTTAAGAAACTAAGCTCCATCCAAGAGTGAAGTCAAAAGCTTTGCTGGTGCGAATTAATTTCCATAAGCAAAAGCCTATGATGACAGCAAGACACTACTTGGAAGGATGAACACAAATTCACAGCGACATAAAATAAATATAGGACACTGGAAATGATGGCTTGGGGCACAAAATAACATTTTCCTTAATCTGTGATATCACTAGTACTTGCCAAGGACCCTGTTGTCATCTCTGATTGTTGGTACAGTTAGCATTAACGTAAAACAAAGTATTCACACAGATTTATCGCCCATCTAAATGCATACTTGTAAAGGGCAACAGAAAAATTTCTAAAAGTGGATCTCTTTCCTAAATGTTAATACAAAGCAATGTTAACTTCCTTGTTTGGAAGTCTAAAGAAAGATTAATAGGAAAGTAAAATGCTTGCCCTCCCTGGAGAAAATGCCACTTTGGGCTCCCTGTCATTACTAAATGCCACATGTTCTCTGCTGACAGACAATACGAATTTGTATTCTCCATTTCATCAGAGGTTACACAATCTAGCGTGTACCTCTTTAGATATGTACATGCACAAAAAACACTAAAATTTGTTTATCTCAAATTATGCAAGCCTCTGGTTCATCAACTCTAATAAAGACAAATGGGAAGCGTAGGTAACACCATGGCTTGTTACTATTTCACCATGTACTGACAATGTTTCAATCAATAGTCATAACTAAAGCTATAAATATACCTGCACCTGGTGAAATAATTGTGTTTGCAAAGACTTGCCACTGAATATCAATAAAACTAATCCTTGCCAATCAAATTTTCTTCTTTAGACTGGAAAATTATATTATTTAGGACCCCGATAGGAGGAAAGGGGGGGGGGGGCATTTTGTCTTAGTTAATCTTAAAAGGAGAAGTTCACCTTTGTATAAAAAATAAATGCACATCTTTTTGAAGGTAAAAAAAAAAAAAAAAAAACGTGTATTTATTATTTTTTGTATTAGAAGCCTGTAAAGCATCACAACAGCAAATAGAGGATCGCTGATGCCATGCCGGTCTCCTGCATACTGTCAGAGTGTCCACTGACCCATACATCCTGTACGGGTCAGCCTATACTTTCTGACAGCAAGACTCGATTAACTACTACAGCGCTCCACGCCGCCATGGTAATTCATTGAGAATTACAAGCCAACAGCCGCTAAGGATGTCAGGACTTGTAGTTCATTCATACACAGAGCTGTATGTTGAATGACGTGCCTGTGTGGGCGGAGCCCCTGATGGCCACACTGCTTTCAAAAACCGACAGCTAGTCCAGGAAACTTCTCCACCATACTGCTGCCAGAGGGAGGGAGGACAGCGGCTGCAGCACTGGGAACATGTTACATGTTCCTCCCTAAAAATTGGGTGGAACATGTAACATGTTGCCAAAGGTGAACTTATCCATTAAATCTAAACCTAGCAGCAGCTGTATGTACCTTGCCTTGCTGTATGGATGAGAATCTAGCACAAGGAGGTACAAACTGTTCTAGACACAAAATGTGTGAAACAAAAGTTAGGGCCCCCAGGATCTTACAGGTTAATGGATGGTGGGGTTACTACGAATATATCTACTTAACAGGTTCAAGTGCCAAGTTCATCTGTTTTAGGTAGATCAAATTTTCCAATATACAGTCAAATGACTGTAGGTTGTTTTCTTATCCCCTGCTCCACTGTGGAACCGCTAAATACAATTACAATTCAGTACCTTCCTGTATTTCATAGCAATGAATTAGCTTCTCCATCTCCTATTGTTAGAGTACATTACCATATGGAAGGGAAATACTGATGTGTTATCTTACCATTTTTCTGTGAATTGCAATAATATAGCCTATGAATGCACCCTCAGGTTGGACTGAGACATGACCGTTAAGTACTCCATTTCCAACAACAGTTTTCTCTGTTCCACATGGCACTACAGTATTTGGCATTCCATTTGGGATTATTGGTGGTCGATTCAGCACTCCATTTGCAATGAGACTATGAGGTCCATTTGATGATGGCACTGTGCTGGTATCTGCAAACCAGGTAAACACAAACCTAATGCAATCTGCTTACTGTGAAGTCACTATTAAATTGAATTACAGGTGAATTTCTTTGCATAAACATTTTTAGAGCTCACATAAGGCTAACTTTGTATACAACAATTAACAGTATATCAACAAGCAAAATAATTCAGATGAAGGGAATTGCACATAAAATAAAATTAAAAACTTGTTTTATCAATTTGTGTTTGCATTACACATACATATCTATTCAAACATAAAATGAATGAATAAGCTATAAATCAACAATAGATAGTAACGTGAAAAAATAAATAAATTCTCAGGTGAAAATAAATAAATAAATATAGTACCAAAAATGCATAAATAGAATTTGTGTAAAAATACATATAAACTGATAAAAACTATTTAAATAAATAACTAATTTGTATAGTCCATAAAACTTTAACGTGCTGAATAATTATTTTCTGTAAAATTCATGCTGCAATACAAAGTGCTGTATGATCCGTGCGAAAGTGCTGCATGCCACTCTTGATGAACTATTCTGGTGATTCACTCAGTGCACCCTTCCTCCGTGCTCTGGTATTTCCCGCACATCACAACGAAACCGGTCGAGCGGACGCACGCTGTTACAACACTTCCACGAGTATATACAACGCCTGATCTGATTTTATTAAATGTGAGCACCCAGCGATTTTAATCAATAAAAACAGACTTGTTATACGGTATCGCACTATTGGGCATCCTCTTTCTTTCCTTTGAGTAAACACTGGAACAAAGCCATACACAGGGGGACAATAAAGATTTGCCAGAGCGCAGCACAGGGCGTACAATGTGGATGCTTGCTACCCCAGGAGGGGGTTTTGATCTGGTGAGTGTGGGAAATACCAGAGCACGGATGAAGGGTGCACTGAGTGAATCACTAGAATAGTAATTAGGAGTGGCATGCAGCACTTTCGCATGGATCATACAGCACTTTGCACTGCAGCATGAATTTTACAGAAAATAATTATTCAGCACGTTAAAGTTTTATGGACTATACGAATTAGTTATTTATTTAAATAGTTTTTATCAGTTTATATGAGATTTTTTACACCAATTGTATTTATGCATTTTTGGTACTATATTTATTTCTTTATTTTCACCTGAGAATATTTTTTTTTTTCACTTTACTATCTATATTAGCATTTATGTGCACAACACATTTTTCTCATTATTTATAACTTACACAGCAGGCGCCACCACCTACTAATCCCCTCTCTACAATCTATATCCCACCTCGGTGGGGTACACCTGTAGGGGCAGCCACTTTCTATCTAATCTGCACCTTACAACATATACATTTCACCGTCCTTACTGCAACATATATTTTAGAGTTTTTTTCTGTGGCGCGGATTCACACCACTCCCTCTATAAATCAACAATAGCCTGTTCTTCTGTCACTGAGCAAGAGTCCTACAAAATTCAGTAGATGATTAAATCATATAACAACTTACCTTTCATAACAGCGCGCAATCATGAAACAATGGAGGTATTCTGTATGTCTATTGTGCATGTACACATCGATAAAAGATACTAGGACAAAACCTTTTAATTTTATTTTTTTAATAAAATAACAAACATGGTCTACTTGCCTGCCTTGTGCAATGGTGCTGCGCCCCCCTCATCACAGCATTTGATTGGCGGCAGCGGGAACCAATGGCGAGAGCTGCTGCTCTTGTGCCTGTCGCTGGATCTGATCGGGCAACGGTAAGAATAAGGGGGTCTGGGTGGTGATCCTGCAGCAGAAAAGGTTTTTAACCCTAATACATAAAATGTATTAAGGTAATAAAAAAAACCTTGAGGCTTTAGAACCACTTTAACACCAGCCTAAAGTTGGCCATGCATGGAACGAAATACAGCCGGTTCATTGGGGATCTGCCAAATTTCGATCAATTCATGGCCATTGTAGATGAACAGAAGTTGATCCACTGATCAACTTCTGTTCAACCACTCTGTTGGATTCTAACTGCTCAATCAGTGCATTCTGACAGCGGGGACATCTCCCCGCTGTCAGAATACAAGAACCCAGCAGAGTAATGTATGAAACGATTAGGGGACACTACTTTTTTAAATTTTTCATTAGGCTTAACTGCAAAATAGTCACTTATTTGGAGGATCAGGCTGCTTTGTGCAAAATCATTGCACAGACCAGATAAGCATAACATGTTTGTTAGCCTATGAAAAAAAAAAAAAAGAAAAAAAAAAGTCACTTTAAATATCCAGGTGCTGGACTCTACAATCTGGACTCTAATGTTCAGATTAATGTGGGAACCTAAATCACAGTATAACTGATGAATCTTTGATTCCCTGTCCCATAACTAGCCAAGGCATTATGCGAAACAATGTTATTTGAAGGTCCTAGTATCGACCCATCTCCCCCCCCCCCCCCCCCCCCCCCCCCCCCCGATTCCTCTTTTCCAATTCTGGTGCACAACGGGAACAAAGCTTCTCAGAACTTATTCCCCAAACAGAATTAAGCAAGGACAACATACAGACTTTGATTTCACATTGCTAAACACATAGCTTACCGCCACTTTAGGGTACTGCTCAGATACTAATGCAATTTTATATTTAAAAACACAGGATTAAGGTAAAGGAGGAGGACATTAATTGAATTACTCACCTAGCTCACTTGGGGTAGTGGCTGATGTAGGGGAACCAGGAATCGGAATTTCAAAAGCACATAGAAAACCACTCACTGACAGTCTAACTTTTTGGTTATCCTGAGGAAAGTTCTACAAGAGAAACCACAACTGTTTTAAGAAAACTGCTACAACAGGCACAAAGGTGAAGTGTTCTAAAAACAAAACTGAAGCTATTACCCCTAATTAGGCTATTGCAACCAATTATTTTACATTTTACATTTTATTTTCACCATTACAGGCAAAAAATGAAAATAAGCACTGGACAGCATATTTACTTTATCCCCATCATCAGGTAATGAAAATATTTTGAGTGCCCCTACCATTTATAGATATTTAAAAAAAAAATGATGGCTAAATTTCTAAACACTGTGTAGCTGGACTGCAAGATCAGGAGCATATCAGTTAAATTTGTGGTCTTAGCACTAGGTAGCAATAGTTATTGATGGCTGGCAGTTATGTCACTATCTGTGAAACACCTTCAGTCCCTAACATCATGATAAAAAACAGCACCCATAACTCGAGTAGTTAATAATTCCCTTGAACCATAGAAGCAGCCATCTTGGCCTCGGTTCTAGTGCTCTAGTGCTGTTGCGTCTTGCAGCTCTCTCATTGGCAGCAGACATCTTGGTCTTCTGTGTTCGTTGGCTAAGCCGACAGGACTTCACTCCCGCAAATGCGCGTAAGTTTCATTCATCTCAACGCATGCCAAAATTGTACACCAAGCCTTGCATGTGCAGCTTAGTGTACAGTGCGGACAGGCAGGTAAGCAACACAGTATATCGCTTCAGAATTTACAAACCTGCCAGTTTGTCTTTTCTTTTTCAGGTTTGCATTTCACTTTAAATCGATAGGTTTAGTTCTGCTTTAAGGCTAGGTTCACACTGGTGCGATCACAGACATCACATGTAATGCGCACCACATTGCTATACATGTGATGTCTGTGTGATGCAAATTCAGCCATACAAACTATTGGTTTGGTGCAGGACCCTTTTTTTGGTACGCACTGCAATAGGATTGCATGGGTATTGACACTGACGCGATTCGATTCCTGTACCATTTCATAGTTTGCACTGCGATCGGCAAACCGATTTGGGGGTGTCATTAACTTTACATTGACACCCCAGCGGTTCGCATGTCAGTGTGAACCAGTGTGCGATACAGGTGCAATGTGGGAACCCGCAAAGGAATCGCAGGGTTTCTAGCATGGCACCAGTGTGACCTGGGACTAAAACATCCTTTATATTGTCTTAAAGTTTTTTTTATAACATGAAACCTGCCACATTAAACTTGAAAATAATGGAGTTATTATGCCTTTATGTAAATTAACATTAAGGCCCCTTTCACACTTGTACAGCCTGAAAGTGGTGCAACTTTGAAGCAATGCCTGTGTAATCTTGAGGTCCATGGACCTTAAGTCACATCAAAGTCGGACCAAAGTAGTGCAGGGACTTTGAAGTCGCACAGATATGAATGAAACTCATTAGAAATCATGGGGTACAACTTGTCATGTGTCTTTGCATAGCCAAGTCGCACAAGTGTGAAAGGGGCCTTAAGTGTAGAATTTGCTTACTCAGTAACACAAGCATTGGTCTAGTGTCTGAACATTTTGTAAACAAATTGTTGCATTGCCTCATAATATTTTGGGTTTTCAAGATGAAAATATGCCTACAAGTTATTATAGTACACTTAAATCTGGGTAATTAAATAAAAGTATATAAAAGTATATTCAGACATTAGACATTTTGGCAAACACATAAGTGACTGTAATGGAATTTCTTTGGGGCTCTGGATACAAGACCTCGTAAAATTGTGTTATATTGGGAGAACACAAAAAAAATATTGAATGGATGGTCAATGTGGTTTAGGGTTAAGTAAACCTAACAAAAGGGTCTAACTAGCCCTCAAAATATCAGTTAACTTTCTGCCACATGGAAATATATGGAAATTGCATTGTAGAGAAAAAACTGCAACCATTTCTCTACTGTACACTAAAAACACAGGCTGTACTGTCAACAATCCATGCACCTGATTAAATCTGAAGTACAAAAAACTACAAATTAAAATGTTAAAGTCCCCCGACCTAGTATTAATTTAGAAAAAAAAAAAGGGGGGGGTGGGGGAGTAGAGAAAAAGTTCAGAGCCTGCATTCTGCCAGCCAGGACAACCACAGTATTGATCTCTGTATACAACACTTCCTTCTTGGTTGGCACTTGTACTGTGGCTACAGCAGCCTGGACATTAGCCCACGGACAACCTAAAGCTGGCCAAACAGATTAAAGTGCAGCTGGTTCAGCAGGAACCGGACGAATTTCAATGCATTTGTGGCCCTGCCCGGCATTTTGAAAAAAAAATCAGCACAAAAGGCCAATCGGCTGCAGCACTGAACAGCAGGGGGCCTCCTGCTGTCAGCATACAATGACACAGCAGGAAGATTCCAGCATCCACCTCTAACGTGTGGATGTGGGAATCCGTTCAGTTTTTTTCATTCAGCTCCCTGGCTGAACAAAATAAATAAATAAACGGAACAAAGTATGGCCAATTTTATATGTCCATGCAGTTGACCAGCAAAGGTGCACTATTGCAATTATCCAGCTGACTGAGAAAATATTCAAACAGAGGGCAATACTGTGGGGTCTGGTGTTCTGATTTTCCAAATTAACCCAAGGGTTAGCAGGAGAACATACAGGGCGTTAACTAGCATTGTATTAATAATTTCAGTTTCATTGAGTTTTTATTTCCACTTTGAGTTTCCACATCAGTGAAGCTATAAACGTTAGGCCTTCTTTGGTACACATGCACATGGCATAAACCTAGCTATCAACATTTACCTTAATATTGGAGCCATGTACTTCTGCCAAAAGAATCTGTTCTGGTTTCAAGCTACAGAGTTCACTAAGCTGTTTCTTCAGGCCTGTGTACTTTTCATCCATGTTGAGCCGTAACCCGTACCGAATAGGAGTGGTGCCATCTAATTTAATTACTTAAAAATAAAAAATAAAATATAAAAATTGAGCTTTAGTTCCAAATGCAAAATAATCACACATTTAGCCATATTTGTTTTATTTACTGAATAATAAAAATGAAGTAAATAAAACAACCACAAAATCAGTATTAAAGCGGAGCTCCACCCAGGAAAACAACATTTTGCCATGTTGTTTAAAAAAATTAAATAAAAAAAACCTGAAAAAAAAAAAAAAAATACTCACCCGAAATAGCTGTTGCTATGTGGAAGTCCGTAATCTGCCTCTTCCACTCCGCGGTGCCTTTTTTTCTTGTCCTTCTCCTTGTGAATGGGGCGCGCTGCTTTCTGGGAACTGTGTGTGTTCTCAGAGAGCAGCGCGCCCATTCACAAGCCAGCGTGAGACTCACGCAGGCGCAGTAGGAAATGGGCAGTGAAGCCGTACGGCTTCACTGCCTGTTTCCCATAGTGTGAATGGCGGCGCGGGACCCAGAGCGATCGTGGGACCGGCATCGGGGGGCCCATCAGCGCGGGCAAGTAGGACAAGGTAAGTGTCCTTATTTAAAGTCAGCAGCTACACTGTTAGTAGCTGCTGACTTAAAAAAAAAAAAAAATCACGGCTGGAGCTCCGCTTTAACACTCAACTACTGACCTAATATTACACAATAAAAAATGCAAACAAGGCTACTATGTCCAATACTCATCCGGTTGATCATCATTGGGTGCCACAAGGCTTACAGCTTTAAATAATTTTAGGCCAATGTACTTTTAAATCCCAATGATGTAAACACAAGAGGCCCTAATAATTTGCAATCCGTGGTTTAGTCTTTGCAAGTTTATATTGAGAAACACTATCCTGAAATTGTTCTACAACTTTTAGACACAGCTTTTTACACCCTCACTCTCCAAGATGTTCTTTTTATACCCAATCAAATTACTGACCTGTTGCCAATAACCTAATTGGTACCAACAAGCAAGAGCTAGAAGAACATTTTGTGGCCAATTAGGTTATTGGCAACAGGTCAGTAATTTGATTGGGTATAAAAAGAACATCTTGGAGAGTTGCAGGTTTTGTTGCCCTGTCCCAACTTTTTTGAGACGCTGCCATCAATTTCAAAATGATCTTATTATTTTCTTAACCACTTGCTGACCAGCTGTCATCATTGTATTGCGGTAGGTCGGCTAGTTCCCGCAAAACGCTTGTACGTCGGCCCCGGAATGCTATCAAGTGGGCCCACTGGCCAGCACGGGAAGCCAATCAGTGGGTGGGGCGGACTCGATGTCTGCCAGTCACCGGTGGTCATTACCTGCAGTGACAGCAAGGGGATCTGCCTGTGTTAACAAGGCAGATATCACAGATCCTGTCTTTCTGCTATGCAGGAAGACGGATCTGTGCGTTTACCCAGGCAGCCCATCCCCCATACAGTTAGAAAATACCTTCAGGGAACACAGTAAATGCTTTGATCGCCCCTGATGTTAACCCCTTCCCTGCCAATGTCATTAATACAATAAAAGTGCATATTTTTAGCACCGATTACTGTAATAATGTCACTGGTTCCCCCCAAAAAAAGTGTCAAAAATGTCCATTAGGTGTCCGATCTGTACACCACAATGTCGCCATTCCCACTCTTACTAGTAAAAAAAAAATTGTAAATGCTATAACTTTTGCGCAAACCAATCAATATACGCTTATTGCTATTTTTTTTACCAAAAATATGTTGAAGAATACATATCGGCCTAAACCAAGGAAGAATTTTTTTTTTTTTTATATATTTTTTTGTTTATAGCGCAATAAAAAAAAAAGGAAAGGTGATCAACTAGCACCAAAAGAAAGCTCTGTTTGTAGGAAAAATAGGATTTTTGTACTCACCGTAAAATCCATTTCTCTGAGTTCATGGACAAACACAGCAGCAATTGTTATACCACCTTCCTTTCAGGAGAGACTAGGCAAAAAACAGCAATTCAAGTGTTAAAACACTCAGTATAGCACCTCCTAGGTGGCGGGGCTCCCAGGTATATCCCTCTTTCTGCCTCAGTTCGTAAACAAGCAGTACAAACAAAGGAGGGGAGGGTGCTGTGTCCGTCCATGAACTCGGAGAAATGGGTTTTACGGTGAGTACAAAAAAAGGGATTTTTAATAACAGCTTACCTGTAAAATCCTTTTCTTGAAGTACATCACGGGACACAGAGCGCATAGCCATTACATATGGGTTATATGGGTACCTTCAGGTGTGGACACTGGTGTAATCAACTTCACAGGAAGTTCCTCCCTATATAACCCCCTCCCACTGAGAGTGCTTCAGTTTTGTAGCAAGCAATTTCTCAGAGGTTATACAATGTTCCCCAAAAGAGGGGTGGGAGCTCTGTGTCCCGTGATGTACTTCAAGAAAAGGATTTTACAGGTAAGCTGTTATTAAAAATCCCTTTTTCTTTATCGTACATCACGGGACACAGAGCGAATAGCCATTACATATGGGATGTCCCAAAGCAATGCTCCATGAAGGGAGGGAGACCGTAAGGCCAAAAATAGCCAAACAAAAACATTATCAGGAGAAAAAATAGCTCCACCAACAGAAAAACAAGGGGGCGTGAACCGGGCCAGAGGATTCTATACTGCCCGTAGGACCGCCCAAATGCTGCGTCCGTAGCTTTTGCGATGTCCAACTTATACAATTTAATAAACGTATGTACGGAAGACCAGGTTGCCGCTTTGCAAACCTGTGCCATAGAGATCTGATGGTGTGCCGCCCAAGAGGCACTCATGGCCCTCGTAGAATGGGCTTTAACTGGGAGGTGGAATGCGCTTCAGCCCATAGGCCTGAAAAATCAGCTGCTTAATCCACCTAGCCAAGGAAGACTTGGCAGCCGGCTGACCCTTTTTGGGGCCATCCGGAAGAACAAAAAGCACATCTGTTTTCCGAATCTTCTCTGTAGCCCTGAGATAAACCCTCATGGCTCGGACCACGTCCAAAGTATGAAGCAGTCTTTCCTCTCTGGACTGGGGAGTAGGAAAGAAGGATGGTAGGACTAGGTCCTGATTCAAGTGAAAACTGGATATGACCTTAGGAAGGAAAGAAGGTTGAGGCCGCAGAACCACTCTGACCTTATGCCGAATCAGGTACGGTTCCCTGCAAGACAAGGCTGCCAGCTCGGAGACCCTTCTGGCCGAAGCCATAGCCACCAAGAAAACCGACTTTCGGGTTAGCAGCACAAGAGGGATTTCTGTCAGAGGTTCAAACGGTTGTCTTTGTAAAGCTGACAAGACGAGTTTTAAATTCCAGGGGCAGAGGGGAGCTCTAATAGGGGGATTTACATGCAAGACCCCCTGCAAGAAGGTTTTCATAAGCGAATGCGCGGCCAAAGGCCTTTGAAACCATATCGATAAGGCAGACACCTGCCCCTTTAGAGTACTAAGAGCTAATCCCTTATCAACGCCAACCTGGAGGAATCGCAAGATCCTGTCGATAAAACTTACGAGGATGCCCTCTTTGAGACTCGCATCACTCCCCATAGGTCCTCCAGACTCTGTAATAGATATTTCTAGAGACTGGTTTCCTAGCCAGAATCAACGTAGATATGATCTGGGCTGAGAGGCCTCTGCCCTTAAGAATTAGGGATTCAGCCGGCAAGCCATCGAATCTAGCTGCTGTGAAGCAGGGTGGCATATCGTGCCCTGAGATAACAGGTCTGGGCGCAGGGGGAGTGGCCCCGGTGCCCCTACTGACATCCTCACGATGGGCGCGTACCAAGCCCTTCTGGGCCAGGCTGGGGCCACCAGGATCACAGGCCTGCGCTCCACCCTGATCCTTCGTAGAAGGCGGGGAATCATCTGCAGTGGAGGGAACGCATACAGGAGAGACAACTGGTGCCAGGGGCAAACCAACGCATTGGTCCCGTAGGCCGAGGGATCCCTGGCTCAGGATACAAATTTGTCCAATTCCTTGTTGACTCTCGTTGCCATGATGTCTACATCGGGAACTCCGAATCCTTGGCAAATGTCTTGGAATACCTGGGGGTGAAGAGACCAATCCCCCGGGAGCAACTGTTGAAGATTCAAAAATCTGCTTGAGAATTGTCTATCCCTGGGATGAACACTGCCGAGATGCAGGGTACATGGGCTTCGGCCCATGAGAAAATCAGGTTTACTTCCCTTTGAGCCACTAGGCTCCGTGTGCCCCCCTGGTGGTTTATGTATGCCACTGCCGTGGCATTGTCGGACTGTACCCTTACTGGTAGACCCTGAAGGGGGAGAGTCCAGACGACCAGGGCCAAGCGAGCAGCTCTGATCTGTAGGATATTAATGGGAAGCAGTCTTTCTGCCTCCTATCACTGTCCCTGCTGGGTCAGTCTTCCTAAAATTTTCCATGTGATGGGGCAAAAGGATTTCCCCTTTGACAAATATTGAGGGACCAGCCACCAGAACAGGCTGCGCCAGACCCCTGAGAGAACTAACGGACTAGTGCCTGCATGGACTTGTTTCAAGCAGAGAGAATGGCTGCCTGGAGAACTCTGGTATGGATCTGGGCATAGGGCACTGCTTCGAAGGCGGCCCTCTTCCCCAGCAGTCGTATGCCTAGGCGAATAGTCGGCCTCTTCTTGCCTAAGACTATTTGAACTGTTTGAGTCAATGACCTGACTTTTGCTTGAGGAAAAAATATCCTCTGGCCGACTGTATCTAGCCGAAGGCCTAGAATTCTAACTGTTTTGTGGGTTGCAACCTCGATTTTTCTTGGTTCAAAATCCACCTAAACTCCTCTAGATGCCGAACTGTGCGGACTACTGCATGATTGAGGTTGGAAGCTGATCTGTCGATAAGCAGGAGATCGTCCAGGTATACCATGCTAGAAAGTCGTCATGATGTAGGCTGGCTGCCACCGAACGTATGGATTCCATACGAAAGGTCTACATCTTAGAAAGCGATTTAGGCGTTTGAGGTCTAAGATAGGCCTGACGTCACCATTGGGTATTTATGAAAAAGGTTGGAATAGAATCCCAGACCCCATTCCTGGGTTGGTACTTCTACAATTACTCATTGGTGCCAGAGGCGATTCAATGCCTTTACGAGAGAGGCCCTCTTTAATGGGCCGCTTGGAAGACTTTGACCCCCGAAAATGAGGAGGGGGGGACTTCTCGAAACTCTAGTTTGTAGCCCGTGGCTACCACGAACCGAACCCAAGAGTCGGGAATTCTGGCTTTCCACACTTCGGAGAAAAACCAAAGTCTTCCGCCCACCCAAGAGAGTGGGGGCGCCCCTTCATGAATCTGACTTGATGACAGGTTTAGCCGGCTTGCGAGACCATGGCCTCTTGTTTGCCGCGGCTTGTCCCTGTGGGCGGCTATTAAATGTTGAACGCCCGGGAGGCCGTCGATACTGACGGGAAGCTGAAGGGGCCGAGCCAGTAAAAGGCCCGTCGCTTAAACGCGCGCCCGCGCGGTCTTTTCTTGACCGGTAAGGAAAAACTTTTATCACTTGATATGGTTTGGATATATTTATCTAGGTCTTCACCGAATAGTCTTCCACCCTGAAAGGGAAATCCTGCTAAAAGTTTTTTGCAGGGTGCCTCTGCTGATCAGTTCTTTAGCCACAAAAGACGACGCATATGAACCAACAGCAGAGATAGACGGGACGCTCGTTGAACAGAGTCCTTAATAGCATCTACTGCAAAGCAGAGAGCCCTTGGGAGGTCTGCTAATTCACGAGTTTGCTGAGCCGGCATGTCCTTTTAAAAACTGTTTCTTTAAAGCCTGACAAACGCCAATGGCTGCCACTGCTGGCTGAACCACGGCACCTACTGTGGTAAACGAAGCCTTCAGTAGGGTCTCCAATTTTTTGTCGGCCGGATCTTTGAACATCTGGACATTTCCAACCGGACAGGTCAGGGATTTATTCACGCAGGAAATGGCCGCGTCCACAGTAGGGAGTGCCCATTTCTTTGCAAATTTTTCTTCCATAGGATAGAAAATAGTGAACCTTTTAGGAGGGAAAAAGATCCTATCAGGTCGAGCCCAATCCTGAAAAAAACACGCTCTCCAGAAGGGGGTGAATTGGAAAAGACACCCAAGTTAATGGTGCCTTTAAAGAACCTAATGAGGATACTGCAGGGGCTAATAGTTCTGACACTGGAAGTTTTTTAAAAACAGTGCGAACAATATCTGTCAGAGACTGGATCCACAGGCTCTCCGCTTGAGAAGCCGAAAAAATTTATCTAGAGTGGAACCCTCCATGTCTGAACCGTCGGGACTCTGGTCCGCTTGATCCCCTTGTGGGTCCTGTTCCTCCGGCGAGGAGACCCCGCATCTGAAAACACCAATCTAGGTGACGGGGATCTAGCCCGTTTGCCACCTGGCAAAGAGCGGGCAATCAAAGCCGTTAACCTTTCCTCTAGCCCACCCAGGGTGGTCGCTAGCATTTCTTCCGTTACGTAAACGGGAATAGGTGGATTGGGGGCCGCCTCTGCCCCCAGCACCCTCAATGGCTCCTGTAAGATGCTACTCGGTGGCCTATCTAGCGAGGGTGGGACCATCCTGGCCCAAATCCTCTGACCCCGATGGAGACTTGTTCTTTGGCACCCTTTGCAGCCTTAGCTGGTCCTGATCCCTTGGGAGCCATTGCACAACCTTGAGACACCCCTGTAGCCAACACCCGACTGTTGTAGCTAGGAGTGAACTAATAAGAACAGGCTATTTTTTTTTTTTTTTTCCACGCTCTAGAATGTGGCAATACCGAGGAAAACCTGTGAGTATTGCAACACCAATGCCCGTTAGCTGGAGCCCAAGGTAGACTCGGATGCTGCCGGATCTAAGGCTGAGTCCCTTTAAGAAAAAAACCCTTTTTTTTTTCTTTTGGTCAAAGTGGACTTTAAGTCCAGACCTGAAGATCCACCAACCGCCACTAGGTGTCACTGCATGCCAAAAAAAATGGCTCAGCTGCGCGCTCTGTGTCCTTTCTCCACCGCTCTCAGAAGGGAAAGACCAGCCGGCCCGCCCCCCCTATGCACGAGGACGCCATAAAAGACGGCGTGCACGCGCGCGCACGCACGCGCACACGCGCGCGCACCCTCCCCACGCTGAAATCAACATGGAGGAAGCAGGGAGCAGAGGAGAAGCATGGACCAACGCCAGCAGCCCAAACTGACGCCAGGTAAGCACTAATTCTCAATGTAGTGCACACATAGAGGAAGCTGTCCCCATAGGCTTCCTAAGAAACAGGAGTTTCACCAGCATTCCCTCTTTATAGTACGTGGGGGCTGCAGTATCAATGCTAACAGGCAGATCTGGGGGGAGTAGCAAAAAATATATATCTTAAACAAGCATACATATATCTACATGTTATCTGGGTAAACATTAGTACATCCCATCCTGTCAAAAAGACATAGTGGAGATAGTGGCTGATGCACAAGCATACCATTAGCCAACCCGGAACCCCCAGGGGGATACCTACTGTCGAACCAAGTCCCGCAGGTTCCCTCTTACCTGCTCCACGCCGCAGGGTATTGCAAGATGCAAGAGGCCCAGCCTTCCCCCATCTCCGTGGGTATTGTCTTGGACCTTCAGGGACCGGGGTCCTGTGTTTAAGGAACCCACACCCCTGGACCTATATAGCATCCTGGCATCAGTAGCGTTTAGTTCTTGGAAGAGACTAAGGCACTGGAGCCCAGAATCCAGCCCTCCAAGGAGAGGCATTATAGGCAAAACCCCACTCCAGCAGGGCCCGGATACCGTACACCTTGGCTTTGAAGCACTTCGGACGGATCCGGCTAGCTATCCTGGGTCCCGAGACCTCCGAGGGACAGCTAGACGTGACCAACACCTAAGACACTGGCGAAAAAACTGAAGCACTCTCAGTGGGAGGGGGTTATATAGGGAGGAACTTCCTGTGAAGTTGATTACACCAGTGTCCACACCTGAAGGTACCCATATAACCCATATGTAATGGCTATGCGCTCTGTGTCCCGTGATGTACGATAAAGAAATACTATTTTCTCTTCCGTTCATGGACGGACACAGCAGCAATTGACCTTAGGGACGTCCCCAAGCAGTGTCAAAGAATTTGAGAGGTGGGAAAAACACAGCAAACTAAGCTTCACCCCAAACAAACCAGAGTTCCTCAACAGAGGAACTTCAACCTACAACAGCCGCCTGCAAAACCTTGCGGCCAAAGGAGGCATCCACAGATGCACTCACATCCACCTTGTAAAACTTTGAAAAGGTGTGGGTTGACGAACCAGGTCACTGCCTTACACACCTATAAAACAGACGCTTGATGGCGGAAAGCCCAAGAGGCACCAATAGCCCTGGTCGAATGCGCCGTTACTGGAAAGGGAGGCGCCCGCCCCTTTAGGGCACAGGCCTGGAGCATGACCTGTCTGATCCACCTGGAAATGAAGGCCGCCGAGACCGCCATACCTTTCGTAGGACCAGTCACTGACACAAAATTTGAGTCCGATCTCCGGAACGGAGCCGTAGCAGACAAGTACGCCGGTAGGGCTCGCACCACGTATAAGGAATGTAATGTGGCCTCCTTCGAGTTCTTCGGCTAAGGACATAAGGATGGTAAAACAATGTCCTCATTAACGTGAAAAGCCGAAACAACCTTCGGAAGGAACGATGGCTGCGGCCTCAGCACCACCTTATCCTTATGGATGACCAAGTAAGGAGCCTTGCAAAACAAGGCCGCCAGATCAGAAACTTGTATGACCGAAGGAATGGCTACTAGGAAGACCACCTTCTGGGACAGAGTCAACAGAGGAATCCCCCGAATGTCCTCAAACAAAGCCTTTTGAAGCACCGAGAGGACAAAATTGAAGTCCCACAGAGGCAGTGGAGGACGCACAGGAGGGGCCAAATGCCAGACCCCTGTACAAACTTACGCACCAGGGAGTGCGTCGCCAACGGTTGCTGAAAGTAAACAGCCAAGGCCGAAATCTGACCCATAACCGTACATAAGGCAAGAGCCTGATCCATTCCCAGCTGTAGGAGCAGCAAAATCCGGGACAGCACGTATGTGCGGGGGTGCCATTTAATCTCTGCACACAGAGATGTAGGCCTTCCACGTACGATGGCAAATCCTACGTGAAGTAGACTTCGGTGCTCGTAGCATGGTAGAGATCACCGAGTCCGACAGACCTCGGTCCCTCAGCACCTGGCTCTCAACAGCCACGCCGTTAAAGCCAGCGACTGTAAAGCAGGGTGAAAAAAATCAGGGGTAGACGCCAAGGGGCGTCTGCCACCGGACGCACCAGGTCCGCGTACCAGGGACGGTGCGGCCAATCCGCAGCGACCAGGATTGTTGGTATCCCCTCCGCTTCCACTCTGCGCAACAGGCGAGGGAGAAGCTTCAGAGGAGAGAAGGCGTAGATTAGGCGATAGTGACCCCACGGTGCCAACAACGCGTCTGACGCTTCCGCCCAAGGGTCTCTTGACCTGGCCAAGAAACGTGACCCCTTTCCGATTGAGACGGGACGCCAGAAGGTCCCCTTGCGGGTTCAACGACCATTCTCCTTGGTCCAGCGTTTGGTGACTTAGGTAGTCGGCTTGCCATTTCTGCACCCCCGTAATGTACACGGCCGACAGAGCCGGAACGTACCTTTTTGGCCCACCGGAGGATGTGCGCATCCTCCGCCGCCGCGGCCGAGCTCAGAGTGCCCCCTTGATGATTGACATACGCCACGGCCGTGGCGTTGTCGGACTGGATCCTAACTGGACGGTCCTGCAGACCCAGAGACCACTTGGAGGGACACAGCCTGATAGCCTGGAGCTCCAGGACATTGATTGGCAGATGGGACTCCACCTGAGTCCAGCGCCCCTGGGCTGACTGGACACACCTGACACACCCCACCCCTCCAGCCAGGAAGGCTGGCATCCGTCGTGACCACTGTCCAATGGCATGGCATAAATGATTTCCCGGTCCGAAGTACCGGAGATGTCAGCCACCACACTAGGGAGGACCTGACCAGGCGACTCACCCGAATATGGTAATCCAGAGACGAAGGGAGCTTGTCCCAACGTGACAGAATCTCTCTTTCTGTAACACTCGAGTGTAAAATTAAGCATACGGAATTGCCTCGAAAGAGGCTACCATCAGACCCAGAACTCTCATGCAAAAGCGAAGCGACGACCACTTCTGGGTCGCTAACCGCTGCACCGCAGATTGCAGTGTCTGTAGTTTCTCCGTTGGGAGAAAGACTCTTGCTTCTGAGGAATCCAGGACCAACCCCAGGTATTCCATTCGCTGAGACGGTACCAACATTGACTTCTGGACATTAAGTAGCCACCCAAATTTTTGGAGGGACTGGCAGGTGATGAACACACCCTCTTCTAATTCTGAGCTTAAAGAAGCTCTCAGGAGAAGGTCGACCAGGTATCCCACAATAGCGATTCTGCGCTGCCTTAGCAGGGCCAGAATCGGCAAGAGCACCTTTGTGAAAACTCGTGGTGCCGAAGCCAGGCCGAAGGGGAAGGCCACAAACTGAACATGGTCCTCTCCGACTGCGAATCGCAGAAACATCTGGTGTTTTGCGCGTATGGGAATATGCAGGTACGCGTCCTGAATATCCACGATTCCATCCTGAATCTTTGCACTTTGACAAAAGAGTTGAGGGCCTTAAGGTCCAGGATTGGACGGACCCCTTCCTTTTTTGGGGACTACAAACAGATTGGAGTAAAACCCCTGAAACCGTTCCCTTGAAGAAGGAACCGGTACAATCACTCCCCTGACCAGCAGATCCTGAACAACCTCTGACAGGGCCACTCAGCGTTCCGGAGGAAGCTGGAGGTTGGAAGGAAAAATCTGTTTGGTGGACAAGAGAGAAACTCTATCTTGTACCCCGAGGAAACTACCTAGTAAACCCAGTGGTCGGAAATTAGGGACCTCCACCGAGCTGCGAATCCGCAAAGTCGGCCCCACACCCGAGTGTCAGGCGGGGGCAGACCTTCATGCAGAAGCAGGCTTGTTGGGCTTGCGGTACCAGGTGCGCTTTTGACCTTCAGCGGGCACCTTAACACCCTGGAAACTTTTTCCTGACGCACTTGGGGGGCAAAAAAAACGCCTTACGGCGAGGCTCCTTACCCTTCCCAGATTGTGGGAGCAGAGTGCTCTTACCCCCTGTAGCATCTTTTATAATATCATCCAGGGACACCACAAAAAGCTGTTCACCCTTAAAGGGTAAGTCCCCTAAGGACTTTTTAGAGGATTGGTCCGCAGACCAACACTTTTGCCACACAAGGCGGCGTAGTACCACCGCATAGGCGGAGGCCCTGGAGAGCAAGGGGAGCGTATCCAAGGCCGATTCACAGACAAACTACAGGCCCTGCCCCAACTGGTCAGCCAGGCCCACACAGAGCTCAGGAGCATTATGCGCCTCCAGCTCCTGCAGCAGGGACTTTGCCCGCTCGGTAAGTGTCTGTGACACTAGAGCTCCGGCCAAAACCGGTCCGACCGCCCACCCCACTACTGTGAACACGGAGCAGGCCACAGTCTCAGCTCTCATTTCTGCGGGGTCCTTAAAGGCGGGAGCCGCTTCCACAGGTAAGGTGGTAGCCTTGTTCAGTCAGGACACAGGGGGGTTCACTGACGGAGGAGAGACCCTCTTTTAAAAAGTCTTCCTCAAAAGGATAACGGACCGCAAAGTATTTTGGTACAGCAAAAACTTTCTGCGGCCGATCCCATTCCTTGTATAATATTTTGTCCAGATATGGAACACAAGGAAACACTGTTGTGGCTTGCGGAACACAAAAGGGACCGGCATCTCTGATGTCTCCGCCGAATCCTTACGTTTTTGAGTATCCCGCACCGCAGTGATAAGAGCTCCAACAAACGCCTCATCATGCGTTGACCCTGATGCAGAGTCATCCTCACTGTCCATGTGGGCTAGGCCTGCATCATCTGACATAATAGAACCAGAGCCGGACGCCGCAGCGAGGCCCGATTCCGTGTCAGAGACATCCCCAGAAGAAGGCGGAGGGAGGGGACACGACCATAGAGACCGGTCATATGTGTGCCCTGGAACATGTAGTTAACGGCCACCCCTAAAGCAACGGGGCATGTTGTGGACTGCCCAGCGCGGAGCTAAAGGCTGGCACACGCTCGATGGCTGAACATGAGGGGACTACAAGGATCGAGGATCCAGCTTGTCACCCAGTCGGCAGTTGATAGTAGATCACAGGATCCAAAAATGCAGGAAAATAATCAATAAAAAAAATCACAAAAAAACTTCAGAGCACATGGGCTTCAGAAAGGCCATGTCTTCTAATGCTAGGCAGAAAAAAAACCTGAGGCTGCTGAGGCAGAGAGAGGGAAATACCCGGGGGCCCCGCCCCCTGGGAGGTGCTATACTGAGAAGTGTTTTAACACTTGAAGTGCTGTTTTTTCTGCCTAGTCACTCCTGAAAGGAAGGTGGTATAACCCTAAGGTCAATTGCTGCTCTGTCCGTCCATGAACAGAAGAGAAAAAAGGACATCAACTTAATTTGGGTACAGTGTCACACGAACAAGCAATTGTCAGTTAAAGCGGCGCAGTCCCGTATCGCAAAAAATAGCCTGATCTTTAAGGGTCCTTAAGTGGTTAAAAAAGTACATTTTAAACATTTGATGCGTTTTCTATTTTCTGTTGTGAATACAATTTTGGTTTATGAGATGTGTAAAATCTGCATTAAAAAAATGCAATGATTTGCAAAACGTTTTTGGAATTGGGATTGTATCAATGCCATGCAATGAAAACCTCTCTATAAGTAGCACAAATCAGAATCCGACAACTGAAATTAAAGTTAGGTCAAACGCAGTTGTATGTCTTCTACAATGTTTTCTCCCCATTTTAGTACTTCTCCACAAAATCTCCACAAAGATTATTTTATAGCCCAACACATACAACTAGGTACTGGTTAAAAAAAAAAATAGGATACGCATTTTCACAAACCTGTGATCTCAAGATGCATGTAGCTGTCCATAGGAAGGGGCAATGAAAGGAAGTTGAACGGATCAAATCGGACACTCACATGTCCACAGGTCTTGCATTTGACTTGAGATCTTAGCTGTCCATGAAACAAGTCAACCACTATGGACCGGTTTCTTCTCAAGTGATTGTCCCAAGCCTGCAAAGTACATGAAATTATGGATTAAACGTACTGGTAAAGATGTAAAAGTTTAATTCACAGTCTTTATGCGATACAAGAAAATATGCTAACGCACTGGAAATCAGATGTCTGGAAAAATGTTTTACTTCAAACATGTAGAATAAGCCTACTCCTTTTACAGACTGCACTCTGAAAAAAAAAAAGCACTATGAAAAGTGTTTTTAAAGAAGCTATATTTCTTCCGATAATTTGCCATGACAAAGAATGCTTTTGTAGTGCTCCAAAACTTGCTACCGGCTATGCAGAAACAATACAAAACTAGCAAAACATAGCCTTAAGGAACAAACAAAAAATCTCAATGCTCAAGCATTAAGCTGGAAAGAAAAACTTAAAAACAAATTAATTTCAAACCCAAATGATAACACAAGGAGCCATGAATGTGTACAGCACCATATATTCAAAAAGACAGAACCAACTTAAATTATTCTTAAGATACCTAGAAGTGCCATCTTAGCTAGTCCCCAATAGGAAAGCAAGCAGCAAAAGAAACTGTCAGTTTCCAACTTTTTCCCAATATATCGGGCGTCATGGGCACTGCACGTTTAGCATTGAGGTTTCGGCATTTAGCTGTGGCTGGAGGGCACAATATCGCTACGTGCACTGCCCAGCCCAGGCCAGCAACATCGACTGTCCAGCGGGGCCGGACAGTGCGCCTGTGCCCTCCAGCCACAGCTCAATGCTGGAGTCTCATGTCCCGGGGGTTAAATGCCCAGTATACATGAGGCCTAAAGATAATGCTTTATTACCATATTGTATGTTCTCTTTTGGAATAGATCTCCTGTATTAGTGATTGCAGTCAATGAGATGGGAAGTGAGTAAAATTCACCACGATGGGGAAATGACAGAAATAAAAGGTGATGGTGGCTCTGACACTTCCCCTCCAACCAAACCTAGGGTATGTAAAATGTTTTAAGTATTTACACTGCGACTGCCGTCTTCAGTTTTTTACATGGATACATACTGTTGTCTGCAGTGATTATCCATACGGGAAGATACGAAACATGGCATAAAACTATCATCATACTGAAATCACAGTGTAGTTTCAAATAACAAAGCCTGAAATAAATGAATCGGCATACACCACAGAAAAGATTTTATAGAGAGCATACGCTGGTATTTATAGTGCTTGACTACTAAAAAGCAAAAGAACAATGACAGACTACAGCAATTACCTAAAAATAAATGTTCATTAATCTCACTGCCTGGAACTGCAGAGAGGGTTGTGACTGGTTGCCAAAAGGCTGCAGAACTTTATTGTTCTTTACATTAAAGTGATTGTTAAGGATTTTTTTTTCAAAATAACAAGCATGTTATACTTATCTGCTCTGTGTAATGATTTTGCATGGAGCAGCCCCAATCCTTCTCTTCTGGGGTGTCCTGCCAGCGCTTCCGATTGCTCCCCCCTGCTAAGTGCCCCCATAGCAAGCCAATTGCTATAGAAGCGCTCATGCGGGCTCGATCCTGAACCATGCTGTGTGTCCGAAGACACACACAGTGCAGCTTTGCCCTGCCTCCACTTCCTTCTCACAGGCTGTGTTTGACAGCAGCAGGTGCCAATGGCTGCCACTGATGCCTCCATGGACAGTGAAGAGAGTGAGAAAAAGAAAGAACTGCTGCTCTCTGGCACGGTGCTGCATTTAGTTCAGGCCTAAGTATAGGGTGAAGTTGCACACAGGTGGATTTTTTTTTTATGCGTAGAAGGTATGAAGGTAAAAACCCTTTTACGTCTACAACCACTTTAGGTTTTTAAACAATTTTAAACTTGTGCTCATCGCATCCTATTTTTTTTTATACAAATTTGGCAAAAGTGGGCGCACATTTACGTTGGCGAAGCACACACACAGTACGCTACGCCGGCGCAGCGCGGAGAGGAGAGGAAAGCACTGCATTCAGCAAGCCATTGCTCAACAAGATGTGCCAGGGTAGCGTATTTTTGAAGGCGCAGGCTAGAGTAAGTAGAAGTGGGCATGATCCATGTAAATGAGACGTGACCCCATGCAAATGATGGGCCGATGGCAGACAAGTACGTATAACGAACTGCGCATTCGCCGCGCATGCTCACAACCACGTCGGAACAACTGCCTAAGATACGCCAGATCACTGTGTATGCCGTTAACGTAACCTACGCCCAGCCAGACACACGTCCAACGTAAAATACGCCGGCTTGTGTACCCTGGTGCAGACCTGAGCTTGTCTGTTGCCGAGTTACACCTCCTTTATGGGGTAATAACTTTACGCCGGATGTACAACTTACGCGCACCACGCGTAGCCTGGGTTGGGCGCACATACGTTCGTGAATCGCCGTATTTACCTAATTTGCATGTTTAAATGGCTAATCAATAGGAGCGGCACCATGCACCCAGCCTAAATGTACGCCCACCCTACGCCGGCGTAAGTTACGTCGGCGGGGTGTAGCCTGGTTTTAGGCGCATCTCTGTTTGTGGGTCTGGCGCACAGATACGACTTGCACTTACGTCGGCGTAACTTGTTATAGGTTGGCGTAAGTGCTCTGTGAATCCGGGCCCTTATGTTTTTGTCCTACACAATGCTGACTTTGCAGCACAAATAATGATAATGATGAATGATAATTATAGTAAAAGAACATACAGTATTTCACAAAAGTGAGCACACCCCTCACATTTTTGTAAATATATTATTAGATCTTTTCATGTGACAACACTGAATAGTGACACTTTTCTACAATGTAAAGCGGCTTGTATAACAGTGTAAATTTGCTATCCCCTCAAAATAACTCAACACACAGTCATTAATGGCTGACAACTAAAGTAAATACACCCTAAGTGAAAATGTCCAAATTGGGCCCAAAATGTCAATAATTTGTATGACCACAATTAGTTTCCAGCACTGCCTTAATCCTCTTGGGCATGGAGTTCACCTGAGATTCACAGGTTGCCACTGGTGTCCTCTTCCACTCCTCCATGATGACATCATGGAGCTGGTGGATGTTAGAGACCTTGAGCTCTTTCAGCCTCTGTTCGAGGATCCCCCGCAGATGCTCAATAGGGTTTAGGTCTGGAGACATGCTTGGTCAGTCCATCAACTTTACCCTCAGCTTCTTTAGCAAGGATCATGTTGGAGGTGTGTTTGGGGTCATTATGTTGGAATACTGCCCTGCAGCCAGTCTCCGAAGGGAGGGGACCACGCTCTGCTTCATTATGTCACAGTACATGTTGGCATTCATAGATCCCCAGTGCTGGCAGCACTCATGCAGCCCCAGACTATGACACTCCCACCACCATGCTTGACTGTAGGCAAGACACACTTGTCTTTGCACTTGCACTCATCTGGTTGCCACCACACACACTAGACACTATCTGAGCCAAATAAGTTTATCTTGGTCTCATCATACCACAGGATATGGTTCCAGTAATCCATGTCCTTAGTCTGCTTGTCTTCAGCAAACCGTTTGCTTTCTTGTGCATCATATTTAGAAGAGGCTTCCTTCTGGAACAACAACCATGCAGTCCAATTTGACGCAGTGTATGGCATATGGTCTGAGCACTGACAGGCTGACCCCCCCCCCACCCCTTCATCCTCTGCAGAAATGCTGGCAGTGAAACCTGTCCTGTTAAACCACTGCATGGTCTTGGACGCCATGCTGCAGCTCAGTTTCAGGGTCTTGGCAATCTTCTTATAGCCGAGGCCATCTTTATGTAGAGAAACAATAATTTTTTTCAGATCCTCGGAGAGTTTTTTTCCATGAGGTGCCATGTTGAACTTCCAGTGACCAGTAAGAGAGTGAGAGCGGTGGCACCACATTTAACACACCTCCAACCTTGTAACACTAGCAAGTCACATGACACCGGGGGAGGAAAATGGCTAATTAGACCCAATTTACACATTTTCACTTAGGGGTGAAGTCATTTTTGGTACCAGCAGTTTAGACATTATTGGCTGTGTGTTGATTTATTTTGAGGAGTAAATTTACACGGTTATACAAGCTCTATACTTACTACTTCACATTGTAGAAAAGTGTCCTCTCTTGAGTGTTATATATATCAAAGTGAATTTGCGCAAAAAAACACACAATAAAACACTATAAACATATGTAATCAGTAGTGCAAAGTAGATAAAGTAAAATTAAAGTGAAAACAAATAAAGTCCATAGGTGTCCAAAAAAGTTCATAAAGTGCAAACGTGCAGTGCACAAAATTCTTTCAGTGAAATTGTCAAGCTTGCAGTAAAGTGCTAGTGCTCCTTCGTGCGTTCAGCCTCACAGGCCTCTCACCTTAGTGACATACATCAATGGCGTGATATTAGATAGCTATTCTGTGCCACTCCAAACCACACAGCCTCACAGGCCTCTCACCTCTCGATAGATAAAAAACGCATCCAAATAAATCCTCTAGATAGAACCAATGATCCAGTATTAATGGACAACACCAGGAGTATTCACTCTTCTCTATGTCTTGAATCAACCCTTCGCTGAGATACTCAGGGAAACAAAGAAAAATAGGCCTCCAATGGTGTAGTATGTAACAACTAAAACATTTATTAAAACAAAGTATTCTCCTTACATCAGTAAAAAACACAGCAAGCATCAAATAATAAACAAGGCGGCATCTGCCATAGGTCTCACGTCACTTCCAGGTGTACGTCCAAATCCCTACGCGTTACGGCTCTTTGCCTTCATCTGGGGAACCTGATTGACTGTGGCAGCATTCATTTTATATGTCAGCCGGCGGATGTATCCCAATCCGTCATGATTGCATGGTCCGACGGAAATTGTCTATCCGCCATTTTGTCGGAGTCCAGTGGATATTCACGTCGGACGGACGTGTATATTCCATATTACGTCGCTCCATTGGAGCGTCGTGCGTCCGATCATTCGGCGGACGTTATCCGCCATTAAATTGACGTTTAATGCCCGCGATCTTAGACCGGAAGTAAACAACCACGTCGTCACCGGACTCAAGACACGGACGTTCATCCGCCATTTTCTCGAAGTCCTGCTTGCGATCTATCATCACTCAGACGGAAGCCCTTCTTACTTAGTCGGGTTAACCCTAGTGATGCCAAGATGTGAAGTATTCACAACAACATATGATCAGACATAGTCTGCATCTATTACTATGTATAAAAATATATTGTAAACCTGTCACTATATATTATCTGATGTATATCAGTATCATAGTAAAAATAAAATATCTATATATATATATAGAATTAAAATTAAATTAAAATAGCCAAAGTGCATATCAGTAGATATTCATGACAGATAATGTTACCAACATATGAAATAGATATTAAATCTCAAAAGGGGGCTACCCGTATGTCCTCTAGTATATTATTCCTAGGGTAACGGACGTACACCTCGATTGAGCGGACCCCATCTCCATGGTACAGTTCCATTAGCATTCCATAGTTTAAAATTGAAATAAAAATACAAATAAAACGGCGACTATGGAATCCATATATCTATTCTTATATGGAAATTAAAATTAAAAATTACTCAAGAAACAGTTTAAGTCGAATTCTACATTGAGGCCTCTTGGTGTCAGAGTGTTCATACTATGTATCCATTTAGATTCTAATTGACTGATAGTCCTCACCAAATGGCTCCCTCTCCATGATTTATTGTATTTCTCTATGCCCCAGAACTGTAAATGTTTGGGGTCTTTGTTGTGGACCCTTTCAAAGTGTCTCGATACATTATGTTTTGTGCACCCTTTGATGATCTTTTGGACATGCTCCTTCACTCTAACCTTCAGTGCTCGTTTGGTTCTTCCCACATACTGTAGTTTACAGCTACATTGAAGGACATATACTACTCCTTCCGTGTGACACCCGATAAACTCTCTGATGTCATATTTCTCTCCTGTATTTGTGGAAATGAATTCTGTCTTTTTTCCTTGGAACCTCTGTGCATGTTTACATGCAAAGCAGTTTCTACAGGGAAAAAAACCTTTTCCTGTAAAGAAGGTGAATGTGTTTTTAGGAGGGGGTTCTATCACGGATTTGACAATTATATCTTTTAGAGTCGGGGCTTTCTTATATAGGATCCTCGGTTTTTCTGGTAGTATCTTCTGTATCTTCTGTAGATCTTTATCACTTTTCAGGATGTGCCAGTGTTTATTGATCACTTTGGCCAACGTCCGTGTCTTGAGTCCGGTGACGACGTGGTTGTTTACTTCCGGTCTAAGATCGCGGGCATTAAACGTCAATTTAATGGCGGATAACGTCCGCCGAATGATCGGACGCACGACGCTCCAATGGAGCGACGTAATATGGAATATACACGTCCGTCCGACGTGAATATCCACTGGACTCCGACAAAATGGCGGATAGACAATTTCCGTCGGACCATGCAATCATGACGGATTGGGATACATCCGCCGGCTGACATATAAAATGAATGCTGCCACAGTCAATCAGGTTCCCCAGATGAAGGCAAAGAGCCGTAACGCGTAGGGATTTGGACGTACACCTGGAAGTGACGTGAGACCTATGGCAGATGCCGCCTTGTTTATTATTTGATGCTTGCTGTGTTTTTTACTGATGTAAGGAGAATACTTTGTTTTAATAAATGTTTTAGTTGTTACATACTACACCATTGGAGGCCTATTTTTCTTTATGTTTCCCTGAGTATCTCAGCGAAGGGTTGATTCAAGACATAGAGAAGAGTGAATACTCCTGGTGTTGTCCATTAATACTGGATCATTGGTTCTATCTAGAGGATTTATTTGGATGCGTTTTTTATCTATCGAGAGGTGAGAGGCCTGTGAGGCTGTGTGGTTTGGAGTGGCACAGAATAGCTATCTAATATCACGCCATTGATGTATGTCACTAAGGTGAGAGGCCTGTGAGGCTGAACGCACGAAGGAGCACTAGCACTTTACTGCAAGCTTGACAATTTCACTGAAAGAATTTTGTGTACTGCACGTTTGCACTTTATGAACTTTTTTGGACACCTATGGACTTTATTTGTTTTCACTTTAATTTTACTTTATCTACTTTGCACTACTGATTACATATGTTTATAGTGTTTGATTGTGTGTTTTTTTGCGCAAATTCACTTTGATATATATATGATTCACTTGTGTATGGTAAACACTTTAGTTTTTGCTGCAATCTGTATAGTATTATTCTTTATTGATTATTTTAGCGCGAAGGATTACATATTTATTTACTCTCTTGAGTGTTGTCACATGAAAACATATAATAAAATATTTTCAAAAATGTGAGGGGTGTACTCACTTTTGTGAGATACAGTTAATTAACCACTTAAGGACGGAGCCTCGTTTGAAGATTTGGTGTTAAAATTTAATTTTTCCTCGAAAATTACTTAGAACCCCCAAACATTATATATTGTTTTTCTTTAACACCCTAGAGAATAAAATGGTGGCCATAGCAACACTTTTTGTCACACAGTATTTGTGCAGCGGTCTTACGACCTTACTTTTATAGGAAAAAGCTAAAAAAATTTAATCAAAAAAATAAGACAACAGTTAAGTGAGCCAAAAAAAAGAATTATATCTTGAAAGATGATGTTATGCCGAGTAAATTGATACCCAACATGTCACGCACTTGCGCCCGCTCGTGGAATGGCGACAAACTTTTACCCTTAAAAATCTCCATAGGCGATATTTAAAAAATTCTACAGGTGCAGGTTTTAAGTTACAGAGGTGGTCTAGGGCTAGAACTATTGCTTTCACTCGAACAAACAGAGTGATACCTTACATAAGTGGTTTGAACATCGTTTTCATATGCGGGCGCTACTCACGTATGCGTTTGCTTCTGCATGCGAGCTCGACGGGGCGCATTTAAAAATGTATTTACATTTTTTTTCCTTATTTATTTAACTTTTTATACCGTTCTTTTTTTTTTAAAGTGTCACTTTTATTCCTAATATGTTAACATCCCTTGTAATAGAAAAAAAAAAAGCATGAGATCTTGGGTCAAAAAGACATCAGATCTCATATTTTCACAAAAATGCAAAAAAAAATGTTTGAAAAATGTCCCTTTAAGAGCTATGGGCGGAAGAAAAGTTTCTACGTCACTTCCGCCCTGCAATGGTATAGAGCCAAGCGGGGGGCCCATCTTCCCCTCACTCCATACCACAGACCGAGAAGGATTCGATCGCCGCTGTACAGGACTATGTTTTACTGGGCATCAGTTGGGATCAAAAAGGCTTTAAAAGGAAACATGTGTCATACATGAAATACTAATAACCATTCTATCACGTTAAATATTCTATATTGACTGTACATCTTTTTGCTACCAAGCACAATATATATATATATATATATATATATATATATATATATATATATATATATATATATATATATATATATATATGTTTCATAAGGCAATTTTAAAATGAATTCTACATTAAACAAGGGCTAACCTCTGCAGCAACTTCCCAGTCTGGTCGGCCATCGCTGTCCTTAAGCTCAACATATGGCTTATCGTGGACTCTATTAAGATCCTCGTGAAGACCATCCAAAAGAAACGCAAGTAGCTCTTGGGAGTCTTGCTGCTGGAAGCCATTGAACCGTGGGGCATATTTTGCTATTGTCCACTGTAGAACAAAAATATAACAAAGGAAGCAGGTTTAGGAAAGTTTATAAAAAGCAAATATTAATAAAAAATTAAATTGTTTTAAATATCTAGGTTTACAAGCAAAATGTCTATATACAGTATACACAGAATTGCATGTGTTTACTTAACAGGATTTCAATAAAATATGTCTCTATGCATCTTTTTTTCTAAAGTCTATGGCATGCAAAACACACCCAAAAACTCCACCCGGTGCCGAAAAAATGTGCACACACATCAAGAGTGAAACACAAAAACGTGCAACGGGTGCTACATCTATCCTCCATTACGAAGGACCTGACTCTGAT